>OX104070.1:15115441-15205159 GCA_944474145.2 Dicrocoelium dendriticum
CCTATTTCGTGGTTCTTCCTTGGTTGCCGCTGGATTGTTGTGATTGTGCGCATCGCTGCCTGCTTGGTTCACGATCGGACTCTACGTACACGTACATTTCGGCATACCTCGGGATTTACGGCCGTCCGACGCTAAGGTGCATCAGGATACTTTATATGTGAGGTAAACCTGACTGACTGGGTATTCTCCTTTATCGGTTCCTCCATATAATTGGTGACCCCGCATTTTTATTCAACATTTTGTGTATATTTTCCTTTTTTCTACACAATGTCTGATCACGCGCCTGCCATTAATGCGTCGGAACATTCTCTTGGACTCGTTTTGCCTTCATTTGACGTTTCTAACCCACGTGTTTGGTTTGTTCAAGTGGAAGCCGTTTTCCGTTTTCGTAAGATTACATCCCAGTCCACTATGTTTTCATATGTGACTGCTCATTTACCGTCCAACATCGCCTCTGAGGTCATCGACATTCTTGACCCTATGCCCCTAGAGTCCCCCTATGGATAAACTTAAGGCAGCCATATTAAAGCGCACTACAGCCTCAGACGAATCACGCCTTCCAGCAGTTACTCTCTGGTGTTGAACTTGGAGATAGAACGCCATCTCAGTTACTCCGACACATGCGTTCCCTCGTCGGTTCTTCTGCACTGGATGATTCCGTTCTCCGCCAGTTGTGGAGTAATTGTCTTCCTGCGAATACCACGGCTATTTTAGCTGTGCTTGCCGACGATCTTCCGCTAGACAAACTGGCAGAAGCTGCCGATAAGGTTCACGAACGCTTTCATTAGAACGTCAGTATCACACGTCACAGAGACTAGCTCAGGCAGCACCTACAGAACCACGCTACTTGATACAATCAGCGAGAGGCTTTCTAACTTAGAGCTCACCTTGTCCCATCTCAGACGCGACCGCGTTCCTTCGCGACGAGTCCGTTTCTCGATCAAAACGGTCTAGCAGCTCTCGTACACGGAAGTCTCACCGTTATTGTTATTATCACCACCGCTTCGGAGACTCAGCGCGTAAGTGCCGTCCAAGGTGTAAACACCCCAAAGCCTTTTCAACTCCTACGTCGGGAAACCACATGGCCAGCCAGTAATGGCGGCGGCTGTCGCTGGCCACGTTATTAGTCGCCTTGTTTATGTATTTGACTCCACAACCAAACTTCACTTCTTGGTTGATACTGGTGCAGAAGTCAGCGTTCTCCCCCTTTCTCTGGAAAAACGCCCCCTGCAACCAGACGGTCCAATGCTTACGGCAGCTAATCAAACTAAAATTGCGACCTACGGCCAGAAATTACTTACTTTGAGTCTGGGACTACGGCGTAACTTCCCTTCCAGTTTTACCATCGCCGAGGTGGAGAAAGCCATTATCGGAATCGACTTCCTCAGCAAGGTCGGTCTTGTGGTCGACCTCCGGTGTGGGAAAGTGCGAGACGATACTACGTCTTTAAGCATACCTGCAAACTTGCTCAGTCAATTCTCTCGGGCTTCGCATCTCATCCTGACGACTCACAGTATTCTTCATTGCTCCGACAATTTCGTCCTAATTCGAGCAAGTAACGACACTTCGATCCTAAACACGATGTACGCCATCACATCGTTACAACCGGTCGCCTGTAACTGCTAAAGCTCGACGCTTGCGTCCTGACAAACTCCAGGCAGCTAAAAAGGAATTCCAACACATGCTTGATCTCGGCATTATTCGTACTTCAAACAGCTGCTGGGCATCACCTCTCCATCTAGTGTCTAAAATGTCAGGCGATTGGCGACCATGCGGTGATTACCGTGCTCTTAGCAACGTCACTGTTCGGATAGGTATCCTATCCCACATATCCACGATTTCTCCTTGGACTGGCTGGAAAGTCAATCTTTACCAAACTCGATCTTGTCAGAGCTTACCATCAAATTCCAATGGCGGAGGAAGACATCGCAAAAACTGCCGTGATCACTCCATTCGGCCTTTACGAATTTCTTCGTATGCCTTTCGGCCTCCGGACGCAGCACAGTCTTTCCAAAACTTTATGGATCAGGTTATCCGTGGCCTTGATTTCGTCTACGTTTACATTTACGATGTTTTGATCGCAGGTGCCACACCGACGAGCATTTATCACACTCCGAATGGTTTTCGAACGCTTTGAAACCACGGGATAAACATCAACCGGACAAATGCAAATTTGGTCAGCAACCGTCGAATTTATCGGTCACAAGATCGATGGTGAAGGTATTAAACCCTTCGGATAAATCTCAAGCAATCTCGACTACCGATGCCACAATCTGTCCGAAGCCTCGCCGATTCTCGGTATGATCAACTACTACGGCAGATTCATTCCAACTGTGCTGATTTACTTCACCGCTTACGACTTATGAAAGGAAACTCAAAGACGTTTACGATAACCCAGAAGTTGAAGCGCTTTCACGGCGTCAAGCAGAAGTTCAGTGAGGTCACTCTCTCCATCACTTGAACACACGGAGGACGCTACACTTGTCTTAAGACGGATGCTTCAAGTTCTGCTGTCGGTGCAGTTTTGCAACAGTTAGTTGATAACGAATTTCAACCACTGTCTTTTTTCTCACGGAAGCTTCAACTGCTCAGGTCAGGTACAGCACTTTGGTCGTGAATGCTCGCCATGTACTTGGCTGTGAAACATTTCGTCACCTTTTAGAAGGACGTCGTTTCATTCTCTTGACAGATCACAAGCCATGGTGTATGCTTCGTTCTTCTCAGACGTTACTCACCCGAGAAACGCGTCATCTGGACTATCTTTCACAGTTTTGTGTTGATGTTGTTATATCGACGGTCTAACAACGTTGTTGCGATGCATTGTCCGCGCTCATATGAATCAACTGTCATCGACACCATCGACTTGGAGAGAATAGCGGCCGCCAAAACGATGATCTGAGCTGTTCAACTTCGTTCAAACTCCTATTGAAAGTCACCAACTGCCGTACTTAACTTGACATAAGAGTTTACTGTGATCTTTCAACCGGTAAGCCTAGACCTTTGTCCACAATCATTTCGCCGAACCATTTTTGATCATTTTCACGGTTTTTCACACCAAGTATCCGTCACCGTAAAACTCATTACGACCGCTTCTCTGGCCAATATGCGTTCAGACATTAGACAGTGGGCTAAACATTGCTTAGTTGCCAAACTAGTAAAGTGCATCGTCACAGTCACACCCAGGTACATTTTCATCTGACGCTGTTTTAGACACGTGCACGTAGATATTGTTGGCCTTTACTCCTTCCAACGGTTTCACTCATCTTCTAACATGTGTTGACGTTTTACCGTTGGCCACAAGCTGTTCCTTACGTGATACTCTACCGAATCTGTATCGTGCTTTTGTTGAATCTTGGATTTCTCTGTTTGGTGTTCCATCCACATCACTACGACAGAGGGGCTCAGTTCAGTTCACACTGTTCGCGATTGAGTGTTTATTAGGCTGTATACATGAGAACAACGCGTACCACCCGTGCAATGGCTCGTCGAGCGTTTCATCGACAATTAAAAGCTGCATCATGGCTACTTCGTCGACTCACGTGGTCTGAGCGTTACCTGCGATCTCTTGGTATACGCAATACAACCAAAGAGCATATTGGGTGCTGCCTGCAGAACTCGTGTTCGGGACGACCTCAGACTACTGGGGAGATGGTACTGGACTTCGCACCACGGCGAATAGACCTTCTGTACGCTGACGCCTCAACAGCATTTTCGATCCATTCGACCAACGTCTACGCGGCCTAACTACGTAAACAGCAAGTCCACCGATTTGCACAAGTGTCGTTTGTTTTATCGCGTCGACGCGTCGAAGACTTTAACTGCCTACGACGGCGTACCAGGTTTGTCACGGAAAGCCAAGTATTTCGTGTTGCTTAAGAATGGATCAAAGAATCCGTGAGCATCGACGATCAACCAGCTTACGTCGAACTACAGTCGATAGTAAAGACCCGTTTCCTCTCAGCATACCCGCCCTGATCATTACCCTACCAACGACACACTGACGCTAGTACATTGAGTCTCCGTGCCTACGGATACACGAGCTCAACACACCAGTTTGGTCGTGTTGTTTCTTTCCAATAAGCTTGTCAATACGTTCCGTAGGCACTTGTCGAGCGTTTTCTTAGTGCACGCTCTGGGGGGAGTACTGTAGCGATTGTAAATAATTTGGTTATTTTGCATTTTCACGTTTACTATTTCGTGCAGTTGATATCCGCGCTTAATTACGCGCATCGTCTCGGACTAGTATTAACTAGTCCTACAAGGTACGGCGACACGCACCCAAGGAATGGTCCTCCGTTTCGACAACAATCCAAGGCACACAGTTCCTCTACCTGGACATGAGCGGAAAATTATCAACTGTTTTACAACTTACTAACTGGACAAATCAATCAATTCTTCCGCGGCATGAACCACTGAGTCCAATTTATCTAACAATACCTATTCCACATATCTCTTGACTGGAGGACTTTCGACTACGGAAGGCACATTCTCCTGCCAAGACAAAGCTTGAACAATCGGTCATTCTAAGCTCTTCAATCCGCTTTGACCGCTCAAATGGCCGTGGTTACCACAATCTCTAATAAATTTCACTACATACCCCGGGGGATCTGCGATTCTTTCTTCGGAACCTATCCTGTCCTCCAAGACTTCAACATATTTCAACGTATATTCTTCGAGGCTTCACATGGTTCTGCAGATGATCAACACATCATATCCAGAAAGAATGCTTAGTTCCTGACCTACCGATCTGGAACAGGAGAGGACCCAGGCACGCAATGGCCGCTCGCATAGCGCATCAGTCAGCAGAAAAATGGGACGCAACTTGACTGCGAATAACGGAGCAAAAGAACGTTCAACAAGAAACATAGCCAGTTACAACTTGCCATTCAATGGATTGGCGGCAGTGTTTCAGGACGTGGTGGGTTTTCGCCTGGCAAGCGTTCTCCCTATAAAAAGCCACAAATGTCCGTTTAACAACACTGCAACGTGGCGAATGTGACTCGCCACCGAATAAAGTCACAGCCCATAACTTCACACTGGCAGCTCAATTAGAATCATCATACTGGATAGCTTGCTCTTCAATTATCTTCCAATGGATCAATCAGGATTCTTTATCTATTATTACTCGAGGTATGACTGCGATATATGGCAGAGCGATTATGTCCAAACAAATCGTTCTTTCGCATGTTCACCATCGCACAGTTCCAAGCATGGACATATGAACAATTTTCTACTGTCACTACAGTTCCCATAAAATGTCTGTACAGCTGTACATACCTGATCATGCCTCAACTGGCGTGCCTCGCATAGTCGAGAATAAATATTTATTTATTTATTTATTTAACTCACGTAAAAGTGACAGGATGGTTATTGAGGAATTTCAGCGTACGTTCATTAAGCACCTTTTAGGATCATCTGCGCCCAACTATCAAGGCCGCTGCAAGCAGCTTGGTCTGTAACCACTTTGGCTGCGACGACTTAAAACCAACCTCGTTTTCCTATAGGAGGTAATCAAAACATCGGACTCAAGTGTCGTTAGTTTCAGCCGTTTGGCGATACACGTTATCCTCTGCTCCAAAAGGCACACTCATTCTCACTACCCAAAATACGTTGTTCCATATGTTCTAACTTCTTCCTCTATAGATATGCGCACGAATGGAATAAGCTACCGGAAGCCGTCAGAGCATCTGATAGTATCACGCAATGCTCCACGGTCCTAAAAGTCTATTAAGCGTCCCCAAAGTAGCAGAGGTTCTGGGCACCTGCATCCCCAGTGGCGAGCTCTGGGGGAACGGCCCCGATCATATGCAGACATTCACACAACTTCTTCAACCAGCATCGATAAAGCTCTCTTAGTCGCTAATCTGTCCGTTCCTCATTGCGCTCCTTGCTTTCATTTCTCTTGCAGGTGAACGGCAAACTCAGTGCTCTGCATGACCTAGTCTCAACTGACCAGTCTCTGACTGAATCCAAGACTACCGAGTTGCAAACGGTCTGGGATTTGTAGTCAATGCTACGTCTACTACACCTTGGCAGTCTGCTGGAGTTGCTTACGCTTTATTAACGTAGTTTATTCCTGTCCATTTCTGCTGTCCCTCCCTAGTTGTCCTCCCACCTTAACTATACGAATCAACCTCAACGTGCTGACTAACTCAGTCTTATCTGATCGGCCTCCTGCTTTAAGACCACCGTGAATTCAAAGGTCAATACTCAAAACACCGAACACTCTAGACCATTTAACACGAGGGCCTCAAGGTCTTTCCCACACCTTATCAGTAAACGACTTCCTATCCCAAGCTTCCACTCCCAGCCTTCCACTCCTAGTTGCCCCCTTTGCCCTTAACGCCCGAGCATGGTTGCATTCTCCAAACCCCAGCAGTAAACCTTTTCCATCCCGTTCGTGTCATTTGCTGTTGCGTCCTCGGTTTACAATCCTAGTTCAATCGGACTGCCAACTCTTAGCTCCGTGCAATAACCTAATCTCATCTGACCAGTTTGCTTCCCTTTTACTTCTTCCAGACTACCAGGATGTTAAGGTTACAGGCTCTGTAGGTTTCACGCAATGTCACTTTTAGCTCGACACCCTGTTAGACTTGTTCAACCTTTATTACTGTAGCCACATCCATCTCTAACCTGTCCACCTTTCGACCCATTCCAACTGTCTCCTCTTATGAACTATAGCCTCAATCACAATGCTCTCCGACTTCTCTCAGACAGTTGGACACTGTTCAGATGACCGAGAGCCGTCTGTATTTAATCTTTCTACCATCAGACGGTCAACTCTCTGTGCCCTACCCTAAGTTAGCCTCAGCTGATCAGTCAAATACTCTAGGACTACTACCGGGCTACAGAGATGTTAACGACCTTGGCTCGATTAGTTTAAAGTAGTGTCTCCTTCACCTCGACAGCCTGCTGAACTTGTTTGCCCTATGTTACTATAGCCACTTCTATCTCTGACCTGTCCAATCCTACTGACTCCACTTACCTTCCAAATGAACTATACGACTCAATCACAATGCGCCGCTGCTCCAGTATCGTCTGATCGATCTCCTTCTCCGACTTCTGTGACGTTGCCGTCCATTGCTCAGAAGACTGAACGCACTGTCACCATTACCACGAGAGCCACGTTAACTGTCGCATTACTTATCCGTAAACGTTCACTCTCGACCCTGTCCTCTCCTTTTCGCGTTCTCTCCTTATTTCTTCTTACTTGAGAGCGCGCCCTCAGTGCCCTGTTCTATTCTCCTCTTTGACTGCTTCCTGACTATCGAAATGGTTTCAGGCTCTACATAACCAACACACAACTTCTCCCACATTGCGAAACTACCTGCCTTGCATACGGCATATGCATACACCCTCTTCCATCCTAAACCTGTCCATCTCTGCTGAAGCTTTATTTGACTTCCCACCTTAACTGTACGACTTATTCTCGATATGCCGACTAATACAGTCTCGTCTGATCGGTGCCCTTCTCTCCGAGTTCTCTCAGACTGCTGTGACGTTACCGGCATTCGTTCGGAAGACCGAACTCTCTCCCAAATAACACGTGAGCCTCATTGACTTTACCACACTTTATAAGTAAACCTCTTTCTATCCGGACCCTCTCCACCCCTTATGACGCTCTCTGTTTTATTTCTCTTTTAATCGGACTGCCAACTCCCAGTGCACTGCAATAATCTAGTCTCATCTGACCGGTCTGCTCCTTTGACCTTCCCAGACCAGCAAGATTTATTGGTCTAGGCTGTGTAGACTCAAAGCTATGTCTCGCTTTCTTTGACAGCCCGCTAAAGTTGCTCACTCTTTATTAATATAGGCGTTTACAACTCTAACTTGTACACTCAAGCTTTGTTCAATCGGACCGCCACCGCTCAGTGCTTTGTGCTAATTTATCCTCATCTGATCAGTCCAATTCGCTGAGACTACTACCAGCCCTCCAAAGTGTCGAATAATCCAGTCTCGTCTGATCGGTCTCCTGCTTTCTGAGCTCTTGCAGACTACTGAGACAGTACCGGTAATTATTCAGAACTGAACGATTCATACTCCTTCGCACAGGAGCATCGTTGGCTCCTCCACACTTTAGCAGTAACATTTTTCATCCTGACTGTCACCTCCTCGCTGCGCTCTTTGTTTTCAATTCTTCAACTGAACAGCCAAATTTCAGTGCTCTTCCTTAACGTAACCTCATCTGACCAGTCTGCTTCTCTGTGACCTCTTCCAGTCCACCAAGAAATTAAAGGTCTAGTCCCTGCAGACTCAGTGCAGTTTTTATTACCTCAAGAAATTTTTGAACTTTCTCATCCAATGTCAAAACAGCGTCTTCCCTTTCTTTCCTACCTTTTACTGCTGACCCTCGCTATTTTCTTTCCATTTAATCTATTCGATACAATCTCAATGTACCGACGAACCAAATGTCGTCTGATCGGTCGCCCTCACTTCGAGAGGCCTGCCGGACCTAACACCACTGTGTAATATAGCCACTTTGATATTTAACCCGTCTATTTCACAGTCTCAATAGCCAGCTGCATTAAAAACTTGATCAGTTCTCCGGGAGACGAAGAACCCACACATCGTTTCAAATGGAGCTCTTTACCACATTCTGGAGACGCTACCATTAAGGGGTCTAGAGAAATGGGTTTTGTTCGCCTCATAATCACCGTATGACATGTTACTCACCTGGAATAATATATTTACATGAATCCCCTGTTCCACAACGGAAGACGAACATTTCTGGCGTGATTACCTTTGATGCCTCAAACCATATGCTTCTCTATTCGCCTGGAGCTATTCCGGTGTCATTTCACGGGCAGTATTGCGCTCGTATAGGTGGCTTTTCCGATGGCCTTTCATGGATTTTTCACTTGACCATGGGGACATTTACACTTACTTATATTTGAAGGATTTCCGATTCCATTTTGCGGAGTTAGAAACGCTTAACGATCCCGAATTGGACAAAGGAATAGCGTTTTCGCCTGTTATGGACCTATTCAGCCACAAGGATCATCTGCACTTACCATCCCCATGACAAGTCCAGCGTGGATAGCTGGATACGGTTTGCCAGCCGGACAAGAATACATCAGAGAAAGCCAGCCATTATTAACAATGTGTTTACTCACATGCGTCATTTATCAATCGATCCCGCGACTCTTTTGCATTATTGACCTGTTTAAAAGACTACTGCCGGAACATTATAAGGCCATCCGGCCGACCAAGGAAGAATTTTGGATGTCAACTGTCTGTAAATAATAGTGTGCAAAATCGGTCTATACGATGCATAGCCGGCTAGCACTACTGTTCAACGGAAGCTACGGCAGTGTTTCAGGACGTGGTGGGGTTTCGCCTGGCAAGCGTTCTCTCTATAAAAAGCCACAACTGTCCGCTTAACAACACTGAAAAGTGGCGGATGTGACTCGCTAATAAATAAAGTCAAGGCTGAACATTTCATACCGACCAAGTCCTCAGCCTTTTACATCCAACCTGTGCGACTTGTTCTACCATGAAGAATGCTTTGATGGAGCACAGTTTATTCTTATTTCGTAGTGGGCATTGATTGCGCCAAAATCTTGTTTGGGCTCATGTGCTCATGGATTATTACATGGCGAAATTACGCACAACTTGTATCTTGACACAACGGTGATGACTGATTTTTACGCGCCCCGGTGCCATTATGTGCCTTGGTTTGACTGGTACCAGACAATATGCTCACTCGTTTGGACTACGTCCTTTCGTTTATACCTTTCATTATTGCGAATTATTTTAATATTCCAAAGAAGCTATGTTTTATGCAAATTTGCTCGCGGCTTTACCGGTGTGTCTCGTTTTACCGGGAATATAACATTATTTATTTCTTTAGTTAATTTATTCCAGGTCAGCGGCTGCGCTTGTAGCGATAATGTCGTCCGGTATGGGATGTATAGGAACCTAATCAGTATTCCCGGTGGAAGCGCGCTGTGTATATAGTGCATAGTTTGCCAGTGGCCACCTTGTTGCTACTGGTTGGGGGCCCATATAGGCCCGTCAGGAAGGCATATGAAGCCAATAGCTGCTACTTCCATGGTGGCGAGGTTGGTGCCAAAGGACTTATATGGGCAGAGTAAACAACGTTCCTGAAGGCGAGTGAAGTTTGATGTTTTTCCTTACCGGGGTATTAGTGACACCGCTGTGCCGCCAAATTGGGCTCAATAAACGCCGGGCGCGAACGCTTGTGCAGCCAACAATATCCGCTACGCTAGGCGCTATACTGAAACAGATACTATAAGAAAAATATAGGACGACTAAGACTACATCTTATAGGCATGTGGAACCAATATTTGTAGTTTACCTCGTGGTAATATTGATGTCAGCGTCTTGGGACGTATTTGGGCTAAGTAACCACCAAAGGCTCGTAAAGCTACCGGCAATATAGACGTACATCTGTTGCATATACATAGGCTTATGCTAGTGAAGCTAACATGGATACCGGTTAATTTGCTGGCCTGCAGCCCGTGTTATGGGACCTATAATCTCCGTGCACTGCTCATGCGGGCGAGGCAACCAAGGGAGTCTCCTTGAGTGCCGACAGTAATGTTAACTCTGTGGCAGTTATATAGGCTGCCTAAGTACCCTCCCGTTGGCACGAATATCCAACTATAAAGCACCATGTCTCCCGCTACTTGCAACATGCCGCGTCCCTGTACTTCATTCATGAGCGCTTTAATAAATGACAATATATGAAAATATAAGTGTGCAAGGACCTGCTTCACGTTTATTTCGAGTACCTTATCAACTGCGCCACCTGCTCACATTCCAGCCCGCATAACACACGCTGCTATTTGTCTACCGTACCGCAGTGCCACCCATGTTTACAGGTGAGAAGTGTTGCTTTAATCAATAACGTTCAGATTAACGACGCTCGCTCATGCTTCCGTACCTTCCACCCTACTCTGCATATAGCATAACCAGTACTCAGGTTTCACAGCTGCCTACCACGACTTTCGCATGCCACTAGTTAGTACGCATTGGTAACTGCCTTCGCTTTCCAATTACTTCGTGGGCGACTGGACGGCCCTTTACAGGGTCACACTCTGTCCTATGGCCTTATAGTGCATCATTAAAAGCCAGTAGTGCGCATTCAAATGCTTGCACGCGCCGCACCACTTCGCCGCTAGTTCAGTGAATGGGTCCGTAATCGTAGAACACATTCTCTAACGCTATATTATACTTCCGGTTCTTGAGCGTAGCTCTTCTATGCCGTGACCGAAAACCACCAAACATTTTTCAGTATTGTCGCTTAGCGGGTTGTGAGCACTTTGAACTTTCCCAATTCAGACGAAAGTAGTCGAAAATGTTTCGAAGGTCCGTTCTCACACCCAGGCAAAACAGTGTCAATAAAACATGTCTCGATTTGCTGTGGACGTCGTTAGTCATGTGCAACCCTACCAGTCCATCCCATTCAGCATCGCCAACGCCAAAATAATAAGTGCGCGTCTGAGTTCCTTGGTAGTTACCGGTTGTGTTGCAAGCGCTTCATCCTCGCCTAATAACAATTTACCACACTGCTTTCATGTGGGTACTACCACGCCAAGCAGTGTTTTATGGATCATTAGCGCCGTTAGAAAATTAGCATACATTACCCTATAAAGTATTACGCCTCATAGTATTCCGTGTTCTTCCATTATAGCACCGAGAGCAGAGTTCCGCCTACATAATTACCTAATTTTACTTTTGGAAAATATTCAATGCATGTTACCCACCCTAAGTCAGTACACATGGCTACATTGCAGTTGGCAAGTGCATGTGGCAACAATTAGGCCCATGGCCTATTATTATGCCGCACCATGATTACCAGTACTGAGGTACAACGGAAACAACATGCCACCCCACATAGAGAATGCCCGCAGTTACCGGTCGGCGAATGCGTTAGCACATACCCCCAATATAAGGCACACTTGTAAATATCCATATACATTCCATCAATAAAAGATACATCTAAATATAGGGACAGTGTTAGCATGGTTTTCATATATAAATATACATATATTTATTTCAAGTAGTGGATGTGCAGTTTTGTCCTAATGGTCTTCTTTCTCATATCATTGTCTATCTGTGCTATCTTTTATCAAGTTTCACATGGTAGGCGCAGGCGTCCTGTGGCGGGCCACAGTGACATGCCAATCCGAAGCGGATGCCGGCAACCATATATATATATATTGATCTTTTGTCTAAGAACATATATTTACGTATAAAGCGTATTGTTCTAATATTACTCGTTTCTATTATCATAAATATGAATGTGGAATCGATAAATAAATATATGAATATTTATATCCTTCGAACCATATGTATATATCCATATTATCTGGGACATCTGCTATTTATTTGTAACTGCAGTTTCATATCGTTAAATATACCCTTACGTTTATGCATTATATGACATGCTATTTCTATTCATCATTAAGTTTACACTACCGCTGCTACATATGCCTAATGAATAGCCGTCACATTAATAATTCGAAAGGAAATCCGCGTCAATACTTTGCAGATACTTCGACACAATGCACAGCTGTACACTTCTTATAAGTTCACATTACCCTTGTCAATTTTTCAGCAGCTAACTTAGGCCGATCATTATCTAGTGCTGCGTACTTCGAGTATAGATTTTACGAGCTCCCCCAATTAATCGCATATTTCAAAATAATAGTGCTTCCTGATCTCCTTCACCGGTAAAGATTCAACAACAATGCTAGTTCCGTTTCATTTTTCTGCATGATTTCGGTTATTTCTTGTTGCGGATTCCATAATTTCCCCGGTGCAGCGAATGATATTTTATAAGAATTCATCGCCAACGAACATTCTGTGACCCTGTAGTCGTACCGTAGTGACCAAGCGTCTTATTGGGATGGCTACGTCTGGCCGCTGGTAGCCTTTCCTAGCGCCACCATCTGTCGATTGTCCTAAATTCGGCACCTCTGCTTAGAAGCAGCTAGTAGTCGTAGGCCCCATGTATCTGCAATATCCAGCGCTTGTTCGATGCCACTGCTTATATTAATAACCTTTATATTCCTAGAGGTCTGCATCCAATCTTTCCGCTGCCTTACCACCACTTAACCTTTAGACCTCTCTCGTGGCAAACTATTTATTTATACTTTCTTATTCTGCGCTACCTATTTTATTAGGCTAGCTACCTGCGGCTCATGCACCATGCAATCACCACCAGCCTTCTAACTTTCTTTCTTCTCTCCCTACGCAAATTTTGCCTCATACTAAACTGATAGTTCGTGGATTGCTTACTGGTACGATGCTCTTGTCTCTATGCAGACGTTAGCAACCTACCCATACGACTGTTGATTCTACAGGGCCTTTGAAAGGCACTTTCAGCATAATCATTGTTGCGCAGTGCACATGCTTTCGTCTCAACTCCAAATGTTATAACATACGACTTTAACAATATTGAACTCCACGCCCGCACTTGCGGTCTTCTCTCGGTTGTCCCTCACTTTCCCTTTTCTCCGAGGTCCGGAAAATCTTGGACACCTGGGATTGGACTGAGGAACAGTTTTCACCCAAGAAGGACGTAATAACCGACAAGGACCTACATAGAGCATGGTTGTATAGCAAAGTGACTCAACTGCAATCACTAAAACTGTTGTCCAGTATAGTGAGCTGGACACGTCTTCACACTCCCGGGAATTATACATCTGAAAAATCCAGACAGCAGAAAGTTTGAAACTTTGCTTACCTGAACACACGACAAGACGACTATTCGTGGTGTTTCCCTCCTCAACCGGTCTCAAGAATCATGGCGGCCCCGATCAAATTACCTGTCCAACTAACGGAGGAAATTAGGAGCCATTTGTCTGCGAATAACTAAATATGGGACCAGTCGTCAAACGGCTTTGCCGGTTTTACATTAATGTTCAACATGCTTTACGGCAGTGTTGCAGGTCGTGGTGGGTTTTGGCCTGGCGAGCGTTCCCTTTATAAAAAGCCACAAATGGCTGTTTAACAACACTGCGACTTGGCGGATGTGATTCGCCACTGAATAAGGTCACTACCCACAGGTACATACAGGCAAGTCGATCAGCCACATATTTCAACTTTTGCCCGACACGTACAGAATGTTATACTCTCCGACTACACGTACCGTTTCACTGCACTTATAGTGCCTTGACCGTTTACACTGCGCACGATGGAACCCAAAGTATCGTCGTGATACACAACTGCCTGTAAACCTTGATCACGCCCGATTTGGTGTGTCTCTATAAATTTGAGGATGAACTATTTATTTATTTATTTATTACAGAACAACATGCGAGGTATATCTGAATTATACTTTTCCTACAAATTTTCGGTACATGTTCATTTATAGGATACTTGGAAGTGGCTTACGTTTATTAGACGGCTAACATATTTCACCGCTTAACAAGCCCTGGGAATATCAGTACTTCGCTCTAATTACTCAGCTTGGATTTTTCAGGGATATGTTACCATGATTACAGTAAACTACTTTACAACAAAACTTACCTTAATTTGACACTTTATAAACAAACACAGTATATTCTTTTTTATTTTTGATACCTTGATGATTAATTCCTATTTTCGCGATTATCATCTTTATGTCTGCTGTTCCATTTCACCTTGGCCCGTAACAAAAGTTCTGCTATTAGTTAGAGCCCAGCTCCCAGAAAGTTCAACTGGGAGCTTTTCGCAATATCAAAGCGCGTGTGTGTTGATAAATGCGTTGTTCGACTCCGCTAGTCATAGACACAGAATGACAGGGAGAAAGTAAGAATTGCCTCGGAAGTCCACTATTTTAGCGCTTAGTACGTTATTTTGTCGTTCTGGTTTGTCGTTCTGCTTTTTACTTTGGTTGGGCTAGAAATGTTATGCAGCATTAAGGTGTCAATTACGGATTCGCGTCTACTGAGAAGCGTATAACAAATGGCAACGGATGTATGATTGTAAATGTGCTAAAGTTTTAGCTGAACCATTTCAAAAGCTGCTTTTCCAAAAGCAAGCTCAAATGGAGGCACAAATGAAAATGATCGAAAATCTGACAAAACGTTTGAGTTTGCAGACAAAAGGAGCAGCGATGCGGGACCTGCAGACGAGGTCGGTTGATCTTCTCACGAATGCAATCACTTAAATCAATTATGACGCTGATTCTGGATGCACATTCGAAGCGTGCTGCAAACGCTGGAAGTCAGGTTTCGGACGGACTTCATTCGTCAGAACGACTCCTGGAAGGTGCGATTGCTACTCCGAAGCTCGGAATAAGTGAACATTCAAGGTTCAAAGACCACCTTCTGCCCAATCAGCCGAAGCATCTGACGTTTGACGAAATAGCGTCGCAGGTGAAGAAACTTTTTGAGTCTGTATCCTTGTTTGGTATTCACTTTCAATGCCTGAAAATTGTCAAACCGGAATCGGATGACATTAGGGCCCTACCAGACATGATTAAACATGAGTTTGAGCGTTGAAAAATATGCACTTTAACGAACGATCAGTTTACTTGTCACATTTTCGTCAACGCTCTACGAGCCCCCAGTGACGCTAAGATCCGCACGCTGCTTTTAGCTAAGCTGGATCAGGATACTGATCTGACATTGAAGGCCCACTTAAGCGAATGCAATTGGTTGCTCATTCTAAAAGCAGACACTAGCATGGCCGAACGGGATGGTCTCTCACCACCGGATACCGTGCACTTCGTGAAATATGTTAGGACTGTCAACGGAAGCAAACCCTTCCAGAGGTCTACGAAAAAGTAGCCCACAGCATGCTGGTCATGCGGCGAATGGCATTGCGCGCGCTTTCGTTAGTTCAAATGTCATATTTGTCAAACGTGCCATAAGCGTTGGCATAAGGAGGAATACTGCAGTCAGGTCCTGTGGAGGAAAGTGAAGACATCTTATCGACAGGGAATAATACGAAGGATGGCGCAGAGTCTGTCCAGAGTTGCCGCATGCCAACGTTAGTGAAAACAGAGACGAAGATTCATTAGTATGTTGATTAATAAAATCCCAATGAAACTGCAAGTTGACATGGCTCGGAAATTACGATTATCTCCAGGAACACAAGGAATCACGTAAAGAGGCCGAAGATGGTCGAGTCTCAAAAAGTTGCATATAATGCATCCGGCGGTGTGTCAAACCTACTGGGCGAAAATAAGCGCAAGATTGCTTTCAAATAGATGTAAAACGCGGGAACCTGCTGCATTTTAAACCGGCTGGATTTGAATCTTCTTGGCCTTGACTGGATTGAAAAGTTGCAACTCCCCGATGTTCCCCTGAATCAGATCTGCAACTGAGCTTGAGCAAGTCGAGACCCATCATCAAAGTCCGTCAAACACCTGACACGTACCCAGAAACGAAAATTTTCCTGCATTTCAGGATGGCTTGGGCCATTGTACAAAATTCAAGGCAACGCTGCGGTTGCGACTAGGTGCTAAACCGTTGTTCTAGGCTAAAGGATTGGTACCATATGCAACTATGTCAACTCTTGCTCCAGAACTCGATCAACTGGAACGTGCCGGAGTCAGCATAGCCGTCAACTACTCATGAGAGCTGCATCTATTGTCACAGCGAAGAAAGCAAATGGCGAGGTAGGCGTCTGCGCTGACTTCTTAACTGGCCTCAACGCCGAGCTGGACGACCACCAGCACCATTACCTTTACAGGAAGATTTGTTTGCCAAGCTGAATGGTGGTAAGTACTTTACTAAGCTTGATCATCCGATGCCCACCTTCCAGCGGATGTTGACGAAGTCTCAAGGGCGTTGTTGAAGATCGAACCTTATCGCTTGCTATTCCAATACAACCGCTTGCGCTTTGGTGTGAAAACGGCGCCAGCCTTTTTTCAATAATGGATGGATACCATGCAAGTGAGCGTTTGTTGAACGGCTGCATAGCTGGATGATACCATAGTGATGGGTCGAACACCAGAAGCACGGTTTAACCGTCTGGATGCGAAGGTTAGTTGTGTACAGCCTTAAATAAATAAATAAATAGTATATTCTCTGTAAAACGAGACACACACCTCTAAACTGTACATTTTTCACTCCGACCATCAAATTCCTCGGTTTTGTCCCCGAAAAAGGTGGACGTCAAGCAGATTTGAAAAGCGTAGAAGCCATCAGAAGGTGACTCCGTCAACAGGCCTACAGTCCTTGCGTTCCTTTAGTGAGCTTATCAGCTACTACAGTGCATTCTTGCCTGAGGTGCACCGCCTGCTTGCCCCCTTACACAAGCTACTAGCCAAAGGCCAAACTTGGAACTTGACATCAGAATGCCTTTGGACTGGTCAAGTCACTGCTGCCCTCAAACTTGCTTTTGACTCATTTTGATCCCTTCAAAGAGACTGTCTTAGCCACAGATGCATCAAGCTATGGAATTGGTGCAGTAATATCGCACAAGTACACCGATGGATCTCAGAAAGCGATTGCCCATGCCACCAGAACACTTACGAAGGCCGAGAGGAATTACAACCAGAATGAGAAAGAAGCATTGGCCATAGTGTACGCGGTCAATAAATTCTACATACTGCTATACGGCCGCCAATGTAAGCTTCTGACAGATCACAAGCCCTTGCTGGCTATCCTTGGTTCTTCATTAACGCAGTAAGAAGACATGGTACGATCTGTTAACATAAAACTGCGGATGCAAAGCTAGAACGCTATAACAGCCACGCCAGGCCACATCTGGAATATTGCTCTTTTATAATCAGCTAGATAAATCTCAGCCGCGCTCTATGAAGAGTTTGGCTCCATCACAGCAGGCGCTGAGTTACCAACGAAGGTGCGAACACCTTAAAATTCAACCCCTATGGCAAAGGCGCATTATCCTTAACCTGCGCTTCTTACACAAGCTATTTCCTAGCAAGCTGCACAGTACTAGCACTTATCTTAAACTAAGAAGCGCATCAGAATCTAACCTCCGAAACAAGGGCCACGCTATTACCCCGCTAAGGGCAAAGAAGAGACTGCGCTCTTGTTTCTTGTTAATTGGGTACGTGAACATATGGAACAAGCTGCCTTCCAGAAAAGGCGAAAACCAAAACTTGCAGGCATTCAGGGAGGAGATAAAGGTTTTCTATGTTTTGAAAATACACAAAGCACCTTCCATATCTGCGATTTGCAAACCCACTTCTTCGAAATTAGCATTGATGTAGCTTGAGGACGCTCACGATTTAGTGCATGACATCTGAACAACTTGAGCTCACAACTCATCCACTTTAGTTTACGTTACCTTCTTATCACCTAGGAACATTTATCGATATCCGACGCACCCATTTTTTACGGTTTAAGAATAGCAATCCGAGTACAAGATGACTTTAGTCTTCAACGATCTCTTCCTGACCTACTTGAGTTCTCCAACGGACAATTCCACCCTATGACTGCATTATGGAAAAAGTAGACGCGACCACAAAATCATTCTGTAAGGGATAATAAGTGATGACCCCAATAAATTGTCTCTATCAGTGGCCCTTGGTTTTAACGTATCGGTTACGGCAATCATAACACCCAGGAGGTCTCAGTCGGATCAGTCGCACGCATCTTACAAGTGCTAACAGTAGAATTCTGAGTGCGTTTTACTTAGCCATTAATGCTTAGTTTCTGACATGCTTCGGCCCACTTACTGACACGTTGATCCAAAGGCTGAATGTACCAGTTGGTATCCACGGCCCGCCGGCTCCACTTTTGCAATGGTCCGTTCGTCAATGTTTAAAAATTTAAACAAACAAAATTTAAACAAAGTTAAACAAACCTGCTAACTGTCAGGTTCGCAAACCCGTAGTTGTTCTTCATTTGGGATATTGCAGGGCACTGACCAAGCCACCCGGCAGGCGAATTGCAATCCGTATATGTTAGCTACGTCTTCGTTCCTTGTCTTCAGCTTTACATTTATCACTTTCCTACTTCTTAGACCACTGGTTCCATGGAAATAATATTAGGTTTATGACCTTTGAGATACTCCTAGTAAAATCATCCTAACAGCCCTAAGCCTTACAAAAAAGGTTGAAAGCGTTCGTTTTTGCGGCTACACCTAAGCTTAGCAATGGAATTGTCTAGAACCTTCGAAGTACCGGCTTTAGATGAAACTTTATGTGTCTTCGTAGCTGTTGGTTGTTAGCTGGGATTAATTGATGCGTTTTCATTAATCCTGAGCACCAGCTACATTACTCCGCCGTTTCTGTGATCAGTATGCATACAGCAAAGTAAAATCTATCTCTCATATTTTCAACAAAGAGAGCACTTTAATAATTTTAGGCCCAAGGATCAGATATTTCGCTCTCCACTTATCCTCCCTTGGCCCCATATACGTAGCTGTATCTGGTATACATATGCTTTTCACTATCGGCAACACTAGTAGACAGACGTAATGAAAACCAGATCCCTTTCTTTAACTGCTTTTGCTAGAAAAACACTCGCATTTCCAGATTCCTTTAACTAGCACGAAAGCTTACCAGCGACAGAGGTCCCTGTTACACTGGCTGAATGGACCACAAGAAACCTTCCACCACCACTTTTTTATCTTGGTCGCGCATGCCGTCTATCTTTTAGCTGGCTCCAAAGCCTAATATGCGTTATGCTTAATGGCTGGCGAACGACCAGGTACCACTAGTTTTTGTTACTATCCTACTCCTGCTGTACCTTATCACTATTTGCTTAGGGTGCTAACACAACTCTTGCCAGGAAAACCACAAAGGAATAGCCGGTGCGACAGTATAGTACTAGTTAACCTTGCCACCTGGATGAACCCCACTGGCACTTGCTTTGGAACTTACAATTGGTGAGAAATAGCTCAAAATTAAGCAAAGAGCTGCACAATAGTGTGCAGCATAACAATCCCTCACGTTCGCGCAAGCCGAATCACCAGAGGTAGAGTTGGTAATGCCCCACCAACGCAGGCCCAAAGGCATTTCACGCCCCAAAACATTTTGCTAAATGTTACTAGATTTCCCATACTCGGTTCTTTATTATTAGTGACAGGCGCCTACAGCTCACTTATGTTGGAGACATAGCTCCATGAATATAAAAAATCGGCTCTAAGAGATAATACTTGCTATGTTCAGCGAAGCACTGTGTGCATTTTCCAGGCCAAAATAGGTCAATTGATCCGAAAGGCCTCCCGTGTTATTCAGGTAGATCTGGCTCATGCAGCCTTGATATAAAATTTAGAACCAGTTAGCGGCTTAAAAATTACTAAACACTACATCCCTAACGGTTTATGTGGCGCAGTATCCATTGAAAATGGTATGCTGAGGCCTACTAGCTGTGGGTTAATTATAAGTTCTCCTGAATTCCCATGCACACGTAATATTTCTTAACGGATTTTTAGAGTTATTGTGCAAAATTATAGCTTATTTGCCCATGTTTGCTATGTATGCCTGTAAAGTGTGCTTATCGGTCACCCAAGAAGTCCCTAGTTGTTGTAGGGTACTGCGGGCTACATAGAGCATTCCTAGATAGCTATGCCTATATCTAACGTATACCTTTTTCTGCTATGTGTTTGAAAAGCATGAAGCCACTTTTAGCGAAAAGAATATTGGCGTTAGGTGTAGACCACCATTCAAATGCAAATATCTCTCAAAATACTGCACATATTGTATTTTTACTTCCAACATAATCAGCGGTTAAAGCTTGTCCCGAGTTGCCAATTTTCGTGATACATTACGCAGTATTCTAGCCTAAGAAAAGGTTTATCTTTTCTCTGAGATTTACTCAGGTTGACATTTGGCACCAGAAATCAATAACAGCACATGAAAGGTTTGACTATATAGTTTTGCTAATTTATATTTTTCTAGTGTAGCACGCAGCCTTAGAATCTCCCTTAACGAATCCTTTTTATTTTCATCCGCATTTCTCGAGCTTATTCTTTAACTTTTCACAACCCTTATAATTCCGCCACCCTCATTTCTCCAATGTGAGCAGCAATAATTGTGGCGACTGAGCGAGCCAAAAATGTCCGGTGAATTTAACGTGAAGTTGTGGTGAATTGGAACTTGTCCCAAAAAACGGCACAACTGCAGCTTTTCCCATTTTTCACGACAAAATTCAAGGAGCTCAATATCGCCCGAAGGAACTAGAAGAAGATCAAGGTGGGCATCTACGACCCCATTAGCTGTACACCAAACAATGCCAATGCGTTTATAATTTTGTAGGTAAACATTTATCACATCTAGACTCACTCAGCCAGCCGTCACATGCCCGGAAAAGCACTGTACGCGTGTTTCATCCTTTGGGAATCGTCAGCAGTGCGCATTCCATCGGACCCTGGTAGGGCCCGAACCCGCAACTCGACTGTTGCCAGACCGCGGTTAAGACCACCGTGGCGAAGTTCTACAAATAACGTTCAACTACCCCTACTACTCTTCTGTAATCAGTACGCAGACCAAACTGCTCATAATGCCATAAGTTAATTGGCGGCTTAAGTTTGGTGAGCTCGTCGCTTGGTGAGGGGCTACCCTGTCCCCTGCACGGCGGTAACGTGTAAGCCAGTGGATAGTCAGCGGCTCTATATCACATCTAGTAACTTATTCACGATGGTCGTTGCTGTCCCCCTGTAGTTCAGTGGGCTTAGCCACGGACTGGCAACAGTTAAGTTGCGGGTCCGAGCCCTACCAGAGTCTAGTAGAGTGCGCGCTGCTGACGATACACGAAATGATGTAACGCGCATACAGTGCTTTCCGGGCGTGTGATGGCTGTCGATTGAGTCTATATGGGACGAAGTTCTACCTATAACTTTCAACGCCCCCTACAAATCTTCTGTAAGCATCTGTAATCGACAACTAGGAACATACACTAGTATGTTGCCAACTACCATGCAAGAGCATAGGATTAATGTAAAGATGGCCCTGAAACCTTAAGGGTGCAGCCACTAGCCAGACTAGAAATATACCTATTTATTTATTTATTTAAGATGTATCTGCAACCTCTTGGGCGCAGCCTCCTACCAGTCTAGTAATATAATTATTATTTACTTATTTCGATTGCTGTCGTCAGTCGCTAAACAATACAGGCAGAAAAACAAGCAATATACAGGGTCCACAATTAATAACATAGATAAGCAGATAAAATTGACGGGAATGACGTAAGCATGTCCAAGACAATCGAATTGAGTGCCTCAGTTGTTTCTGAGCACAGAGCACTGGACACTTCGATCTTGTCAGTAACGCCTCACCGATTACCAACAACGTCGGGTTCCTTTTGCGCAATAGCCCTTTGAATGAATCGTTTGGGTTCAAATGGTGACAAGTCAGCATGAGGTGTTTGGTGATAGACGATGCAGGGTTCGGGTTCATTCTTTGGTTTGCTCTGCCTTGGTTAGACAGCAACTGCCTTAGCCACCCTTTGAGCCGGCCGGCGACCCGCCTTGCTTATGCAAGTGTCACCGCGACGAAAAGTGAATTGATAGATGATGTTGGAGGCCGAAATGACTGGCGCGCTGCTCGGACGGCTTTGGAGAGGAACCTTTCGTGTAGTGTGAATAAGTCGTAGTTGAGCGGTACAGCAGTTGTGCATTAGTGCGGATCTGAGCTTGTGAGCAACTTCATTGGCCAAGTGATCTCCCTTGAAGGGAAAGAACAAATAAACAAGCTTCTTCTCCACAGTTTGTACGGGCAGCTTCTCCTTGGGGTGTCTGCTATGTGCCTGAATGAATTTCTTTGGATACCCATTGGCTAACAAAGTCCAGTATAAAAACTCTTCTGCCGTCTTGAGCAGTTCCGGACTGCAAATCTCTCTGGCTCTGTAGAAGAGTGTTTACATGGCCGCGCTAGTATGCAACGGTGACGAAGCTGGATAAATATAGGTATTGTCCCTCCAGGCCGCTTTTCTCTACACCGTGAGCTGCAATGTGCCACCGGTCCTTCTCTTGATGAGCACGTCACGAACCGGTAGCCTGCCCTCTTGTTCCTTCTTCTGTGATACAGAAAGGTTCGGGTAAATTGAAAACAAGAGTGCAGAAGAACGATAAAAGGGTTCACCGTTAGTGAAGTGAGATTTTATACCAGAGTTGGTTAGCCAATGGGTATCCGGAGAAATACATTCAGGCTCATAGCAGACACCCCAAGGAGAAGCTGCCCGTACAAACTGCGGAGAAGAAGCTTGTTTATTTGCTCCTTCCCTTCCAGGGAGATCACTTGGCCAATGAAGTTGGTCACAAGCTCAGGTCCGCTCTAATGCGCCCCTACTGTACCGCTCAACTACGACTTATTCACACTACACGAAGGATTACTCTCCAGAGCCGTCCGAGCAGCGAGCCAGTCATTTCGGCCTCTAACATCATCTACCAATTCACTCTCCGTCGCGGTGACACTTACATAGGCAAGACGGGTCGGCGACTGGCTCAATGGGCGGCGGAAAACTTTCTATTGTGGCTAAGGCAGTTTCTCTCTAACCAAGGCGGAGCAAACCAAAGAATGAACCCGAACCCTGCATCGTCTATCACCAGACACCTCATGCTGACTTGTCACCAGTTGAACCTACTCGATTCAATCAGGGTGCTATTGAGCAAAAGAACCCGACGTTGTTGGCAATCGGTGAGGCGTTACTGACAAGATCAAAGTGTCCAGTGCTCTGTGCTCAGAAACAACTGAGGCACTCAATTAGATTGTCTCGGACATGCTTACGTCATTCCCATCAATTCTATCTGCTTATCTATGTTACTAAGTGTGGACCCTGTATATTGCTTGTTTTGCTGCTTGTATTGCGTAACGACTGGTGAGGGCAATCGGAAGGTTAACATATCGCAACCAATGTTTTCTACCTGCGTTAATGTATTGGCTAAAAGTGTCTCAGTGTTTTAGTTATCTTTGGTTTGATAAAGGGCATTCCTTCCTACACAGCTAACCGACTACCACACTGGGCTCTTACATTAATGAATTTTGATTTCGAAGTGCACTACCAGTCAACAATTTCCCTTGGTCAAGCGGATGCGCTGTCAAGTTTAATTGTTGCTAATCAGCAAGAACCTAAGGACACAAACATTGCCATATTCGTGAGCGAACCTGACGTCAGCTTTCTGGTAACTGATGCATTGCAAAGTCTACCAGTTACCGCAGAAGTTATACGGCCCGAAACGCTTCGGGACCCAGTACTTAAGAAAGTTTACACTTCCAAAGAACAAGCTGGCTACGTTTCCGTCCATTTGGCAAGTTGCAACCCTACTTTACAGAGGAGGCACTTGCTCTCTATTGCAAACTACCGCATACCAGTTTCGGAAAGAGTGGTCATCCCCAAGGCCCTTCAGGAGCGCCTTATTCGTCAGTTCCACGCCGGGCATCCTAGCATCAACCAGCTAAACGCGTTTTTCCGCAGGTTTGTATACTGGCTGATTATGGACAAACGGCTGGAGGAAATCGCTAAACGATTCCAAAAGAACGCCAATGTTTTGAAAGCGTTACAATAATCAGAACTGTATTATTGGTCAAAAGCTACTAAGCCATGGTGCCGCGTCCATTTCGACTTTGCAGGACCGACCAACGGCAGAACTTTCCTCAATATAATCGACTCATACAGCACGTAGCCAGAAATATTACTCATGGATAGCACAACCACCAATGCCAAGGTATCAAAACTGCGCCATACCTTCAGCAGATTCGGCTGTCCTGAGACAATTGTAACTGACAATGGCACACAATTCTCTTCGGCTACGTTTACGGTTATACAAACAATGCGCCGTCCGACGCGTCGGCTCGTCGCAGTTTTCCTCACAGTTGAATGGCAAGGCAAAGGGTTGGTCGATTCCTCTAAGCGAGCTCTGTACGAATCAAAAGGGGAGGGTCTTATAGAGAAAGTGTTGGACCGGTTCCATTTTCACCGATCATCACCGAATCCACAATCGCCAGAAGGAGTTTCTCCAGCACAGGCTAGGATGAACCGGAAGCTTCGCACGCCTTTCGACGTCAGCCGACCGCGCTCGGAATCCTCTAGTCGTGAAAGAAACCGCAGAATGGAACAATAAGTTAACCGGAAGCATGGAGCAAAATAGAGATCAAGTACGCCTGGACAGAAGGTGCTAGTACATGACTCTCGGGGGGCCATGTGAAATGGACGTCAGGGACGGTCAAAAGCAAGCACGGAAACGACATATGACTTGATGGTGGGTTCACATATCTTGGCACGGCATACGAACCAGTTACGGCCAACATTGTGCCAACCAGAACAAGCGGGGCTATCGAACACCTGTTCGATTTATTGATGGAAAGGTTCAACTTGCCGAAAGTAGCAGTGGACGGCTGCAGACAGTCGAGCGAAGAATCCAGAACACGGACATCGGAACAAAGTGCTCGGACACTTCTGCCAAGGAGATGGACCGACAGGCTGAGAAAACCGTCCCGAAGGCTGCAAATTAAACCTAGGCTTCCGTCGTATATTTCGGACGATAACCCAAGGGGGAAGGTCTCGGGGAGAAAGTAAGAATTGCCCAGGAAATCCAAACTTTTTTAGCGATTAATCGACTGCTAATGATTATCGCACCGATTACCAACCATCCGGAATGTCCTAGTTTCTGCACGTGACTACAAACCACCTGACACCTCAACGAAACATATGGGGACCACTAACCTTGGTGGCTGACCTTTCAATTTCAGAAGTAGAAAGTCAAAGAGAGACCTATGAATGCAGCAAAGGTTCACATTGGTTGCACAGTGTTTGCTACCAGCGAGTAATGCCCTATTTTGTGAAAATCATTGGCGTCATCTTTTTCCTTTAGTTGTGCTAGAAGGTTCGTGGAGCCTTAACGTGTAAATTTCGGAATCTCGTCTAGTGAAATGATAATAACACATGAACAGAGAGCAGTTAATTCAGAATTACTCGAAGAAACCCGTCTCACAAGCAGTTCGCACCTCATACGAGGACGTTGCCAGTGAAGCCGATTCCCTGGAGTTTAAGCAGAAGTACTTTGAGTGGGACTTTTCAAAGTTTAGCTGAAGGGATTGTGGCTAACGTCTATGTGTCTCCGGTTGTCTACTGTTTTGACCCATGCGTCTCTAGCAACAAGTAGGTTAGAGGTGCAAGAGCCAGCTCTGCGGGGGAGATGTTGCACAGCTTTTCCCGGTGAGTGTGAAACGCATGCTTGACAATCCTTTCCATGATCTTACAGATTGCAGACGTCAGGCATGTCGGTCGAGAATTCGCGGGATCGTGCCTGCTCCCTCCTTGTACTTCGGCATTACCATCCTTACTTTCCAGTCAGGTGGAAAGCACTCGTCTGCAAGCGAGCGCCGGAAAACTTATGTACTGGGACAGCGATATAATCAGCTACCATTGTGGTTGTTGGTTTTTCCATGAAGTTGTAGAGAGCAGAAGGATAATCTCTTGTCAGCCCCATCGATACCTTGTTATACTGGGTTTGCAGTTTGTCGTTGCAGTATGAAGTTCCTTGCGAGTTCATCGCATTTTCAGTGACAGCCGCAAGATTCCTGCATTCACATCGAATGTTAGTATAACAGCCGCTTGAAACTTCCCTGGATGGCGCATCTGCAAGTTCTTCCCCTAGATTGTTCCAAGCATTCACCAGTCTAGTGGATGGGGTGACGTCCATGCGAATTCTGTGTCTTATTTGCCTAAATAGTTTCCATGTGTGACCTCGGGAGGTACAGTCAGTGTTGGACCGGAAGAATCATTGTAACTTACTTCCAACTTCCTCTCGAAGGATGCACTACGGGTAGACGAGATCACCCCGGCGACGGCGGAACTCGAGGGAGAATGGATTTAGCTGCTGGTCGAATGGGGTACGTGGGATCACGAAGCACCAAAACGGCTTTCGATGCAGGTCACTGAACCTCTTCCAGCACCACGCATTCAAATGTTGAAAGCGGATGGATAGCTGATAAGCTATATTCTAATACTGGGCGGACGTACTAATGAAACAAAGGTCGGAAAATCTCGGGAGTCATTCGAGCGCATAATCTTCTTAGGGGACCCACCAGTCGCCTTTAAGAGGACAACTTCTTTAACGTGTCCTGCTTCGTTCTACAATCAGAAGTCATGATATCCCCGAGGTCTTTCTCCTGCGAGGTATTCCTGAGGAGAAACCCATCAACGTTCTATGCACCTACGGTTCATTGCTTCCAATTGGGAGCACAGCGTATTCCTCTCGGTTTGCTGGCAATTCCCACTTGATGGAGCATTCGTGTAGCTGGTATGGAGCCACTTTTATGCTTTCCGCATACTCAAGACTGGATGCTATCGACCATAGCTTGAGGTCATCGGTGTAGATCAAGCAGTCGGTTTGAAATACAGTCGGCCGATTGTTACATGTACCGTTCGTAGAGCTCTGGTCCAAGCACTGATCCTTGGGGAACGACAATAGTCAGAGGCACTAGAGCAGAGGGGGTTTGTTTCACTTTTACTCGTCTTGTCCTACCTCTTATTAATCGACGTTCCAGAATAGATTACCTGTAATGGCAATGCCATGGAGTTTAGGTAGCAGTCTTGCGTGTGGAAATTTATCAAAGGCTTTACTGAAGTCAATGAATATGAGGTTAGCTTGTTTTCGGACATCTATGGCTTCGGCCCAGGTTTCCCTGGCGAGGATTAAGTTAAGGATGCATACGCGAGTTCTCCGGAAGCCACGTTGAGCAGGTGAGATGATGTTTAGATTCACACAGTGTAGCTGAAGGGCGCACTTGAATAGTTGTTCCATGGTTTTACATACGACTGATGTCAGACATATTGGCCGGTAGTTCGCTGGGTATTGTTGGTTTCCCCTTTGTATCTGAGCACGACCTACCCGCTTTACAGCCTGTGCGTAGGCAGCCGGCTTCGATAGGTTGCCGAAATACTTGGTAGAGAGGGGCGACGACGTACTCAGCTATCGTTTTGATGAAGCTTTGATGTTATTAGTGCACGCCTGGGGAGGAGCTCGGGTCCAGTTCGAGGCGTAGCTTAGTGACTACCTTAGGGTTTATTTCAATTTGGTCCACTGAAAAGTAGAGTGCAAGCAAACGGTTGTTGAACAGCGATGATTTCACTGAGTAAACCAAGGAATATTGCGCAGCCAGTAGGTTTGTTTTTCATCATCGCCGTAGCGAACGGTACCTTCCTTAGAAAAGGAGGGAGCGGAGATTCCATTACCCGTTTTGGTATTTCGCTTCAGGTAGGCAAAGGGTTTTTCGGGACGGTTTTTGGATTCCATGACCAATCCAAGTTCATAGTGTAGTCATTTGCCTCGTTTTCTCAGGGTGAGGTTGTAGTTGAGTTTTCTTGTCAGCTTCGAAAAACAATGTCCTCCTCCAGCCAAGAAAATTTAGGAATACCATTAGTTACCATAAGGTAGGGGTACAGGTACGAGAACAGCTTCGTCGTGCACAGTCCCAGGTATGCATTCACGAACGCGTACGGCGAAGACGTTCTCGTACATAAACCTATACTCCAAGGCGGGTAGGTTTAATCCTGCTTTATGTTTGCGGGAGGAGGACAGTGCTCTACGATGAGAGAAAAATGTAACTAAATTTGCACCCTATAAAAACGAGGCCAAAGACTACAATAGAGAACGTCGAGTGCGCCACTGGCGGGGATTTAAGTACGGGTCCTTGTCCGCATGCACAACTGACTTCTGTGTTCCCTAGATATAAGCTTGGTAAGGACAAGTTGCATGCCGAAATATTATTAATGTTCCTAAAGGAACTGAACTAAGCAGAATGCAGTGTTAAATGGTTATTTTATGAATAGGTAGAAATATAAAAGTTAATATATAACGATTAACAAGCAGTTAACTAAAGGGCTAAATGTGTAAGTATGCAACGAAAGCCAATTTAAAGGTGTCCGTATAATGAAAGATTTGAGCGTAAACGTATTTAGTAGTCCAAAACGTAAATGTGTGGGTACAGATTAAATGTTCTATATCGAACGACTGCCTGAAAATCACAGTAAATTGAAAATATAAGTGGTGATTAATGTGTATTGGGAACGAAGTTGATAGTAAATACATGGATATAGGCTGTAAGGTATGTAAACATGGTATATATCCTAACCTAGAACCAGATGTAAGAATGACTTTGGAATACGGAGAATACTTCCGGTGGATATTCAGGTGAAGAAAAACATTAAAGTTCTAAAGTTGTATGTTACCTTTGCGCAGGAGCAATTGCAACCTTCACTGTATCGTACCAAGTCTAACCTATGTGCCCCTGGAGGAAGTAGAAAAGCCAGCGCACGCAGGAATGGAATCCAGACCGCCGGGGTGGCGATCTCGCAAGCTACTACTATGCTATCTTTATCCTTACCACGCCCATAATACTTTGACTGAAAAACCGCCCTTAGATCTGCTATAGAACCGTCCATTACCGCCTGGCTGCTGTACCAAAGCTACCCCGTCAAAATCCCGCTGATCGCTCGTGGCGCATTCGACGGTCCGGAACCCAACACGCTATAAGTTTGCATGGCCTTTCCGTATGACCCGACCCTGTTACTTTACACCTTGTAAATCATATAAAGCTCCAGATTTTTTCCCACGAAATACAATGTACCAGTCTGCAGCAGGTCCTTGGACCAGGAGCTGGCAGACTGCGGAGCAGAAGCTTAACGATAGGCGATAAAACTATTATCCGTGACGTTGGCTGGTACAGTCAATGTAAACATGTTGACATAACTTTAGATGTTGTATAGTTATCTAAACGGTAAAAGCAAGTTAAGTGTAATGTCAGTATACGTCCTAGTTAAGGAATGAAGACAGTGTAAGTGGTTTGTTTTTATGAGTTATTTGGCTTGTACACTTAAATAAATAAATAAATACTTTATTCTCGACTATGCGAGGCACGCCCATGGAGGCATGATCAAATACGTACAACTGTACAAACAATTTATGGCAACTGTAACAGTAACAGTAGAACATTGGTCATACGTCTATGATAAAACAAATAAATAAATAGTTTATTCTCAGTTTCATAGAGACGCAGCAACTTAGGCATGATCAAGGTTTAAAAATAGTTGTGTACCCCGACGATACATCGGGTTCAATCGTGTGTAGTTGAAACGGTGTCGGGAACAGTTGATATGTAAGTCTAGTCGACTTGCCAGTATGTAGTTGTGGGCAGTGACTTTATTCAGTGGCGAGTCACATCCGCCACGTCGCGGGGTTGTTAAACCGACATTTGTGGCTTTTTATAGGGAGAATGCTTGCCAGGCGAAAACCCACCACGTCCTGCAACACTGCCGTAAAGCATTTTGAACATTAATGTTGAACTGGCGAAGCCGCTTGACGACTGGTTTCACCTACGGTATTTCGCAGAGTAATGGCTTCTAATTTCCTCTGTTAGTTGGACGGGTATTTTGATCCGGGTGGCCATGATTTTTGAGGTCGGTGGAGGAGAGGGACATCGCGATATATCTTCTTGTTGTATGTCCAGGTGAGCAGAAGGTTCAATTTTTCCGCTGTCCAGATTTTTCAGGTGTATAATGTATGGGAGTATGAGGATATGTCCAGTTCTCCATACTGGACAAGACTTATGGTGATTGTAGGTCGGTCCTTTCGGAGTTCTGCCATACTCCATGTATGTCCTTGTAGGTTGTTACGTCCGTCTTGGGCCAAAATTGTTCCTCAGTCCAATCCCTGATCTCCAAGAAGTCCTGGACCTCAGAGAAAAGTGAAAGTGAGGGACAACCGAGTGAAAACCGCAAGAAGAGGTATGGAGTTGAATATTGTTAATGTCTTGTGTTATAACACTTCGTGTCTTATACCATGTAGGAGGATACGGCTGCCTTACAGCGCATGATAACTGGTGGTTACTTAGCAATTGAGGAAGTTCAAGGTGAGTTGCTGCGGCTCCAAAGGGAAATTGCACGCTTTTTATAAATGCAAGGTTATTACTGTGGCGGGTAATAACCGAAGGACTGGGAACGATCTCGTCGATGGGTTTCGTTGTTGCTATTCTTCAGTGTCTGTGTGTGCACAGCTAGCGAAAGAATGTGAAAGGGAAAAGCCAAGAAGTATGATAACGTTAACCGTTGATGAATCTTCTAGCCACGGGCGCTACGTCCGCAAGGCGCCGTTTTCCGTCTTGCTGAAAGGCGGGTATAAATAAGTAAATGGTATATTCTAGGTAGAACGAGGCCACCTGTAAAGGCGCTAATAAATATGCACAAAGTATAGCTGCTGTGGAGTACTAAGACCTATCGTTTTAATGTAAAGTATAACAGAAATGTTGTAATTCATATGAGTGAGCATTTTGCCAGGTAATAGTCCGACCAAGGAAGATGATGTCGCTAAAGCGCGTAAAATGCAGTTATAACTATTGTGTCAATATTCAAGTTCGGCGTGCTTACGCCATGTAATAATCCATGAGCACAGGAGCCAGAGCAAGATGTCGACGCAATCGGTGTCCATTAAAAACTCGGAATGTTCGGTGCTCCATCAAAACATACTCCATAGTAAAATCGATTACACAGGTTTTACATAGACGTTTGATGCCTGCGCCAGTGTGAAATGTTCAGCAGTGAATTTATGCAATGGCGAGTCACATCCGCCGCGTTGCGACGTTGCTAAGCATAAGTTTGTTGCTTTTTATAGGGAGAAGGCTCTCCCGACAGAAACCCACCACGTCCTCAAAAACTGCTGTAGTTTCGATTGAACCGTAGTGCAAGCCGGCGATGATGGTGCAGACCAATTTTGCACTGTATTATTTGCAGTCAGTAGACGGCCAAATTTCTTCGTTGGTTGATCGTTTGGCATGGTGATGATCCGGCAGTAGCCGTTGCAACCGACTAAAGGTGCAAAAGAGTCGTATAGGTGAATGATAAGTGGTGCAGGTAAGTAAGAAACATTGTTAATAGAGGCTGGCCTATTCTGTTACATATTTTCCGGTTACACGGACCGTGTCCGGCTATTCACGTTGTACTTGTCATAGGGATGGTGAGTGCAGTTGTTTCTTGTGGCTCAATAGGTCCAAAACAGGCGAACATGCTACTATTTTGTACAATGCGGGATTATTACGAATTTCTTACTGTGCAACCTCGAAACAGAATTCCTACAAATGTAAGTAGTAGTTGTGTGTGCTTGTCTCCATGATCAAGCGGAAATTCCATGAAAGGTCATCGGTAAAGCCATTTAATCTAGCGCCATTAAGGGGCAGCACACCTGTCCGTGAAAGGCTATCGGAAATGCTCCAGGTGAATGGAGAACCAGAATGTTCTTTTGGAAATTTAAGGCATCTAAACCAATGTTTTGAACGCCGGTGCGAATAAGCAAAGCTATCCCTTACAATGAAAATAGTCACGATAGAATTGTTTGGCTTCTGTTGTGAAACGGTGAATCCACGTTAACATATTACTCCAGGGGAGTAAATTGTGATACCGTGAGTACGAGGCGAGGTAAACACATTTGTTTAGACCCACGAAAGTGGTACCTCCAGGATGGCGAAAAGCGCTACATTCAGAAAGATGAGTGGGCTCTTCATATCCAGAAAAATGGATAAGTGTTTTATCCAGCTAGCTATTGAGAATGGGTCACCCAGTCCCAATGGATAAACCTTGTTTTGGTCGAGGTAACTGTGGAAAGCCAGGGGAAAATATGCAAGGGAGCAGAGACAGCGGAACATCAATGAATCAAGAAGCGCTATGGAAAGGCTAATGACATGCAACGGTGCCTAGGTTACTGTAACCCATGTATATTTGCTTGGTATACATGGTTTACAAGCTCGTCCTTTACATAACGTCGCTGGTGTGATTCAGATTGCAGCTGCCACGCAGGAAGAAGATGCCGCACGCGCAGGGTCAAGCGACCGATATAACAACGCGTGTTTACCAACTACAGCGAATAATACGATTGTTGGAGAGTAACAAATAAACCGACTATGATGACAGAAGTCCGAATGCGAGAGGCAGCTTAGGTAAAACCAAGGCCAGCTAGATAGAGACCGAAGGCGGGAGCAACTCGTACGTAAAGCACAGCTCTAATAGAAGAAGCAAAAGCAGAAAATCGGCCGCGCCTATTTGAGGCATCTGCGTTCCAGTTGAGGAAACCGTGGATTTTTCACATAAGCGGCAGGATACTGCGGCGCATATGGTAGGGCTTTGAGGTTGATGAAGTCGTTTCGTCAGAAACATGAAATCAGGAAGTTTGTGTGTGTATTATATCATATATATGTCTTTATATTACCTTATGTATTGGAGTCAGGCGGGGCAAGTTATTGAGCCTAAAAAACGCAGGTCCTTGAACGGTTGTGTGGGTGCAGCTGTAGGTGCTATCACTTTTCTTCCTGCCTGCGTGCGTTCGTGAGTTCGTTTTATGATACCACCAGGTTATATTGGCAGATTCTACGCATCGAACTAATTACATCGGCTTGCTTTTCTGGCATTTCATGTTCGCGGACGCCACGAGCTGCTGCGGTCCTGCTCTCACGACTTGTTACAAAATGAGACGACGGAGAGTTCTTTATAGGCAGTAAAAGCCATGCGTGAAATCCTTCCCAGAAACCGCGGTAGAAACCTTAGATGACTTTCTCGAAGTATACGTCCCGCCATGAGTTGAGCAGGTTATTTCTGTAGTTTTATCACCGTTTGGCGATGTTTTGGCGACCTGGTCGTAAACAGACGAAGGCGTTCTACAAAGTGCAGCAGGGAAACCGCCATGCTATCTATTGATGGCGACAGCTGCGTCTGGCCTACTTTACGTTCACGATTCCTAAACCAATTCGTAATGCTTGGTTGCCACCGGTGCTCGGGTCAGCGGTATTTTTCGTGCTGCAGTACATTGCAACTTAGCACCAACCGGGCTGGCGTTGCAGGTGGATTACATTATCAAGGTCCATATCTACGGCAAGCAAATGCAGACACCCAACTTTGGCCTCTGTCGTAGTTTCTCTTTTGTTTCTCTCATTGCTGACGTCTAACACCCCATCCTTGCTGGTGGGTTCCTCACTTGTTTCGGCATTATCGTAATCCTGTGTAACCGTAAACAGCGCGGTAGTTTGACACCCATGTCTCTTTCGGGGAATAGTAACTTTGATCAGTTCGATCGGTATTCGTTTGGCTTTGTCCGCAGACAATGTGTTCACCTAAATACTGCTGTCATTTTCTGCTCTGCGTCAATCGCCTAATGACTTTGCTGAGCCATAGCACAAATTATGCACCAGACCTTAACACATAGACCACCAATAACCGTTGGATCTGGACTAGTAGCTCAAGACAAGCTCGCTACTGCTAATTCAAAGTTCGTGCGCATGCTTCGTCTCGGGGTCTGTTCTCTTTCCAATAGCCCATGGTCCTCCCCGCTTCAACTGCTCCCCAAACTTTTCATTGACAATTGGAGACAGTACAAAAATTACAGGGCACTAAACCATGACACCGTCTACGATATATATGCTATTCCGCACCTCAACGCTTTTTCAACAGGTCTACATGGATGAACGGTTTCCTCTAAACTTGCCTTGGTGCGTTCATACTACGAAATGCCAGGTGATCCCGACGGTATTCTGAAGGCCGCCATAAGCACGTCATTTTGTCTTTATGAACTCGTTCTCACGCCACTTGGTCTACGAAATACCGCACACAATTTCTAAGGTTTGTCGATCAAGTCTTTAGAGGACTCTACCTAATCTGCGCCTACATTGACGGCATTCTGGTAGCCATTTCCAATCACGCTGGGCAGGTGTCACCTCTTCGATTTGTTTTCGAACGCTTTACTCAGTACGGCGGTAAGATGAATGTAGTTATAGGTATTTTTAGTTAAATTCCGTTGATGTTTCGGGCAACAGATTAGATTTGGCAGACCTTCGTTACGTTGCTGCTGCCAACAACGTCGTCGTCGATGTCATGTCGAATATATGTCTTCACGAAGTTTTACGGCAAAAGATCAAGTTAGAAGACATAATTACTCATCAGGCAGGAGATCTTGCGATTGTACAACTGAGTTCACATTCTTCGCTCAAAAGATCACAGCTGCCGATCCTTAACGCAGACTCCAAAATCTACTGTGACATCTCTACTGACTAGCCCCGGATTTTTGTCCTTCAACTGTACTGCCGAAACTTCTTTGACCACCTGTATACAACCTCTCACCCGCACTTCCGAACCACCGTCAAGCTGCTTACCGATCGCTTCAATTGGCATAACCTGCGCGCCGAGATCCAGCAGTGTGTCAAAAACTGTACTACTAGCCAACCAGCTAGCTCCACCTTCACACGATTACCGCTTCGGCACGTTGGCTCTTCCCAATGCCCCTTTAAGACATGTTCATGTTGACATCGTTGGACTCTTGCCCCATCCTAAGGTTTTGTTTGGTTATTGACATTTGTTGATTAGCATACGCTTTGGCCACTTGCTGTGCCTATGCCTGATGCTTCTACAGCAGCTACGGCGCGAACCTTCATTGAGAATAGGATTTCCGTCTTTGGCACGCTACCTACTACTATGGCCTATAGAGGGTCCCAATGCAATTCAACCCTGTTTCGTAACTTAATCCACTTTCTCGGTGGTTCACATGTACGGACAACCGCCTATCAACCAGCTGCCAAAGACATTATGGAAGGTTTGTATCGCCAACTTAAAGCCACAATTACCACTTCGCAGTTGAATGCACCTTGGTTAGGAGGTCTACCGATTATCGTGCTTGGTATTCGTAACACCATTAAGCAAGACGTTGGCTGTTGTCACTCTGGGTCGGTCATTGGCACTACTCTCAAAATTCCTGGAAATATGGCGCTAAACTCAAGGGATACTGGCTAAGTTGATCCGTCCGCGTACGTCATACGCCTGAGGCGACGCTTCAGCTCAGTTCGTCCAATACCATCTCGAAGCAGCTCTCAAAGTCAACAGGTCCATCCGGAGTTGCGCACTTGCCCCTTGGTACCCGCGCGTGTTGAGTCCGTCCTCAAACCTCTGACACGGCCTCACGGGGACTCTTTAGTGGTTTTGCCCGGAAACAGAAGTACTTCGTTCCGGATAGAAATGTTTATTAGGATACTATGAGCATTGCCCGCTAGAATTCGGCTCACATCGAACCGTGACCACTAACGAAACCAACGGACATTCATGTCGCCGACTACCCGACCTTCCTAGGTGCTCCTCATACTCAGCTCATGTGTGACGCCTCTGTACCCTCACTTGCACCCACAGTATCTCAGGACACAAACTCAGCATCCCACCACGAAACACGTTTCAGGCGTACAGTTCGTTTCCTTTTCAGACTATGGTAAATGGCACACAAGTATCGAGCAATAATAAATAAAATAAATATTTTCTTCTCGACTATGCGAGGAACGCCCAATGAGGCATGAGCAGATATGTACGAAAGCACAAGCATTTTATGGCAACTGTAACTGTGACAGTAGAAAGTTGTTCATATGTCCATGATTGGAATTCTACAATGGGGAAAATGTGAAATAATAATTTGGCTGTCGTGAAACCGGGACCTCGGCTAATACTAGATTGAAAATCTTGAATGATCCATTGGAAGATAATTGAAGAACAAGCTCAAGCAAGATATGACAATACAGTGAGATCATGTACAAGTAACGCAACGGTCAACGGTGGTATCTTAGAAAGCAAAAAGTCGACAGTATATGCAGATTTAGAAGTTCCAGTGTAAGGAACCTTTCTAGAACGGTGACGCTAGTTGACCTGCTAGTGTTCAATGGTTCAATGGTTCAATGGTGTATGATGGGATAAAAAGCATAACTTTACAAGACCCACAGGATGGATATGCAAAAGAAAATTAATATCAAAATGTTCCAACGTGGAACGTAAAGTATCAGTGGTTAAATCATTGCACTTTAACAAAGTGTTGTGTATCGTTTATCATTAAGATGAAAATCTAAGAGTCTTTCGAATGTCGTCATGTCTGGTGCGTTCACCACATAGTTTGGTAATGCATTCCAGTGAGAACAGATTCTAAGTGAGAAAAAATACTTTCTACAATTCAAACGAGAGTGGTGCGTCATTAGTTTCAGGTGGTTGCCTCGGTTTTGTTTGTATGGGGCTAGAGTCAACAGCGATGTACATGGATGCTCGCTTTCGGTTAATATCCGGTATGTAAGAGTAAGATCACCGCGAAGCCGTCGGTATTCTAATGAGAACACCCCGAGTACACGAAGACGCATTTCGTAACTTATACCGGATAGTCCACGCGTTGCTTTTGTGGCTCTTCTTTGGGGCTGTTCCAAGAGGCGGATGTCTCGTTTTAACCATGGACACCAGGCCTGAATTGCATATTCAACCTGAGGACGAATGTAGGAGTTAATCAACAATGGTACTAGCTGTCGCTCAAAAGTGCCGAGAGCTCGCCCCAAAAGTCTCAAGTTCAAGTTCGCTACACTTGCTGCTTTCGAACACTGGAGCGAATTTCCAAGACTCTCTTGCACGATTATACCTAGGTCGCGTTCACTAGTCACGTGTTGCATGACATGTTGCCCCAAAAAGTATGTGTTAACGAAGCTGTGGTGCACCGTCAGCAGGTGGCACTTCGCAGCGTTCAGTGGGAGCTGGTTCTTTTCTGCCCATTCGTTAATCCGGGTCAGGTCTTCCTGGAGGTAGACATGGTCGGATGCTGAGCGAATAGCTCTCCATATTTTAGCGTTGTCTGCAAATATTTGCATTGGAGATAGAATGTCTGCTGGAAGGTCATTGATGTAGACTAAAAATAGTAGCGGGCCGAGGACGGATCCTTGTGGAACACCACTGGAGACGTAAAGGCTTTCGGAATAGGTGTCAGCTACTCTTACCATAATTGCTCTGTCGTGTAAGTAGTCTTCCAACCAAGTGAGCAGGGAACCGTTGATACCGTAGGCAGCAAGCTTTTGGAGGAGAAAGAAGTGATTGACCCTGTCAAATGCTTTAGAAAAATCCAGGTATATCACATCTATGGGGACTCCTTCATCAGCCGCCCTGGTCCATAAATCCCGAGTAATCAGCAAATTAGTGAGACAAGATCGTCTGCGTCGGAACCCATGTTGGGCATTAGAAATTATCAGTTGACTTTCAAAGTATCGCGTCAGTTCATCTGCGATTACCGATTCCATAACTTTTGACAAAACAGGGAGGAGAGTAATAGGTCGGTAGTTAGCAGGATCCGAACGCTTACCACCTTTATATATCGGAGTGATAATTCCATTTTTCCACTCAGATGGGAGTGTATGGGAGTTAAGCAGACACTGAAAAAAGGTTGCAATTGGTGTTGCTATGGTGGGGGCAAGGGTTTTTAGTACTTTTGGGGAGATCATGTCAATTCCAGGGGCACTGTACTCCCGGAGAGGCTGTAGTTTGCTTGCAACAGCTGCTGGAGTAAACTTGACGCTGGATAAGCAAACGACATTTGTTGGGAGTTGATAGGGCGAAGGTCCCATGACATTTGTAGCTACCGAGCCAAACTGCAAGAGTAGAGCATTCGCGGCATCCACAGCAGTAGTTGTTAGGCCATTGGCTGTCCTGAGTGGTGGTATTTCGGGCTTAACCTTTCTTTTGCCATTCACAAATCTGTATAGCAGTTTGGTGTTACTCGTAAATTTCAGCACCATATTCACCTGCCATTCGTACTTATCGACTCTAATGAGTGACGTGCAGTAGTTTCTTATGGCTTTGTAATCCTGCCATGTGATATCACATGGGCTTAGCAAATGTTGCCTCCAGATTTCATCTCTTCTGTTGATCCATTTACGTGTTCTGCTCCGGATCCACGTATTGGTCCGGCGCGATGCTCGTAATGGTACAACCTTCGATGCTGATTGTATGACCCAGTTAATTTCGTCTTTCAATTCATTCCACGCGCAATTCGCTAAGCTGTGCGTCTGTAGGTCCCAGTCAACGGTTGCTGCTAAGCTGCGCAGCTTATAATAGTCCGTAATAGTTCGTTGAGTCTCACTTTCTGTAGCAACAATACTGGCATAACATACGTAACCAAATGTTGGGACTGAATGGTCGCTACGGCCCAGTGGAGGATCGTATGCTACTGACTCAACCATCAACTCTTCATTAGTCAGGATTAAGTCCAGGAGTGATGGCTTGTTTGAACCGCGATGTCTGGTTGGTCGATGCACATGGTTATACAAAACTGCCATATCCATGAATTCGAGGAGTTTCGATTTAAATGATGGCCCATTAGGGGACACTGATACTATTGAAGGAACATTAAAGTCACCCATTATAAGATAGTGAGAGTACTTTTGTGAAACAGCATAGCGGAGGGCATTTAACAGAATGTTATCGCTGTCTGCTGATGAGTTCGGAGGTCTATAAATAACTGCTAAGAGGCAAGCATCACTCTTCTTCTGTGAAACAACATCTCGACCTGCTAGGTGCAGTCGGCAAAATAGTGCGTCGGGAATAACGAGGGAATTTTCGGTAAGTGCCTCACATTTCAGATAATCTCGATAGTAGAGAGCAACACCGCCCCCGCGAGTTGGACGATCATTTCGTATAACTGACATCTCACTGAGTTCAATCACCGGATCAAGTATGTCGTTTGAGAGCCAAGTTTCAGTGACTGCTATGAGGTCCCAATTTGTCGTTTCATGTCGGTGGCGCAGCTCCGAGAGCTTAGAGTACAACCCCTGAGTGTTGGTGTAGCAGCATTTTATTTGTTGACGCATCAGGAGTTCGGTTCGCTGTGAGTGACCGGCACAAATAGTGCCGGTCTGCTGAAGTTTTTTGAAACGGTTGTTTGCACAGTTGGCTGGTTTGAGATGGGTACAATTGAGGCTGGCTCATCTGTATCTGAGGTCTGTGCTAATTGAAGAAATGGTCTTAACCGTAATTCTGGTGGCCCAAGTTTCCTTTTGTCATGCCATGCTTGGATTGCCACTGATACCATTTCAGGCGCAGCCAAGGTAACTTTGAAAATTCGTGGCCCGCTACCTTGGTAGTTTGTGGAAGCAGTTAGACGGGTGACGCCAAAAGCCACGACATTCTTCATGTCGTATAGTTCTGCGATGTACCGCCATTCTTCAATGTCGTGCTTCTGTCGTTCACTGCTATCGTCATGCTTCAACTCTGGCACACCATGAAGCAATACCACTTTCTTCATCTCATTTTGACGTGACGAACTAGGGTTGGATTTATGCTTCTGTCTTTCTGCCCATGGCCTGTCAGGAAAAATGCGGGCACTGACAGAAGAGTTCACTAGCATGTGGCTTGCTAAGAGAACATCTTCATGGTCACGCGTGTTGCCAAACGTTACTCGCAGTAACCGAGGTTCCCCTAAGTGTGGAGATGATGGATTTCGTGAAAGGCGTGTAAGACCAGTTGGGAGAACTTTCAGTCCGAGTGCGCTGGTTATTTCAGCCCACTGGTTTTGGTCCTCGGCTTGTCTACCTTTTAGCGATTCGCTAGTGGGTTCTGGGACGTTTGAACATATTACTGTCATCGCCTTTTGGTTGCGTAGTAATTGTTTGTTCTGCAGTTCCTTGTGAGCGTAGGTTTGTCGAGTGGGGGTGTCTGGCTTGTCTTCCGTGGACAATACGCCAAGGCTACAGCAAGAATTTTTACGTGCAATGCCGCTGGTTGCGCTATCTGTAGGGGTCAATTGTTGTTGACCAGCTACTGACGGTGAGCATGCAATTTGTGCGTAACTCTGCATGCTTTGGCGCATTACGTGAGACTTGGGGTACCGTTCAAGCGGCCAGTTTTCACTGCTGTTTTTCCCTAACGGTGTTTGCCTTTCGCTGGACTGGGTAGCACTTTCGCTAGAGAGCTTTTGCCTTTTAACAGGTCGGGGATTCGGGCTACGTAATGCACTAATCTGCAAATCGAGTTCTGAAATTTTCCTTCCCAATGCTGCGACCAGTTCCTTTTGGTCTGCAGACGTAATAGTCAATGCTTCACACGTTATTGTTAGTTTTTGAACAATCTTAATTATCGGACTACTTGAACATATGTCACAAAACCACAAGCTATCTGTCGATACGCTGTTAGCATCGTTAAGTGTAATGTTCACATTTGTCGCGTCATATGAATTGGCACAGAACGAACACGTGATTTTCGAGCGGATTTCAGTTCCCTGCTTCTCTGAGCCCCGGTTGACCTTAGCTTTGTTGCTCACTGAATTCCCGGTTGACAAACTTCTCCGGCCCATGGATCAATGGTCGGTATGCACTTTTAGATTGCGCTGATCACGTCGTTTGGGCTGCCTGTTGTCTGCTCCGGTCAGCGGGTTTGGTGGTGGTGCGTCACTAGGCGCACGGGTATGCAAAATCACACAGGCTTTGTGCAGTGAAATGCACGTAAAAATATGGTGGTAAGGTGAGATGACAAAAATGCTTGTATCTATGGTATAAACTGGTGCACAGTACTAAGTTATATATTGTCTGACAGTCTTAAAATAGGTCTGTCGAATGGTATCCCAAGGTACTGATGAAACTCAAATAAGCAAAGTTACTCAAGTTGGTCTTGTTGAATAGACTTCCGAAGACTTAGTTTGTGGTGTAGTAGCGTGTCGTTGGACTTACTTCAAAAATATAGACGCCGTTGGATAGAGCTCAGTGATCCGAATCGATTGAGCGTACTTCCGAAGACGTGGCACAAGAATTTGAAGGGATACATCCAATTAAACACAGAGCACAGGGTTGCACGATTAGCACGCACACGCTGACAAGGTCACGTTGGGCTGTGGTGGCGAGTCACATTCGCCACGTTGCAGTGTTTTTAAACGGACACTTGTGGCCTTTTATAGAAAGAATGCTTGCCAGACGATAACCCACCACGTCTTGAAACGCTGCAGCCAATCCATGGAATGGCAAGTTGTATCTGGCTATGTTTCTGTTTGAACCTTTGTTTGCCGGTTATTCGCAGTCAGGTTGCGTCCCATTTTTCTGCCGGCTGATTCGTTAGCCGGGTGCTTATTTCATTCTTGAGTCCTGTCCTGTGCCCGATTGGTAGGTATGGAACTAAGCCTACTTTTTGAATATGACGTGTTTATCCTCTGCAGAACCACGTTTCTGTGACCTGAGCTTTAGTGCAGGTATTCTGTAGCGATTTTACTTTCCCCTTTTCTAATTGTATCTTCCTATTCTAACTCCATTATTTATTGTAATTTTGTTTTAACCGACCAAAACCGCTAAAGCTCTTTTCCGAGTTTCGATTCGCCTTGTGGTTCAGGATACGCTAGTTGTGCTGTAGACCATGGGTCTATTTGCTCCGTTCATCTATCATCCGAACTACCGAGGCCCATTATTGTGCCGACTAAACATTTTCCGACCAATTTGTGCGGCTAACTGACGGCTTACTGAGGATCGTGTTTTACTGAAGGTCAGGTACAGCATTCTTACTTTATCGACTGGGAGTTCCTTTAGGTAGTTAAGGCCTTTCACTACAGCCCCTCTTAGGCCGGTTACGTGCAGTAAGGAATAGTAAAAAGTAAACTCAAGGGAAAGAATGAAAGAGTAAATAGCTAAGCAGGTAAAGTACCAAGCTATTCGCGTGATTAAAAATAACTGTAAACTAAATATGAGTCAGGTAGAAAATATGCCCTTCCAGTTAGCGCGAGTGAGCTAAAAGTGACCGATAGGTGAAGGAAAACCGTCCTTTTGGTGACCGAAAATACGCCGTGCGGTACGATCTGTGGCAAACAATCGGGCACTTAGAAAATAACTAGCAGCATTTTTCCGCTGGCGCTTATGGGTTTTCCCAAATTTCACCTTCGTTAACGCACCAACGTCCCCACTTCCACCGCTAAATGCCGAACACGCTTTTTAAATAAATAAATATTTTTTCTCGACTATGCCAGGCACGCTTATGTAGGCATCTTCACGCGGGTGCAAATGTATAGACATTTTAGGGTCAATGTAACAACGACAATAGAAGATGGTTCATACGTCCATGGTTGGAACTGTTCAGTGGTGAGAAGGTGAAACAAACGTTGGGCTGAAGTGAGTTCGGGACCACAGATAAGAGTAGCTTAAGAATCCTGAATTATCAAATAGATGATAATTGAAAAGCAAGATCGAGAGAGGTGTGACAGTATACTAAGTTCGTGCGTAGGTAACGCAAAGATCAACAGTGAAGTCGTAGAGTACAGATATAAGAGTACGTGCGTGATATAAATTGAATACTTAACTAAATAAATTCTTTATTATCTTGCAATGCGAAGCAAGCCTAACTAGGCAAGGTCAGGTTAAAGGTACAACTAAACGCCGGGGAATGTACAAAACGTTTTAAAAGTTAGACATGAACATTGGAGCTGAGTTCATACGTGTACTTAGCAGTGCATGTGTCTATTAGTTCAGTTTGAATATGTGCCAATACAATCGTGGTTGCTCGCGTGCATATTATGAGATGTTGAGACGTCCGTAGTGGGAGTTTGGTGGGTTTGTTGGGTAAGTATAGTGCCTGGCTTTAGTTAGTGGCAAGTCACATCCGCCTCGTCGCAGTGTTGTTAAACAGACACCAGTGGCTTTTATAGGGTGAAGACAAGCCAGGCGAAAACCCACCACGTCATGTAGCACCGTTTGCTAAATATTTGCTGGAATAGAGTAGACCTGAACCACCCAGTTGTTGTCAGGGGGAAGTCGTGTGTTCGTTATCGATGGAGCAGCTTGCGCTTGCTGACAAGCCATAAGCGAGCGATTGGACGCTTGATAGGCGTGATCAAGCGTTAGGTACTTATGGCGTGCTTCGGGTATGTTGTAGTAAGCATTTGTTTTGTCGGCTTTTCGGTAGACCGGCCTTGGCTGATCCAATCCTCTGGATAGGGACATTCAGATAAACTTGTCCATTGACATTAGATCATGATGGGAGTGAGTGGGTTGGCGATCTGAGTTGCTCCACTTCTGTCTTTGTAGTTTGCTCGTTCGCAGACAAACAGGACAGATGGTATCCTTGGAAAGTTTCTGTAGATATAACCCGACCGCAGGGAAGAGAAGAGAAACGTAAAGAAAAGGAAAAGTAGAGACTACCAAAATAACCTGAGACAACACGTGGGGTGAGTCTAAAATTTATATATGTTACAACATGGTAAACGGATACATGAAGAGAAAAGAAAATATTTGGTAGTTCGCGTTCCGCTATCATCCAAAGTATCTATCTGGGTGAAGCTTGCTTAATAACTAGCAGCCGGAATGGGGGTACGAATGAGGACAAAGCATAGACGGTGACAGGCGAAAGGAAAGAACGAGAAACTAAATAGGAAAACCTGGAAGTGGGATGAATGTTTAGGTACTAGTAGCCCTGAAATTATGTTTTAAGGTGTTTGGTGTTTATAGCTAAGCGTTAAGAAAGGCCGGCAAGTTCTCACCTCAAGCTAGAACGGAAAATGATGCAAACAGAAATTTGAAACTCAAAGTAAGCAATAGCTTTCTAGGAAGGATCACCGGACAGTAGAAATGGAAATTAGAGTTGTCATGTAGCTAGGGCCAGCGTCGCGCTTACAGTCCAGTAGTTCCAGAGCAAAAACAAGGTAAGTAAAGCAGATCATATAAAGTTAATCCATGGCCTAGTTAAGACTAAAAATTAAAATTTTCCACGGGTAAATCTGTTGCATACCGGGCTTTTAAGCCTCAATTTTCTCAGCGAGGTAAGGAAACAGCAAAGACAAGTGCGGCAATGCGAGACGAACGCATCAGGCAGGCAACCAGCAAGCCAGGTAAAGTGAGAGTGGGACAAGTGGCTCAAATCAATTAAGCGTACCTTCGCATCAAAACGACTTCAGGGTAACAAGTGAGGAGAAAAAGCGATCAAAGCACGGGAAGATAAAAGGATCACTAAAAGTGCCTAACATGAGTCAGCATACCTCAATCATCTAGCAGCTGTCAGAAGACAATTGAGCGAGCTCAGTCGAGACGGAATTAAAAAGAAAGAAGAGACTGCTGCCAAGCAACCGTGTAGGTAACATTTGAAGACGCAAGCAGAGGTTCAGAACACATAACCTGAGACAAAGTTTATGAAGCGCCACCTACCGAGGTCAGGGAGACGAACGATATGACGAATCAGCCGTTAATGCGCTGATCCAGGGCGACATGCATAGATGCATAAGATCGGGGTTGGGCGGGATTAAGAATAATGTGTTTAGGCAGGATGGCGTAGACGCAGCATGGTGGGGCTTGAACGGGTAGGGTGAAACAGCCATGGCCCGGTTAAGGTTAGAATAAATACCATGGGTGAATCTGCTTTAAACCGGACTTTTAAGCCACACTGGTCTCAGCAAAGACAAGTGAAGAAATGCAAACCGAAAGCCTCAGGCAGACAACATGCAAGCCAGGTGAGGTGAGAGCTGGGTACTTGGCTCAAACAACTAAGCGTCTCATTGCATTAAAGTTGCTTTAGGGTAACGGTGAGAGGAACTGCAATCAAAGCAGGGGAAAGCGAAAGGGTCAGTAGAATTGCCAATCGTGAGTCAGTATATCTCAGTCGGCTAGCAGCTGTCAGAAGACAGGCAAGGCAGTGTAGACGATACGGGATTAGGATGAAAGAGGAGATTATTCGACCCGACAGTTGTGGGTTGACAATTAAAGAGGCAAGCAGTGCTACAGAACATAAATACTGAGGGAAGTTTAGGAAACTTCACATACGGAGGAAAGGGAGAAAAAGGGTGTGATGATCAGGTGTTACTGAGCTAATCCCATGCGGCATGCATAGATTCATAGGGTCAAGGTGTTGTGGGCTCAAGAACAGCGTAAGCAGAAAGGTTAGATAGGCTCAGGATGATAGGACTTGGAAAGATAATGTGCAAGAGCCTTAGCTTGATTAAGGTTAGAGTAATAGTACGGGTGAATCCCCCATAACAAGTCTTTTAAGCCTCAATGGTCTAGTCGAGGAAGGAAAACATCAAAGCTAAGTCAGGCGATGCGAGACGAATGCATTGGCAGACAACACGCGAGCTAAGTGAGGTGAGGGTATAACAGGTAGCTAAAACAACTAAGCTTGTCATCTGGTTGTAATGGCTTTGGTGCCGAACATGAGAAGCAGCTACAATCAGAACAGAAGAATATGAGAGATCACTGGAAGGGCCAGACATGAGTTGGTATACCTCAGTTGCCAACAGCTATAAGAAAACACGCGAGAGCACTCAGGCGAGACTAAATTAGGCAGAAAGAAGATACTATTCGGCACGGCAGACGTTGGGATGAAATTTAAGGACGCAGGCAAACTGTCAGGACCCAAAAGTTGATACAACGTTTAGGAAATGCCACATACCGAAGTGACGACAGTATATGCGGATATAGTAGTTCCAGTGTAATGAAAGTATCTAGAATAGTGACGCTAACTGAGCTGTCAGTGTGCAGTTATGGGCTGTCACTTTATTCGGTGGCGAGTTACTTTCGTCACGTTACAATGTTGTTAAACAGACATTTGTGGCCTTTTATTGGGAGAACGCTTGCCAGTTGATAACCCACCACGTCCTGAAACACTGCCGCCGGTCCATTACTTGACAAGTAGTAACTGGCTATGCTTCTTTATGAGCGTTTATATGCTCGGTTTTCGCAGTCACCTTGCGTCCCATTTTTCCTTCGGTTGATACGTTAGGCGCGTGCATATATGGTTCCTGGGTCCCATTCTGCCCTGACTGAATGGCTCGGCCCGATTTGTAGGTAGTGAATTGAAAAGCTTTTTAAATGTGAGGTGTTGCTCGTCGGTAGAACCGCGGATAGTCTGTAAGGGGTATCCAAAGAAATAAATTGAAGTTCTGAAGGTTAGGATTTTGTCCCGGAGAAAAGTCAGATGTCCTTCCGGGGTCATTTTATATTGGGTCTAGGCGATGTTCTGTACTTAATTGTTGGCTAACCATTGGCCACTCAGGAAAACCATCGGCAGCATAACCCCCACTCTCAGATAAATTGTCCAGAATTTCCCAATGCGTTACCGCAATACGAGCCCCCTTTCCTCTGCTAAATGCCGACAAACTTAGCAATTTATTGTACGCAGTTATGTGAAAAATGCCCTTTTTAACATAGTATATTCTATTTGTATCGTTATTACCGCAGTGGAGTGAAAATTATTCCCGGGCTACTGCACTAGAAGTGAAGAAACAATGTCGGATAAAGGATAAGAATACGCTTATCCTCAGCTGTGACCAGCTGAACTAACCATAGATATTTCACACGATTTGACAGAATAGTTGAAGGTTGTTGTTGTTTCCGCAAAGCTCTGCCGTCACGGAAACACGGACAAAACCAGCTCAACACACCGCTTTTGAACGTCAAGATAAGTGCACCTGGAAAAGTAGTCAATTCATACAACTGTGCCATACCGATTGAAAACGAAATGACGTGCAAAAGCGAAGCATCCATTAAAACTACAGGACTCCCTTCGTAGAGCTTGCATAGAAAAGCGAATGCTCGAAATGTATGTCACACTGATTGTAGGACGTTAGTTTAGGAGGGGAACCTCTGTACGACCAAAACGTGTGCGTTTGTGTTCGTAAGTGGTTGTAGTGGGTGTCGCAGTGGATTGCGAAGAAGGTACACTGGGAGCACAATGGCTGTGTAGGATGGGTGCTCGGCTTTGGAGCCTCATCGGGAACTGATATGCCTGTAAGTTGCTGTGAAGAAGAAAGTTCGAGGTAAGCAGGTTTCATAAGGTCGTCGCTAACAGAGCCTTGGCAACCATTTCTGTGCAACACAGGATATTTGTCCTTGCGGTCAATAACTTTGTAAGGACCCTCCTAGGTTGGTGCCAGAAGTTAACGAACAGCATCGCTGCGCACAACAACATAGGGACAACCGCGAAGATCAACATAAAATGGTGGGTTACGGGGGGTTAGTCTTGGAGACCTTGGGCGTACCGAACTAAATATATTGTTCAGACGTGTGACATAGGAGGTTGGATCTACTTCTCCAGTGAACCTTGAACCCAGTGCCAGCTCTCCAGGAAGTTTGAGTGGCGTGACAAAAACTAATTGGGCGGGTCAAAGACCTAGATCTTCCTTGACAATGGTATGTAATCCATGCAGGATTATTGGCAAAAGCACCAAGCACCGCGTGCTCGACTGAGAAGCGGTACCTGAAACTTCTATTCAGCGATAGCAAAGAGCGCCCTACCATTTAGCAGTGGGATGGTTAACTGTTGTGCGTAACTGTGGACAACCGAGCTAACAACTTAGAGCAGGAAAAAACCAAGAAATAAACTGTGGATCTCTGTCTGTTTTGATAAATAAATAAAGAAAGAAACAATTATTCTCCGCTATGCGCGGCATGCCCGCGATGGCATGGTCCAGTAAGTGAAAATATACAAACGTCATAGCAGTTGAAACAATGACAATCGGAGTGAGTTCAGACATTCCTGTATGAAACTGTACAGTAAGGAGCGAAGTAAAAATGAAGAAAGCCAATGGTTGTGCGTTTGTGCACGTTCGTATAAGCACAGTCAGACAGCCACATAGCGTAGTACCGATACAGTCACGAATAGATCAAGCACTAAAACTGATCAATTAGAAAAGAATTGGTGAAGAACACGCTCAGTCGCGATTATATGGCACGCTGGGTGCATGTGAGTGTAGCGCAAAGAGCAAACGGGAATGTGCAGAAAAAGGCGTGGCGACGAAATATGGAGAAAAGAAGGCGTCGGGGAGTAGCAAGCTAGGTAATACGTGATCCTGCTCAGCTTGCCAGTGGGAACTAATTGCCTATGACTTTGCTCCGCGGCGAGTCATATCCGCCATGTCGCAGTGTTGTTAGAAGGACTTTTGTGGCTTTTTATTAGGAAAACGCTTACCAGTCGAAAACCCACCACGTCTTGGAACACTGCCATCGATGCATTCGAACGACAAACTGTAACTGGCAATGCGTCCTTTTCACTGAATATTAGCTCCGTTACTCGTTGTCAAACTGCATGCGTCCGTTCGCTGGCTGCTGCATGATGGGCGCGGAACTGTATCATCCATGGGTCCTGTCACTTTTTACGGAATGGCACGGCCCGTACGGTAGGTAAGCTATAAATTGAATATTTTGAATGTTTTGTATTTGTCGTCCGTAGAAACACTTAATGTCTCCGAGGGATATGCAGTAATATAATGTGAAACCAATTATTAGAGCAAGGAGAACGGCAAACGCGGGTGTTCAAGCCCGAGAAAGCTGCAAGTTGTCCGGAATAACGAACCGAAGATCCTCCCAGGCTAAGTTCTGTTGATTGCGGGCGCTGGCAGCCATGTCCAAGTGGACGGTAAAAGTAGTATGGGTTGCTCTAGATGTGATACGTGAAAAGAATGGCAATAAAGTAGAGCCGAACCCATTTGTGCTTGCCATAGTGGAAAGTAGCTGAGTGTTGGGATATTTCCAAATAAGCTGCGTAGCATAGGCAGGAAAAGCTGCTCGACGGTGAGATGAAACGTCCGGGTTGACAATACATTGCAGCAAGTGTAATCCTAATAAGAAATATGTGCAGAGGAAGTGACCTGAACCCAGGTTTTCAGGCCTCAATATAGTAACATCCATCCAAGGTACCAAATAAGTACTTTGCCCTTCCGGTAAGCAACAACCCATTTCCGGATAAAAGCTTATTGTGCTTCGATGAAGTGTTGAGGTAAAAGCAGTGAACGTATCCTCGGTTGCCGGCCACCGGTTCTGTGGAAATCTCGGAGAAAAAGACAAGGCACAAAAGCAGCCACAGAAACAGACAACAATGATGCATGCGGAACTCAGAGAAATGATCAGTCGCAAAAGTGCTTTTACTAATGAACCTCACATTATATGTATCATTATAAACTAATCATCTCAAGTACATGCGTTTCATAAAACTTTAGATTAACCGTACCGTGAATAGTGACATCTCAGTGGACGGCGCGAAGCCGGAGAGCGAGAGGCCGATCCGAAGGGTTTGGATTAGTCAGTGGATTGAGATTAAGTCGTTCAATTAAGTAGGGAAGACGAATGGTGGGAGTCAATATTAGTAATGAAATAATCTGTAATAATAAAGCATGAGCAAGTTCAGCAAAGTTCTCGGGGGAAAAATGCTTTGGGTATGCAGCACTTAGGTCGTATACGTCTCAGTAGTGTGGATGCAGTTAAAAAGCAAAAACACAGTCAGCTAAACAGCTCCAGGCGGAGCACAGAGATGGTCATCCAGTTGAAAAGTAATCAGAGACCGAGATGAAGAAATGACAGCGTTGAGAAAGGCTTTATTGATAGGGTGGAAAAGTCATCGATGCTTTCAAGGAAGTAAGCAGTCCATTAGGAGAGCCGAACCAGGAAATGTAACGACTCACAAGTCTGAGTGAATTCGGAGAGCAAGCGGCCTATCAAGCGAGACTAGATTGATCGGCACGTCGGAATTTGGACGTAAGCATTGGGACGTATCGTGTGTGCCAAACAAAGGCACATTTCGATGAAAGTTCGTGCTACTGTTTCAGAGGAAATTTTCCGTAATTGCACTGCGTGCGCCCAACTCGCAAACGTGTCAAGGCATGTCAGCGAATACTGAAAGCAGTTGGAAGGACGGAAAAGACCACTGGTATCCAAATGGACATGACTGAAGCGAACATCCGGTAGCGAAAGAAGGTCAGGGACAGTGCTTGTAAAGTGATGGACCTTGCTGGGCTGAAAGGTAATATAGTGTTTTGTCCACTGTTTGATGTCAGAGCGCATATTGTACTAAACAAAGTGATCTGTGAACAACTTAACCGTAACCCAAATACATAAAATCGGAAACCCATCGAACTGATCAAAGACGACCCGACGGTATCACTGGGGAACGTAGACGTGGGGCATATCCGTAGGTATGTCATAATGAACTTTGGGGTCCGAGTTAAGAGGTTGTAGCAAAATAAGCCGGAGCGAAGATTTTGGTTTCATATGCATAGACGCATGATCACTTCTCTGGTGGGCAGCGTTTTCTTCTAGCTCGATTACCAGACGCGAAAGTTCGTTAAGTCCGATGCGGGACATTCGGTCGCCTAACACGTTATCAGTGTCGTCTATATGACGGATGTCATTTGTAAACTGCCATAGGTAAGCAAGGTGTCAGGTTTCACGCCGAAAAATCAGTACGAAGAACTACCATAGGAAAAAACAAGTAGCTTGTGATCAATAACAATGGTAAATGAAGGACCTTCAAGAAGGTGTCGAAAGCAGTTAATGGAGAACTAGCTGGCCATAAGTTCTCTCCAGTAGGCCAACGTGAACATTGGGTCTCTTCACATTATCTGGAACTTATATATGCTCTCCGGCATATTCCGGCTGGAAACGAACACAGTGAAACTCGCAAAGAGCTCCGGGCTAGCCTAAAGAGAGACCGCGAATTCTGGTGGTCTCCTCGTGCAACAGAGAAGGAAATGGCCGCTGCCTTGGTAACCATCGTGGGTTATTCCGTCTTATACGGGAGACGGGCAGCAGGAGACCTAGTGTTAGTGAAACTAGACGTGACGAGTGTGGACAGCCTATCCACAACGTATCAAAACGCTTGGAACTTTGGGCTGAGCATCTTGAACGGCAATTTAATCGGTCGGAATTGCTAACTTTTTTGCCGACCAATGATCGCCGCGCTCCTTGGGCTGTTCCTTTGGATCCGCCCTCTCGCTCAGAAGTCGAACATGAGATCGGACTGTTGAGGGTGAACAAAGCCGCCGGACCTGATGACCTTCCTCCAGTCCTCTTCAAATTCGGGGGACCTGCTCTTTTGGATGATTTACACTGGTTACTAGTGAGACTGCGGGAGAAGGAAACTGTCTTAATCGATTGGAGCCGCTCCATCATAGTCCCAGTTTTCAAAGGAGGCTCATGATCGGAAGGCGGCAACCATAGAGGAATCAGTCTGATCTCCATCGCCTCCAAATTGCTTGCCCCTGTCATCCTTCACAGATTGACTGACACTCGTGAAAGCCAGATTCGTAAAGAGCAAGCTGGATTTCGGCGAGGTCGTGGCTGCATTGACCACCTCTTCACTTTGCGTCAGTTGTTGGAGCACCGTCACATATATTGGCGGCCCACCGTGGTCGTGTTCCCCGATATCGAAGGTGCATTCGCTTCGGTAGATAAACATGCACTTTGGGACTGTCTACTCAGGAAAGGTGTACCCGAGAAATATGTGAATATTATCCAAGCATTATATGCGCGTAGCTCGGGCAGAGTGTGGGCTTACGGAAAGTTGTCGTCGCCCTTTAGTATCTCCAGCGGCGTGAGACAAGGATGCCCGCTGTCAACTTTCCTCTTCAACTCCATCGCAACGACACTGGACCTTAACGTGTTGCGACGGTTTGCGTACCTCTTTGACCCATTGAGCTATACTGGGTGATGCCTCCGGGCATCTTGAGAGCTACTCCTACTAGATTGGTCAATGGTGAGAGGTCAGACAAACTCAGTCTCCTGGTCCTCCAGGTTGGGGGTTTGAAATGGGATGGCGTCCATTTCTGTAAAACTAAATCACTGTCACCCGGCTATCTTGCGGACAGGCTTTTGAGCCAAAGGCTTTGGATGAGGACCCTAATCGTTCTCTTGTCTAGGTCTGGGCGCCCTGGCAGTATCCCAGCCCACACACAACCATGACATTTTCTTCAAACATAAACTTCATCCTGCATCGGCTGTCACGCGGATTGTCAAGGGTCGCCTTATCTGCTGCATACAGCAGGGCGGATAAGCGAAAGCATGCTACTGCTAGCGCCTCCCTCCTTTCTTTTCCACCTTTTCCTCTTACTCCCATCCCGGCCCCCATTGCTAACCTTCCTTCTATAATTCCCAGCTTAACTGACAGCAACCGAAATGCTACTGGAGTAGAACCATCTGCAGCCACCATACCACAGCACCTATCGGACGCCTATCGGCAAAAGTCCCTTATAAGACCACGCTGTCCCGTTTCCATGGCGACCTTCAACGTCCGCACTCTAAGAAAATCAGGTCAGCAGGCTGCACTCGCACGCACCTTGGACACACTGGGTGTTGATGTGTGTTGTGTGTCCGAAACTAGGATTAATGACCCTAACGGGGTTATTGAATTGACTGCACCCGGCTTATCCTCTCGTTATTGGTTGCACGCATCCGGAGACGCCGATGCGGCACTCACCGGTCAAGCTGGTGTAGGTATCATTCTCAGCTCCAAGGCTGAGTTATTGTTGGTTGATTGGATTCCGGTGAACAGTCGTTTATGTGCAGCCCGTTTGACGACATCAGCTAAGGTGAATTCGGAAAGTAAAACAAAACGCTGTGTGTTTGTGATTTCTGCTAATGCTACTATGGACTGCAGTTCTAATGCAGTCAAGGACACTTTCTATCACGAACTGAACACGCTGCTACGCAGTGCTACTAGTTCAGATATTATAGTACTTGCAGGGGATATGAACGCACAAGTAGGGCGTCTGAGCTCTTCAGAAGCTCAGCTGGGTGGTAAGTATGGGACTTAACTCCGAACGGACTGACAACGGCGAGCGTCTGCTGCAACTGTGTGCGGAGCACCAGTTGTTTCTTACTAGCACTGCTTTTAGACACAGTGGGCGCCGAAGTGCCACTTGGCGTCCACCTGTAGCTGGTCAGCGATGGACCCAAATTGACCACATAGCCATAAGTTACAGGTGGCGCGGTTCCATTCTGGATTGCCGCTCGTACTGGAGTACCTGTGTCGACTCTGACCATGCCTTGGTGCGCTGTCGTTTCTCCATGAACTTTACCGGAAGGCGCACAAAGCGTCTCCCCCGATTGGCAACGGAGAAATTGTCCCAGCCCTCTGTCAGGCAAGCCTATCAAGAAGCACTGCATAGCGAACTCTCGCTGTCTTGTCCTAATGATACTGAACTTCAGTGGAATAAGATCTCGGCCACTATGCACGACGCAGGAGCATCTGCTTGTGGCACTATCAGTCGTCATCGCACCAGTCACTGGATATCCGAGAGGTCCGTGAACCTTTTGGAAGCTAGAAGGCACCTCCCGGCTGGTTCTGAACACAATGTGACCAGACGGGCTATTAGGCGTGAACTAAAGCGGAGCCTACGTGCTGACAAGGAAGCCTGGTGGACCAGTCGGGCTCAAGAAATGGAGGAGGCAGGAGCTGTACGCAATTACCGAAAGCTCTTCCAGCTAATCCGCACCACTGGTCCGAGAAAACCAGGCGTCAGTGAGACAATCAGGGACAGCGCGGGTGCGCTGATACACAATAAGCAGCGCCGTATGGCTCGTTGGGCTGAGCACTTTGAACATCAGTTCAGCTGGCCCCCTGCTCCCGGACCTCTTCCTACTCAGGTGATGCAGGACGAGCCATGGACGGTTAGTTTAGAGCCTCCGTCGGAGGCCGAAGTCCGAAACGCGATCACAGCCCTTAATCGTTTTCGTGCCGCTGGCCCGGATTCCCTACCACCTGCACTATTTAAGGATGGAGGTGAGGTCCTCTGCAAAGCACTGACCTCCCTATTCGAACGTATCTGGAACGAAGAGAGTGTGCCGGCTAATTGGAGCGAATCGATTATAGTGGCAATATACAAGAAGGGCAGTCGCACAGACTGTGCGAACCACAGGGGTATTAGCCTAACGCCAGTTGTGACAAAATTACTGGCCTCGATTATCGTTCGTCGCCTCACTGCAGAACGGGAATCTCGGATTAGAGAAGAGCAGGCCGGTTTTCGCCCAGGACGTGGCTGTATAGACCATATATTTACTTTGCGGCAGGTGCTAGAGCAGCGCCACGCATACCGCAGACCGACAATAGCTGTGTTCCTCGATTTCAAGAGTGCGTTCGATTCAGTCGATCGATCGATTCTGTTCGAAATACTTGCGCGGAAAGGTGTTCCCACGAAATATGTGAACATCCTTCGTGCTCTATACTCGAACACTAGAGGCCGCGTCAGGGTCTATGGTGCCCTATCGGATAGCTTTTCGACTACAAGTGGCGTTCGACAGGGTTGCCCGATTTCCCCATTTTTGTTCAATTTCGTCGTGGATTCTATCATGGAGTGTTCCCTTGCGGAATCTCACGATGTAGGTGTTGAAGTGCTGCCTGGTGAACGGTTAGTTGATCTAGATTATGCGGACGATATCGTCTTGCTTTTCGACAATGTTGAGGCGGCACAATCAACCCTGAATAGCCTATCCAGAGTGGTCCCATTATTTGGTATGCACTTCGCACCTTCAAAGTGCAAAGTGTTGCTGCAGAACCACCAGCCACTCGATGGCCCCTTGACGCTTGCTAACGAGGAACTCGATGTGGTTGATCAATTCACTTATCTTGGCAGCTGCATCAGCAATGATGGGCGCATAGAAACTGACGTGAGCTCACGCATTGCAAAGGCCAGAGCTGCCTTCTTGAACCTGCGTCATCTTTGGCGACAGAAGGGAGTTTCCCTCCGTCTGAAAGGCCGTGTATACAAGGCCACAGTGAGGGCCGTTCTTCTCTATGGTAGTGAAACTTGGCCCCTTCGGTCTGAAGATCTGAGGCGCCTTCAAGTCTTTGAGCATCGTTGTTTGCGAAGCATTGCTGGTGTCGGATGGCACCATCGTGTCCGCAACGATGATGTGCGTAGGCGAGTACTAGGTGGTGATAATCATGCTAGCTCCCTAGAACACCAGATAGCACTGAATAAGTTACGTTTGCTCGGGCACGTGCTACGTATGCCTGGTCACCGCTTACCTAGGAGGGCCTTGTTCAGTCTACCAGGTGCAGGATGGCGCAAGGCTCGAGGTGGACAGAATTTGACTTGGCAGCGGGAACTGAAGTCACTGACGACCAAACTGGGTGCCGTTGGTCCGTCTCGCCTTCCGGGTTGGAGTCCACGTGACTCACCTTGTGCATGGCTCGAGACTTTACAGGACATGGCTCGCAACCGACACCAGTGGCGCGTCTGCTGTCGTCTCCTAATCGGATTGTCTGTTTAATGTGTGTTTGGTGCTGAGTTATCTGCGGGGTAATGGCTGATTATGACGCGTGGCAGTGAAAGCAGCAAGGAAGCTGTCTCGCCGATGCCGCCTTATCTTTGCACGATAGCCAGCTCTTTGTGTCGGTATGTTGTTAACACACGGTATAGGGACCTTGACCCTGAATGTTTGCTTAGGGCATTAAGTTTTTCAGGTAAGTCCCCCTTCTCTCCCTCTTATTCTTTATTTCATAGGTCCTCATGGTTGTATGGCAGCAAAGCATCAGTTCAAATGGCTGATGTACTGCTGTTGATGATGATGATGTTGTTTCCTCTTCAACTTCGCTGCTGACGAAGCCATAGAAATCGCGTTTACGGGACACGACTTAGAAAGTGTGGAGCTACTTCCAGGAGAACGACTTCTTGATTTAGAGCATGCTGATGATATTGCCCTGATCTGTGACAGCTCAAGAACGCGCCAAACGGCACTGGACAAATTAGCACTAGCTGTCCGTCACTTCGGGCTTTGCTTCGCACCCTCGAAGTGCAAGGCGTTTCTCCAAGATTAGTCTGGACCACCTCGTACGCTGACCCTTGGTGGGGATCAGCTAGAAGTCATTAAAAAATTCAACTACTTGGGAAGTTGTATCAGCGCCCGTGGGGTTGAGGATGAGATCACGAACCGTACAGCAAAAGCTCGGGGCGCTTTTGCTAACCTTCGCCACTTATGGCGCCGGCGCGATACCACTCTTGCCCTGAAGGGTAGAGTGTACAATGCAGCAGTGCTTTCGACCCTACTGTACGGTTGGGAAACCTTGCCTCTTAAAGCAGCGGACCTGAAGAGGCTAGTTACGTTCGACCACCAGTGCCTTCGTATGGAAGCTCACGTTTGGTGGAATCACTCCGTGAGCAACGAGCGCGTTCGACGCCTTGTTTACGCCCCAGGAAAAGGGAATGAATCGCTCAGCACCATTATTTCACGCACTAGGCTCCGATGGCTCGGCCACGTGTTACGCATGCCAGCCCACCGACTCCCGCGACGAGCGTTGTTTGCGCGCCGGGGGTGTGGATGGAAGAAGAGGAGGGGTGGCCAAGTGCTGACTTGGTCCAGAGGAATGATGGCCCTCACTTCTGAGCTGGCCTCGGTTGGAGCGTCTCGGCTCCCTGGTTGGGGTCCAAAGGACGATGAACACGTTTGGTTGGACACACTTGCTGATATGGCTAGGAGCCGACCTCAGTGGCGTTCTTGCTGTGAGTTTCTTTGTCCCACCCCATCCCTCTTAGCCTCCTCCTCCAACCACGATCTCATTATTTAGTCTTGTATAACCTTGCATAATATTTTTTCTTTTTGTGTGCACAGCAGCCCGCTGATAGCTTACCGGAGCAATGCCCATCCGTTACCGGTAGCTCAGCCAGCTTGCACCAGTTGTTGTTTTTTCTTTTAGTTCTCTCCCTTTTTCTATTTATTGCGGCACAGTAGCTAAGGTGTTCCCCACCTCTAGCTAACGCGTATGATGATGATGATGTAGGTACTATACCTGGTTGGTGCAGCTTTAAATTACAGAAGAAGAAAGATAGTGGTTCGTGCGGACCATTGATGAGTTGTTGTGGAACAGCTTCAACTGCGGTCTGTGAAGCATCGGTTTTAAGGAGGAGATATGTGTTAACATCAGTCCGTATATGGCTCAACGCAGTAACGTTGGACAAAACATGTTCAACCTTATCGGAAACCCCTAATGCTGCTTTCGTGGGTTTGGACTTTCGCTTCTTTCCTTTTAGCAAGTCGAAAAATGGTTAAAACAGGTTAGAGCAATGCAGTGTAAAGCAGCCGTAATCATCCACCATACCGAGGAAAATGTACAGACCTTTGTAGGCCTGAAGAATTGGATACTCCGTGGTTGCCTTTGTTTTCTACGGAGGTGGACTGCTTCCATTAAGATCGATTCGATGACCGAGAAACTCACCAGTGGACTAACCAAAGGCACATATGTATACTTTGATCTTGACGCCATTTTGTGTAAAACCCTCAAAGACTTAACGAAGTTGAAAAGATGTTCCTCGTGGTTAGAGTTAGTCACGAGAAGCTCGTCGATAAAAGCCAAACAAAAGTAAGTCCTCGGGGAACTTAGTCGATGAATCGTTGAACGGTCTGTGCGGCGTTTTGTAATCCAAAATGCATACGGATAAATTTTAAAAGTTCGAAGTAGTGGTTATATCAGTCTAAGTAATCTCATCCGGGGCGACAGATTTGGTAATATGCCCGGACCAAGTCATATTAGAGAAAATTGCTTAACCTTTTACGCCAATAGAAAAGTCGTGCATATGTGTTACCGGATACCTGCCTGGGACAGGGACATTATTAAGTGTGCGGTACCCAACACAAGGTCGCCACTGTCCACAAGCCTTCTTCGGAACCATATGCACTAGTGAATATCATGGACTGTTAGAAGTCCGGGTAACAGGAAGACGAAGAATACTCTCAAACGCGGCTTTGGCGTATATCGGGTTGTAGTCTGCGAGGTCGAGACGTGACAGGTGGTACACCACCTCCTGCTTTGGTTCGGGACGCTTATTGGCCGGCAGATACAACGTGGGAATGGTGTAGTTGCTCCGTGAACATAGTGTTGGTGGCAGATTCATGCGACGTCCGATCAAGCTGACCGAAATGGCTATGCCCGAAGCGGTAAGGAATGTAATACTACCACGAAGTTTCCTGTTGCGTGAGTCGATAATAAGACAAAATTTGGTGAGCAACTCGACAAATATGGTGGGGCGTTGAACAACTGCGATTAGGTAGATTACATAAAAGGTTTGTCGGAGACCAAGGTAGAGAATCAGCAGGTGCTGATCGTAGGTTGGGAATTTTTGTCACTACCCGCCTAGAGAATAGATCCTGTGGGATGGAGGTAGCTTAGTTTCATTCCACCAGGCAAAACGCTGACCTCGGCTTCAGTGTCAAACCAAAATGAAATGTTAGTTGAGAAAGTGCAGACAGAAAGCAGGTGACAATAAGGTCGGCCAGCAGAAGTCGTAACCAGTATTGGCTGGCTGTTGTGTTTCCTTGCTGAGCCTTCGAGAAGGCTTTTGGGTGGCTGAAACCAGGACGACAATTTTTAGAGGCATCGCCAAAGCGTCGATGAAAATAACCAATATGTTATCTAGTATTCCTATTTTCTGTTGCTGCTTCCGAAGTGGACCTAAATCTTTGACTGTGTGGCTACGTCCTCCCTTAACGGCATGCTCAAGTATGGACAGTCTCTGAAAAATTGCATCAATAGGATCTGTAGACGCAGACGCCTCAGGACGGAGGCCAACAGCGTGACAGACTAAGCGCTTAAAGAAAAACACAGGAAGTTTGTCTGCCGTTTCTACTAGCTTGTCATGTGACAGAAGGTCGGCGGATACAGTTTGAGGCTGACCTGTAGAAACTAGTTTTCACCAATGAAGTGTAACGACCTTTCCTACTAGTGCTCTATACCGCCCAACATATTAACTTAACGGAATACCACTAGGCGAAGCGAGATGGGCTGGAACCTGTGAGTGCTAAACGGTAACTCGATTATTTTGGCGTGCCATACTGATTAAGCTTTTTAGGTAAAAGCTCGCGCTGCCCAGCTTTTGACGAAACACACGTGACAAAATTTAACCATTGTCAAATTTTCTTTAAGAAAAAGTGATTATGACTAAAGCATAATGTTTGCATTGCGCGAAAGTGGTGACTAAGTGTATCCAGTGCATTTCCTGCAAACTCTGGGCATGTGCCCAAAAGCGTTGCTTGCAACTTACTAAACCGCTCTTCAAGAAATATGCTAAGCAAAGGAGCTTGCTATGTATTTGTCGATATTGCATCGACGCTGCGGCGTTGGCACGACGTCCGCCACATCAACATCCTAAAAGCCGCTCTTCCGCTCTTTCTGCTGGCCGTGCCAGAAAGCGGAGCAACAAGTCTTTCAGCGACGCTCCAAAATTCGCGGCCACCCCGCCCCTTCTACTTCTCATTCGGATCTATTGGTACACATCTAGCCTGTTGAGCCTACAACGAAGTCAGATGCGGACTTAGTGAAGAAGAAAGCGACCTTGGTCTCATGTGGCCAGGGTCCAGTCACGTGTGTCACCAAGACTAAGACTAAGACTTTGCATAACCCTGAGCTTCCATCTTCCCAGTCACAAATGAAGCTAATTCTCAACCGATCATTTGAGCTGAAAAAGGTGATAAAGGAAAATCTATCATCCCGTAAGCCACCAATTCTCGAGCGCCTTCAGCCATCTCGTGACGGCTATCTCATCGTCGTGGACGCAGCGGAATCGGACAAGGCTACCTCGGCGGAGCGAACGTTAGAGAATAAAATACTGCTCGAGCGGAGAATTTCTCAACAGTTTGATGCAGGCGAACAGGAAATAAACATTGTCTGCCTTCCCTCTCAGTAAGAAGCAGGAAAATGCCTCCAAGGTTCGGCCCCTCAAGATTGTATGCGGAAACGAAGAAGGGTACGCGCGCTTCCTTCGAGGGGCTCCACGTCTCAAAGGTGAACCTTTCTACCTCTCTCCCAAGGACCTAATTAAAATAAAGTCGGTTGTAGAGGAGCTCCTAACGCTCCGGGCGAGTGGATTCTTGCGTAGTTCGGAAGAGCACAAGAGTGCGCTAGGGGCCGATTTTTGTCACCCCAGACAGTAAAGCATAAAAACGGACTACGCGTGCTATCTGCCAATGTATGCAGTCTAAGGAACAAACTGGACGAAATTCAGTTGCTTAATTCGGAGACTCGTCCAGGCCTGAGGGGCTTCACCGAAACCTGGCTATTCTCAGGTATCACGAACTCGGAGGTGTCTATCCCTGGTTATCACCACCTTCGGTACGATCGACATGGAGTGTGGTCAGGTGGTGGAGTAATTCTCCACTGGAAGACAGATCTCAAAGTACATTAAGTTAAAGCTAACAAGGGCTAACATGACAAGTTCGAAGCCCTCTGGTACCGTGTTCATAACGGATGCTGATCTCACTTGGTCGGTGTCATCTACAGTGCGCCATCGGGTCCCGGATCGCGCTTGTTGGGCTCGATAAGTATGTATGGTGGGCACAAAGACTGTATAATGTTGGGAGATTTCAGTGCATCGGCTATCGATTAAGACCAACTTCTATGTGATCGCCGATCCGACTCCTTCGATGCCACAATGCTTAAAGCCGCTCTCGACTGCAGCCTGGTTCAAGGTGTCTTGGCACCTACTCGTATTTTTTGAGACCAGACCCCGCACACCCTAGATCTAATGCTCTCCCAGGCAGATTCGAACCGCACGCACCTAACCGTTCTTCAACCCTTAGGCAAGAGCGATCATTGTGTTGTTTCCTTCCACTGGACCCGCCGCCTCACGATCCATAGCCACGGTGGCCGCCGTCGGAATTTTTGGTCTGCCGACCCACTCCGTGAGAGAATGGCCGCAAGCGCTACGGAGTGAGGTATCCCTGAACACCTTCACCTCTACGACGCGTGTAATCTTGTACTCTCCAAAATGACGCCGTTACTTGAGCAGGTCGTTCCTTCCTTCCATCGAAAGCTTTTTGATAGAGGTTCAACTTGGATGGGTCGAGAGTTGAGATCATCTATGAATAGAAGGAGCAAATTACTAGACCGCTTTAGGTAATCTCATTTAGAACTTGACTTCTCCCACCAAAAGACTGTCAGAAATGTTTGTGTCGCGATAAAGCGCCAGAAACGCCAACAATACGAACTATCCTTGACAAAACACTCCAGAATCGCGCCTAAAACGCTCTACTCTTATTTGAAAAGCAGCATTGGAGCCGGTAATGGTATCCTTGTTTTGTGTTCCTGTGGTCATCGAGCTTTACTTCGTGAGGATGCTGAGAAAGCTATTCACTGCTAAGCACTAGGCTGCTGTTTGCGCGAAATAAACAGCAGTTAGTGACAGAGCCGTAGCCACCTTTCCATCCTTGTTGGCCAAAGTTGATATTAACACTGATTCCGTAATGCAACTTCTTCAGTTAGATCCGTATAGCTCACTCAGCACTGATGGATTGCATCTTTTGTTCCTCAGGACTGTGGCGGAGTACATAGCTTCGCCCATATATCAGGTATTTCGTCGCACTCTAAAAGCTGGCCGTCTTCCTTGAGCTTGGATAGTGGGTATCGTCAAACCCACTTATGGCGGAGGAAGTCGAAAGGATCCGGCCAATTATCGTCCAGTCCGTTTGACGTCAATGGTGTGTAAAGTAACGTAACGGATCCCGAAACAAGCCATTGCCTGTTTTTCCGAGATTTCCAGTTACATCAGCCAAACAACTCTTATCCACTGGGACTGACCTACCCAGTCTCAATAGCCAGCTGGTTTAAACAATTTGTCCTTTCTCCGGGGGACGAAGAAATCACACATCGTTCCAAATGGAGCTGTTTCCGCCATTCTGAAGATGCAACTTTCACGGGGGCTAAACAAATGGGTTTAGCTCGACTCGTACTCAAAGTATCACAATTCGCACACTTGGAACAATATATTTACATGGATCACCTGTTCCACAACGGAAGACAAACAATTCTGGAGTGATCACCCTCATTGATTCGAACATGCAGATTCTCTATGCACCCGGGGCCCTTCCGATTTCACTTCACGGACAGCTTTGCACTCGTATTAGTGGCTTTTCCGGTGACATTTCATGGAGCTTGCATTTGACCATAGAGACAATTACACTTACATTTGAAAGAATTCCGGTTCCATTTTACGAAGTTGGAAGCCCGTAACGACTCCGCATTGGACAAAGGAATGGCATTTTCGCCTGCTATGGACTTATTCAACCACAAGGAACAACTGCACTCACCATCTCCATGACACGTCCAGCGGGGATAGCTGGACACGGTTTGCGAGCCGGACAAGAATATGACAGAAAATGCCAGCCTCTATTAACAATGTTTTTACTCAACTGCATCATTTGGCATTCAACCCTGTGACTCTTTTGCAGCATTAACCGGTTTCAACAACTACTGCCGGCACACTACCAAGTCATTCGGCCAAACGAATAAGAATTTTGGCTATCAACTATCTGCGAATAATAGAGTGCAAAATCAGTCTGTACGGTGTATAGCCGGCTAGCACTACTGTGCAACGGAGGTTACGACAGTGTTCCAGGACGTGGTGAGTTTCCGCCTGGCAAGCGTTCTCCATCTAAAAAGCCACAATTGTTTGCTTAACAGCAATGCAACATGGCGAATGTGACTTACCACCGAATAAAACCACAACTGAACACTTCACACTGACGCAGTCCTCAGGCTTCTACATACAACCTGTGCAATGATTTTACTAGTACGTATGCTATGATTTAGCACAGAACATTCCGATTCCTTAATGCTCATTGATTGCAATGAAATCTGGTTTGGGCTCCTGTGCTCATGTATTACTACATGGCGAAATCACGCCCAAATTGTATCTTGACGCAACAGTTATGAACGATTTTTACGCGCCCCAGCGCCATTATGTTCCTTGGTCTGACTATTACCTGACAAAAATCCCACTCATATGGACTACATATTTTCGGTTATACCTTTTATTAAAACGAAAGGATTTAACATTTCAAAGTAGCTCTGCTTGTATGCGTATTTGCTCGCGCCTTTACACGTGTGTCTCGTTTTATCAAGAATATACCATTTATGTATTTATTTATTTATTCTTCATCTTAGGAACAGAATGTCAGTTGTCATGCTCAGCATGGGTTCCAAAATGCACTCTGTTGTACCACGAACCTGCTCATTGCTAAGGAGACCGGGCAAGCTCGCTAGACTCTGGCAAACGCCTGGAGGTATCTTGCTGACTTTAGCAAAGCTTTTGACATAGTTCCGTATGAATGGCTTCTATTTAAACTCCTAGGAATCGGTATTTCTGGGAACCTCCTGTCTTGAAGCTCCGATTTCCTAAACAACCGCTCTATGCAAGTGAAGGTGTTTGATACATTTTCTGCTCCTGTTCTCATGACGAGTGGGGTCACACAGGGCTCTGTCCTTGGTCCCGTACTTTCAATATCTTCATCAACGCCTTAGCATCCGCTGTTCAGACAATTTGCCTACAATCCCCTGACGACCTAAGGCTATGGATGGAACTATCCAGCCTTAAAGACGCGGACAGCTTATAAAATTCGCTCGATCTACTCCCTGGTTGGTCGGTGAAGTGGCAGTTGCCCATAAATCGTTAAAAATGCTCTCTTCTCCCAATTGGCTCATCTAACCCATTTGGAACTTACCATATTTGTGGTTCATTGCTCAGAAGCGCAGCCGAAGAGAGGGACCTTGGAGTGCTAGTGTCATCAAACCGCAAATCTATTCAACACACAAAGAAGAGGACCGCCAGAGTCTACAGGACGTTCCGCGCCATACGTAGTGGGGTTTTTCTCCTGCTCCCGGAACATTTTCGACCCCTTTTTGTCTCGCATGTACGCCCGATCCACGAATATGGGCTACCCGCTGTATACTTTCTCACCAACTCCGAATGTGTTATGATAGAGCAGGTTCAACGTCGTGGGTCCATATCCGTCCCTGAATTGCGAGACCTAAATAAATAAATAAATAAACTTTTATGCTCGACGAGGCCAGGCACACCTTTACAGGCATGATCATGTTTAGCTAACATAGTGCGAACAAAAAAGTACAAAAAGTTCTTGTTTGGCATAACAGTGTATGTAAGTGTATGGGTGTATTTACGTAAGTAACTGTGTACGAATGTAGCTTGTGTCTAAGAATATGCCGCATCCTTTTTGACTGTTTGTTATCCTCAGAAATGTGAGCATAAGCGATTGATTTCTGTTGGTTAGATAACACTTTCCGGATATCCACGGGCCAGTGACTTTATTTTGTGGCGAATCACATCCGCCACGTCGCAGTATGGTTAAACAGACATTTGTGACTTTTTATATGGTAAACGCTTGCCAAGCGAAAACCCAGCACGTCCTGGAACACTGCTGCCGAAATATTTGCTGGAACGGGTAAAACCCGAACCACCCAGCTGGCACCACGAGCCAAGCCAGCCACGCCGGCTTCAATGACTAAACTTTTTCTCTAGGTTACCTCCGTCACCGAGGATATTTGATATTCACTCGACATATTCTCAGAGGAGAACTGGGTTGCAAGTTAAAGGACTTCTTGCAATTCAACACAGAGTTTGACCCGAGGCCAGCGCATGAAACTGTTCAAACCGAGGTATCGCCGTGTGCGGCTCAATTTGGCTTTATAAACTTGCGTGGTGAGTGATTGGAACCGGTTGCCGGATCCCATTTTTGATGCTGAGACAGGAGAACGTTTCAAACGACTATTGGATTCTCATCTGAGCGCGCTAGGATTCTGCTGCTACTCAGACAGCTACATTGGTCCCTTGCGGAACCTTCTGCCGCAATGACCCATGCCATCTCCGCAATGATTGGAAAGTGAAGGAGCTGAAAAGCAACTTCTTTCTGTTCTCTATAACCCAGTGATCCAATGGTCCAAATACCGTGCGCGATCTCGGTGTGCATTACTCAATCTCACTGCATTTTGCGGAACAGGCGAGCTATAGCTCTGAAATAGCCGGGTCTATATTTGACCATATACTAAAGTCAGTGAAATTGTTAGAGTCGCGACTCATGCCCTACAAGTTGTGGGCTCTGACCTATAGTAGAGCGCTGCTCGATAGTGACTAATAATTCACATACAATTGATAGGATGGCCATCGGGCAAGTCCAGCTTTCGTTCATTAAGCGTCTTCTAGTATCAGCTACGCTCAGTTATTAAAACCGCTGCAAGCAGCTTGGTCTGGAACCACTTTGGCTGCGGAGACTTAAAACAGACCTAGTTTTACTATATAAGCTAATTAAAGCATCGGACGCAGGTATTGACAGATATTTTCAATCGCTAGGCGATACACATTATCCACTACCCCAAAAGGCACACTCTTTCTCACTACCCAACACATGTTGCTCCATACGTTCCAACTTTTTCCTCTATAGACATGCGCATGTGTGGAATAAGTCACCAGAAGCCACCATATCACCTGATGGTATCATGCAATTCTCCACGGCCATAAATAGATTACTAAGTGTCCCCAAGTTAGCAGACATCTTGGGCACGTGCATCCCTGAGGACAAGCTTTGGGAGAACGGCCCTGAACACACATAGCATTCTACACCAAACCTTAATTGTGCGGAATAATCCCAATGCGCCAAGAGCGTTGTTAGCCTATATACCCAGCACAATAAGGCTCCTTTTAAACCTGCCTTGTCCTCTCCTTATCAAGCTTTTCCCTTTTAATTCCTCTTCTATCGGACTGCCGTTTGTCCGTAACCTGCCCTGATCTAGTCTCATTTGCCTGGCCAGCTTCTCTTTGACTTACTCCAGACTACCGAAATGTAAAGGGTCAAGACTCTGTAGGCTTCCGCCCATGCCCCCTGTTCCCGGAACCACGCTGATCTTGCTCACCCTTTTTCAATATAGCCACCTCCATCTCTAACTTGTCCATTTCTGCTGAACCTCTGAATATTGTGAAGGTACCGGTCATTGTTTGAAAGACTTAACACTCCGTTCCCCTTCACTCGTTGCCTTTCCCACCTTATCAGTAATCCAGCGCTGTGTGCTGACCTAGTTTCCTCTGATAAGTCTCCTACTTTCTGACTGCCTACGGAGTACTGTGCTGTAAATCGGATAGGCTCGGCACAAGCAAAACACTGTTTCCCTCAATCCGAGTGCTTATACAAAAGCTAATTTAACCTCCCCATAGCTAACATATCCATTTCTGTTGACGCTCTCCATTTGCCTTTCCAACTTAACTGTGCTACTAATCCAAATGTGCGGACTAATACAGTCACTAGTATTTGGGCTCCTGCCTTCTGACCTCTCTGACTACTGTGACGTTACCGTCCAATATTAAGGAGTCCAAACACCCTGTCAACCTTACATTTGAGAGTCTCGTTAGCTTCTGCAATCCAAATCAGTAAGGCGTTCTTCACTCTGCCCCTGTTCTTTCTTACTGCGCTGTCTTCATTCCTCCTTCCATCAAGCTGCAAACTCTCAGTATACCACCCTGAACGGGTCTCATTTGACTGGTCTACTTCCCTTTGTCTGCCTGCAAACCTACAAAGATACAAACAGGCTATGCTCTGCCGACTCAATCCTAGGTTCCCTCACCTCAAGCGCCTGCATGAATTGCTCAAGCTTTATTAACTAATTAACTTTTTAAGCCTCCTAGACTCATTCACTCTTTATTGTTATAGCCCGGCTCATCTGTGTTGTACGTCATAATCCAAACAAGCTGACTAATTCAGCTTTGACCGATCGGCCTCCTGTTCTACAGATGCATTCAGACTTCTGAGACGATACCTCCCTTGGTTTGGTTGACCCAATAGACTGTTCAAACTACCTCGGAAGCCTCGTTAACTTTACACTCTACCTCAATAAAGCCGTTCTCATCACTTAGCACTATAGCAGGACTCAATATCTGCGCGCCTCCGACTCATATGCTGCGATGTCCTCAGCTGACTTAATCTATGCATGCACTCCGAATGTTTGATGTCCTTCCATATAAAATTTTCAGCTTTCTCTAGCACTCATTCCAACTCTTCAAGCCGGCGCTCACCCGCTCCTCAGCCACTCTATTCTAGACGTCCTCAAACCTCTTAATTGTTGTAACGTCTTCGACATTGTCACCTGTAAGCGTCCAGCTATTGGACAAGTTTTCCCAGGCTCTTTCCAAAATAGTAGTATCCCAGCACCATAGCATGATTTGTAAACTTATACCCTGCCGTGGTTCAGCCTTATATGATGTGACTCCCTCAAGCAACTCACTGTATGCTTCCATTCTTAGTGTTTGTTGTCCTTTCTTTATTCGACCTTCTTAGCTCTCGTCTGGCGACCTTCTTTACCTCATCCGGTCAGTGCACCGTTGCCCTTTGCTGGATGCACAGCTGTCACTAGTCTGTGACTGCTAATTACTTGTAGTTCAGCCCTCTAACCGGCTTCTCCCTGCTCAGGCTTCACTGCTTTTATTACATTAGCACCACGGCATGTTTTCATCATCTGCGCGTCGCCGCGTCTTTGCTTTTATGCTCTTAAATATTTAACAATCATATCGTATGCTTGCGCTTCGTCCGTTGGCTGTCCTCTCTGCTTAAAGCTTTTCTCAACTCTTTTCTGTGAAGCAAACATAATTCATGTGGCCTGCGCACAGTTGCTCAATTGCCTCTCCCTTCTAAACTCCATTTATCCGTTGCTTGCTACAACGTCTGCCCATGTAGGATTCCAGCTCTTTCACTGGCATTTTCCAGCCTAGTCTACCTTAGCACTAACATCTTAGCACCATAACAGGACTCTGTATCTGCGCGCCTCTGACTCATATGCTGCGATGTCCTCAGCTGACTTAATTTATGCATGCACTCCGATTGTTTGATGTCCTTCCATATAAAATTTTCAGCTTTCTCTAGCACTCATTCCAACTCTTCAAGCCGGCGCTCACCCGCTCCTTAGCCTCTCTATTCTAGACGTCCTCAAACCTCTTAATTGTTGTAACGTCTTCGACATTTTTACTTGTAAGCTTCCAGCTATTGGACTAGCTTTCCCAGGCTCTTTCCAAAATAGTAGTATTTCAGCACCATAGCATGAATTGTTAACTTATACACCCCGTGATTCAGCATTATTTGATATGACTCTCTCAAGCAACTCACTGTATGCTTCCATTCTTAGTGTTTGTTGTCCTTTCTTTATTCGACCTTCTTAGCTCTCGTCTGGTGAGCTTCTTTACCTCATCCGGTCAGTGCACAGCTGTCGCTCGTCTATAACACCTGATTAACAGCCGTTCAGCATTCTCACAGACTTTTTCCGGCTCAGTGTTCTGTAGTTTTATTCATTGAGCTCGACAGCATGATATCGTTATATGCGCATCACCGCGTCTTCGCCTCTTTTTGCTCTAAACCATTTAAGAGCCTTAACGTATGCCTGGGATTCGTCCGTTCGTTGTTCTTTCTTCATGAAGCCTTTTTTTGCTCTCTTCTGTCGTGCAGGCATATCCATGTATTCAGCACAAGCCGCTGTTTTGCCTTACTCTTCTTACGGCGCATTTATCCCTTACTTGATGTATTGTCTTAGCCCTTATTACCTGTAATCATCCAACTCTCGGGCTAGCATTCTTTGGCATTATCCAGCTTGGTAATATCAGCTTAGCACCTTAGCTACTGCGGTTTGGACTCACTGCTCTGATACTTTAAGCATCCTTACTCTACGCCTGCATTTCGGCTATTCCCTGCCCTTCCGTCAATTAATGTTTCTTAGCCTCTTAGTTCTTCACGCCTCTCACTTGGTTAACACACAGAAGCCCGTTAGCTTTACATTTCTAGGGGTTCATTTCTCACCAACTTTTAGCACCCTAGTATGACTTGTTTCTCTGCGCGACGGTACATATACATTTGTTCCGCACGTTCGCTTCCCTTTAACTGATCTTCAAGGCTTCACTTCAAGCACTCAATCCTTTCTCACCTAGTAATCTGGGTCCGTTTTTGCAGCGGAGGTTTCGACACTTACCTTTGTAGGTTAGCTCTCATAGGCTTTTCCTATTTCAATAAGCCATGGTACTATAGTTCTAGTACCCTCGTGTCGTCTGTCTGTCTTGATCACCCGATAAATTTCCCCAGCGCTTGAGTCCTACCTATCCGCTGACTTACCACCAATTTACCTTTGTATCTCTTTCGAGGTAGGCTAGCCATCAGCCGTCCATCCACCATTCAAACGCCGCTGGTCCCTGAACTCTGCTTTCTGTCTTTCCACGCAATAGTCGCATCATAGTAAACGGATACTGCGTTTCTGCTTCATGACGCAACGCCCTGTATTTTATGTAGATAGTAGCAACCAACTTATAGGGCCACTGCTTTCGGAAAACATTCAAAAGACACTTTCAGCACAATCATTGCTGCACATTGTACATCATTTGTCTCCACTCTAAATGTTATAACATAGGATTTTAACAATATTTGTTCCCACGCCTGTTCGTTGCGGTCTTGGTTGTCTCTCACCTCCCTTTTCTTCGAGGTCCGGAACTTCTTGGGGATCTGGGACTAGGCCGAGAAACCGCTTTTGTCCGGGACAGAACAACAAATAAGGACCTATGAAGCACATGGCTGTACAACAAACGGACACAGCTGCACTTACTCCCATGACCGTTGTCCAATGATGATAGCTGGACTCGAGAGCTTCATATTCCTGAAAAGAATACATACTCCTGAAAAATGCAGACGCAAGAAACTGACGTTTCGCCCACCTGGATACCCACAAAGACGATTCTTCGCGAAGCCCGCAACCTCGATTCGCCTCAGCCATTATGGCGGCCTTGCCCAAGATAACTGATCAAATAACAGAGGAAATTGAAGGTCGTTTGACTGCGGATATCATTGTGTGAAATTACTCGACAACATGGTCTGCCAGTTGTATGTTAGTGCACAAGAAATTTCTGACAGTGTTCCAGGACGTGGTGGGTTTTCGCCTGGCAAGCGTTCTCCCTATCATAAACCACAAATGTCCGCTTATTAACCCTGCGACGTGGCGGATATGACTCGCCACCGAATAAATTCACTGTCCAGAACTACCTACTGGCAAGTCGACCAGAAACAATATTCAATATTGCCCTGACACTTTCAATAATAAGTTGCACCGTGCCTATATGTATCGTTTTCATTACACATGTAGTGCCCTGACTGTTTACGCACGCTAGAATTCAACGTTTCGCCATTCATTGAAGACTTTATCCCTCATGATTACTTACACCATTTCCGCAGCCTGTACAACCTTCGGCTTATTGCCGACTACACTTAAAGCAACGTGTTTATTGCGAAGCTTTATTGTATGTAAATATTGATCATGCCTTGCTTGGTGTGCCACGACAAATTCGAGAATGAACTATTTATTTATTTATTTAGTTACCCCGCCCTATCCTTGTCGGCGTGTCGGCCTGCATTTCTTGAACTAGACAGTCCACTCCATACCTTGCCTTAACATAATCTCATCTGTATAGTCTCATGCTTTCTGACTGCATCCATACTGCCGAGAACTAAATGATCTAGGCACTACATATCCAACGAACCGACTCCTTCACCCCGAGAACCTTCTGGGTTACCTTACACTCTATTGTTACAGCTCCTTTCCTCACTGAAGCGGTTCACCTCCGCTGACCCTCTATCCTTGCTGTCAAACCCTACGTTAATGCTTTAGTCATGATCCGCCGACCAATCCAGTCTAGTCAGACGGGTCTCCAGCTTTCCGACTTCTCTCAGACTTCTGTGACGTTACGGGCCGAGGTTGAAATTATCAACCACTCTGTCCACATTACTTTGAGAGCCTCATTGGCTTTCCTACTCCTAAGCAGTATAGCTCTCGATTCTGACCTTGTCATTTCCGTACTACGCTATCTGTCTTCATTGTACGCAGAGTAAGCAAGTATCGCCTAAAGATCTTTTACTCTCCGACCTCTCTCACATCACTGTTACGCTAGCGGTCAATGGTTGGCTGACGAATCGCTGTGTGCATCCATAATTTCTTCACTATTCATCTTGCCACAGTAAGTTAATTATCGCGCTCGCTGTATTTTTTACTTCTTCAATCGGACGGCCACCTAGCAGTGCCCTGCCAAGACTCCATTTCATTATCACTGATTGCTTCTATGCTACAGCAACACAAACAGTCTATGCTCAACAAAAGTGACGCTTTTTCGCTCCTTAAGAGAGCCTGCTAGACTATTTTACTCTATTGGTATGGCCTATTTACGCTCTTTAATGTCAAAATTTATTGTAATATCAACCGATGGGCCTCCTGCTCTCCGAACTCACTCAGACTTCTGAGGCGCTTACGTTGTCGCCCGGCTAACCGAATGGACCTGTTAACATTACCTGGAGAGCCTCGTGGGCGTTTCCACTCTTTATCAATAAACTTTTCTCATCCCTACCTTAACTTTCCTTATCGCGTTCTGTTTTAATTCATCCTTCAACTGGAGGGCCAGTGCTCTCTGCCCTGCTGTAAGCTTGTCTCACCTGACTAGACTAGTTCCCTCTGACTGCGCTTATGATACCAGAGCTTAAACGGCATGTGCCCTATAGACTCATTGCTACGTTTCCCTATCTCGAGGACCAGCTGCCCTTCTTCACACTTTATTGTCATAGCTTGTTTCCACCTTCACTTCACATCCTAATCCAACGCGCCGACTAATCCAGTCTTGCTAGATCGGCAAGCTATCCGATGTCACTCATTTTTCGGCTAACACAACGGTCTGTTTACATTAATTTCAAAGCCTCGTGGGCTATTCCCCACTTTAACAATAAACCCTTCTCATTCCGACAGTAACCTTTCCTTATCACACTCTATTCTAACTCCACCTTCCATTGGACGGCCAACTCTCAGTTCTCTGCCGTAAGCTGGTCACACCTGACCAGTCTATTTCTATTTGACTGCTCCTATGCTACCTAGAATTAAGCAGTATGCGCTCCGCACACCCAAACCTCTGTTTCCTTTACTAAAAGAGCCTGCTAGACTTGCTTACTCGTTATTATAATTGCCTTTCCCTCCCTACATTATTGTGTGTCCTAATCTGACGCCCTGACTTATCCGGTCCCGCCAGATCGTTCTGCTGCTATCTGATTTCACTCAGAATACTTCAAAGATACAAACCTTGGTTCGGCTGACCCAACATTCTGTTTACATTACCTGGAAAGCCTCGTGGGCTTCTCCAATCTCTAACAGGAAACCATTCTCACCCCAGCCCTAACCTCCTCTTACCGTGCTTTTTGTTTCCATTCCTTCTTCTACTGGATGGCCAGTTCGCACTGCCCTACAGTGATCAAGTCCAACTGATCAGACTATTTTGCTCTGCCTGTTCCTAGGCTGCTGAGACGTAAGCGGTATAAGCTCCGCGGACTAAACATGATGTTTCCCTTACATGCAAAAACTGCTAGACTTGTCCACAATTTACTGTTAGCTATTTTCTCACCTTTACTATAGGTCGTTATCCAAAAGCGCCGACTAAGCAAGTCTTACCCGATCGGCATCGTGCTCTCCAGATTCTTTCAGAATTCTGAGGCGTCACGTCTTTCGGTTCGGCTGTCTCCATTATCCCTTTACCCTACCTGGAGAGCCTCGGGAGCTTTCCCACCTTTCGCCAATAACCCATTCTCATCCTGACCCCAAATTTTTTATCGCGCTCTGTTTTCATTTCTTCTTCAACTGGAGTGCCAGATCTCACTGACCTGCCGGGATCTCATCCCGCTTATCAGGTTCTTTCTCTCTGGCCGCTCCTATGTTACCCAGACTTAAGCGGTGTACATTACGCAGACTCAACGCCCTTGTTTTTCTATTCCGGGAGGCGGCTAGACTCGTTCACCATCTATTGTTACAGCCATTTCTGCCTTTATTGCACCTGCTATTCCTACGCGCAGACTAATATAGTCTCGCCAGATAGGCCACTTGTTATCGCATTTCCCTCAGAATTCTTCGACGTTACCATTCATGGTTCTACTGACCCAACGTTTTGTTTACATCACTGAAAATCCTCGTGGGCTCCTCCACTCTTTATCAGTAAAGCCTTCTCACCCCGACCCTAACACTTTCTTATCTTGCTTTCTGTTTTCATTCCCTTCTTAATCGGACAGCAAGCTTTACTGCCCTGCCGGGAACTTGTCTAACCCTACTGGTCTGTTTCTCTCTTACTACTCCCATGCTACCGAGACTTAAACGGTATAGGCTCCGCAGACTAAACGCTGTTACCCTTACTCTGAGTGACTGCCAGACTTGTACTCGCGTTTGTGTGCCACCTTTATCTTACCTTCATTGTGCGCAATAGTCCCAAAGAGCCGGTTAATTTAGTCCCGCTTAGTCGGTCGCTTAATTAATGAACACATATGAACTTCTGGGACGTCAATTCGCTTGGTTCGGCTGAACTGTTGAATCTGTTTACATTACCTGGAGAGCTTCGTGGGCTATTCCACACTTTACCAATAAACCCTTCTCATCCCGACCCTAACCTTTTCTTATATTGCTTTTTGTTTTTATTCCTTTTTTCAATCGGACGGCCAGCTTTACTGCCCTACCGTGATCTTGTCTCACCTGACCTGTCTGTTTTTCTCTGACTACTTCCATTCTACCGAGGCTTAAGCGGTGAAGGATCTGCATACTCAGCGCTATGGTTCCTCTACCCTTTGAGCATGCTAGATTTGTTTACCTTTATTGTTATAGCGCTTTTTCACTAGCTTATTGTTCGTGTTAATCCCAGCACGACAACCATTCCAGTCTTACCTGGTCTGCCTCTCACTCATCGATCTCACTTAGACCACGGCGATATTTCTTCTCTTGACTCGGTTGACCTAATGGTTCTGTTTACATTACCTAGAAAGCATCAAGGGCTTTCCTACTCGTTAGCAGTAAATGCTACTCATCCCAGCCCTAATCTTTTACTAAAGCTCGGTTTTCATACTATTTAATCAGAAGGCCAGTTCCCACCGGTTTGCCATGATCCAGGCTCAATTGGCTAATCTGTTTCTCTCCGACTGCTCTTATCAAACCGAGCCCTAAGCAGTATAGGCTCCGCAGATTTAACGCTGTTACCCTTACCTTGAGTGACTGCTGGACTTGTTTCCTCATTATTGCGATAACTGTTTTCCTACCTTCATTTTAGTCCTAATCCCAAAGCGCCGATTAATTCAGTCCCGTTTAGTAACTAAATAAATAAGTAAGTGGTACATTCTCGATAAAACGAGACGCACCTGTGAAGGCGCGATCAAATATGCACACAAGCATAGCTTCTTTGGAATATTAAACCAATTCGTTATAATGAAAGGCATAACCGAAAAGAGGTAGGTGGCTGGCTAGCCGAACAACCACCCCGTGGTGCCCGTTAGGTGGTTCGGGTTAATCCCGTTCCAGCAAATGGTTAAATATATAGATAAATAAATAGTTTTGTTCGTCGCAATCAGCCGACAATTCAGATGTGTCGACCAGCTGTCCGGAAAAGCACCAGACGGCCGTTTCGCCCTATTGGGGCTCATCAGTGGTGCGCATCCTTCGGTCCTCTGTGGAGGATCGAACCCATGACTGCTAGTGGCTCTTGCCAACTAGCCCGCAGCTTATGCAACTGCGCCATGGAGGACGGTATCTAACTATCGTGCAGGTGCCTGCATGGCAGTGGAGGATGCGTCGGGCTATATCGCATTTAGCTAACAATTCACGATAGTTAGATACCGTCCTCCATGGCGCAGTTGCATAAGCTGCGGGCTAGTTGGCAAGAGCCACTAGCAGTCATGGGTTCGATCCTCCACAGAGGACCGAAGGATTCGCACCACTGATGAGCCCCAATAGGGCGAAACGACCGTCTGGTGCTTTTCCGGACAGCTGGTCGACATATCTGAATTGTCGGCTGATTGCGACGAACAAAATACTCACCAAAATCCTTCCATTCATAAGTAAATAAATAGTTTATTTTCGAATTTGTCGAGACACACCAAACCAGGCAGGAACAATATTTATGTACAATTATGTTTCGCAACAAACACGTTGCTATATATGTAACCGGCAGTAAGCCGAATGTTGTACAGACTTTGGAAATTGTAAAATTAATCATGAGAAATAAAGTCGTCAATGACTGACGACACGTTGGCTTCTAGCGCGCGTCCTGCAAACATTCATGGCAGGATATGTGTAGTGAAAATGATACATGTAGGCAGGAAGTATTTTATTCTTGAACGTGTCAGGAAAATACTAAATTATGCTTCTAGTGGACTTGTCAGTATGTAGTTGTAGGCAGTGACTTTATTCTGTGGCGAGTCACATCCGCCACGTCGCAGGGTTAATAAGCGGACATTTGTGGTTTATGATAGGGAGAACGCTTGCCAGGCGAAAACCCACCACATCCTGCAGCACTGCCAGATATACGTTTGTGCACTAATGTATAACTAGCAGAGCAGTTTGTCGACTGACTTCACCCTCGGTTATCCGTAATCAATTGACCTCCAATTTCCTCCGTTAGTTTATCAGGTATCTTTGTTCAGGGCCGCAATAATGGCTGACACTCATGGAGGGTGGGTGCTTCACGAAGAATCGTTTTTCTGAGTGTCCAGGTGAGCAGAATGTCAGTTTCTTGCTTCTGGTATTTTTAGGTTTATGTATAACTTTCAGTAGTGTGAAGGCCTCGTGTTCAGCTATCATTACTGGACGACGGTCGTGGTAGTGAGAGCAGTCGTATCCATTTGTTGTACATTCATGTTCTTTGTAGGTCCTTGTGGGTCCCTAAGTCCTGTCCCGGGCAAAAGCGGTTTCTCGGTGCAATCTCAGTTTCCCAAGAAGTTCCGGACTTCGGAGAAAGGGAAGGTGCGAGACAAACAAGGCCAAAAAGAGCAGGTGTAGATACAAACCTTGCTAAAATCCTACGTTATAACATTTAGTGGAAACTATTGGTGTACAGTCTGCAACAATTATTGCGCTGAAAGTGTCTTTTAAATGTTTTACGAAAGCAATAGACAAATAGGTTGGTTGCCGCCGTCTACATGGAATACAGAGCACTGAGTCATTAAGCACAAAGTGTAGTATCGCTTCGTTATGATGCAGCTTTTGCGTGGGAAGATATCAAACAGCATTCAAAGACCAGCGGCGTTTGAATGGTGGATGAACCGTTGGTAGCCAGCCTACTTCGATAGGGAGCGCAGTATAAGTAAGTAAAGGTATAAATGGCTTACGACGAAAGATATTCAAAGGTCAATTGTTGGTAAGTCAGCGGAAAGATAGGACGCAAGCGCTGAGTAAAATTCTTCTGGGAATCAAGCCAGAAAGACGTTACGATGGTATTAAGAGTATAGTGCTATGACTTACTGAGATGAGAAAAGCCTTTGAGAGAGCTTACCTTCTACATACGTACGTGTCGGAACCTTTGCTGCAAAAATCGACACAGAACACTAGTGAAGAAAGGATTGTTAGACAGAAGTGAAGTAATAAAGTTCAGTTAAAGGAAAGCGAACGTGCGGAACAAGAGTATACGTAGCGTCGCGCAGAGAAACGAGTTATTCTAGGGTGCTGCGAAAACGATCCTAAGTTATGCTGTTCCAGGAAAAGCCCATGAGCCTGTTGGACTCATACGTGGGTGTCACTAACATAGCAGCGAGTAAGTGAGCAATAAACACCTAGAAATGAGAAGCTAAAAGGCGTCTGTGTACTGACCAGATGAGAGGAGTGAGGCACTGAAAAGCTAAGAAAGGTTAATCGGCGAAAGGGCAGCAAATAGCCGGAATGCTAGCGTATATTAAGGTAGCTGAGGATATCCGAACATGGGGCCTAACCGCAGCAGCTAAGGTGGTAAGATAATAGTACCAAGCTGGATAAAGCCAGAATGCTAGCCCAAGAGCTGGAGGATTGCGTGTAAAACAATACAGAGAGTAAAGGATAAATGAACAACTAGAAATACGAGGCGAAACAGTGGCTTGCGCTGAAAACATGTATATGCTTGCACGACAGACAAAAGCTGAGAATCATTTCGTGATGGAAGGACAGCGGAAGGAGGTTGTTAAATATTTCAGAGCATAAGAGACTAAGACGCATCCACGTGCAGCTAATCATAACATGATGGGGTGCAAATGGAATAAAACTAAGGAAGCCTAAGCCGGAAGAGTACACAGTGAGAGAGCTGAACTACAGGTAATTAGGTGGCGCAGACGTGTACGTTAGAGCTACGCATCCAGCAAGGAGCAGCCGTGCACTGACCGAATGAGATAAGGAAGGTCGCCAGAAGTGAACTATAAAGGTTGAATGAAGAAAAGACAGCAGACAGGAAGAATGCAAGCAGACATTATTTTACGGTCGGAGTCACATCATATATGGCTGAATCACGGCGGTGCGTATGTACACAATTCATGCTAGGGTGCTTGGATGATACTACTTGGATAGAGCCAGGGAAAGCTAGTCCGAGCGCTGGACGCTTGCAGGTGAAAATGTCGAAGACGTTGCAACCACTAAGGGATATGAGAACGTCTAGAATAGATGCTAAGGGGCAGCTTTGCCCTGAGTTGAAGAGTTAAGAAGGAGTACTAGGAGAAAGCTGAAAAGTTTACCTGAAAGGAGGACATTAAACAGGCAGAATGTATGCAAACATTAAGTTTACTGAGGAGGTCGCATAATATGAGTCAGAGGCGTTCAGATACTGAGTCCTGTTTAGGTGCTAGGATAACAGTGCTAGTGAAGACTGAGCCGGAAAATGCCAGTGAAATATCTGGACTCCAACATGAGCAGGTGTCACAGATGTTGCAGCGAGCAACCAATGAACGTTTAGAAGGGAGAGGCTATGGAGCAACAGTGCGCAGACCACATGAGTTTTGGTTTCTCCACAGAAGAGAGCTAAAGGTTTCATAATGCAAGGACGGTGAACGGAAGGGGCGCAGGCAAATACTATGACTGTTAAATAGTTCAGAGCATAAGCTGATAAGACGCATCGACACGCAAATAATCAAATGATGCCGGGAAAACTAATGGAATACAACTAAGTAAACCTGAGCCGGGAGAAGCCAGTGAGAGAGCTGAACTACAAGTAATAAGGTGTCGATGATGAGAAGGTGACAGCTGTGCAACCAGCAAGGAAGCCCGTGCCGAGAAAAGCCGGTGAGGAAGCTGGACTTCAGTATAAGTAGGTGCCATAGACGTAGCCAGTAACGGATAAACGACAGTAAGAAAGGAGCCGCTCTGGGCGGACTACTTGAGTTATGTTTACTCCCCAGAAGTGAGGGGCAGTGTTCCAGGATGTGGCGGGATTTCGCCTGGCAAGCTTTTTCCATATAAAAGCCCAGTTATCCGTACAACAATACAGCGACTTGGCGGACGTTACTCGCCACCAAAGAAAGTCACTGCCTTTTTCCATTTTCTGAGGAGCATTCACCCATGGATCAATCACACGAACGTCATCCAATTCGAAGTGTTTCTTTGACTCCCTTGGATGGCAAAACCAGCGAACAAAAACACACACAGAGTTACACTTACGTGCTTGCACAACGTTGCTACCTGCAAATACACACTTATACATAATTCTACATGTTAACGTATGCACACCGAAATGTCTATGCTATTTGTCAAAGTGCAATAAGTTATGCAATTGCCAATCACACATGACTGTAGTACCATTATTATGCCCTCGATTGTGTGCCTCGTAAAGTCGAGAATAAATTAGTTACAAGCATAGCTTATTTGGAATAATAAAATATTTCGTTTTAATGATAGGTATAACCGAAAATATGTAGTCCATACGAGTCAGCATCCTGTCAGGTAATAGTCAGACCAAAGAACATGATGACGCCGGGGCGCGTAAAAGTCAGTCATAACTGATATGCCAAGCTAAACGTTCATGTAGTAATACATGAGCACAGCAGCCCAAGCAAGGTTTCATTGCAATCGATAAGCATTAAGGAATCGGAATGTTCCTTGCTCCATCAAAGTATTCGTAATAGTTAAATCATTTGCACAGGTTGTATGTAGAAGCCTGAGGACTGCGTCAGTATGAAGTGTTCAGTTGTGGTTTTATACAGTGGTGAGTCACATCCGCCATGTGGCATTGCTTTAAACAGACGATTGTGGCTTTCTATAGGGAAAACGCTTGCCAGACGAAAACCCACCACGTCTTAGAACACTGCCGTAGCTTCCGTTGAACAGTATTGCTAGCCCGCTATACATCGTACAGACTGATTTTGCACTCTAGTATTTGCAGATAGTTGATCGCCAAAATTCTTATTCGGTTTGCCGAAGGACTTGGTAGTGTGCCGGCAGTAGTCGTTGAAATCGGTTAAGGCTGCAAAATGGTCACAGGGTTGAATGCTAAATGATGCAGGTGAGTAAAAACATTGTTAATAGTGGCTGGCTTTTGCTGGTACTTACTTGTCTGGTTCGCAAACCGTATCCAGCCATCCTCGCTGGACTTGTCATGGGGTTGTTGAGTGCAGTTGTTCCTCGTGGCTGGATAAGTCCATAACAGGCAAACATGCCATTCCTTTGTCCAGTGCGGGATCGTTACGAGTTTCCAACTCCTCAAAATGGAACCGGAATTCCTTCAAATGTAAGTAAGTGTAATTGTCTCTATGGTCAAGTGAAAACTACAGGAATGGCCATTAGAAAGTGCACTTATAAGAGCGCAACGCTGTTCGAAAAATGACATTGTTAAAGCATCAGGTGAATAGAGAACCGGGGTGTTCTTTCGGAAATGCATGGCACCGAAACCAAGATTTGAATGCCGGTGAGAATGAGCAAAGCTAACTGAGGTAAGCACGCCAGCATTGTTTGTCTTCCTTTGCGGAACAAGTGATCCATATAAATATATTATTCCAAGTGTGCGTACTGTGATACTTTGAGTACGAGTCGAGCTAAACCCATTTGTTTAGACCCTGTGAAAGTGGCGTCTTCAGAATGGCAGAAAGAGCTCAAGTTGAAACGATGAGTGGGATATTTATCTCCCGGTGAAATGATCAACTGCTTATGCCAGCTGGCTATGAGACCGTTCGGCCAGTCACATATGATAACCGTTCTAGTTTTGGCCGATGAAACTGGAACTCTCATGTAAAGACGGGCGTCGGACAATTGGCAGCTGTATTCGTCAAAATGCTTCGAAACCTTGAGCGTAACACACAGCCACCGGTTGTTCGCGTTCAACAACTGGACGGATCAATTATCCCCGAGATGTGCCGAAATTCAACGCCGGTGTAACTGAGGTGCTATTAAATAACAACAGTTATTGTCAAAGGGGGAACAAACCTCAAACGGTTTCTACACAAAAGCAGTAATATCGGTGGATATCACAGAAGACCGATCTAAAGCCAAACGAAGAAAAGAACAAGGAGCGAACGAGCGGCCAAGCCGTAACGAAAGTAACCACCTCGAGACAAGGCAAGAAAACACTATGACTGTCCGAATGTACACACACACAGTCTATGAAGTCCGGAAGGTCAGAGATGGAAACGATTGGCAGGGTAAATACACCAATAGTGTGAATTGAAAGAACGGCCCGATATGAACAGACAGGCAGGTTGTAACCGCTGATTGGCTAAGTGTCTGCCCCGCGCAGCCCAATCGACCGGGATGTGAACAGACTGCAAGGGGTGTGAACAAATCAAGTGAGCAAAACAGCGTTTAGGAATCACGGAGGGTAGGCTGAATGCGCAAAGTCAAAGGTTTGATCACTGTTCATAGGGTGGGTAGAACAATCAACCTAGGTTTGGGCATATGTCAAGAGAAACAATTTGTATAGGGTACAATGAGGCTTTTGGATTCCGACGATAAAATAAACTGGTCTTGACGATACAGCAGCCAAACTGACAAACAGCAACGAATCACGAAGCCCTATGGAAAGACTGGTGGCGCGCAACGGTGCCTATGATACACTAAAACTTATGTAATTTTGCTTAGTATACATCATTTGCAAGCGCTTTCTACACATCATGTCGCTGGTGTGGCTCAGACTACAACTACTACTTGGAATGAAGGTTCTGCACGCACAGGGTCAAGAGACCGGTGTAACAAAGCATGTTTACAGAATTGAGCGAATAATACGATTATTGAATAGAAACTGATAAACTGTTGATGCTGATAGCAGTCCGAATCTGAGAAGCACCTTAGGTGAAACTAAGGCGAATTAAGTTGATGCCGAATAGGGGAGCAACCGTAGGTAAAGCAACGTTCCAAGAGGAAAAGGAAATTTAAAGTAGCGGTAAGGAGCGGGTGAATGCGGACGGCAGTGCGAAGAGTAATTCGTGAGAGTAACTACGCTAAAATGCTCATAATTCTACAGCCCAAAAGCCGCCAGAATCTAGAGAAAAGGGTCACAGAGGGCCAAAACGGCCGTGCATTGGGAGTCGTTATCCAGCGCACGGTCACACTAATAGGCAACTGCAAACACAAGGAAAAGGGCAGAGGCATATGAAGAGAGGTTAGTTGAGCATACTAATGAAAGTAATATTTGAGAAACACTTAGCAATGGTCGGAGTGCCGCCAGTTATCAGGAGCGAGATCGGTGCGGAGGAGACCAGGCGCACAAGGATAACTTGGTTCGGCGCAAAGAGTGTAAGTAGTGGGAATAAAAATGGAGCGCAATAACAGAGAAGGCCATGGATAAGAGGAAAATAAAAGCTACAGGGGTCTATATGTAAGTGGAAGGAAGGGAAATCGCCGCCAGACCATGGTCGGAAATGACACTGCCATCTGGGAGTATAAGGAGGGCAGGTGACAGTTAACATAAGAAGAGCTCAGTCGGCGCACTGATAATGGGTCGTACAATTGTGGTGGGAACAACTGTTGGGAGGATCAGCGGAAACAGACAGGTTAAATATCAAATAGGCTGTATAATACAGAGGTGATGGGGTCCGTCAAGCCTCTCGGGGTGAAGGAGACCGAGCAAACGACACTTCATTAGTCGGTGCATTGAGATGAAGTCGTACAGTTAAAATGGAAAGAAAATAGAGAGGATCAACATTAACGGGTAGGAAAGAGATGTAAGGGGCTGTTATGACATCGGATTCGCAAGTTCAACAGATTCTTAAGGTAATAAAAACAGCTATGAGTCTGCGGAGTCTAGACCGTTAACATCCCGGTGGACTGGAGGAGGTCACAGAGAAGCAGACTAGCCTCGTGCTCACCGAGGCCATGTTGCCTTCTGAGACCACTTATCTTGGTTTGGCTGACCTAATAGTTTTGTTTACATAACGTGGAGGCACGTGGGCTTTTCCACTCTTTAGCAATAAACCCTTCTAACACCGACACTAACATTTTCTTACCTCGCGTTCTGTGTACATTCCCTTTTTCAATCGGACGGCCAGCTTTACTGCCCTACCGTGATATAGCCTCACTTGACCTGTCTGCTTCCTTCGAACTACTCCTTTGTAACTGAAACCTCAGCGGTACAGGCTCTGCAAACACAGCTATACGTTTTCCCTGCCTTTAGGGCTTGCTAGATTTGTTCGCTCTTTATTGTTCTATCCATTTTCTTACCTTTATTGTAAGTCCCAATCCAAACGCGCTGACCACTCCAGTCTTGAATTATCGGTCCTCTGAAACAGTAGCTCGAACTTTCATCGAAATGTGACTTTGCTTGGCACACACGATACGTCCGAATGCTTACGTCCAACTCCCGACGTGCCGATCAATCTAGTCTCGTTTGATAGGCCGCTTGCTCTCCGAATTCACTCAGACCTGTGAGTCGTTACATTTCCTGGTTCGGATGTCCTAATGGACTGCTTACTTCCTTGAAAGCCTCGATGACTTCCACGCTTTCAATAAAGCCTTTCTCAACGATGTCATTTCTTTATCTCGGTCTCTGATTGCTTTTCAACTGGATGACCATCTCTGTGCTCCGCCTTGAGATGTTTAGCTGACAGCAATTTTGCTTTCTAACTGCATCCACAATACTGAGACGTATACGACCTAAGTGCTGCATACCAAAGCATTTTTCCCCCGAGAACTTTGCTGAACTTGTTCATGCTTTGTTATTACAGATTATTTCATTACTAATATTGACTCCCACCATTCGTCTTCCCTACTTAATTGAACGACTTAATCTCAATCCACTGACTAATCCAAACACTTCAGGTCAGCCTCTCGCTCTCCGGCTTCGCGCCGTCCACTGAGATGTCACTATTCACGGTACGGTTAATCTAGTTTTATGAAACGCATGTACTTGGGATGATTAGTTTATAATGATACATATAATGTGAGGTTCATTAGTAAAAGCACTTTTGCGACTGTTCATTTCTCTGAGTTCCGCATGCATCGTTGTTGTCTGTTTGTGTGGCTGCCTTTGTGCCTTGTCTTTTTCTCCGAGATTTCCACAGAACCGGTGGCCAGCAACCGAGGATACGTTCACTGCTTTTACCTCAACGCTACATCGAAGCACAATAAGCTTTTATCCGGAAATGGGTGGATAAATATTACGCTGCCTTGTTGCTTACCGGAAGGGCAAAGTACTTATTTGGTATCTTGGATGGATGTTACTATATTGAGGCCTGAAAAACGGGGATCAGGTCACTTCTTCTTCACATAATTCTTACTCGGACTTCACTTGCTGCAATGTGATGTTAACTCGGACATTTCATCTGACCGGCAAGCAGGTTTTCCTGCCTATTCTACGCAGCTAATTTGTAAATGGCTCGGCTTTCTCTTGCCTGAACATTTGCGTTTGGCCATTCTCCTTCCTTTAATAATTGGTTTTACATCGTATTACTGCAATTCCCTTGGAGACATTAAGCGGTTCTACAGGCGACAAATTCAAAACATTCAAAATATTCAGTTTATAGGTTACCTACCGTACGGGCCGTGCCATTCCGTCAAACATTGACAAGGCCCATGGATGACACAGTCCCGCGCCCATCATGCATCAGCCAACGAAAATTATGGATGTATCATGAAGGCGACTAACAGAACATATATTCCGTTTATAAGAGGCAATGCCAGTTGCAGCATGTCGTACGAATGCATGGATGAGAGTGTTTCAGGACGTGGTGGGTTTCCGCTTGGCAAGTGCTCTCCCTATAACAAGCCAAAATGTCCGTTTAACAACACTGACGTGGCGGAGGCGATCGCTACTGAATGAAGTCACAGCATTAAGCTTACCCTGACAAGATGGCCTGGACTACGTACTATCATGCTTGATACTCCCGGATACATTCTTATTTGCAAATTTCGTCGCCACGTCATTTTCGGCGCATTCATCTTTGTTCTTTACGCTACACTCACCTGAACCTAACGAATCGTGTAACCTCGATTGAGCGTGTTCTTCACCAGCTCTTTTCTATTTGATCAGTTTTTTTCTTGATCTATTCCTGCCTGAATTGTTACTGCGCTTTATGTCTGTCTGACTGTGCCTATACGAACGTGCCCAAACTCACGACAATGGGCTTTCTTCATTTTTATTCCTGTCCTTTTGTACAGTTTCAAATAGGAACGTCCGGAGAAAGCTCTGATGTTCACTGCTAAAATTGCCATGACATGTCTGTATAATTGCAATTATTTGTTCTTGCCCTCTCGGGCATGCCACGCATAGCCGAGAATAAACGTACATTTATCTATTCATTTATCTTTCGCCTTTTGAAATCAAGCAAAGCGACACTCATCACGTGGAATTCGTCTGATAGATTTCATCGCCAAGTTGTCGACCGATAGTCGACAACTTTTTAGTCAACAGCAGTTGGTCGCTGGTGCTACTTCAAGTGTGGCTGCAATTAGCCCCCCTCAGACGGTAATTGATCCACCTGTCAAAGCAGCTGCGGTATAATCTATTTAGTTCTACAGAGCATTTCGTGTCTTCCGTGAAAGTATTCTCAGACCCCTGCCATCATCCGATTGCACAAGCTTATGTGACCCAACTACAGAACGACCACAACCAGTCGTTCACGAAACATTTCGACGTCTTGCTTTCGATACACTACAACACTGCCCATTTGGTCATTAAAGCCACGGTGCAAGTTATATCCTATCGATATGTTTGGCCTGGGATATACCGTGACCTCACGCGTTTGGCGCACACTTGTCTCACGTGCCAGCAAGCCAAGATCCAGCGGCACAGATCCGCTCCAGGCTTTTGCTCCCGCCCGCTTCAATAAGATTTGCCCATGTCCAGCTCGATCTAGTTTGACCGTTGGCCCGTCCAAAGCAATTGCCCACATTTTGACCATGACCGACCGTTGCACCCGTTGGCCTGAAACCGTCCCCATTCCTGACGCTGCTGCAGAAAGCGTTACACACGCTTTTGTCTAGCGATGTGACTTTTCACATGGATTTCCAGCCACAGCGAGTAAAGACCGCGTTTTGATATTCGTATCCTCGAACTTCGACGATCTTCGTAATGTCATCGGTCGTTGCACACTACAGGATATTTCACACCATGCGAAGAGCTTTCTCTTGCCTGACCGCAAGACTCTTTCGATCCCTGTGTACATTACATGTACGCCCGCTTCTCGAATACGGGCTATGTGCCAGCTAACATCTTAAGCAATTCGAATATGATATGGTTGGTAGGTTTAATGGTGTGGATCCGAATCCTTTTCTGGAAATTGTCCCATTCTCTCTGACTCAAAAAAGGTAACTTCCTTTTCATTGATTACCGTCGTCCTCGCGGAGAGTTCCTCTGCACCCGACACATTTTTAGAAGAGCTTTAGGTGTAATTACAAAATGGCTTCATTTCAACACGGAGCTTTCGACAGGGGCCGCAGCTTAATACTGTTCAAACCGAGGAGACATGGAGTGCGATCCAACATGGCTTTATCCGCTAGCGTCGTGCAACTTCTCCGTCATCTTCCAGTGCACCAAGAATGAATACGTCTGGCCGACAGTTTCATGGCACTGGTCGTTTGCCCATACAGTGCAGATTCCTGTTTAGATCACCTGTACCATGTTTGAAAGAAGCAAAAAATAGCAAATTGTTTTGAAACCACTGCAACAAGATTAAAAGGTGTTGAAAAGTCGATAAGTTGTTCTGGTTAGTTCAGTTTAGCGCATTTTATGTCTTCGCACTATGGTCATTGCCGTTATTCGGTTGCGTTCCAGTCACTCTTCTCTACTCGGTCGCACCTTCACTTTGGCGCCGGATGTTTCAACTTGTACACTGAAGGTTTCTTAACAAACTGCTACCTATTATGAACCGTCTTCGCAAACATTTTTCCCTTTCGACCCGTCAGAAAAGGCTCGAACGCGAGCCCACTGCGATCCAATCCCTGGTTTGCCCTCAGCAGCTGCATCAGGTATTACCACTTGATCTCTTTTAGAAGGCGGACCTGCGACGGATAATCCTCACGCCGATAGAAGGATGGTTTATACTGTTCCCCTGAGGAGGGCCGGGTTGCAGTTTGTAGAATCACCGAATTGTTTAGATTGTGCAAAATAGTAACTAAACTTACCGTATTTTACACTTACAGATTGTTTGCTGAATGCTGCTAGGTAAGTTGCATTTGTTGGTTTGACCCAAAACAGGTGCGAAATACGCACACCGTGCCGCGGTTTGACTCAGCTCACCGCTGTATGGCGCGGTCCCTCACATTGTTCACTAGCTAACCCTCGCGCGGTGCCGTACTTTACCTAACACTGGGGAACGGCGCGTACCACAATACACCTTCGTCCCGTCACTCTCGTGCCCTCTCTTTTCCATCACCAGGAACTGCACCTGCCACTAGTTCTTTAGCCTGAGCGGGCCACCCTCGCTAAATGCTTTCTGGAATGCGTTGAATCCACGTCCTACGGAGAATCTCTTCGTCCATGGTATAATTAAATATGTATATTTTCGACGATGCGAGGCTCGCCTTTTATGCATGACAAGCATAGCGCAATGTTGTACACGATAGTATAATAAGCAGGTCCAAGCGCAAGCATAATACAGATGGAGTCGGTTGTGAAAGCCCACATGGCCCAAAGTTTAAATAAAGTTTATCTTTGCAGGTTGCATGACGTAAAGAAATAAAGTGTAAAGTAGTACAGAGATTGTTAGAGTCACGTTGGTGAGGAAATGGTCTGTTGACGTTGTGTACACAGTGCGGGTCCTGTGAGTGAAGCATAAGGACGCAGGTTAAAGCGTCTTAAGAATGGTGGCTTATACCTGATCCAGAATTATTTGTAGTAGCCTGAGAGTGGATATGTGCACAGAACTTGTGATATTTGGTATCGGTCAACATACCAATGCCTTGTAGGTGCACTGAGTTTAGTAAATGGCGTGTCACATCCGCCGTGCCGATACTCTGTTGTATTTCGCGCAACGAGCATCCTATGTTTTAGTTTCAGAGCACTAAATTGTTGCTGCCGACGGAGGATGCCAGAAAGCGGGATTCACTGAATAATAGCTTGTTTAACTCTCGTATTCCATTACAACTGAGGGCAAAGTATGATATCTTTCACTTGCGTGGAGTTTCCCTGAGGAAAGCGAGGTATCAGCTGCTTAGTCATGACCAAACAGAAAGGATCATACGAAAGTAAAAACGCGTTCTGGTACGAAGAATCACAACGAACAACCGCCCTCTCAAAACGTTGGTGTTAATGCGATATCTACCTAGCTAAACGTAGTTAAACGGTACATAGTCGGTAGAATGAACAAGATTACCCACTTCTCGACCACGGCGATTGGTCATTGTAGGCGGCGGGCTAGGTCTGGAAGTTGCCGAGACGGCTGACGCTTGTAGACCGGGATCGTGGTCTGCTGGAACTACCCTAAGATGTTAAAAGTTAGTGCAGTAGATTGTTACGTCGCACCAAGCACTACTAAGCAAAGTAAGCACGGTGGTCGTTCCATAAAGACAGGCTTCAGGCGATCACTGTTGCCGAGTTTGCGTTGGGTACCGCGGTCAAGTGGTTACGTCTTATTTGCGCGAGGTAGCGCTTATAAAGCTCCTATGCAAGGCGAGTGAAGAGGCTGTCAAAAAGGTCTTCGCGAGGCGGGACGTGTAAACATGTAGACAGCTTCTCTTGCATGTACACTGGTGATTTCTTCGATCCAAGAGCTGGTGGACTCAGCTCACGCATCTTTTAAGCCAATCGATCAGTGTAACATCCGTAGTCAACAGAGGAAGTAGACGGGGCTGGTGCTACCAGCTATCCAGGCAAACGCAGCGTGCAGCCGTAGACTAGCTGCACTGGTGTTGCGTCGAAATCGGTTTTAACAGTGTTTATTAAGCCTAGCAGGAAAAGAGGAAGTCCTTCAGGCCATGAAGGATCTACTTGCGCACGTAGCGCGGCCTTCAATCGGCGCTGAAACCGCTCCACCGTGCCGTTGTCCGCCGAACCTTATGCCGCCGCCTGAGCGTGGCGGCGGCCTAAATCCTTAAGTCAGTGGTAAAAGTCGGGGAGAAATAGGACACTCGATCAGCGCTTATAATAACGGGCCTGCCGTATTGAGCCGATCTGCGCTACAAAATATCTTACGATAGCGTTTCAGAAGAGCAGTTAGGTATGGGAATAGCTTCAAGACACCTAGTATATTGATCGACACAGGTCGGTAGGTATAGGCAGCATTTCGAAGGCGACAGATTATTTACGAGTTCGACGTGCACGTATTGAGAACGCGCATGTGGATTGGGATATGTTCCTACTGGGCTTTCGTATGCATACGCACTTTCGCGCGTTGACGCGAAAGGCTAGGATTTGCCCAAGTACGAAAGTAACGATTGACACTGCGCCAGACGTACCGTGTGGTTATCAGTTTAACCGATGCAACAGTGCCTGGATGAGGCAAGCCGTACAACGTGTGGAACAGAGTCTGTCGAAACTCGCGTGGGATGACTGGGCGCTGCATGCCCAGAGATAGATCGCAAAATAGAGTTCAGTCTGATGATGTCATCGGAACGTCCAGTGGGGGAGACCTGCGTAACATACCAAACCCAGGACCATTGATTTGCGCTTCAGCAAGGCTGTCAGGTAGATAGCGGTGCTGGCGTCTGCAGAGGTCACTTGCACCCAGGTAAGTGCCTCAGCGACAGCATTTTGCACACCTGAAACATGTCGTATATCGGTCGTAAACTGAACAATGTAGTCTGGGTCGCGCGACTCTCTAGGTGAGTATCGGTCGGTAGTGGACTTAACCACGTAAGTCAGATTTTTGCGGTCGTTGAAAAAGGCAAAGGAGCGGCCATCCAAGACATATGGGAAATGACATAACGATAAATAAAGCGCTAATGATTCTTTACCGAAAGTACCTTAACGAGAATCGGCATGTTTCAAGCATTTAGAGAAAATTGACAACCGTTGCCAAGCGTCATCAAACTTTTGTTCTAAGACAGCCCCAAGTTCTATGTCAGAAGCATCGGTACTGAGCGACATTGGGGCTGCCGGGTCGTGATGCGCTATAGAAGTTATGTTGACAGTAGATTCTTTCAAAACTTGAAAAACGGTGCGTGATGCAATAGGAAAATCGACGTTCTTAATCTTTCCAAGGAGAAGGTCCGTTAGTGGTACTTGGCAGAGGGCTTTCTCCCCCTGTATAAAACAGTGGTCAGACCACACTTGGAATACCGCGTTCAGGCCTGGGCGTCTTACAAGCAGGACGTAAATTGTAGTAGGAATGTGCAAAGTGGCCGCTCGAATGACTGAAGACCTTGTGAGGTTAGTTTATCCAACGTAAGCTTGTACTCAATGAGAAGATGCAATTTGTGT
>OX104070.1:15205658-15222772 GCA_944474145.2 Dicrocoelium dendriticum
TTCTCGCCGGCAAGTGATCGCCCTGCTCCGGGGTCCGTTCCTTTGGATCCACCCTCTTTCTCAGAAGTCGAACGTGAGATCGGACTGTTGAAGTTGAACAAAGCCGCGGGACCAGATGATTTACAGCCCTCTTCAAATTCGGAGGCTCTGCTCTTGTTGATGCTTTACATGAATTCCTAGTGAAGCTGTGGGAGCAGGAGACTGTCCCAACCGACTGGAGCCGCTCCGTTATTGTTCCCATCTTCAAAGGCGGTTTGCGCTCGGAATGCGGCAACCATGGAGGAATCAGACTGATCTCCATCGCCTACAAATTACTAGCCTCCATAATGCTTTACAGACTGACTGGCGCTCGTGAAAGCCAGATTCGAGAGGAGCAAGCCGGGTTTCGTCGGGGTCGTGGCTGCCTCAACCACATCTTCACCTTGCGTCAGTTGTTGGAGCATCGCCACACATATTGGCGGCACGCTGTTGTCGTGTTCCTCGACATCAAAGGTGCCTTCGATTCGATTGATCGATGTGCCCTTTGGAAATGTTTACTCAGGAAAGGTGAGCCCGAGAAATATGTAAATATTAGCCAAGCATTATATTTGCGTAGCACGGGCGGGGTGATGGCTTACGGCAAGCTGTTGCCACCCTTTAATATTTCTAGCGGTGTGAGACAAGCGTGCCCGCTGTCACCTTTCCTATTCAACTTCGCTATTGACGAAGTCATGGAGAATCGTCGTTCACAGGACATGACTTAGAAGGTGTGGAGCTACTCCCAGGAGAACGACTTCTTGACTTGGAGTATGCAGACGACATTGCCCTGATCTGTGACAGCTCCCGGACGTGCCAAGCCGCGCTGGACAGATTAGCACTGGCTGTCAGCCGCTTCGGGCTTTGCTTTGCACCCTCGAAGTGCAAAGCGTTTCATCCAAGATTGGTCTGGACCGCCTCCTACGCTGACCCTTGGTGGGGATCAGCTGGAAGTCGTTCAGAAATTCAACTATCTGAGAAGTTGTATCAGCGCCCGTGGGATTGAAGATGAAATCACGAATCGTATAGCAAAAGCTCGGGGCGCTTTTACTAACCTTCGCCACCTATGGCGCCGGCGCGACATCACTCTTGCCCTGAAGGGTAGAGTGTACAATGCAGCGGTACGTTCGACCTTACTGTACGGTTGCGAAACCTGGCCCCTAAGGTCGGCGGACTTGAAGAGGCTAGCTACGTTCGACCATCGGTACCTTCGCAGTTTGGCTTACATATGGTGGGAACACCGCGTGCGTAACGAGCGTGTTCGACGCCTTGTTTACGGCCCAGGATAAGGATCTGAACCGCTCCGCACCGTCAGTTCACGCACCAGGCTCCGATGGCTCGGCCACGAGTTACGCATGCCAGCCCACCGACTCCCGCGACGTGCGTTGTTTGTTCACCGTGGATGTGGGTGGAAGAAGAGGAGGGGTGGCCAAGCGATGACTTGCTCCAGAGGAATGAAGTCCATCACTTCGGAGCTGGCCTCGGTTGGAGCTTCACGGATCCCTGGTTGGGGTCCAAAAGACGGTGAACACGTTTGGCTGAATACACTTACTGACATGGCAAGGAGCCGACGTCAGTGGCGTTCGTGCTGTGAGTTTCCTTGTCCCACCCCATCCCTTTTAGTCTCCCCCTCCATCTACGATCTCATTTCCTAGGGTAAATCATAATTTTTAAAAAAATTTTCTTTTTGCCTAGGAGCTTGCTGGAAGCTTACCGGAACGGCGCCTATGCGTTGGTGGTAGCTCGGCTGGCATGCAACTGTTGTATCTATTTTTCCTTTGTGTATTGTGTTATATGTATGGTGCGCTGAGGCTGGTGGTGGCTAGATCCTGACAGATGGTCTACCCACTGCTGCTACTGCTGCGCCATAGTCTCATGTCCTGGGCGCCTCCACGTGGCGACCGCTGGGTGGGAGTTGGGTTTCGCTCTTCTCCCTGCTAAGATCCAGGACACCAATCCGCATGAGTCGGCTAACTGACCATGTGCTAGACTCGCTGCCTTTCGGGTGTTCATTTAATCGAAGGCTTTGGCTGAGGACCCGAGTCGTTCTATTGTCAGGATTGGGCGCCCTGGCAGTATCCTAGTCCATCCTCTCCGGAGGTTAGAAAGTGGTCGATGGCCCACTTCCCGTAAAACCTAGCCATGGGAGACAACAGGTTACGGGTGATATTCTCAATGCTCGATTGGCGTAGAGCACGAGTGCCACGCATTGTCTCTGACGGTGGGAGGACACCTCCGGGTGTTCAATAGTTTGCTACTGCCCGCCTCAAGCCAGGCAGCCCCTGGTCAAATTGGTGCAAACCCGCCAAAAACCCACCTGCGTCTAGCCGTGGTTGCAGGTGCGTATCCAATTACGGTCGCAAAACATATGATACTTGTTCCAGAACCTCAAAGGCTGCATGTGACGGCCGTCAAGCAGATCCAATCTGTCTGTGCAATCACATTCCCGAGCTGGATCTGTTCTCCACTGCCTTGTGGGTCAGGCTATTGAGTCAAAGGCTCCTGGTGGAGTCCCTCAAGCAAATCTCCGAAGCACAACGACCACCTCGCGTGCGATTGCCCACCAATGCAATCGTATGCCTGTGCGCAAAGCACTCAGCATCGGGTGCTGGAACGTGCGCACACTACTGGACCGGAACTCGAGCGAGCGCCCGGAGCGACGCACTGCACTGGTTGCGATGGAGCTGGCGCGCTACAACATCGATATTGCGGCGCTCAGTGAAACTCGGCTCGCTGAGCAAGGTAAATTACATGAAGCAGGTGCTGGCTACACATTCTACTGGGTGGGCAACGCCGCCTCAGCACCACGTGAACATGGGGTCGGATTTGCCATATCCGATCGCTTGAATGGCCAGCTGGTGGGTGAACCAACGGGCATCAGCACGCGACTGATGACTGTTCGCCTGCGACTCGGAAGAGGTAAGTTTGCTACTTTTATAAGCACGTACGGTCCGACCATGTGTTATCCTGATGACACGCGTGATCAGTTCTACGCTGAGCTATCCTCCGTGATACGGTCTGTGCCGAGGAGCGACCGACTATTTCTGCTGGGTGATTTCAACGCGCGCGTTGGGCGTGATGCATCGGCGTGGACAGATGTTATCGGTTCGCATGGCATTGGTCCAGCGAAAGCGAACGATGACAAGCTGCTCTCACTGTGTGCCACTCACGGCCTGACGATCACTTACAAGTGGTTTGCACTGAGTGCGAGTGATATAGCAACTTGGACGCACCCACGGAGTGGTCCCGCTCACCTGCTCGACTATGTCATCGTACGTCAGCGTGATATGCGTGAAGTGCGCATGATACGTGTATTGCGTGGAGCTGAGTGTGGCACTGATCACAAATTGGTTTGGACCAAACTGTACATATATTTTCGTAAATCGATGTATTGCACTCCCGCCGTGAATCGGCGTAAGTTTAACATTATCTCCCTCGGTACTGTGGCGAAACGTACTGAGCTGGGGAAGGCGATGGCTGCACGCCTGTGTGGTGATGTGGACTGTATAGCCACAGTGGGCGACCTGTGGCACCACATTCGCGACCAGGTGACAGCTGCTGCCGAGGACGCCATCGGACGCGCAAACTGTAAATGGCCTGATTGGTTTGATGACAACAATGTGGCGATTGGCGCATTGGTGTCAGAGAAGATTGCAGCATTTGCTGCACATGTGGCAGACCCCAGTGACTTGAGAAAGAATAGTCAGTTTCGCAAACTTCGACGGCGACTGACCCGAGAGCTCCGTCGCATTAAAAATGCATGGTGGACGGAGAAGGCGAAGCAGATGGAATGCTACGCCGAATGCCGTCAACACAAGGAATTCTTTGACTCCTTGAAGGCGGTGTATGGACCGAGATTGGAGCCGCTGAGGACACTGATCGATGGTAGTTCAGGCGCTACCTGCACCCAGACTGCAGACATAATGCAGGTCTGGCGGAAACACTTTGACTGTCTCTTGAACAACCGTTCAGAGATCGACTGGCCTACATTGAACGGCTTGAAGCAGCACGATGTGAAGGCGGATCTGGCGGATACGCCGACACTGGATGAGACGCAGAGAGCTCTTGCTCAGCTGCGAAACGGCAAATGTACCGGAGGTGACGGGATCCCACCTGAAGTATTGAAACACGGTGGACCCGCGTTGTTGACTGCGCTGCACCACTTGGTGCAACGTGTATGGATTAAGGAGGGGGTGCCTCCTGAGCTGAAGAATGCCCTTGTGCTACCACTGTAAAGGCCAAAAAAAGCAAGCAATATTGTACGAATTATCGTGGCACCAACTTGCTGATTTGTGTGGGTAAAGTGACTGCCCGAATCCTGCTCAATCGCCTCGTGAGTCAGATTGTGGAACCTAACGTGGCGGAAGAGCAGTGTGGATTCCGTTCGGGTCGCAGCACTACAGATATGGTGTTTGCGGCTCGTCAGTTGCAAGAGAAGTGCAGAGAACGACACCAGCCATTGTACTCGCTTTTTGTTGATTTTACCGAAGCATTTGATACGGTGAACCAAGCGGCATTGTGGCTGGGGTTGGATACGTTTGGTTGCCTGCGTAAGTTTGTAAGTTTAATTGGATGTCTGCACAGTGGTATGCGAGCGAGGGTGCAGCTGAGTGGAGAGACCTCGGATGGCTTTGCAGTTGTCTCTGGTGTGAAGCAAGGCTGTGTCTTAGCTCCTGCCCTGTTTAATATCTATCTTCATGCAATGTTGTCTTGTGCTTACGATGTTCGTGTGGAGCACCGTATTGATGGTGGGTTGCTGAACATCCGTCGTTTCGGTGCGAAAACTCTAGTCTGTGAGACAACTATCCGTATGTTGCTGTTTGCTGACGACTGTGCGTTGTTTTCACACAACGCTGATGAGTTGCAGCACATGACTAGTGCTCTGGCTTCGACAGCGGCCAAATTCGGGCTCACCATCAACACAAGCAAAACTGTCTGTCTCTTTCAGCCTTCACCGGAGGTGCATTCTTCAATATTGCCGCGAATCAGCATTGGTGCTGAAGTATTGGAAACCACCACCCGCTTCAACTACCTTGGGAGTGTGATATCGACTGATCAGCAGCTACACGTTGAGTTGCGTATTCGCGTGTCGAAAGCGGCAGCGGCATTCGGGAAGCTTGAGCACCGAGTGTGGAACAACCATCAGCTTGGCATTGGCACGAAGCTGATGGTGTACAAATCCTTGGTACTGTCCGTTCTTCTATACGGCAGTGAATCGTGGACGATGTACCGTCGGGGTGTGCGATATCTCGAGCGGTTCCATCAGCAGTGTCTGCGACAAATTTTGCGGATCGGCTAGCGCGCCAGAGTCGCAGACATGAAAGTGTTGCCCTGAAGTGGGATGTATGCAGTGGACTGTATACTTTTACTGCGCCACCTGAGATGGCTCGGTCATGTGAGCCGTATGGATTCGACGCGGATACCGAAACCAGTTTTATACGGTCAGCTGAGTATTGGGAAGCCGCACGTAGGGAAACCAAAGTTACGTTACCAGGACATGATCAAAGTGAGCCTCACACGTTCTACTCTTGATTGCAGATCATGGGAATCAAAGGTGGTTGATCGCGGTGCATGGCGCGATCTAATCAGGGAAGCAGTTGCTGAAGTGCAGGAGAAAGCCTTCATGCATGCAGAGAAGAAGCGGCAGTTGCGGAAGCGGCAAGCACCGATGAATTGTACTTCATCGACATCGAGCGCATGGTGCCGTAGAACATGCGGTTGCGAGTGCCTTAGTCAGGCAGGCCTAGTGAGCCATGAGAGAGGTCACTCGGGACCACTGCCGAAGCGACGACGGGTTCCGCAGTGAAAGTAGGCAGCACCGGCGCAGCGTTTGTAGGCACGCTGAATTCGATTTACTAACCACATGTTTGCATGCTAAGTCTCTTTATTTCAGGTAGTGGGTTTTTGTTTCTGTAATAATGCCTTTCATTCTCATATAAATATATAGTGGGCCATGAGCTATACCATTAGGGGCCACTACAGAAGCGACGACGGGTCTTACAGAGAATTACGGCGAGCCGGCACAGCGTTTGTAGGCACGCTGAATTCGATTTACTAACCGTCTGCTTGCATGCTAAGTCTCTTTATTTCAGGTGGCGGGTTTACAGTTTTTGCCTTAATGCTTTTCTTTCTCATATAAATATCTCCCTGTACTCTATTCCATTGACTTGCACACATCGCCTAAGCCAATTGTATTCGATTTCCACAACATTTTTGCGTTCGTGGCATTCATTGAACTATACTTCCTGACCTCGTGCACTTAGCCAGGATTTGTTTGTAAACAACTTATTTCATATGCTATTTACTTATGGTTTATATCACCGTTTCCTTATGCATTAATCGAGTTTTTCTCCTTTCCTTTCTCTCTTTCAAGTGTTTGGCTGTTGTTTGATATCCCCGGTGTGGATGCGCTTGATGTGCATGTTGTCAAGGTGCCTACCTGTCTATTACCCACTACCTCATCCATACTGGCTCCAGGAGACGGTTTGTCGTTGCTGGAGGAGACAGGGTGCACGAACCCTGTGGCCATGTTAGGATCAAAGAGTGGTTGCATGCAGTCAGTGTGGAGCGGACTACGGTCCAGACACCGCCTTGTGTACGCTTGATTCCCAAATAGTGTGCTTGTGTTTGCCTGTGAAGGAGTGTGGGCCGGCTCCGTTGATGAAACGTGGCTCCCATCCGCATGCCTCCCGGTCTTATTCCTTCGGGTTTACACTGGATATGGGGTGTGTGGTTGAAGCTGTGGGTGGTGCAGCGCAAGCCAACCATGGTCCCTCTGTAGGCGCAGGCGTCCTGTGGCTTGGCACAGTGACAGGCAAATCCGAAACTGGATGCCGCCAACCATATACATGCACGCATGCTTGCATGCTAAATGTATTCCGTTCAGCTGGTGCTTTTTCAATTTTACCCTAATGCTTTTCTTTCCCATATAAATGCCCAGTTATACTCTCTTCTATACAGTTGCACACGTCGCTTAAATCCCTTGTAGTTATTGCGATAACGTTTTCGTGTTTGTAGCATTTCCATAAAATAAACATCCTGACCTCTGGAACTTACCTCGTATTCTTTTGTAAACGTATTCTTTTGTAAACAACTTATTTCATGTGCTCACTGATTTATGATTTATGTCACCGTTTGCTTGCGTGATAAGTCCGTTTATTTTAGGCGGTGGGTTTTCAGTTTTGTCCAACTGCTTTGCTTTCTTATATAAACGTCTACGTGTACTCTCATCTATATAATTGCACACGTCACTTAAGCCAATTCTAGTCCTTTTCGAAAACACTTCTGTGTTCGTGGCATTTCCGTAAGGTATACTTTCTGACCTCATGAACTTATCTCGCATGCTTCTGTAAACAATTTGATTTAGATGATCATTACTTTAAGATATATGTCACCCTTTCCTTGTGCATTACTCGATTTATTTTATTTATTAGCTTTCTCACAAGTGATTGGCTGTTGCTTGATACCCCCGGTGGAACTGCGCTTGATGTGCATGTTGACAAGGCGTCTACCTGTCTATTACCCACTACCTCATCCATACTGGCTTCAGGAGACAGTTTGTCGTTGCTGGAGGAGACAGGGTGCATGGTCCCTGTGGCCGTGTTAGGATCGAATAGTGGTTCCATGCACTCAGTGTAGAGCGGACAATGGTCGAGCCACCGCTTTATGTGCGATTGATTCCCCAAATAGAGGGTGCTTGTTTTTGCCTGTGAAGGAGTGTGGGCCGGCTCCGTTGATGAAACGTGGCTCCCATCCGCATGCCTCCCGGTCTTACTCCTTCGGGTTTACACTGGATATGAAGTGTGTGTGGTTGGAGCGGTGGGTGGTGCAGCGCAAGACAGCCATGGTCTCTCTGTAGGCGCACGCATCCTGCGGTTGGCCACAGTGACAGGCAAATCCGAAACCGGATGCCGCCAACCATATATATATATATACGCTGGATCCTGCTTTTTCTCTGGATTTACTGTATTTTACGTGTGTTGCTGTGTTAATTGTGCACCAAACTTTTTAGTTTTGTGTGTTCATCAATCCGTGAAAGTTTCGTGGAATTCCGCTTGATATCTTTGGAGATTTCAGTGATTTACTGCTGTGCCCGTCATTTTGGAATTTGTGATCGACATCCTGCTTGTCCTCGTGCTTGAAAAAATACAACAACTATGCCGAATATCATGCAACAACGTATCCGCTCTTCAGCTAATTGCGGCAAAGCCCATAAAATAAGTATAACTTGCCGAAACTGCAGTGGCTCGTTCCACCCGAGCTGTATAGGAAAGTCCGCCCAAGAAGCAAGGCAAATAAACAAGGCTACTGACGCATTTTGGTTTTGTCCAAATTGCCAGTTAACTTCAGTGGTCGGTTGTTTATGTGCACTCAAGGAAAGGTGCGATACTTTGAATGCGACAATCGCTTATTTGTTGGACGCCAGGCTTGCACCACCGGCCGCGAATATGGCCATGATTGTACCATAGTCGGTCAAAGAAAGCTCCACCTCGAGGCCGAAAAAAGGGCTAGACGCTCAAGTCGCGCTGCAGCCTCAGTTTCTCCAAATCCCTTGCCTCACTCAACTCCCAAAAGCGGACGAACATCCAGAGTACTGATGTCCACACCTTTGAGTCACACGCCCCACCTCCATTCAACAGCAACCGCGGAAGCTCCGGGGCAAACCTCTTCCGCCGTAGAGAAAAGTCGGGCGTCGTACGCCTCAGTCGCCTCAATGCATACACCGGCTAAATTACCTCCGACTCTGGTGGGCTCACCAAGCAACAGTAAGTTGACCAGACACCAATAACCAAACAATCCGTTTAACACCGTGTCTTTAAGTCATGGCAAATCTGCATCCAACGCAAGGAGCCAAGGCGCGTTAACCGTTGTGTGTACAAATGTTCCAGAATCACAGGCGAGTACAATAAAGGGGAAGCTGTTGGATGATCGTAATCAGTGGAAGTCTATATGTACTGCGATTGGCATTTCAGTTGAACCTGCAATGCTGAGACGAGTCACACGTCATCCAAATTCAGCGCACTACGGTGAACCCCGACTTCTCCGGGTGACACTAAACTCCATCAAGGACACAGAGGCAGTTCTACTATCGTCCAACAGGCTTTGTCATTCATCACTCGAGGCGCGTATACTTCCTGATATCCCATGGAACGAACGTTCGAAAAAGATGAGCAACCGTGAATAAGTTCGTAAAGCCGAGGCGAAACGGACGATAATTGTGTATGGGGTTCCTGAGCTCCAAAATTCAACCTCTAACGCAGCGGATGCACATGACCGGGAGCAATGGAGCTACATCCGCCACGAAATCTCCCTCAATAATATCATCGCTAAGCGGTTGACCAGGATTCCATTTTCACCCAACTACAAAGGGAACGGTCCCAGACTTATGAAGGTGGTGCTTCAATCTGAGTTTATGTTACCGCTCGCCTTGGAATACTGGTCCAAATTCCGCATGAAGCTGCCAGCGGATATTTGGTTAAAGGCATCAGGTACGCTGCCACGGATTACCAACGACTCACGGGGATCGATCAAATTGTTGAACCATCCACTCATGCTACTTTGTGAAGGCATGGATTTATCGACAACCGCAATATCCCACGAAACACGGCTGAACACGGGGGACCAGCAGGGCCCGGAAGGCCGCGATCTGTGGTCTAACCGAAAGCAAACTCATAGGCAAACGTCACCACAAAAAAACGGTTAATGGCCGACCCGTTAACGGTCGGCACAAACTCCATTTCTACCACAACCTGTGCTAGCTCACTCATGGTTACAAAAGCACTATCCTGCATGTATACTAATGCACAAGGCCTCATAAGTAAGTTGGTAGAACTCCGTCACCGCTTGGCTTCGGAGCCTCGAGACATCATAATGATCACCGAAACCTGGCTGAGCGGCGAAATCACAGACGCTGAGATTGCCATATCGGGTACGTCACTTCTCCGGAACGACAGAACGGGCAAGGACGGTGGCGTGCTCATTTATTTCCGAACGAACCTTCGTTGTGAGCTCATAGACGATCCCCAGGCTTGTGTCACCGACGTCCTTTGGTGCAAACTGTGGTGGGAGCGCAACGACGTATGCCTTCTCTCTGTGTTTTACCGACCACCGAAATCCACTCCGGCAAGGGACAACTGACTTATCTCCGCTTTTCGCTCCGTGCTTAATCAGAAGTACAGCCACATCCTCGTTGCAGGAGATTTCAACACCCATGACTTGGAAAATCCAGCATCCGAGACAGAGGTGTTCAAGGCATATTTGCAAGAGCTACTCTCTAGCACCTTCTTGTATAACCCCGTCACCATTCCAACCAGGTTCAGAACAGGAAACAACCCATCGATATTAGATCTAGTGCTCACTAACGAAGAGCTCATGGTCGATGGACTAAAGGTGTGCAGTCCTTTGGGCCGTAGCGATCACGTGACTTTGCAGTTGGAGTACATCTGCTACGCCGAATATCCAGCTGCGGAGCTCGAAACGAGGCAAACTGTTATCCATTACCACGTTCTGTCTGCCTTAGTTGAGAATACCAGTTGGACGGTTCTAGCTAACTGCACCCCAGAACTAGCCTGGGAGACATTTGCGAACACCATCACGTCACTAGTCATAGAAGCCTCAACACCAAAAGTTTCCCAACATCCCCGCACAGCGAAATCATTCTTGCGAAGCCGGACGCGAAAATGCTTGACTCTAAGGGATCGGGCATGGCGCACGTATAAAAGCAACCCCAGCGCAGAAAACTGGACGGAATACGTTTCGCATCACAACTACTGTGTGTTTTTGGTTAGCGAAGACAAGAGAACGCATCAGCAGGAGCCAGCCAAACTATTCTGTTCGAGCAAAAAGCTTCTTTACAAACATGTGAATGGACTTCGCAAGGTGCAACGGGGAATCTCACCACTTAAATCGACCAACGGGTATACACCTACTGCGAAAGAGGCGGCCAACGCATTACGGGCCCAGTACTCCCCAATCTTCCAAGGTGTACAAGCCTCAACGTATATTCCGCCACTAGTTACCCCACCGTCCGTTTTATCCAACGTCACGTTCACTGCAGAAATGATGCTGCAAAAGCTGCTATCCTTGCGTCCACACAGCTCTCCCGGGGCCGAAAACATGCACCCGAAAACATTACAGGTAGCTGCCATCCACTTGGCCGAACCACTAGCTGCATTTTTTCAGCGCTGTTTCGATGAGAACATCGTACCTTCGAGGTGGAAACAAGGTGTAATAACACCCATATACAAAGCAGGAAGTCGATCGGATCCTGCCAATTACCGCCCCGTAACGCTTCTGCCTGTGATCGCCAAAGTCATGGAAGCGGTGATAGCAGATGCGTTAATGGGATACTTGGAAAACTACGGCGTAATTGCGCCAGAACAGCATGGGTTTCTTCAACATCGTTCATGTACGACGAATCTGCTGATAGCTCGTGACAACTGGACCGAGGCTGTCGATGAGGGAACAGGAGTCGATGTTGCATTCTTGGACTTTTCGAAAGCCTTCGATCGCCTGGATCATCGAATCCTGCTCATTAAACTCCAACAGTACGGTATCGGAGACCCGTTGTTAGGATGGATCGCTAACTTTTTCTCTGAACGGCAGTTAGTAGTTAGAGTTCGATCATCCTTTTCCGATCCGATTCGAGTGGGATGCGGCGTACCGCAGGGTTCGGTACTTGGGTCTCGTTTGTTCCTGCTTTTCATTAACGATCTAGTAAGAGTTGTTACGTCGAAATTCTTACTCTTCGCGGACGACCTCAAGGTTTGGCGGGCGATAAAACGATCGGGCGACCATGAAGTCCTACAGCGTGACTTGAATGAGGCCTGGAATTGGTCGGTGAGAAACGCCCTGCCGTTTAACGTGGACAAATGTCGCGTTGTTCATATCCGCCATCGACAAGTCCACGTCTACAAGCTTGGGGCACACGATCTGAAGACCACCACTCAGGAACGCGACTTGGGTGTGCTGGTACAGGAAGACCTCGGGTGTTCCAAACAGTCAGATTCCGCTTCTAAAAGGGGCAACCAGCACGTTGGACTCCTGCGAAGAGCATTCGGAATTTTGGATCCATCCATCTTCTCTTTGATGCTGAATGCCTACGTGCGTCCTCACGTCGAATATGCAATCCAGGCCTGGCAACCCTGGCTAAAACGTGACCTTGCAGCGCTTGAGACCCCACAGCGTCGAGCAACGAAAATCGTCAAGGGCTTGCGCCACACTCTTTACCAGGAACGACTGAAGATACTCGGAGTGTTCAGCGGACGGTACCGGCGACTTCGTGGAGACCTCATACTAGTGTACCAGATATTGAGCGATCCCAGCCACGTATGCCGCCACCTCTTGAAGCTCAGCCCGAACACTAACCTTCGCGTTAACAGTTTAAAGCTGAGCCAACAGTACAGTCGTCTAGACTGTCGGAGAACCTATTTCTCCCTCCGGGTCTGCGGGCCCTGGAACGCCCTTCCAAACTCAGTAGTTTGTGCCCCCACATTAGATACGTTTAAAAAACAATTGGACGTCGCATTGAGCGCCCTGCGCTTTGTTTTATGAACGAAAACGCTTGCATATATTTAGGCTGATCAGCCTCTTTGGATTTATACCCCAAATTCACGGTCGTAAATCTGTGCGAACCGGCGAGTACTCCATTTTTATTTGCTACCATCACCAACGATAACAATTTCTCAGCCAGTTTTGCGTCGTACCACTTTATCCCTCTAAAACTGTTAAATAAATAAATAAATAAATAGTATATTCTCTGTAAAACGAGACACACCTCTGAAAGGCATGATCAAATATGCATACAAGCACAGCTTCTTTGGAATATTAAAACATTTCGTTACAATGAAAGGAATAAACGAAAAGATGTAGTCCATAAGAGTGAGCATATTGTCAGGTAATAGTCAGACCAAGCATCATAATGGCGCCATGGCGCGCAAAAACTGTTGCGTCAAGCTACAAGTGGGGGGTAACTTTGACATGTAGTGATCCATGAGCATAGGAGCCCGAACAAGGTTCAGTGCAATCAATGACCATTACGAAGCCGGGATGATCGGTACTCCACTAAAGCATTCTTCATAGTAAAATCAGTTGCACAGGTTCGATGTAGAAGGCTGAGGACTGCGTCAGTGTGAAATGTATAGCAGTGACTTTATTTTGTGGCGAGTCACATCCGCCACGTTGCAGTGTTGTTAAGCGGACATTTGTAGCTTTTTATAGGGAGAACGCTTGCCAGGCGAAAACCCACCACGTCCTGGAACACTGTCGTAGCTTCCGTTGAACTGTAGTGCTAGTCGGCTATACATCGTATAGACCGATTTTGCACTCTATTATTCGCAGTCGGTTGACAGCCAAAATTTTTCCTTGGTTGGCCAAATGGCTTAGTACTGAACCGGCAATAGTCGTTGAAGCCAGTCAATGATGTAAAAGAGTCGCAGAGTCGAATGATAATGATGCGGGTGAGTAAACAGATTGGTAATAGAGGCTGGCTCTTCTATTATATTCATGCTCGGCTCGCAAACCATGTCCAGCTATCCTCGCTGGACTTGTCATGGGGTCATTGAGTGCAGTTGTTTCTTGTGTCTGAATATGTCCAAAACAGGAATAAATGCTACTCTCCGCGAAGTGGACAAGTATTTCCTTCAAATGTAAGTGTAATTGTCTCCATAACCAAATGAGAGCTCCAGGAAAAATCATCGGAAAAGCCGCTTATGCGCGCGCAGTGCTGTCTGTGAAATGACGTCAGAAAAGCTCCAGGTGACTGGAGAATCGGAATGTTTGAGGCAGTGAATGTAATCACGCCAGAATTGTCAGTCTCCGGTTGTGTAACAGTGGATCCATGTAACTACCTTAGTCCAGGTGAATAAATTGTTCTACTGTGAGTACGAGGCGAGCTAAACCCATTTGTTTAGACCCCGTGGTGGTAGCTTCTCCAGAATGGCGGAAAGAGCTCCATTTGGAACGATGTGTGGGTTCTTCATCTCCCGGAGTAAAGAACAAGCATGCAAACCAGCTGGCTATTGAAAGTGGGTCGACTATTCCCAGTGGATAAACCTTCTTGTTTTGGCGGATGTATCTGTGGAAATCTCGACAGAAAACGGGCAACGGACAAGAGGCAGCCAAACAGAAAGACAGCAACGAAGAAAGAAGCACAAACACAGACTGGTGGCGCGCAACGGTGCCTATGATACATTAAAATTTATGTAATTTTGTTTAGTATACATGATTTGCAAGCGCGTTCTTTACATCACGTCGCTGGTGTGCCTCAGACTACAACTACTAGGTAGAAAGAAGGGTATAACAAAGCGTGTAGACAACGTTAAGCGACTAATATAATTATTGGAGAGTAACAGGTAAACCGATGATAATGACAGCAGACCGAATGCGAGCGGCATCTTAGGTGAAACTAAGGACAACAAGGTTGCGACCGAATGCGGGAGCAACATAGGTAAAGCAACGTTCCAAGAAGAAAAGGAAATTTAAGGAATCAGCTTTGAGCGGAAGAATGCGGACGGCAGTGCGAAGAGTAACTCATGAGAGCAATTAAGAGACGATAGTCAGGATGTAAAAGGTTTATTACTAAAGTGTGGTGAGCCAAGGACGCTCTCGTGCGAAGTATGAAAAGTTCAGTGCTGAAATAGCACCGGTAATATCCCGGTATTCTGAGAGAACTCTAAAAGCCGGAGACCAAACAGACGAGACTCGAGAAGTCGACACATCCGGAGGCCTCGTAGTAGTCCCAGAGAATTACACTGATCAGATGATGACAAAGAAGGGCACGGCACTGAGCGTCGGTCATCCGATTGAAGATGTGAGAGCACACGTTACTGATGGAAGTGCCTATATTAACAAAGGGTAAACAAGTCTAGCAGACTGTCAATGTAAGCAAGACATAGTTGTGAGTCTAGAGAGATTAGATCGGTATATCTTGCTAGTCTGGAAAAGGTCAAAGGAGCATACCGGTCATATGAGACTAGGTTATTACAAGGCACTAAGAGTTGGCAGTCCGATTAGAGAAGAAATGATAGTAGAGGGGCCATAAGGAGAGGAGACGGTCCGGATAGAGAGAGGTTTACTTATAAGGTGTGGAAAAGTCCACGGGGCTCGAGAGGTAATGGGCACGGAGCGTTCAGTCTTCCGAGCATAGCAGGCAGCGTCGCAGAAGTAGGAGAGAAGAGGACCGATCTGCCAAGGTTGGACTTGGTCGGCGCATGGTGATTGAGTCCTGTGGTTCATTTGGGAAGGTAAGTGGAGTCAATAGGATCGGACTGGTCAGAGATAAAAGTGGTTATATCAACATAGGGCGGACAAGTTCAGCAGGATATCAAGGTGAGGGAGGAAGTGCTTTGGATCGACGGAGCCTAGACCGCTAACATCCCGGTAGCCTGGTATCTGTCCCATAGAATTTGGCTGATCAGCTGAGGCTGAGTGACGGATGACAGAGACTCAATCGTCCGATTAAAGAATGATTGGATACGAACGGCGCTCAGTCATCTGAACGATGGCTAGTAATGTCACAGGAGTCTGAGAGAAGTTGGAAAGCAGGAGAACAAACAGACGAGACAGGATTAGTCGGCGAAACGACATAGAGTCCAACAGCTAATTTTAGGAGGGCAAATGGAGTGGGTCGAGAGGTGGAGGTGACTATATAAATAGAGGGTGAACAAGTCTAGCAGGCTGTCAACGTAAGTGCGATATAGCTTGAGTCTACAGAGTCTAGACCGTTTAAATGTTGCTGGTCTGGAAAGGGTCAAAGAAGCAGACCGGTCAGATGAGACTAGGTTATTACAGGGCACAGAGTTGGCAGTCCGATTAGAGAAGGTTTGAAAGTAGAGAACGTCATAAGGAGACGGTCCGGATAGGGAGAGGTTTACTTATAAGGTGTGGAAAAGTCCATGGGGCTCGAGAGGTAATGGGGACAGAGCGTTCGCACTTCTCATTCAATGCCGGTAACGTCACAGCAGTCTGAATGAATTCGGAGAGCAGGGGACCGATCAGACGAGACTGGATTAGTCGGCACACTTAGAGTAAGTAGTACAGTTGAGGTGGGAGGGTAAATAAAGAGTCAGCGGAGACGGATGGGTTGGGATGCAAGAGGCTACATGAATATAAGGTATGCAAGTCAGGCAGGCTCGCAATGTGAGAGAAGTTGTGTGATGGTGATTCAGAGCCTAAAACTACATTTCGCTAGTTAGGAAGCAGTCAAAGAGGAGAATAGGGCGGGGCTCTGAGAGCTCGCTATGCGGATGAAGAAGAAATAAAGACAGGCCGCGATAAGGAGAGGACAGAGTTGAGAGTTTACGTTTACGGATATGAAATGCGACAGTTAACGAGGCAGTAGAGGTAATGGTGACAGAGCATTCAGTCTTCCGAGCATAGCAGGCAGCGTCGCAGAAGTAGGAGAGAAGAGGACCGATCTACCTTTTATCTCACTGACACTCCTTACTTCAAGCACTTATGTGGTTTGCCAATATGTTAGTATTTCTATTGACAACCTGCGGGACTCGTTAAGTGTACGCTTTTTTACCCGTCATATACCATTGTTCTATTGTTCCATATACATATATATACATGATTTGGCGGCGTCCTTATCCGGATTTGCCTGTCACTGTGACGACCATGGGAACAGTCACAGGACGCCTGCGCCTACAAAGGGACCATGGGTGGCTTGCAATGCACCACCCATAGTTCCACCCACACACCCCATATCCGGTGTAAACCGGAAGGAATAAGACTGGGAGGCATGCGGATGCGAGCCACGTTACATCAACGGAGCCGGCCCACACTCCTTCAACAAGCAGAACGGAAGCATTCCGGCCTAATTGGGAACTCATACAAAACAGACGTACACGAGGCGGTGGCTGGACCGTAGCCCGTTCCACACAGGTTGCATGGAACCACTCTTTAAGCCTAGCACCGTCACGAGGACGGTGCACCCCGTCCCCACTAGCAACGACCAACTGTCTCCTGGAGCCAGTATGGAAGAGGTAGTGGGTAATAGACAGGTAGGCACCTTGTCAACATTCACATCAAGCGCATCCACACCGGGGAGCTCAAACAACATCTACTTCTGAAATGCAAGATTACTCATCACACAGCAA
>OX104070.1:15223015-15539499 GCA_944474145.2 Dicrocoelium dendriticum
GGGTGTCGTGTAATACGCATTACGTGTACAGGTGTAAGTACAACACCGATTAGGTTACTAATAATGTCCCACTGGTTGAGGTCATCCAATTGCCTGCCTCTTATCGATGTCGACTTTGATTCTGGGATATTGGAGCACAGTACGCTCAGTACAGGTAGTTGTTTCTTAAGACCTTTCGACATGTCGCGTTTAGTGATTGAAGTAATCGGAGATTTACCGCAGGAAACCGGTGGTGCTTGCACCTGGAAAACTCCACTACGCTCCTCAGTTTCCGTTCCAGTTGAGGGTGATGTTACTTTTATATGACGGCTCTTCTTGGAGGCAACCGTAATCCAAGTGTCGCTCGTAACGGCTTGCTCTTTTTCTACGTACTCCGTCGCGAGTTTGGAAGTAGCCTTACGTGTAGTTACTCCGATCGAACTGGGACCCGCTTTAATCAAACGTGAGCTACATGTGGTATTGGGACAGCTGTTGATGTTCTGGACTCTATGTGTCGTGTTGCTTACGGTGTTATTAACAGTTCTTCGCGAGTTAGGAGAAGCACTTACGGGAGAGGATTGCGTTGCACAGTCTGCTATGCTTACCCCAACCCCAGTGATTTTGGTGGTCACCATTTCCTCAAACTTCGCTAGTAGCTGGTCATACTTCTGAGATAATAGGAGCACGCTTTTTATCAGTGGGATCGATGTGCATTCCACACAGAACCATAGCGAGTCTGGTTTGTTTAATAACTTGAGACCATCAGCCGTATAGTACAAACTCGAGATGATTTTGCCAATTTCCGCTATCTGTGGTGCCGACGCGACATCACTCTAGCCTTAACTGATAGAGTTTGTAATGCAGCCGTGTTTTCAGGCATCCTGCAAGGTTGGGAAACTTAGACCACCAGGTTGACATACATAAAGAGGTTAGCTACATTCGACCGTCGTTGCCTTCGCAGCTTAGCTCATGTCTGGCTGGAGCAACGCGTCACCATTGAACGTCTTCGGCCTTGTGTATTTAGTGCAGGAAGAACGAGTGATCTGCTCAGCACTATTATATCATGCACCAGATTCCGTTGGCTGGGCCACGTGTTGCGCATGCCAGCTCACCGAGGCCCGCGAAGTGCGCTGTTTGCGCGCCCGGGATCTGGATGGAAGTGAAGGAGGGGAGGCCAAGCAATGACTTAGCCAAGGGGAATGAAAACCCTCAGTTCGAAGTTGGCGTCAGTTGGTGTTTCCCGACTGCGAGGCTGGGGTCCTAAAGATAATGAACACGTTTGCTTGGACACAATTACTGACAGGACAAGGAGCCAGCCCCAATCGCATCAGCACTGTGCGTTTGTTTGTCCATTCCCCTTTCTTGTAGAGTCTCCCTCCAAGCACGATTTCATGGCAAGTTACTAATATGATCTTCAACATTTTATTACTTGTTTTTGGATTTTTTTATTCTTATTCTTATTATTTTATCTTTTTGAATGGCAACACATTAGTTGAGGCGTTTTTCGTACACACAGATAACACGTATTGATGATGATGATTGGTCGTCCTGGCTCTTTAGATGCTTTGCTCTAGAATGAACCATAATTCAGGATGGAACCGCACCCCCTGTAACGTAAGGCAATGTGATCTATTTAGATCCACTACTGGCCATACATAAGTGGTTGCTAAATGGCACTTCGGTGTCCACTGTACATAAAAGTGATGCTACAAAAAACAGCCGGTGCTCTGCGCACAGTTGCGAACGACGCTCGTCGTTGTCCGTACGGTCAGAGTTACTTCCGTACTGGCCACCCAGCAACGATGGGCATATAGCAATTGAAGTCATTTTACGCATTACACTAGCTAGAACTGCTTTCTGACTCAGCAGTGTCTGTGCCGTCAGAAATTGGTTTCCATCGGTCTGAAAGGCCGTGTTTACAAAGACACAGTGAGGACCGGCCTATTCTATAAGAATGAGACTTGGTCCTTTCGGTCCGAGGACCTTCAGGGTCTTTAAGCCTTAGGTCATCGTTGTCTGGGAATCATTGCTGGTGTCGGGTGGCACCAGCGCGTCCGTATCCATGATGTGCGTAGTCGAGTACTACGCAGTGATTTTCAGGCTAGTTCCTTAGAAACGCCACAATGGTAGGCCGACACGCCGTACCCACGGTTCGCTGCCGCGGAACCACCCCGGTCGCAGGTGGACTAAGGATAACGCGTGAGTCGCCCTACCCTATGTAGGCTCTAACCCGCCCCGCCAGATTACAAGGCAAGCTTGTTACCTTTAGTTTACGCACTGAGTAAGTTGAGTTGGTCTGGGCAAGTAATTCGTATGTTTGGTCACCGCTTACTGAGGAAGGCGTTGTTTTGTTTGCCAGTTGACGCATGTTGACGCAAAGCCCGAAGTGGGCAAAAATTAAATTGGCATACAGAAATGAAATCACTGATGATCAAACTGGGTGCCTTTGGTCTGTCTCGCCTACCAGGCTGTAGGCCATGTGCTTGGTTTGAGACTAGATTACTCCAAGTAAACACCAGTGGTGTGACTGCTGTTGTCTCCTAGTTGGACGGCTTGTTTAAAGAGTCTTTAGTGCTGAATTATGTGCGGGGTACTGGCTCATTATGACACGGAACAGTGAAAGCCACAAGGAAGCTGTATCGCTGACGTCGCATTATCTTCGCACGATAGCCAGCTGTTTGTGATGGTATATTATTGATACAGTATAAATGCTTTGACTCTGAATGTTTGTTTAGGGCATTAAGGTTTTGCGCTAGGTCCCCCTTCTCTCCCTATTATTATTCCTTCCGTTGGTCACTATGGTTGTTCGGCAGCGAAACATCAGTTCAAATGGCTGATGTACTGTGGGTTCTACTGATGCATTTGGAAGTGCAGCACTCAGCCTCATTGCCTCACTTCAGTATAACAAAACTTAGATCTAAACCATTTAACGGAAATCATGGTTACCAATTGTTTCATCAACGGATGACTGAATTCTGTCATTCAGTTTTTGAAACATCGACTGGATAAGCCGCGCTGAGGATTCCTCGAATAAATTGTGCTGTTGATAGTGGATCAAACTGAGATTTTCCATCTAAATTTGCCTCTTATGGAACTAATAGGTATATTTCTCCGTCTCCAGAACAATTTGTTGCAACCTTCCATGAACCGTAAATGTGCTGACCTCAACCCAAAAGCTAGACTCAAAACAAAGTCGTAAAATGTTGAAATAGGAAATAATTCTAAGAAGACAAACAAAATACATGCATGGGATATGGTTTCGTGCGTTTATAAATTCCTTTTGAAATAAATGAGAATATGCGTAGCTCGGGGTGTGGATGCGGATTTTGGGCGGTTCTCCGAGCTGACTGATTATTGTGCAGACGTTTCGTTGCCTGACTAGGCAACATCATCAGTGCGGTTTCAGGGGCCTGGTTCGCAGTACCTCGTAAGCGACCTCAATGTCCAAGTGCTTATTGATCGAGTTCTGCTTTGAATGCCAGGCTTCAATGAACTCACATGCTTGCCGGGTTTTAGCCCTTCCGAGGATACTGGTATGCTCTATGTCGAATTGATGATTCTCAGCATCTATATGCACTGACATCAGGGAGTTCTGATCGTGGCGACGTATGGCTAGGCTGTGTTCGTGTAGCCTTGTGCCAAGCGTTCTCCCAGTCTGTCCCACGTAGTACTTGTCGCAGTTCCGACAGCAGATCTTATAAATCACACCAGTTTCTTCTTCTTTGCTAAGTTTATCTTTCACCTTGAAGAGTTTGCTGCGAATGGTTTCCGTTGGCTGGTGTGCAACTTTGACTCCAAAAGGCAATAAAAGCCTCGCTGCCATTTCAGAGATACCATTGATATAGGGAAGTGTTGTTCTCTTCTCAACTGGTACATTTGTCGAAGTGTGTTGAGTAACCTTTTGTGATGCGAGGCAGCGTAGAATGAAGCCTTTTGGGTAGGAGTTCCGCTTGAACAGGCTGAAGAGATGATCTTCCTCTGCCCGTCTCAGCTGCGGTGTGCTACAGTGGGTTTGAGCTCGTTTGAAAAGGGTTTGCACGCAGCTGCGTTTGTGGGCTGCCGGATGATTGCTGCCGTAGTTGAGGATCTGGTCCGTATGCGTAGATTTTCGGTAGACAGTTGTTTCCAATCGTTCGGCACCAGTCCGTCGTATGAGAACTTCTAAGAATGGTAACTGTTCATTGTTCTCCTCCTCCCTGGTGAATTGGATGCCATCGAACACACTGTTGATTAGTTCGTGTGTTTCCTCTAATTTGGAACGTTTGAGGATGACGAAGGTGTCGTCTACGTATCGTACCCAAAGTTTTGGTCTCGCGATCGGAAGTGCTATTTGTTCCAGCGCCTGCATCACTGCCTCGGCTATTAGACCAGAGATCGGCGATCCCATTGGTGTGCCTCTTATCTGTTGGTAAATTTGGCCATTGAAAGTAAAATGTGTTGTTAGACAGAATTCCAATAACTCCATCATCTGTTTGGGTTCGGGTCCACTGTTTGTATCAGACGACGTGTGCTCCTCTAGCAGGCGCGTCATTGTTTGTTTCGCCAAGCCAATGTCAATTGAAGTGAACAGGGCGGTAACATCGAAAGAGACCATCATTTCGTCTCGTTCAATGGTTGCAGTTTTAAGTTTCTCAAGGAACTGTTCTGCCGAGTTGATCGAGTGTTCCGATCGCGCGATTAAGTGTTAGCCTTCTCCAGAGCTCCTTTGCAAGCCTGTAATTTGGTGCTCCAGGTAACGACACGATGGGGCGAAGCGGCACTCCGCTTTTGTGTACTTTAGGTAAGCCATAGAACCGCGGTAGTACCGAGTCTTGTGGTCGCATCCTCTTGTGTTCCAATTTTGTGATTTTCCCCAATGCAATTGAAACAGTCAATTCGTCACAAACAGACTCATTCAGACAGCCGTCACACGCCCGGAAAAGCACTGTACGCGCATTTCATCCTTTCGGGAATCGTCAGCAGTGCGCATTTCATCAGAACCTGGTAGGGCTCGAACCCGCAACTCGACTGTTGCCAGTCCGTGGTTGGGATCACGGAGCCACGGCGGACGGCAACGACCATCGTAAATAAGTTACTAGATGTGATATACCACCGCTCACTATCCACTGACTTATAAATTACTGCCGTAGTTGTGACTACTGATCTACGCTGGACGGCAATGACCATCGTAAATGAGTTACTAGATGTGATATAGAGCCGCTCAGTATTCACTGACTTACACGTTACTGCCATGCAGAGGACAGGGTGGCCGCCTCACCAAGCGACGCGCTTACCCAACTTGAGCCGCCAATTAACTTATGGCATTATAAGCAGTTTGGTCTGCGTACGGATTACAGAAGAGTAGTAGGGGGAGTTGAATGGTACAAGAAGAAATTCGTGACATCTAGATTCACTCAGACAGTTGTCACACGCCCGGAAAAGCTCTGCACGCGCGTCTCTTCCTTTCGGCAACCTTTGGTGGTCTCCACTATTGGTTGGTAACAGTCGAGTTGCAGGTTCGAGCCCTCATTTTCATTCACTATATACATCAGCTAGAGGTGGGAAAACACTTCCGCTATTGTGCCGCAATACATGAAGGAAATACATACATACATATAATACAATACACAAAGGAAAAATAGATACAACAGTTGCATGCCAGATGAGCTACCAGCAACGGATAGGCATCGTTCCGGTAAGCTTCCAGCCAGCTACCAGGCAAAAAGAAAAAAATATTATGTTTTACCCTAGGAAATGAGATCGTAGATGCAGCGGGAGGCTAAAAGGGATGGGGAGGGACAAAGAAACTCACAGCACAAACGCCACTGAGGTCGGCTCCTTGCCATGTCAGCAAATGTATCCAGCCAAACGTGTTCACCGTCTTTTGGACCCCAAGCAGCGAGCCGAGACGCTCCAACCGAGGCTAGCTCCGAAGTGAGGGACTTCATTCCTCTGGACCAAGTCATCGCTTGGCCACCTCTCGTCTTCTTCCACCCACATCCCCGGTGAGCAAACAACGCACGTCGAGGGAGTCGGTGGACTGGCATGTGTAACACGTGGCCCAGCCATCGGAGCCTGGTGCGTGAAATAACGGTGCTGAGCGGTTCAGATCCTTTTCCTGGGCCGTACGCAATGCGTCGAACACGCTCGTTACTCACGCGGTGTTCCCACCGTATGTGACCCAAACTGCGAAGGCACCGATGGTCGAACGTAACTAGCATCTTCATGTCCGCCGACCTAAGGGGCCAGGTTTCGAAACCGTACAGTAAGGTCGAACGTACCGCTGCATTGTACACTCTACCCTTCAGGGCGACAGTGATGTCGCGCCGCCGCCATAGGTGATGAAGGTTAACAAAAGCACTCCGAGCTGTCGCTATACGGTTCGTGATATCGTCTTCGATCCCACGGGCGCTGATACAACTTCCCAGATAATTGAATTTCTGAACGACTTCTAACTGATCCCCACCAAGGGTCAGCGCAGGAGGCGATCCCTGCCAATCTTGGAGGAACGCTTTGCATTTCGATGGTGCAAAGCAAAGCCCGAAGCGGCTGACAGCCAGTGCTAATTTGTCCAGTGCAGCTTGATACGTCTGGGAGCTGTCACAGATGAGGACAATGTCGTCTGCATACTCCAAGTCAAGAAGTCGTTCTCCTGGGAGTAGCTCCACACCTACCAAGTCATGTCCTGTAAATGCGAACTCCATGAGTTCGTCAATAGCGAAGTTAAAGAGGAAAGGTGATAATGAGCATCCTTGTCTCACACCGCTGGAGATATTAAAGGATGGCGACAGCTTGCCGTAAGCCCTCACTCTGCCCGTGCTACGCGTATATAATGCTTGGATAATATTTACATATTTCTCGGGCACACCTTTCCTGAGTAAACAATTCCAAAGGGCACATCGATCAGCCGAATCGAAGGCACCTTTGATGTCTAGGAACACGACTACGGTGGGCCGCCAATATGTGTGGCGGTGCTCCAACAATTGACGCAAGGTGAAAATGTGGTCGATGCAGCCACGACCACGACGAAACCCGGCTTGCTCCTCATGAATCTGGCTTTTACGAGCGCCAGTCATTCTGTGAAGAATTATGGAGGCGAGTAATTTGGAGGCGATGGAGATCAGACTGATTCCTTTATGGTTGCCGCATTCCGAGCGCGAGCCGCCTTTGAAGATGGGAACAATAACGGAGCGGCTCCAGTCGGTTGGGACAGCCTCCTGCTCCCACAGTTTCACTAGTAATTCATGTAAAGCATCAACAAGAGCAGAGCCTCCGAATTTGAAGAGGGCTGGAGGAAGAGCATCTGGTCCCGCGGCTTTGTTCAACTTCAACAGTCCGGTCTCACGTTCGACTTCTGAACAAGAGGGTGGATCCATAGGGACAGCCCACGGAGCAGGGCGATCACTCGCCGGCGAAGAATCGAACAATTCTAGCCGATTAAATTGCTTTTCAAAATGCTCAGCCCAACGCACCAAACGTTTTGACAAATTGTGGATAGGCTGTCCACTCTCATCACAAATTGTTTCACTAACACCAGGTCTCCTGCTGCCCGTTTCCCGTATCAGACGGAATAACTTACGATGGTTGCCAAGGGCAGCGGCCACTTCCATCTCTGACGCACGAACAGACCATTAAGATTCACGGTCTCTCTTCAGGCTAGCGCGGAGTTTTGCCCGGAGCTCTTTGCGAGTTTCTTTGTGCTCGCTTCTAGCCGGGATATGCCGGCGAGCGTCGATAAGTTCCAGAGACCGAGAAGAGACCCAATGTCCATGTTGGCTTTTAGACATACCACATGAGGATTTGCCCGCTGCTAGTAAGGTCTGGCGAACATGTGACCAGTGACCATCAATTGTCTCCAGTGAGCGATTGCTCAACTAGCATGTCAGCGTACTTCGATACGCATTCCGAAAATCTGGCTTTGTCAGTTGGCTGGTGTCAATGAGCTCACAGCGTCGTCGTGGGCGTCCGCCAAAACGCATCCGCATGTCAGCACATACAAGTGCATGATCGGTATCCACACATGTGCTCCAAATCGAGAGACAATCCTGGATGCAGCCTCTCCAGCGGTAACTAATAGCAATGTGATCGATCTGCGGCCAAGGCTGGTTCGAGGCTGGTGGGCGCCAAGTCACCCTCCGGCGGGTGCTGTGTCGGAAACTGGTGCTCGCAAGAAATAAGCGGGCATCTTCACACAAATGAAGTAACCGCTCACCGTTATCATTACAGGAGCCTACACCGTGCTGACCGCCCAGATGCATTTCATCAGTGGACAACTTTCCAACTTGTGCGTTCATATCCCCCGCCAGCACAGCAGTGTCCGTGCTTCTTCTGTGGCGAAGGAGCTGAGTCATTTGGCGGTAGAAGTGGTTCTTTACCGAATCATCGCTACAGTTTGTGGGCGCGTAGGCAGCGATGATGAATAGACACCTATTAGTCCCGCGCGACTTCGAAGCTGTAAACGAGCCAACCAATCGGACCGCACACATCCGGCTACTGATTGGAATCCAATCAACCAGAGCAGCTTCAGTCCGGGGACTCAGGGCAATGCCAACACCAGCTTGGCTGGTGCTCGAAGCTGCATCGTTACCGGATAGGCGCACTGAGAAAATACTGTTTGCGTCACCTGATGGGGATCGCAGAGTGAGCACAGAGCTCGAGTCTTGCAGGCGGGTCTCTGATAAGCAGCAGATATCGATCGAGAGCGTCTCCAATGTTCGGGCAAGTGCTGCCTGTTGATCGATCTGTAGTAGTGTGCGTACATTGAGGCATGCCAATCTGAAGGAGGATCGAGGGCTCCAAATGGAAGCCGATGAACTGGAATGGACCGCTTGGTTGGACATGGGCTTGTCGACAGGAGAGGAGTGACGCTCCGCGTTCAGATGTGAGTTGAAATTAGAAGATAAATGTCTAGCAAAGCATGGTAGGGGAGGGCCAAGAATCGGGGGTTGAAAACTGGGGGGAAATAAGTGAAGTTGGAAGGGGACGGTAAGAGTGAAAAAGCGTAAGATGGGGAATAAGAAGACGGGAAGGCTTGAGCAGTAGCATCCAAACCCCTATCCACCCTGCTCGATGCAGCAGATAGGGCACCGTTGATTATCCTCTGCGGTGGCCAGAGCATCAGCAATTTGTTTGAGATAAGATTTATGGTATTGCGTGGGCAGGATACTGTCAGGTTGCCCAGGCCTAGACAGGAAAACGATTAGGGTTCTCAACCAAAGCCATTGGTTCAAAAACCTGACCGCAAGGCAGCGGGTTTGGCGGTGGGCTACAAGGAATCCGTTTTAAGGAATAAGGTGCCACCCTCATTCCAAACCCCAACCTGGAGGACCAGGACGCTGAGTTTGTCTGGCCTCTAACCATTGACCAATCTGGTATGAGTGACTCTGAAGGTGCAAAAATGCACCACCCAGCATAGTTCAATGGATCGCTGAGGCACACAAACCATCGCACCACGGTAAGGTCCAGCCTCATTGCGATTGGGTCCTAGCCCCACCAGGTTCCGTTGGAATGCGCACTGCTGACGATTCCCGAGAGGATGAAACGCGCGTACATTGCCTTTCCGGGTGTGTGATTGCTGTCTGATGGAGTCTAGGTGTGGCGAATTTGTGCCGGTACCATTCAACTCCCTCTACTGCTCTTCTTTAAACGTGTGATTTTTTGAACCAAAGTCCTGTTCATGAAACAAACCCATCCTCTTTGAGCTGGATCGCTGGACGCCTTATCCGACTGATTTCTTTAGGGCCTGCTTCGCCTAAATCTGCCGTCCTACGTCACTTTTACCAGTGATATACGTTAACTTTAGGTAAGAATGCTTCAGATGTTGTTTTGCAACATCTAGCAATAACGGTACCAAAAACGAGAGGTATGCGAGAGCATACACCAGACAACATTATTATTGCACCTTTGTTTTGGAGCGATGTTGTGTAGCGATCGCGAAGCGCATTCTCGGTGTGGATGGCGATTCGCGCATAAATTTAACTGGTCAGTTCAACCACTTTGGTTGTAATTGCGACAGTCTGTGTTGCCTACTAGAATACACTGCCTTTCACAACGGGTATCGAACATTTTTGGGACGTCAGCCGAAACCACTACCCCTAAGCCACCGATTCACAGTGCCCAACGCTTATCACAACGGTTACTGACTGAATTGCGCGACACTTTGGAGCACTTGATGTGGACCGCAATTCATATTGAAGTAAATTTTGCCTAATTCGACGACTGAGACCGCCATGTGTCTCATCTCGAGACCCTATTATCCAAGACGACACGTATCAGTCTGGCCAAATCTTACAGTTAATTGCTTTATGCCCTTATACTAAGTCATACACTGGACACTTCATGGCTTCATCCAACTGGGTGCTGCCACAGGATATGATGCATGCCGAGGAAGGCGGCTAAAAGACATCGGGAATACATTGCGTATCAAACAGAAGCGATCCAACTTAGGCAGAGATCAGCAGATGTCTTTTCAATATCGATCGGTGGATCTCAGTATTGCTCATTAGGCGTGATATGGGCAATTCTCCGCGGTCATCGGTAACCAAAGTCTAGGGATCTATTATACACGGTGGCCTTGTTTCTGGTTGATAGAGGGACACGGAGCATATGACAGGACCGTACACTGTACAGTCTACTGGCGGATCGATACCCCACTATCACCATATCTGACCCAGCCACTAGAAAGTTGCGCAGATACTTCTTGAACATAAATTCAACCCCATAGCTACTTGATATGAAAAGATTTTCGTGGGAAGCAATTGTGAATGAAGCACAAAAAGGGTAATAGGGAAATCGAAAGAAGCATGTTTCTCAACGCGAATCCGAGTTGCCGTGAAAACTGTGATGATATTTTTTATCTCTAGCCATCTTGTGCCAACACGTTTATCGTCGCCGCATGGCATCGGCCATGAAACATACTCATCTCCATGCCCTAGTTGGGATCCATGCGGTTTAGACCGTCTATCGCGTGATGCAGTGTCTGACACACCCCTCTGCCTAAATTGTGGACTGTCGTGTAGCTTAACGCTTGACTAACCTCCCATCCAGTACGCATACGTCACTATTTTGAGATCCGTATGCGTCATCAGTCGCAGAGATAACAATCACCAACTACGACAGCTGTAAAATGGGATAGTAAAGAGACAAAAGGCTTTGAGGCCAGATGATTTTAGGTTAGACCGCGTTGGGGTATTGCGTACACCTCTCGCGGTTTGGTATGTCATTGAGTGGATTACGCGTTTGCACCCACTAGGCCTGTTATTTATTCTCCGCCAGGTTCCTGACACGAACAGTAATGTAATAGTTTCGCGATAGAAAACAATCTTGCGTCGACGAGAGTTAACATCGCGTGAGAAGTCCAGGTTTGATTCACGGTGTACATATGCGCAGGAAGTTATGTACTTACAAGCACTGTCACTTTTATTCGTTTGTTGCGGATTTCCATTTTTTGAACTGGTATATTAAATAAAGTGTCTGGGAGACCTAATGTGGACACAATTAGGGAACTGCGGTAGTGTCAGGATAAATGTCTGACCAAGTTGGAAGGAGCGCATACAATGACGAATATAGTTGCTTGAGTGTTCGTCGTAGGCATTTTCAAATCAGATAATAGTCCACATGCCCGGAAAGGCACTAGATTGCAGTTTCAGCCTGCTGGGCATCATCAGTAGTGCGCATTCATCGGATCCATCAGAAATCGCACATGACCACCAGCGGCTTGCAACGCGAGCTTATACTGATTGATGCGCACCATTGATGATGCTCAACTGACCCAAGCTGCAGTCTAGTGCTTTTCCGGGAATGTGAACGACTATCTGATTTGAAAGCTGATGCGACGAACTATTAATTAATTACGATACAAATCTCCTACCCATGAGTACCTTTGAATACAAATGGTCAAGGAATACGATCATAGTATTGAATCAGATATTGACATTAGCCAGTTGACGTGTTTTGGTGTAGAACCTGTGAGCAGTGAAGATGACGGTGCACCTGCCCACCTGTACGTCATCTAAGGCGAAATAACTAAGTGGGCAAAAACTCCTTGTGTCAGCGAGTTCGCCAAGGTTCCAGGCGAAAGTGCTTTGCTCATTCATGCTAATTAAAAATAAACAATATCGGACTCATCCAAGACGAATGTATGGTATTTCAGATACTCATTTCAGGTGAAATGATTGAGGAGCTACTTCGGTGTTCCAGTATGCGTATTACAACTGTACAGTCAAAGTGTATGGATATGTTCTGCAGAACGTGAAACTTAAGTTAAAATTAAGCGTCTATTCTCCAACAGTCTCGCTCAGATTGACGAAATTTTATCTGGATGAGAGTGCGTTATTACTAAGGCTACTTGTTGAGATTACACTTTCGTTGTCGAAATATAAGCCACAGCCATAACAAAAGGTTACAGACAATCCTGCTGAGTAAAGGCAAAGTGTGCCATCTGGATACAAGAGCTACACCTTGGCTTAGGATGCCAGACACCGCAGCAATTATGCCGCAGTACAGTTAATTAGGTGACAACAAAAACGAAGAAATAGATAACAGCGTATCGTGGTCGGAAGGGATGCTAAACCGCCCGGGGAGGTAGAATTAAACCCACAACACAGACGTCGTTATGGTCGATTATTCACTGTCAACAAGTGTATCTAATCAACGTGTTCATCGTCTTTCCGACTCCAACAAGTAGTAGAGGGGCTCCAATTGAGGCCAAACTCAAGGTGAAAACCTCCACGTTCTTGTCTTACTCATCGGAGTTCCTCACTTCCTCTTCTTATATCGTTACTCGGGTCGCGCAGATCACGCAGCTCGCTGGAGTCTGCAGGCTGCTATGCACTACACATGGCCCAGTCATTATTACCTGGTGCGTGAAATGATATTGCTGAGCGGTTCCCTTGCTGTTCATTCTCGATGCATAAGGCAACGAAAGCGCTCTTTACTCGCGGGGTGTTCTCACTAGCTATGAATCAAGACGCGAAGGCACCAGTGATCGCTAGTAATTCGCCTCTTCACATCGGTCTATTTAACGGGCGATGTTTCACAACCGTACAGGAGGGTTAAATAAACAATCGTGATGCTCCATTATCCTCTTTTTAAACGGTGCACTGCAATTTGGTTGTTGGAGACCATGAGTCCCTTACTTTTGACGGCCCCACGTGATACCTTCTCTTAGCTGTTATCAGGCTTGCCCTCATGTTTTAACGTACGTGCCTAATTGCATCTTGTTCTTGTACGTTTACTTCTGTGTTTCTCCCGCGATGCCAATCACCATCTCCTCTACTGCAGCCACCACCACAAACAACCATTCGCAGGCGCTCACAATGCAACGTGTTGATTAGCGCTCTTGCATTCAGCTGACCATCTGACCCAATATTCTATCCGATCGGGATTTCAGTTTTGGATGAAACGTGTTCGGCCGCTTTTTTAGAAGCGAGTGTCCACATTGTTCAGTAATCAAATGGCCACTGCGGTCTGTTATAAAGCATGTGTGCATTCACCGTCATGTTAATGCGATTCGCCAGTGTTATTCGATTTGGGCACCTCCGTTGAGGTATTTTCCAGTCTCTCCAACATGTAGAAGGAATGAATGAATGAGTCTTAACCAATGTGAGTAATTGAAACACGTACAGTGATTTCAAAGCGCGTTTCTCTGAAGTATGTGTGTCTGAGAACTGTAGCGTCATGGCCGAAGTTGCCTCTTCACCATATTTTATTTGTGGTCGAACGCTCAAGCGCGTTATGCCCTCTAGCTACATGCGGCGCTTTGTTGTACTCAAAAAACTATTAGTTGGCAATGTGGTGCGCAGTTTTCAGTATTCTGCCCGGAAAGTGGCCGATCATATGACAGGAAGCAGCTCATTCACCGCTCTTCGTATTTCCTGTATTTCTGCCACTTTTGCGGAAATATTTCCGAAACCCTGAGCTCCATTGCTGCAAGCTCTATTGTCCCGACGGTGCAGTCGATAAAAAGTTGTGGGTTATTCTCTCATTCATTCAACTCGTTCCACTGTTTCCCAATTTTCTATCCCCCTTAACGCTTGTCGTTACTTAAAGCCTTATTCTCTATCATCCCGGTTCTATTTGGCTCGGGCTTATGAGCAAGCGACAACGAACACTCATCTATTTAACTTTTACAGCGGAGGCCTTCTACTTTGATCTATCATAGCTGCTGTTACCTGAGCTTTGACGCCAGATTGTTGGAATGTGAGTGTGAGACGCTCCTCTATCTATATGAAAGCAGCCTCGCGCCATGAATATACACGACAAGTCCTTTGTATTCTATCGGAGCACTAGTGTAGGCATATTTATCCACCATCCCAACTGTTCGTTGAACTTACTCCCTATATGCCACTGTCATTATTAATATTAATCAGAGGGGGAGGAGCCTGAATGGATTACGACGCACAATCTCAATGTGGTTCGCGATTCTCAGTGAAGTGAACCTTGGTCAGATCCATCTCTTGGACCGTAATTGAAATAGTTGATTGTTAAGTGTCACCAGCTGGAAAGCACTGTACTCCATAACAGGTTTCTAGGTTTTTGATATCTTCAGGTCGAGGTTTCGGCTAACCTCCCACTGGCGCCAGATTCGGTCAGGCCAAACAACCTTGAAGCCGGTCTTAGAATGGAGTGTTTTCGGGCGAGCGACACCCAATTTCTTTTTGCTTCATCAGCTACGGTCCTGGTGATTAAATAGACCAAAGTTCACATCAATGCAAATCGAGGACCATATCGAGATTGTGTGCCACAATCTATTCACACAATGTGCGTTTCAAAACACTCCACCAATCAGTCATTTTCCAGGATGACAAGCTTTACTCGTTGTAATTCGTTGGTTTTGTTGTAGGGGTTTCGACTTAAAGTCCGACAGCCTCGCGTACGATGCCTGGCTGATGAAATCAGATTTGTTCGAAGCCGGTCATGAACCGCAGTGTTTTGGGGGTGGGACAGCACTCACTATTCATCCATTCTTATTATTATCATTATTGCCGATGTGAGTTTTGAGAGTTTGAGCCACTGCACCTCAGCACCTTAGTCTTAGCTGATGTGCCAGACCTTCCCCGCCATATCTGGTACGCATATTCCACAGCACACCAACCCAATTTGTCGGCGTTGTAAAGTAACAGTACGATTTTGGCGCACGATTCCAACACCCAAAAAAACTACTTTAGAGCGTCTGGTATCACAAGGAACGGCAGTTCAATTGAGACAGCGCAAGTGGCCAGGAGTGCTGGTGCCACACTGGCCCGTGGGATGCAGAAAACTGGTCTTATTGGAACTGACCGAGTATAATCCCAACTCATCCGCGCCACGGTGGTTTGCTCAGCAATCACGCCTCTGACGGCATGTTCAGGTAAATACAAGCATTTTCTAGTGCAACAACCATGAATGATTGGAAAATGTACAACAGTAATGCAAATGGCTTTTCAATTTCGATAGGACATAAACGTTGATTGTTGTCTCAGTGTTGCACAAGAATACTGACAATGAAGGCAGATAATGTAGATGTGTGTTTAGTTAGTTTCATCCCTCAGTACACACTTGTTGGTGATACCTTTGTGGTAGGCGTAGCAGAGTAGGAAAAGCAAAAAGACAGACGGGGAGTTGATGAGGTACGATAATTTTCCTAGTAACTCGACATAGGTTGAGCGATTATTGTCTGGCTTTACTTGTTACAAACAGACAATTTGGAATAGTAATGATCCATTATGTCTTAAGCACAACACAATCACGTGCTCTTTGATATTTCACATACCAGTCATCTAACTGAATGGGAAACCATGTAAAAACATCCTGACGCGATTCGGCTTCCGTAACACATGATAATACACTTAAGTGCTGAAGAATTCAGGTATACTGGATCATTAAATTTTCGAAACAATTGATGCATGTTAGGACTCAGGAGCACAAAGTTTACACATCAGCCGTAAGCAGGCGAGGACTACTTGTCTTCGATAAGTAGGCTATGCTTTTATCGAAGAGGGTATTGAATCTGTGATACAATTATGCCTAAGTTAATGTATATTTCTGTGTGAAATCCTGCCGAATACAGTCCGAAGGCCTATGTGAACTACAAACTAGGCCTTGCCTGATTATATTGAGTAGTTTAAGTGCTCAAGGTAATCAAGTTAACAAGTAGCACTTGAAGGCTTTCGAAGAGTTCCGTACTGCATCGGTGAGTAAACATTGTTAACTGTTAAAAAAGTGACAATTTCAGAGTTAGATTTGGGGTGACAATTTGACTCTTAATAGGGTGCTTCGTAATTCCAGTAGTTTAACCAGTATGACTTTTGCATCTACCAATTGTATTCATATAGCAAGCGTATTCAATAATGAAAAAAGTGGACTCAACCCATCGAACGAGACTGCCAGATGAACATTTGAAGTCAATTATCTTGCTTGGATGTAGTAATTCCAAACGAAAAGTGGATTGTATCTTGCAAGTGAAAGGTCAGTTTCCACTGTCTCACTAGATCTTTACAATGTTTTTTTTTGTGAGAGTCGAATATGTGTATATTACATCTGATGCAACTATATTTAGCTAACGTCCACCTCATTTATGACTGTTCTAGTAATGGCATAAGTAGGCGATCTTGATTTTTGCGCATTGAATGACACTAAACTACAATTAACATCGTATGCGCAACCTAGTTATCCATCTTTTCCCCATAGTTTCGTTCTAGCCTGCAAGTACTGTGCAGAATGACAACTCGGCGCACACTTATTTTTTCAGTGATCCTGCTTGCTGTGCAAATGTTTGGTGATCCATAGTCACTCGAACCACCCCGGATGGTGCACTGTCGGTAAAATCTCCAGCTTGCAGTTTATTTCTATTGTACTGCTGAAAACGGCTACTTGTGAGTTGTATGCCGGCCATCGAGCCTCTTAAGTGACAGAACTGAAGAGACAAGAGAAAAATACTACAACCTTTTTTGTCCGAAGCTTCTTCAAAAACTTTCGACCAGTTCCCAGATTTCTTTAGCTGAATCGGAGGTCCTTCACCGCATTTCGGCACTAAAATTACTGCTGGATACATGATTATAAACGCCTTGCATGCAGTAAAGCTTTGGATGAAGTATCTGCAAACTAGGGGATAAGGCCATCCAGCGGGTAATGTTATAGATACTGAGGCAACCTCGGCAGTCCCATAGACAATCACCGAGACCAAGCTGGTCTCTATGCTGCAAGTAACAAATAAATGGGTTCAGGGAAGAACTATGCGTTAAAAATCCCGCCCAGGAACAATTGCAACACAAGTGGATTCAGCGAACAGACCTTTTCCTACTCCAGATTTCCCGTGATTGCGGGTTATTTGAGGTGGCTTTTTTAAACTTAAGGAGAAACCATCGTTTGAGCCTGGGTGATGAAGAAATCATTATCCGCATCGTTGAATTTAATCATCACAGGAGCACACCAAGAGAGGTCCTACAATAGTTTTACACCACGAAACTACTGATTGATTTATTTACTTATAGTCTCTCATGGATTTTACTATAAAACACAAATTTCATTCAAAATGGTACAATCAATTCTAGCATCTTACTTGTCAGTATCGTCACGTCAAAAAGACCAGCTACGGAAAGCCTATATCCTTAGATTTTGTGTACGAGCACAATGACCTTCGTTCTGTTATCTTCCAAGGAACCGAGTTCACTAACATCTGGTTATCGTTATGTTAAGTTGCAAAGGAAATACAATCTGAGCGGACCAACGGCGCCTACTGGGGTGATCAGGGAAAGCTACTGGTAAGTACCATACGGATACACCATCATTTTGCATGGCACCTAAGCACTGGAGCAAAATATCCATGGTCTTAATGTTTAAGGTCGCTCCGCAAAATATGTAATCAGACTTTCAACACACATGAGTTGGTTGACACCCTGGAGAACAATGGAACAATGGTATAATACGGATAAAAAACTAAGGCTTGACAAATCCCGTGGGATGGTTAGTGTCATTTGCGAAAGTTCCTAAAATGCTTACCCCTAATTGAAACACACATCTGTGGACTGACCATATTATCCTCGTTAACATAAGTATATATGTGTACACCGATTTCGTGAGGGTTGGTGAGCACAATGCTTGTGTACGTCTTATGATCACTCACAGAACAGAAAGCACATCAAGTAAAGCAGGCAGTGTAAATCATCGTCCGGTTTTTCTTAACGGGCAGCGTGGACGCAGAAATTGTAAAGTTCGAAAGCATGTTCTACGGCTGACACATTGAAAGGAAAAAGTAATTCCGGTGGAAAACCAGCCAACTTTGTAGGGTGGTTAGGTTCAGCTGGCGATCCCACAATTATGTGTTGTGGCCAAGTTTCAGTAGGTAGCGGCAAGCGTGAATGGGGTTTTCCAAAATCTTGTAAGCAAGAACTAGATCGTCCCTTAGACGGCGATGACTTTGCTGCACAATCCTAGGGCTTTTAGTTGCAAATGACAAGGCAGGTGAAACAATCCCTTAACAATTTGGTTGTCCTTCGCTGTGAACTATCCAGTGTAACCATATAGCATTTTAACCAGGTTTGCCAGATGTTACGCAGAGAAAGCTTACAACCAGCGATCAAGCCGAGAGCAGTTACATAAAAGTGGATCGATCTACAACTAGAGATCTAACTCGCGTAGAGATCGCAACGCGAATCTCTGAGGAATCAGTGGCAAGTTGGATCATGAACTTGGACCGTTTGAGTTGTGTTAATTAACATCAAATAGCATCTCTAATATTGTGGTGTTAGTAGTTGCCCACGACCTATTTATTGCTCCTATTGACCTATTGCTCTCGTACACTACGACTCTCTTTTCTGGCTCGTCTTTGGACCTTTTCTTCCGGTTGTGTGGCAAAGAGGTCAGCGGCGATACAGCACCAGGCCCGAATCGCTACATTATGTGGGACCTTATTTACGCTTTGGGAATTCAGGAAAGATAGAAAAATTGAACCGCGCAAACACCCTCTGTAAGAGACCGACATGTTGACTCTCGGTTTTTGAATGTCTTCATGGACTGCTCCTAACAGGTAATCTCGTCTTGCATCACTTCCTAAGTTCGCGTTCCTTTGAAGCGGTTTTCAACATGTAGTCTCCAAGCTTACATGTATATGTGGGCTTTTGGCTTACATGTATAGTTTTCCTCTGTTCCGCCTTAACCAGGAATGGATTTGTCCTTGACCATTCAAAAGTGCGGTCTAAGTCTCGTTGCAGCATATCGTGATCATCCTGACAGCCGATCGTCTACCTTACCTCAGTGTCATCGGCCTCCAGTAAGAAATTTGACTCCATGACAGGCATGAGGTCTTTAGTCAAGAGCAAGAATAAGTGCGGCCCTAACACCGCAGTCCACATCCACGGGATCAGAAAATGTTCCCTGACGTTGAACCCGTAGTAACCGCTGAAGGAAGAACTTTCTAATCCACCCAAGGGCAGGGTTTTCAATTCCGTAAGCTTGCATCTTTTGGAAAAGGATGACATGGTCTAGTCGGTCGAACACTTTAGAGAAGACAAGATTGATGACATCAATGCCGGTCCCACTGTTCGTGGTTTCCGTCCAACTGCCATGCGCAGTCAGTAGGTTGGTAGTACATGACCGATGCTGACGGAATCCGTGTTCTCCGGGGTTTTGAGGATAGACCTTACAAGGTAGCCCATTAGTGCCTCAGCTATGCTGGACTCCATCATTTTTGAAAGCACCGGGAGGTGAATCACGCTGCTACAGTTGGCTGGCTCTGAAAGGTTACCACTCATGAAAATCGGGTTGTTGACACCATGCTTTCATACTCTAGGAACCTGCTGCCCATGCAAACATCTTTGCGACAATCGGGTTAACGGTCCGGCTATTCTCGCAGCTGTTACCTGCGATGCTTTCGGGTTGATGTTGTCAACATCCGGGGAATCAGAAGTTCGCAACAATAGCAACCCCCTCAAAACGGTCGATGAAATAAACCTGACATGTGTGTTAGTGGTGTCTGAGGGAATAGGGCAGGTATGTGACACATGAGGTATCCCACCGGAATATTGAGGAATATCATTGCCGCATAACTTTGGCTGCTTCCTCGGTGATTTGAGCACATCAACCTATCGATATTAGTGGGGGAATACCAAGCTTCACATTCTGGAGGCTGTTCACATGGTCGTTGTTGTTGTTAGCACAAAAGTTTCTATTAGGTTCTGCTGGTGCACTAATTTGTCTTCACGGACAAGTGTGGCAGAGTGACTACGACTCACTAAATAGTTGCCCATTTATCAGGGATAGGGTTCGGTCTGTACACGTGCCACGCTGCGTTCCTTACCGCGACGCGTTTTGGGTTCCTCTCCGAATGAATGAGTGTACCCTTACAGAACGAAGGTGCCCGTTTACCGATGCGGATTTACTCCGGTCACTAAACCTCGCAGCAAACTCCATCGGAACAGTCACAATAGGACCGTCGTCCAAGAACTTCCAGGTGGCATACCCAATAAGTTCTGTTAGGATGTCATAGTGTGAGATTGTTCTAAACACGTCTGTTTGTTCTTGTGGATACTCTACATGACACAAATAGTCGTAAATTTTTGGTACGCGGTTACTCAGTCCCAGAGGGCTCTCCTTCTTTGGTCTCTCGATCATAAGCTCTAAGTTCATGAACACTAAATCAAGCATTGATGATTTAGTTTCCGCTCTGAGTTTGATGGGCAATCTGACATGCCTGAAGTGCAGAATAATTGCAATAAGCACTTGCAGGTCCGCCTTGAATTCCTCGCTGGGGATGCCGGACCATCCAGATCGTGAATATTGAAGTCGCCTGAGATGAGAACATGGCCGTACCGCCGTCGTAGGTCTCTTCTCAAGAAAATCTCTAGCGCGAGTTCATTTCTGTGGTGGGCATTGGTAAATGATAAACAACTCTCAAAATGTAACTGTCGTTTAGTCTTAGTCGCAGACCGTAGCAGAGTCAGTCTCTGATCAACTTTTCCGGATCGTCCACCTTTTTCACTACTGGTCGCTATGATAGTATAAAATTACCCCTCCTTCCTTGCTGGGGCGAGCGTTCCGAAGTAGGGACATGTCATATAGCACGACTTTGGAGTATGTAACCTTTGAGCGCAACCAAGTTTCAGCTACGAAGATGAGATCCCAGGTATATGATGCGTGACCTGGCCGAAGTTTAACAAACTTGTTCAGGATACTTGTGCGTTGGTGTATATGCAGAAAAGTTTCTCCGTTCTTAGCAATGAATCGGGGATATGTGTTTTGGGTGTACTTTTTTGCTGATTGGTGGAAGATCGGACACCAATCATTTTTTCGTGGGGCGAAGACGAACTCATTTGTGTTAAACCCAGGGATCCCGCCATTATCTATATGCTCTTAAATTGGTGTATAATGTATATGGTGTGCTTGTCAGTTTCCGTGTCTAGCAGGATGATGTTACGCGAATTTTGGTCGGGAAGTGGTCCAACTGGATTGCTGCTCTCATGGGTTTGGTTAGGGGAAGCTGCTTTGATCCAGAGCTCGGAACGAAGGCTACTGCGATGCACATGGATGGTTGACGACATCCGGTCTCGGATTTGCCTGTCATTGTGGCCTCCACAAGACGCCTGCACCTACAAAGGGGCCATGAATGGCTTGCACTGCATCACCCACAGCTCCATCCACACACCCCATATCCAGTGTAAACCCGAAGGAATAAGACCGGGAGGCATGTGGATGGGAGCCACGTTTCATCAACCGAGCCGGTCCACACTCCTTCACAGGCAAACACAAGCACACTGTATTTGGGGAATCAATCGCACACAAGGCGGTGGCTGGACCGTAGTCCAGTTCACACTGTGTGCATGGAACCACTCTTCCATCCTAGCACGGCCACTAGGACCGTGCACGTCGTCCTCCCCAAAAACGATTCGCAGTGTTCTGGAGTCAATAATCGAGGTGGTGTCAGACAGTCAACCACTTTGTGAACATTCACATCAAGCGCAGCACACCGAGGCTCTAAGGTAACAGACAATCACTTGAAATGACAATATCAAATCATACTTCTTGAGTAAAACATACGGATAAACCGAAAACTCTTCACTAAAAGGGGATATAAACTTAATTGGGTATCAACAAATCCGCAATAATTCAAAAGGTTAGCAAAATATATATTTACATAATGCTCCAAATAAGAAAAAGTTAAAGAATTTAAAAACAGTCTGCTTAAGCAACGTTTGTAAGTAAAAAGAAGTGTATTCAAACAGACATCACATGAGTTAACAAAGTAAGCATTAACAACATCTGTCAGACCAAGCACCTGAACTAAAGGAACTCAACATGCAAGCACGTGGTTAGTAAATCGAATACAGCAAACCTACCACCGCTGCGCCGGTTCTGCTTGCGCTCTCAGCAGAACACTTCGTCGCAATCAGGTCTACTGCGACCCAGATACCAGCACTCAAACACCCATGGTGACATTTGTCTGAATTGAGACAACAAGTTCACAATCCTAGTGCCCCATCCTATGTAATTTGGCCATCTGCACAGCCTCAAGATAAGACTGAGCCGTGAAGTTTTCCAAGAATAAGTTCCCTCGAATTTAGCGCCACTGTACTTGGTCGTGAGTGGTCGCTTCGCGCTCATCAAGACCTCTAGCCTCTGAAGCAACTTGTACCAGGATGAACTCAGTTACGCGTGTCTTCGAGTGTCCTTCCAATTCGTGCTCGCTCCACGGAATGTCCGGGAAGATTGTTAGGTCTCGAACGGCCTGCTCCAAGGAAAATCGCGTTGTCTAAGAATCAAGTCGAGTTGGCGCCATTGATTCAGGCCAAATCTTGTAACTTGGATGAAAACACAGAATTTCACACAGACCAAAGTCAAATGCGCACAGAAACGAAACAAATTGACTTGTTCGAAGAGGTAAGTGCGCGATTTCCCACAAGGAACCGTGTGCCTTACATTAGAACAGTCTTAGTTACAAGCAGATTAGTGTTTTTCCATGTTGCAGAACATTTGTTACTATCGCTTGTTTCACGCCACTCACACGTCCCTTGTTTCTTTGAGACATATAAAATCAAACGAGCACACTTCCGTGATTTGAACTGTATCGGTGTGTTTTCATCCCACCTCGGCCTGCTCTTTGTTCGCCAATATACTACTCGTCCAGTGGTTTGTCTTTTGAATCGCGTGGCACAATCTAGGAAGCCACTAAGTCGAGCCTTGAGGACACACCAAAGATGATGATAGAGCATGACTCATCCAGGAGGCGAACTGTTGATAACAGGTCAGCTGCTACTTCATAGGCCGAATTAAATAAAACTTCGAGTAGCCTCAGTTCAACGTAGTGCTCTGAGAATGGGTGACTACTGACTGGTGTCAAGTTTTCAGAATTAACTACATCTATGATTTCGCATATAAAATTTCATTAGTCCGCATCGTCGAATTCTTTTCTGTTTAAAAAATTTGTCTTTACTTCCGGAACTTTAGTGCAAAATGCCAATAGTGCATAGGTTGAGATCAACCGTCCAGCTGGTCTGCATTCAACGGGTGGATGTACAACTTTGCACTCGTCACTTACTTTGTGCCCAGAGGGAATAGCAGAAGGTCCAAATTACCTGTTGCCTTTGGTAACAACTACGTTCCAAACATCACCGGTGTCGACATCCTACTGCAATTTCGGGACAGTGTAAGGAGTGGACAAAGCCCTGGCCGTACTTATTCCAGTTGCGCTGACGGTGATGGTTTGAAACCTATTTGGTCAAGTGGTGCTATTGACCTCCAAAGCCAAAGGGGACACATCTTGAACACACTGCCCAGGGTCCATCCTCAATTTTGAAGCAAAGCCGAATGGCAATGACTAGGTTTGCTCGCAGTCATGCTTTGCTCAAATATATCGATTTTTGTGTTCCTCATCTGTTCAATCATTGCCACCAAGCTTTACTTTTCTGTGATACTTCATGCACAACCCTTATCAGTGAGATGACCAAACATACTGCACGGAACTACAGAGAACCTGGTATATGAGTGTGTATGTTCAGCTGGTTTATTTTGAGTTTAGAACACTTAGAATAAATCTTGCCGAGGCAATTTAAACACTGGATTCCTGTTCGTACATCTTTTTGACATGTAGCAAATCCACAAACTACTGTCAATATGGTTCCGGTAAAGTGAGTGGCTTTTACTTGCGTCGAGCGGCGTCTTTCCGGTCAACGAAGTTACACTAACGGTTGCCTGCCGCTCGCATGCGCGACGAATTGGCTATATTTTCGAAGTCGACAAGCTTGGTGCGTCCAAGGTTGGCGGGGAAGTTTTAGGCGGCTTGAGCGTTCGCTGGGTAAACAAAACTATTGGATGCTATAGATTCAAATTGTCCGATGCTTAGTTCGTTCAGCGGTCGACATCTGGGGTTAATGCATCGTCCTATACATAGCGGAGTTGGCTTTCGTTAGAGACCACAAATATAGGCCTGTGGTTCATTATTCGGAAACTTCCGCAATTGTGTTTCTGCGAGAGTGGTGCCAAGGCTATGAGGGAGGGATAAAGTGTGGGTCACACAAGCTAGATCCGGAAGACGAAAGACACTAAATATCGCTGATGTAGCTGGATCGAATAAGTGCAAGCACGCCTGTGTGTGATGAAAATTGTGACAGTACCTCTACTTTGAATATGAGGCCAGGGATTTTATGTCCGCACGGCGAGGATGGACGACGTCGTCTCCGTTAGAACGTTGTCATAATTAGTGTTGGAAACCTGCGAAAGTCCAATGGGTTTACTCGATGACATGGCTTGATGATAAGCTGCATGAAGTCAGTTTTGTTAGATTGTCTAATAACAGCATTAAATTTGTACCGGAACCAGGGATAAAGTGCACCTGACCGGGTATGGTTGAGCACTCTTCCTATTGATGTTGTTTTCAATTGACTATCCATGTGAAATTATACCCATTGTCTGAAAATATTTATGACTACTTTTGTGCTGTCAATGTTTCCTTTTTGTCGTTTTTCTAAATTTATGTTCAACCTGAAACGCTCGAAGACCCCAGCCCAAAATGTCCTTGACTTCACACAGTCGCATTCTTTTCTATGTGGCCGTATCGCGGATTTAAACGGCCCGATGACAAATGATCTCCTTCACTGGCCATTGTTGAGTTGCTACGCCTAGTGGTTTCAATAGATGTGAAAACCTATGATTATTGACAGTGTGGTGTATAGCGTGCAATTTATCTGCTAAGTAAGTAGAGTCCGCAAACCGCCCGAAACTGGTCAAAAGTGGGGCGAGAAAGCGAGTAATTCGTAGTAACGCACAATCTGGTAGCACTAGCGAGGCATTAAAAAGTAGTTTGACTAAAGGAATCATTAGGCATTAACGGCTTTGTGAAAGAAAATGTACTGTATTAGGCAATATAAAGTGCCAAAATGTTGGGTTTATCTGAACATGTGCACCAAATGTTCGAATAAGTGGGATGCTTAATTTACCTGTGTATATCATATAATTATAATTTTTGAATATTTTGAACAACACGTTGAAATCTTGCCTAGAAAATCTTCAGTTAATATCTCCTTTGCACCTATTTGATGGCTTATGTAACGTGGGGCTTCTTCTGTGTTAAAACCGTAAGTATGGGAGTTAGCATCATATCTGAAGGCCATATGGTCATTAGCTTCCTTGCTTTTGCCTTTGTTACGTAATACATTGTATATACAGACAGTTTTCTTTCCGGTCGAGGGCAATTTTTAACAAAATATACGGCCTCACATTCTACAAATTTGCCGGAAGTCATCGGCCTAAATAAGACAAACTCACCCACTTGTAGCGCAAGTTTCAGACACCAACATTTCGCATACACGTTTGATGACTGCTGTCTCCTGAACAAACACTTCTGTCGCTATGGAGACACGTTTTTTGGGAACACTGTAGCCAGATAATCCGATGAAAGGTTTCATATAAAGATCAAACTTCATGAACCCTTGTGTGCTAGAAGTCCGAATGTTGTGGTGTAAGCTTGCGATTAACCGCTGATTTTTGGTGGTGGTGTCAGCTTTAGAACGCACTAGAAATACACCTGGTGAACTTGGGGTTCTCAATTTATGACTCGTTACAACGTTTCTAACAGTTTCAAGTATCCTCGTAAAAATCACGATGCAACTTAGCCGTGTCTCGTCTCAGTACAACAAGCGAGAAATTATAATACCTTAAGTGTACTTACTGCAGGCCTCATGTATTTCTTAATAAGCTAGGGAGGCTCCGTACGGGCACGCACTGGTTTTAATGTTGTTCTTAATCACACAGCAAACGTCAGCTCATCAAATTTCGACGGACATGGTAATTACTATTTCTGGTTAGAGGGTCAAGTTTGGACTACACGCCGTGTGATTGGATTGCGACGTGCAATCTCAATGTAATGGACTGTGATTCACATTGAAGTGAACCTTAGTCACTGCGATCACTAGGACCGTACTCAAAGCAGATGAAAGTTGGGTGTTGCCCACCCGAAAACACTGCATAACCACGACGTGTTTCGATGTAATCTCATCTCATCAGATGGAGACGCGTCGTGGTTGTGCAGTGTTCTCGGGTGGGCAACACGCAATTTTCATCTACTATTTCTGGTGTTTTAGGATAGATTTCGGAGGGTATAGAGACGACACAATTAATCCACTAATATGCTGCGTTCCTGAAGAAATAGTGTTTACTACAAAATATCGATGAAAGAAAAATCAAGCGAAGCGTAAACTTACAGAAACTAAGGAAAGTTAATCTTCTCAGGTTGTTTTATTTTATGCCGATCTGACAACGATGGTTTGTAGTAACCTTGTTTGCGAGCTGAAGGATGCAGTTGATTTTGGAGTATATCCGGGAGCGCTTTGGTAATGATGGAAGCCACATGATTACATGATCCCGTGCACTTTGGGCAGCAACAACCTTCAACGCTTCCTGGAAGTCGGTCGGATTATATCCGAATATCCTACATACTATGTTCCAGTGCAAGTCGCAATGTTATCGGTTTCAGCTTTCATCTGCCCCACCGTGTTCAAAACCTACGGTACAATGGCTACCTCCTAACGGCTGCTATGGTCATCACACAGCCATAGCAAGGTGGTTCACTTTGCTTTGAATTACAACTACACAATTTTTGGACCCTCAATTGCCATCAAAAAGGAAAGAGATGCACTAAGTCAATGCATTGCTTTAACTTGGCAATTGCTTTATTGTATTTACATTCTAAGCTATTTAGTTATTTTGTGCCTGCATAATTAATTAATTGCCACATCCTCAACCGGATGAGACAAGACGCAAGAAAGATGATCCGCTCATAAAGTATAAAGGAGATGCAAACTGATACTACGGAATTGCTTGATAACAACAAATATAATTCATTTCCAATTGATTCTTGTACACAAGGCTTCGGAACGGATGCTCATGGAACAATTGAACAATGGTCGGTGACGGGTAAAATGGCACAGGCATAACATGTCCCGTAAGTTGGCAACCTGTATGAATGGCCAATTCAAATAATACATTAATAGATCCAGTAAAATACGCATCGGTGAATTGATATAGCAATTGTAGAAAAATAGTACGGTTGTGTGTGGTATATGATACCATGCCAAAACGGATTAACCAGTTGTTATAGGTAAGGTAAACAGCAAGTAACAATCAGGTTGCTCACTTTTTTGCACAAGTTTACGTGTGATACTGTGGGTCCTGAATCCAAATTGGCCAGTTAGCCTGAATATATCACGAACATCTTTCCATGGGATAAAGTGTTTTTGACCGCAACATTATATCCAAAGTTTATTGGATATGGCTAGGATGGAGACGCAGACAACTGAGTTTAGATGTGTGTCCTAGGGTTGACAGACCCGGAGGAAGAATTAAGCTCGTCGAAAAACAATAGAACTGTATCGTCAACTCAGTGTCAGGCTATCGACTCTCAGCTTGGTGTTCGGGCTGCTTCAAAAGGTGGCGGCCTACGTGACTAGGGTAGCCTTAGGTTCGTTCACAACCTCAAAATATTCATGTTTTTGGAAGTGTGCTTTCATTTAACACGGCAAACTGAAACCAAGTTAGTGTTTGATATTACGGAGTATGCGAAATCAGGCTGGCTTCATAGAATGGACATAGTGTCAGATAAAAACAAAAATACTATAGATAGTACGATGTCTCACGTGAGGTCACCAAATATTAGTGCCATTTCAATCGAGAAAAGCCACAAATTCAGTAGATTGGATACTAATGTAAATGAGAGTAATGATGCATACAAGCTAGAAACCTCTCTCATTTGACTATATGGAGGCTGTGAGTCCAAGCCAGATTGCGGACTGTTACGATAATGCCTGCCTCTAGTCCTGGGCACGTAGCTAGAACCGTACAGGTCCGTAGTCCGGTCGTCAACTTGTGTTTGATGCGCCTTAATACTACCTAATTAGTCTGCTTGTTGAGGTGTGTGATAAAATGCTTCCTCAATCGCCCATGAATGTTGTGATAGGCTTGTGCAAGCATGCGGTTAGTGTGCCACAACCGAACAGAGAAGTTGATTGGACGCCTGTGCATATTTGCACTACGAGCTGATTGGTTCGGTGGAGCGGGTTGGTTTAACTAATTCAAAGGAAGAATCTCATGAATACAGCAGCGATGTTGGTTATGGAATTGACAGTTATTTATATTGAGGGTCCTACGTGCTTGTCAGGCTGTCATTTTGTTGAAATCTGCTTTACCGAATAAACCGTTTTTCCCTGAAGGACCGAGTTCTGCGACAAGGAGCCTTAGAAACCAAGCCAGATCACCAAATAGTGGTCAGTTGCCGTTTGGAGCGCAACCAGCTTTGCAACCACCTGTCCCGCTATGCATGGGAGAACAGAATTTGGCCAATAATTGGAGACGGGAAAAGCAAGTGGGTCGATTTCTATGTACTGATGCGGCTGAATGAACAACCGATGACCTACCGATTGGTGATGTTTAGACATACGATCGGAGATGATGCACGCCGCGCCTTGGAAACCATGCAGTACTAAAAAGACGAAGACCCAGATGATCTAGAAAATGTCATCCGAAAATTCGTTGAGATCGGCGAAAACCAGACTAACGAGACTTATCGGTGGTGCCTCAGTTTTACCCGAAACCGATGCGCAAACGAAATTAACAAGAACCTTGTTACGGAGCTGAAGATCCTGGCTCGTCCCCGTAACTTTTGCAATTGTATGGCTGACAGTCTCATACCAGATAGAATCGTGCTGGGGAACAATGCTGAAAACTCCACCAGGCGGCTGTTGCGACAGCGGCAGTTATCGCTCATGATAGACGTCACAGTGAATTACCAGCTGCACATCACACCTAGAAAAGGCGATGGCCGACTGAAGCAGAACTATGTGACGTACCAAGTTTACCCGACAAAACTACGAAGCCTGTTGTCAAGACATGTGAGATTTGCAAATTCTGCGCAGCGTGACTCCCGAATGATAGTAATCAAAATCCGGCGTGAGGCCGAATTTGCACCAGATGCAACAGACAGAATCATTTTGTTCGACGTTGTTAGTCTTCGAAGGTGTATGCACTCAGTCGTGACAAAACGCCTTGCCGACTTTGAATATTCAATCAGCAACGTGTCGCGGACATTACCAAAGAAATGCGTCTTTGCGAGTTTATTGGTTAGTGACGAGATGGTACGTTTCCAGTAGGACTCGAGTGCCATCATAAAAGTAATTCCAGTGGAGAGGTGTCCAGGAATTCTTGCGCGACCTAATCAGGGAGTCCTGCGCATGTGGAACGATTCCAAGCTCAAACTGAAAGGTTTGGCTACAATCAAAGTGAGCAGTCACACAGAAGGCTCTTCACACTAGTTTGCATTCGTGCTCGTAGAGGAAGTGCTCATACCGATTCTCAGCATTGATTCTATCCAATGTCTTAACTTTATTCCTCCTAAACATAACCGTTTTGTGCATGTATGTGAAGTGGAGACATGTTAGTGAATAGTATCCATCCATGTTTGAAGCTTCGGTTCACTTATCTATAGATCCGTCAATATGACCGAATGCGCTGCCCGCTAGAAGTGTTCCATTGGCATTACGTGACAAATTCGCCAAAAATTAAGTAACTTCACAAAATTGAGCATAATCGATAAGGTAGACGAGCTGGCAGACGGTTAGCCAAGTCGCGATTGTTACGAAAAAGAAAGGCGATTCGCGTCTGTGCATCGGTCCTAAGCCGTTGAATGAAGCTTTACGTAGAGAACCTATGCACTGCCGACGTTAGAATAGGTCCTGCCGCGTTTGGTTAACGCGGAGCACTACACCAAGATTTATCTCTTACCGGCTTTCTGGTACGTGGCCCCAGATGAGGAATCCAGTCTCCAGACGACATTTGCCACACCCTTCGGGCGGTTTCGCTGGCTGCATTTACCGTTTGGTTTAAAGGTTTCGAGCGAAATGTTTCAGAAGCGGTTACTGCAAGCTGTTGATGACATAGACGGTGCAACGTGTGTATCAGTTGATGTACTGATTTACGGTTAACCGAACGGGAACATGACGCCAATCTGCACCACTTTTTGCAGCGTTGCGTGCAAAAGGACATAAAGCTCAAACGTGAGAACGTTGAGCTCCGGAAATCGGAAGTGGTTCTTATGGGCACATTCTGACCTCCGAGGGAATAAAGATCGATTCAACAAAAACCGAAACAGTGCAGGAGATGTCACAACCTGATGACGTCAAAGCTGTTAGTCGTTTCAATGGCATGCTGAATTATTTGAGCCGGTTCTTACCAAGACTTGCTGAAATCATGGCACCCATCCGGAGACTGACTCACAAAGGTGTTAATTGGAGTTGGGGAGAAGAGCAGGAAGCAGCCTCTACAACCATCAAGTCTTATTGCCTGTGTACTAGTACATGCTTATTATGATCCGGCTGTACTCTTGGAGACGCAGTGTGACAGCAGCCAACTCTGAATAGGTTCTGTTCTCCTGTAGGATTTCCGCAGTCGGGTGCTCACAGTGGCGGAACAGCGCTATGCGCAGATCGAAAACGAGATGCTCCATGCCGTCTATGCAATGAAGCGATACTACGACTACACATTAGAAAGGAGCACTACAGTGTATATTGACCATAAACCGTCCGTGTCAATAGCTAATAAACCGTTACACAGTGTCTCTCGACCCCTTCAACGGATGCTTATCCGACCCCAAAAATGCGACATGGATCTAGTGTACACACTGTGGAGGCAAAAGTTCATCGCGGACGCTCTGTCGATAGCTCATCTTACGGTAATCAAGCAACAACAAGAAGTACACGAGGCAGTCACTTTGGTACATCAGTTGGCGTTAACGACAGATCGCCTGAGAGAAATAAAGCGTCCTACGGAGGAAGACGCGACGTGCGTGACGCTGCGCGACGTGGTTTTGTCGGGGTGACTAGATGCAAAGTATAAATGTCCAAAGAATTAACGCTTTTCTTTAATTTTTGACAGGAACTCACGTATGGCGGTTTGTTATTTAAAGGAAATCGCATTTTGATTCCACCGCCGCCGCTCATCGACCCAATTTCGGTGTCAAGTACAGTACTAGTAAAGCACGCGAACTCATGTTCTAGCTCTAGATGACAAGTCAAATCCGCGACCATGTATCTAGCTGTTCAGCTTGGCGCTCCCATAAGGCTCGCCAAGCCAGGGAACCAATGATATTGTGTGAGATTCCAGATCGACCATGGCAGAAAGTAGTGGTAGACTTGTTCCATGTCAACAGGAAAGATTATTTAATTACTATTGGCTATTACAATGACTATTATGAGATCGATCCACTCACCACTACCACCAGGGAAGCGGTCATCAATAAGCTTAGATGTCAGTTTGCCAGTCACGGAATACCGGAGGAACTAACTTCCGACAATGGCCTGCAATTTACAAGTGCTACCTTCCAGACATTCGTAAACAAGTGGGAATTTTCACATTGACAAAAGAGCCCGTATCATATTCAATCTAACGGAAAAGCAGATGCAGCGGTAAAACAAGCCAACAGGCTGTTTTCGAAAGCTATGAAGACCCGTAAGTAATGTTGTTGGAGATTCGCAATACACCATAACTGAACATCGGTCTCAGTCCAGTTCAACGTTTGTACAGCAGAAGGAGAAAAACCCTAACGACTGCGTCTGCTGAACTCTTACACCATGTCTCACCATCGCATGAGGAACTGCAAAGGGGCTTAAGCAGATGGATGGCAGATCAGAAACGGTATTTCGATCTCGGGACCCTGGCTCAACCTGAGCTATCAGTGAATGTAAAAGTGTGGACCCAACCAAGACCGGGTGTCAGCGAAAGATGAAAGAAAGGTGTAGTAACCACGAAGATTGACGAACGATCTTAAGATGTCAGTACTGGAAGAAAGGTAATCAGAAGAAACCTAGTGTAACTATGGCCAAACCGGTAATGTGAAGGTGAACCTGCTGCAAAATACTTGATGCCTTAAAGAGAGGTCACAACGACTGAGGCAGCAAAGTCCACGCGGAGCAGAAGAGCGTACGGAGTCTTCTGCGACACCGATGCAGCTGATCGCGGAAAAGGAAAGGATGTGATAGGAATGTGCAAGCAAAACGTTAGCGTGCCACAACCGAACAGAGGAGTTGATTGGACTCCTGCGTATATTTCGTCTACGCGCTGATTGGTTCGCTGAAACGGGTTGGTTTAACTGAGTCAAAGGAAGAATCCCATGAGTGTAACTATGTCGTTTGTTATGGCAATGAGTTAGTTATTTATATCGACGTTCTTACCTGCTTGTCAGACTGTCAAATTGCTGCGTTCGCTTTGTCGAACAAACCGTTTTTCCCTGAAGGACCGAGTTCCGCGACAATTGTCACATGCGCTTGGTAATGAATAGACGTTAAACTCTATTTACACGTCTGCATGTGAATCACTTGGTGCAGCTCACGTGGTACAATGACAATGAACAATGAACAATGAATGTACACGGGTTAAGAAGCGTTGCTTTACAAGCCCCGTTGGATAGTTGGTGGGGATATCAACATAACAATCATGATGAAAAGGATAGTAAAATAGTTAATACATGAAATACGAAAATAAGGACTTATCGTTTGCTTCGCTGCAGTCCTGTGATCCACTTAGATTCACAACACCCACAGTTAACAACAAATAATTCCAGAGTAAACTCCAGGTGTGGATGGAGACATAGTGTTAAGTAACAAAGTGTAAGTGGATGAGTGCATCGTCCAACCGCCTTTTAAATTTTGTTAGTGTCGGTGCAGAGACGACCGATTCTGGGAGAGCATTCCACGGGTGACAGACACGAATGGAAAAGAAATTTCTGCGGCACTCCAGACGACTGTATTGTTCTGCGAGTTTTAATGAGTGGCCCCTCAGGTTTGTATTGCTGCTGAGTTGCAGTAAAGGACGGCACACATGATGTGGGTCTCGCAGAATCAAGTATGTCATAATCAGGTCGCCTCGTAGTCTGCGAGAGATTCCACTGAACAATCCCAGTCGTCGCAGCCTCTCCTGGTAGGAAAGATTGCGCATTCCAATTACGTTCTTAGATGCCCGGCGTTGTGGCTGCTCCAGTGCATTAAGGTCGTGTTTCAGCCATGGATGCCAGGCTTGAATGGCGTATTCGACATGGGGGCGAACATACGCACTGAGCATCTGTCGAAATATGGAGCTGTTTATATGTTCAAACCCCGCCTCAACAGCCCAACGTGTTGGTTCCCGGTCTTCGAGGCCTTTTCGGATTGCCTGGAGCAACCCAAGTCATCTTGAACCAGGACATCCAAGTCACGTTCGAGAGTTGATTGTTGCAGTACATCCGTTCCGAGTCGGTATGAGTAGCTGCCCTGATGTCGGATGGAAAGCACCTTGCATTTACTGATGTTGAAATGCAATACGTTTTGGGTCGACCAGTGATACACTGTATCTAAGTCACTTTGGAGAACATGTTGGTCGGCGTTCGTCTGGATCCTGCGCCAGATCTTGATATCGTCGGCAAACATTAGGAAGTTTGAAGCGATTCCCTGTGCAAGGTCCTTAATAAACACCAGAAACAAACGTGGACCTAGAACCGAGCCTTGCGGCACACCACACTCGACTTGTATGGGGTCCGATAAAGAGCTCCGAACTCTGACCACTAATTGCCTTTGAAATAGAAATTTGGCGATCCAGCTTAAGAGGGTCTCCGATCCCGTAATGCTGCAGCTTGGATAGTAGTATCCGATGGTCTAGACGGTCGAAAGCCTTGGAAAAATCCAGGTATATCACATCAACACCTTCTCCAGCGTCGGCTGCCTCGGTCCAACTACTGCGTGCAATGAGTAAATTAGTTGTACATGACCGCTGTCGACGGAAACCGTGCTGTTCAGGAGTGATGAGGTTGCAGTTTTCCAGATAGCACACCAGTGCATCGGCAAATATGGATTCCATGACCTTGGAGAGTATAGGAAGAAGGGTTACTGGGCGGTAGTTGGAGGGATCAGATCTGCTTCCACCTTTGTGAATCGGGCTTATTATTCCAAACTTCCACATGGCGGGAACTTGGTTCTGGTCTAAGCAGTGCTGGAAAAACTGAGCTAAATATCCTGCCAGTTGGTTTGCTGCTACTCCCGTTGTGTATGTTATGTTTAATATGAGCTGAATTCTAAAAAATTAATGTTTTGGGAAGGTTGCATACATACCTAAAAATTGGCTCAGTATTGAGTATATTAATATCTGGTCTCCAGTTAGCCGCCGGGAGCGTCCATGAATACTCCGAGTATCATCAGTCGCTCTTGCAAGCAAGATTGTGCCAACCTGCGACAATTTTGTTTGCTTAAGGTTATGCGGTATCGAGATTTACGATATCCCGCTTTATCTGTTGTTTAGGCTGCTTAGCGTCTGCCACATGGGAACGCATGGGGGCATTAAACATCAGAGAGAAGATGGACGTATCCAAGTTTCCAAGTACCACCCGCAACAGACCAACATGCTAATTACATCGGCTTGATGTGTGTTCAGAATTCCTGGTAAAACCGAAGTCGTAAAGCACCAGCACTCCTTGGTCATGTTTCTGGGAGGTCGCATGCCGGTCATGCGTCTTGTGCTTATAGATGTAAGCGTGTTTATGGCGGATGTGGACAACACGGAACTAGTCCACATTGAATGGCAGTGCGTTCCACATCGACCAAATCCAGGCCTTATTGGCTTCGCGTTAGAGGACTTGGTGGTTATCCAATCCCTTGATCGTACATCAAAGCTTAACGTCCTCTGCGAAAAGTAAAAATTTTGTGGTGATAACTCTCACTGTACCCTTAACGAAAACTAGGAACATGCGGGTCCCAAGTACCAAACCCTTCCATACGCGCACTCCGCCCGAATCGGGTGAGACAGTGTCTGCCATTTACGAAGAAAGTTACTGGTCCACCCTGATACTGGAATTCCGATGTCATAGTGCTGGTTTGTAAAACCAGCTTTGATGATCCAAGTGATTGAACATTGTCAATACGTCCAGGTGACTGACATCATTCCAGTCCCTTCATCTACTCTTGCGGTCCAATTAGCGCGTGCCAACAGGAGATTCATCGTACATGATCGAGGTTGACGCAACCTGTGCAGCTCCGGCGCAATGATGCCGTAGCTTTCCAGTATCCCATCAGTGGATCTGCGATGATAGTTTACAAGACTGGCGAGAATAAGGCGAAGTATTACTAGGCGGTAGTTGGAAGGATCGGATCGACTTCATCCCTTGTGAATGGTGGCTATATTACCTCTTTTCCATTTTGACGGAACTATGTGTTCGTCTAGACAGCGCTGAAAGTATTCGGCAGGATGTTGGACTAGGCGCATGGCTGCTACCTGCAGTGCTTTCTGGTGAATGTTATCTACTCCATGATAGATGTTTGTACGCAAGGATAGTAGTTTTTCAGCACCGATTCCGCTGTGAATTTAGTGCTGGATAAAACTGATACTGCAATGGCCGAAGCCGGTATAGGGTTCGAGGCTTTTATCCCATGGAAGGTAGGGAAGCGTTAGGGCTGTGGAGCGTCGGCCGCCTTTTTCATTTTTTATATGTATACCCACCAAACCTATTGTGTGAGGGGATTCTCTGCTGCGCCTAACGAAGGCTATTCAGATGTCTTTTAAAAAAATTGTGGTTCGAGCAGAATCGTTTCGCTGGCTTCTGGAGAGCGTTAGTTTGTCGTCACCAACCAACTACACTGTGTAATTGCGTTGAACTGCGTCAGCTGTCCACTTTTCTGCACTGAGATTGCTTTTGTAAACGCACCACCGCTCAGAGCCATATCTGTTCGTGTTCGGCTTCTCAAAACAGAATTTGGTTTGAGGGTATGATGGAAAGCTTTTGGCTCTACTGCCATTACGACTAGTAACGCGAAGGTTTTATTTATGTTATCCAGTCTGTTGCTGGATTACACTTAGTGATGAATATCCAGCTAGAGTTTTCAACGAATGCGAACAATCGTGGTAATGTATAACGCATCACTTCGGGCTCTGCTTTAGGGTATCCGCATAGCTTAAGGAATCAAACAGTAGAGTCATGTAACCGTCTATGACCCAACGGACTCTATACATGTGGCCCCTCAACCATGAGCCCTTTGCTGGTGTGAAACTTATCTAACAGAGATGGCTTATTTGCTGCGCTGAACTTAATTGGAGTGGTGACGTGGTTGTATAGGGGTATGCTAGTGATTAGGCATCGCTGCAACCTTCTACAAGGTTGCTATCCTTTGCAGGATTTTCCACATCATGGATGTTGAAATCACTGTAGGTAGGTGTTGCAGGAACGTCAAATATTCCCGCAAAAACACGCCAGAAACCCCGGCAGAATGGCTGTGGAAACAGAGGTCCAATTCCTCCCCACAACGCAGCAGAGCTCAGCCACTCCGAGACGCGGCCCAACTGCGCACCTTTCGACAATGCTCATTTGCAAACTACCACCTCTTCGTGGTGACTGTTTTCCCTAACTTAATGACCCATAGCACTGGCTGTAACTGCCCTTTATGGGTCGTAAAATAGTCTACAGAGGAGCACTTGCCTTTTCTTTCTCATCGCCTCAGTTGGGAGTCAGTCGGGTCACGTGATTGCGTGTGAGTCGTTAGCTGGCCAGCCTTCGCGTCTAAGTCATTAGCGCGCGTCTATCGTAAACCCCCCTCTCTTGTGCGTCCGTTCCGAGGGCTCAGCGTCTATCCAAACACGTGCAGCTAGAATCGTTCACTCGCTCGTTCAATTTTCCGTCTCACCGGCTAAGCTAGCTTCATCAGGTCAGCGCAACTCCGTTCGAGTGGCCAGGGTTACAAGTCGTCATCGTAGGCGTGCTCCAACCGTGCCAGCGACAATCTTATAAGGTAATTACGCAATTAGAACAGAGGTGGCGTTCTCCCTAATCATACCAGTAGGACATTGGAATATTTCTGATTTATCCTAATCCTGATGGCTGATACTACATTGTGGTCCATTTCCGGGTCGAGGTTAGGCGGTCGGTAACTTGCGGACACAAGTTGTGCATTCTCGACTTTCAACCACATTTGGCATCGAAAATAATCTATAACTTGACAGCGAAGGTTTACTTTGTAATAATTGTTCATTCCCCCTACCATGCCCATTCTATCGTTCCGAAGAAGTGATATATATGCTAGAGCAACCTAAACATCAGTAATCTCACACTTCAGCAACGTCCCGGTGATCATTTTTATATCTCGAGGCAGTGACGGAGTTCGACCAACTTATTAATGGTGCCTTGTTCATAAGAGCAAGTCAGGTTCTCAGTAACCAAAAGCGTTGGATGTTGAACTAAGTTTGGCGTCTGTGCCGACCAGTTAGTGGTCTTCCACCAGCTGCTTTTGAGTAGTTGCTGGTATTTGAAGTTCGGTCGGGTTACATGATTACTCTCAGTTGTCCTGGCTCTGATGGCCGCCGGTATTTTGTCTTGTTGCATCGGATGCTAAAGTTGTCATTAAATCAATCTCTTCTCAGAGCTGTATGAGAGGAAGATTCATTAGTTTGGTCGTCTCCAATGAGGCGTTAGCCATTCATAACTGTGTAAGCTCTGCATTTAACCGAACCTTTTAGGCACTCTATAACGGAATTTAGAGCAATTATGGAAGATAAACGGTGTCATTAGCTCACACTGAATCATGATCTTTACCAACCTAGGACCGTTTCGCCTAGGTGGGTGGGACTAGAATTCTTGTCAATCGCTAAGCAACAATGTTGCCGAGGAAAAATGAATGGTAGAAGTAACTCAATTGCTCCCCAATTGAGTGCTTCCGCGTACTCAGAGGAGGATGTTTAAAGCTCAGGAACACCGTAAACAATAAGCGTCCGTTTCTTGTCTCTTTTACGAACTTACCTACGGTTGGTATCCTCTTTCCGGCGTTCCTCCCAAGGGGTATCTGGAACTATATGCACCTCATGTGATTTGTTAGGGAGCCGGAACTAAGACAGTAGAAAGCGTTAACGGAACTCAGTATCACCCTGTGAACTCAACGTTTACCAAGTTGCACTAAATTTAGATGACGTTTGATCTATCTCAGTGTCATGGGCACAACATTAATGCCAATCGCACCACAAATGGAATTCCGCTGGTTCTGTCATCCAACAGCTCCCTCTTCAATGAAGTTTTCTGCAATTCGTGAATATGTGTACTCAAAATATTTACAGCACTCTGATGTCTTCCATCGGGTACAAGTTTGAAGGTATTAGCAGTTGCAGTGAAGCAATTAAGGGAATTGAAGTACGTCATAGTATGTCATTTTTAGATTTCAGTGGACGCTGTACGCTCAGAAAAAGAGCCTTGCCATAGAGACACCAATATCTCCCGTACTGGCAAATTTATATATGTAAAACTTTGATAAGTGTGAGTTGACAAACTCCAGTAGCAGGCCAAAGTTTTGATGGCGCTGAGTAGATGAGACTTGTGTTATTATTAAACGCGATAAGAAAGGAGTTAATAAACTCTCTGACATCCATTAATGAGAACAAAAACCTTACTGTGGAACTAGAATCTTACAGGGGCACACAAACATTCCTTGACTGTCTAGTTCACAGGAACAGAGGACGGCTAAAATCAGCGACACATTGTAGACCAACAGATACAGGTGGAATACTATACTATAATTCAGGTCCTCTAAAATACGTCTATGCTGCGATTGCAACCTTCTGTTTCACAAGGCCCAGACTCAATGCACAGAGGAAGAAGACAGGAGGGCCGCACGGAAAGCGGTAATGCACAAATCAATAGAGGGTGAACAATCGAGTTGGTGAATTAAATGCCAGTTGCAAAGAGTGACGTAGTGGATTGGGACAGTTGGAATCCCTTAAAAAGAAGGAACTTCTGTAGCGACCAGGCTAGTACTAAACGAGAAGATCAGAGTGGTTCTCCATAGAAGTCATACGTTCAGTTCAACAAGGTTCCATGATGAAAGCGCACACGAAGGAAGCGCACAAGAAATTTGTGCACAGTAAAAGTCGCACCGACATAAAAGCCCTCACGAAGACTGCACACTCGGAACATTGCGCATAAGGAAGGTTGCATACACTAAAAGTGAACACATATGATCAAGTTGGTCACATTACCACAAGTGCGCATATGATCTAATTATGGCAGTAACAAGATGCAATTTTTGGTCTATGCCTTCAAAGTAGCAAATTGTGACAATTATGACATTCACACCCAAGGTGCCGGTTAGATCGGCCGATGCGCACGTACCGTACCGCGCAGCGTTTCGAAACCATGTGCAAACAACACAGACGGAGTATTGCTCGCTTTCGTGATGTTAAATGCGTAAACAAGGAAATAACTACCTGTAGATTACTGAGCATAGAAGAACAGCACTTCCTGTCAGACCCCAAACATGCATGAGCCATCAGAGTATAACAACGAACTAAAACCGTTCTTACTAGAAGAGAGAGTGGTACCACAACCGCTCTCATTACTGTGACATCCAATAGAAGCAAACAATCTATTTTCACTGTTCCCGTAGTATGTGCACATGACGAATAAAATCACTAGCAAGGCAGGAACATTCAGGCCTTAAAGCACCAGCCGTCTCTTTTCAACCAGTAATACCAGTGATCCCGAACGATAACACACCCACTTGCTTAACCACATTAAACTGCATCTGTCAGTTCATCTCAGTATTCACCCTCTACACCACGAGTTTGTTGCCCCAATTCTCAAAACTACAAAATGTTCTCAACAACCGTCTTGACAAGCACATATCAGCTTTCTTACTGCTGATCAATGCAAGATCTATTAAGAATAACGGCCGAAATACGGGTTCGAGCCCTACCTGGAACAGATGGAATGCGCACTCCTGACGATGCGAGACAGGATGAAAAATGAGTACAGTACTTCTCTGGGCGGTTGATGTTTGTCTCAGTGAACCTAGATGTGGTGAATTTCTACTTATACCATTCACCCCCCCCCTACTCCTCTTCTGTAAAATTCATTTTCTAAACATGATTGCACAGTTGTGCACACCAAGTGCAATCCTCGTCATTGAAACGTGTTGCTCTACTAATGCACTGGATTCAACTACTAACCAATGATGATGATAATGATGATGATAATGATCGCTGCACAAGTTGTCGGCATCTAAACCGGTAACACTAGTTGCATTATTTCAAGCGTTCTTGTTTAGGACCTGAGTCATGTCAGTGCGCAGTGGGCTGTTGCATGATGACGCCGTCTCGCGTCTATCTCAGTGAATGACACTTCACACTTCAGTTTTGCCTGCATCTCCAAGTTACCAGTCATTCAATAGTATAGAAAGCGAGGTATTCAAGCCCCAAGTATGTCAAAACGCGGTTGCATTTGGTTTCTGGAGTACTCCATGATTAACAGTGCAACAAGAAACGGCGGTGTAGTTGCATTCCACTTAGCAAATCGCGTACTCGCTTCCCGTTTAGATAGAACTGGCGGATTAAATCAGTTACACAGCAGTGTCATTAGCCAAACACTGGCGTTCAAAAGTCATTTGGTGCTGTCTAGCCTCTTGCTCTGCGGTGGCGGTCATCAACATCTTCATGGTTAAGCGACACTGGCAACGAACTCCATCTGCTTACATGGAGCCGCAAATTTGTTGTGGCTTCGACAAACTAAATTTGTGAGTATTGTCCAATCTTTGCTTGTGGCTTATGAATCACAGTCCATTGCCGGTCTACAGCCTTTGTGCCTGTGCTAGGCTCAATGCGTGGCCCCATCTATCATGCGATGTTCGGTACGCGACGGATTCGCAACTGCGACAGGAGTGCTGTGCATGTTGATAAGTGTGCGCCGACACTGTTGCTGAATCTTGACTACAATTCACTTGCCTCCCGGTCTTATTCCTATGGGTTTACACCGGATGTTGTCTGTATGAATGGGGCTATTTGTGGTGTAGTGCAAGACAATCCATGTCTAACTCACATTAGGCGCAGGCATCCTGTGGCTGTCCATATGCAGTACGCAGTAACAAGCAGAACCGAGAACGGAAGCTGTGAGTCATAGTTAACATTAGTTAAGACATGCATGCGTCGTCATAGTGTGGGGCGGCGGAAGCCAGTGACTGCTCGTGAACGGGAACGACAACAAAAATGGGATTGTAGAGAGTTAGCAACGGGCGCAATGGATGAGACGAGACAAGACTCTGGGAGTGTTGCGGATCGAGCCGACGGCATGGGCCCAGCACAACGGAGGAGGTATTTGTCAAGAATGCAGTGAATCAGACAAATGCTCCGCGAGCGAAGCCCTCAACGGTGAAAGCCGGTCGAGTGTTTCAGCTACGGGAGAACAAATCGCGAGCTTTCGAATGACTCATGGCCAACCAGAATCGGATGTACCGAAGCGGAGATACTGGATGGAAGATGGAGAGATTGTCTTGTAGCCCAACCTAGTAGGCATCTGGAATGGGCCGCCACTCAAATCCTCATCCGTGTTGCGTCTTGCGAAGAAAATACGTTCCTAATCTGTACGGGTTCGTGAGTTGTGAGTGGCAGGTTCTTATGGCAATACACGCTCTGCCCCCTCCCCCTGCGTCGTTCTCGCTACACTTGTGCCGTGACCAATCAGGATGAAGCTGACCTGGCCAGCGCAATTCGCCCACGGAGACGTGGAGTCCTGACTCGGTGAATTTGAGGCCATCGCTGCATGCAACGGGGTCAAAGGTGACGCCAATTTGCTAACTGCTTTGGGCACGCTGTTGGATGGAAGAGCGAAGGCGGTGTATTTGCTCGCTCGGAAGGCCAATTCCGGCTGTTCGTTCGCTGAGATGAGGGCGGCATTGTGTGCAGAATTTGGAAAGGAAGACGATAGACAGCGAGCAATGGAGCAATTTCACTCAGCCAGATGGGACGAACAGAGGATTCGTTTGTGTTTTTTGAGCATCTGGACAAACGTCTTGCGATTGGACTCCCCGAGTTGGAGGGTAACGCAAGAGAACGGCTACTCAAACAGCAATTTGTGCGAAGCCTGCCGAACCCAATCCATGACAAGGTAAAGTTGGCAGCGATGGTTGGGGAGAGCAGGACGAAGGATCTTGTGACGGTTGCCCAGAGTTTTCCAGAGCGAGTGACTGTGAGCAGAGTCCAGCATTCTAACCAACCGTCCGGAATAGTGGAGAAGCTGTTGTCGAGGGAGACTCCGAGAGCGATTTCACAACGCAATGAACATGGAAGCCGGAACGGTCGTCGCTGTTTCCGATGCAATCAGGTGGGTCATGTGGCTAGATCCTGCACCAACTGCAATTTGTATCATTGTTTCTCTTGATCCTCGCCGAGTAGGTGGTGCGTATCGGTCGTCAAGGTGACTATTGTAAGTGTGTCGGTCCGGGCCATAGAGGATACGGGAGCGGGAGTGGCCATCACGAAAAGGTTCGAAAGGATTCAAGTAACTCAGTCCTCGATCGTGATGCAGACTGTCGGTGGACACCGTTTTAACCGTGACAGGCACACAGCGGTCGCGAATCAGGATAGGGAAACGCTCATCAGCCATGCTATGTGCATCATGGAAGAGACCACCGAAACAATCATCGGCAATGACATCCGCAAACGGCTCAGTGCCAGGATTGATCTGAGGAACGAGTTAGTAATCGTAGGCTACGAGACGATTGAGATGAACACTAAGAGCCACTCAAGTAGGTTTCGTCAAGGTCTTGCCTGACCGCCAGTACCCTGAAGTACGGGGTGTACTGAGCAAGTATGTCCACATACGCACGGACACAGGTGACGATTACGGATTCCGCAGCTGGGTGGAACATGGAATACCATTAATCCCTAGAGGGCAGTGAAAGCCGATCTTTAGAATAATACCGCAGAATACGCTGACGGAGATACAAAACAGGTAGTAGAGATGGAAGCAAAATGAATCATCAAGCGAACACACAGTCCGTATTCATCACCTGTGCTACTGACGGAAAAGGCCGACGGTACCTATCGATTTTGCATTGATTTCAGAGAACTGAACAGAGTGACAGTGAAGGATGCGTTTCCGATGCCCCAGACGGAAGAAATTTTCTCCAGCCTTCACAGCGCCAAGCGGATTTCCTTGATAGACCTCCGATCGGGATATTGGCAGCTGCCCATCGCAGAGGAAGATCGCCACAAGACGGCTTTCAGTGTGAATGGCCAGCAGTACGAGTTTCTAAGAATGCCGTTTGGATTATGTAACGCCCCAGCTACATTCAGACGCCTATTGCTGATGGTCTTGGAGAACCTACAAGGCGTGGTTGTCTACGGGGATGACATCATCGTCTTCTCCGAGACAGAGCACGAACATGGTATCAGGCTTGCAGCAGTACTACAAAGACTGGAAGAAGCTGGTCTGAAACTCAGTCGCAAGAAGTCACAGATTGCTCGGGAGTCGATTGTATGTCTGGGCCACATTGTGGGCAATGGTCAAGTCCATCCGCTTCCGGAGAAACGCGAGACGATCAAGAGTTTTGCAGTGCCAAAATCCAAGCGTCAGCTCCGTTCGTTCCTGGGAGTGGTGGCTTATGACTCGAAGTTTGTGCCCCATTTTGCAGAGAGGATCAGCCCGTTGTTAAAGCTGCTTCACAAAGACGAACCGTTCGTGTGGACAGCCGAAACGGATCAAGCCTTTAACCACCTAAAGGCATGCATAGCAGAAGCCCCAACATGCCTACGGCTACCCAATCCAGATGAGAGATTCACTGTGGCAGTCGACGCAAGCAACGTGGCAATCGGTGCGGTATTGTCCCAACCAGCTGGGGTGGTGGAATATGCGAGTAGAGTACTGACAGTGGCGGAGCAGAAGTATTCCACGACGGAGAAAGAATGTCTGGCCATCGTGTGGGCCTTGGATAAATGGAGAACTTACCTCCTAGCGACTGAATTCCGGGTCGTCACTGACCATAAGCCGCTTTCATGGTTGATGACAGCAAAAGACCCACGGGACGCCTTGCGCGGTGGGCATACCGACTGCAAGAATTTAACTTCACCATCGAGCACGTAGACGGAACGCAGAACATACTACCCGATATGTTGTCACGCCCGTCGTTGGACGACCTCATGCCGGACAACGCTATACCGGTGCGCGCGGTCACAGTGGAGGAGAGGAACCTGCTGGGTGATCAAAGGACAGATGAATTCGTGAAGGTACTGTGCTCTCACTTACAGGCTGGCACCAAGCCGGAGGCCACATCAAGAGAGGTGGAGGAACTCCTTAGGATCTGGGACAGACTGGGGGTCGAAAACGATAATGTGGTGGTTGCGACAGACGGAAGGAAACTACCTTTTGTTCCACCGAATCTGCGAGAGCGGGTGATGCGAATAACTCATGATGGCGCCCATATGGGATTCGAAAGAGTCTTTGAATTGCTACGGAGGAGAGTGTTTTGGCCTACCATGAGGAAGGACGTCGCAGCATACATCCGGGGATGCCCAAATTGCCAAACGAGTCGCGAGATGGATGCACCGAGACCACCTATGCGATCGATGGAAGTCAATGAGCCACTTCAGTGTTGGGGACTGGATGTCTTTGGGCCCTTACCAGTGAGTCGATCAGGAAACAGATACGTTCTAGTGATGATCGACCAGTTCACTCGCTGGGTGGAAGCCATACCAATCAAGGATCAGACAGGCGAGACCGTGTCGCAGGCATTCGAATTCAATGTGCCAGCAAGGTATGGAATACCACAATGTGTTCTCACCGACCAAGGGCCCTGCTTCGAGTCGAAAGCATTTAAGGCGATGTTGGACAAGTGAGGCATCCAGAGGCGACGCACTTCACCGTACCACCCGCAGGCCAACGGAATGACAGAGCGGTTCAACCGCACCATGAAGATGTGGATAAACTGCACGAAGTTGGCATGGGAGGAAGCATTGCATAAAGTTCCCTTGCGTGCCGGACCAGCATGCAGTCGACCTCCAAGATTTTGCCATTCCAGTTACAATTTGGCAGAGAACCACGGATTATGCTGTATACGTGAATAAGGAAAACGAGTGAGGAGGAACATCCGGCACTACAGCACACACGATGGCAAGCGATTGCTAGAAAAAGGACCAAAGCCCAACAGTCAGCAATAAGAGGAACTACTACGCCAGACATGAGGCTCAAAGTGGACACGGTTCAGGATTGGTGAACAAGTCAAGGTACGACACAACGGTTGCAAGTGGTGCTGCTATGATGGGAAAAAGCATTTTCAGTACTTTTGGGCAGATCATGTCGACTCCAGGGGCAATGTACTCCCGGAGAAACTGTACTTTTCTTGCAACAGCTGCTGGAGTAAAGATGATGCTGGATGTGCCAATGACATTTGTTGGGAGTTGATGGAGCGAAGGTTCTATGGTATCTGTAGCGACCGAACCAAACTGTAGGAGTAGAGCATTCGCGGCATCCACAGCAGTAGTTGTTAGGCCGCTGCCGGTCATGAGTAGTGGTATTCCAGGCTTAACCTTTATTTTGCCATTCACAAATCTGTATAGTAGTTAGGTGTTACTCGTAAATAGCAGCACCATGTTCTCTTGCCATTCGTACTTATCGACTCGAATAAGCGACGCGCAGTAGTTTCTGATGACTTTGTAATTCTGCCATTTGATATCACATGGGCTTAGCGAAGGTTGCTTCCAGATTTCATCTCTTTTGTTGGTCCATTTATGTGTTCTGCTTCAGATCCATGTATTGGTCCAGCGCGATGCCCGTAATAGTACAGCCTTCGATGCTGATTTGATGACACAGTTAATTTTATCTTTCGGTTCACTCCACGCGTCATTCGCTGAACTGCGCGTCTGTAGGTCCCAGTCGACGGTTGCCGCTAAGTTGTGCAACTTGAAATAGTCCGTAATAGTTTGTTGAGTCGCTCTTTCTTTATCAACAATACCGCCACAAAACACATAACCAAACGTTGGGACTGAATGGTCGCTACTACCCAGTGGAGGATCGTATACTACTGACTCAACCATCAACTTATCATTAGTCAGGATTGAGTCCAGGAGTGCTGGCTTGTTTGAACTCCGGTGTCTGGTTGGTCGATGCACATGGTTATACAAAACTGCCATATCCATGAAGTTAAGCAGCTTCGATTTAAATGATGGCCCATTAGGGGACATTGATGCAATTGATGAACATTAAAATCGCCCATTATAGGATACTGAGAGTACTTTTGTGAAACAGCATAGCGGAGGGTGTTTAACAGAATGTTATCGCTGTCTGCTGACGAGTTCGGAGGCCTATAGATAACTGCTAAGGACAACCATCACTCATCTTCCGTGAATCAACATCTCGACCTTCTAGGTGCAGTCGGCAAAATAGTGCGTCAGGAATAACAAGGGAATTTTCGGTAAGGGCTTCACATTTCAAGTAACCTCGATAGTAGAGAGCAACACCGCCACCTCGAGATGGACTTTGTGCAGATCATGTCGATTCTAGAGGTACTGTACTCCCGGAGCGACTGTAATTTGTTTGCAGCAGCTGCTAGAGTGAAGATGACGCTAAATAAGCCAACGACATTTATTGGGTTGATAGAGCGAATGTTCTATGGTATTTGTAGCTACCGAGTCAAACTGTAGAAGTATAGCATTCGCGGCATCCACAGCAGCAGTTGTTAGGCCACTGGCCATCATGAGTGGTGGTATTCCGGGTTTATTACGACTAGACTTGATTTGATCCAAGGAACGATCGCGTATGATCACATCCCAGGACCAACACGTCGCACACACGTCGGATGAAAGACCCGATGCATTGAAGTCGTTAGTTCCATTGATTTTATCAAGCTTAGATTGTCACGCTGATGTATTCACACACCATCCTACCGTTCACAGCGTTCTAGTTCACAGTTTCAACTTTGAATATCGTTGATGTCTCATTCTGACTCCTTTACGTGGGCTAGCCGTTTCCTTCTGTAACTTCTGCTCATTACCGACACGGAGCAGCGCGCTTGTCGGTAGTCAGATCAGTTCAAAACAACCTTACGAATCCAAATGGGTTCATTTATGGCGTTTAAACTACACTAGCAGATGTGCCTAAAGAAAAGATTATTAAAAACGGCTAAATGAGGGGTAAAATGAAACCTATTCACAACTGTCACTTCAACAACCGCGGGCGCAACATGTTTATGAACTAGGTTAGTTCAACAAGCAAAAGTTGGACAGGAGGTCAGGTAGTATTACAAAGAAAAACAGTGATTTATACCGGACAAAAGAACCATTGGTTGACAAATCTCATAGGATTACCGGTGTGGATTATAACATTATGGCTAAAAAGGAAAGGAAAATATATAAAATGTTTGGTTTGTGGTGATTGATTGAGTTACTCACTTGAATATATATGCTAGTCTGCTCACCGCTACGTATCGGAGATCGGTGGTGAGCACGATGTTTGCGTTAATACGTCTTCCTATGAAAACGGACTGTCATTGTTGAATACTGCCTATTGAATACGTCAGGTTCTAACAATGTGATACCAACTCTCCTAGACGGATGAACGAACGAGACTCAGAATTATTTCTCGCACGGCACGGTAACTGACAATCTCGAAGTCTGTGGGTTCTCGGAACTTAGCCGCGAAAGATTAATTCACGCGAGTCGAACTGGTTCCTAGACCGAACGCAACGTTTCTACGCACGATTTCCCAACCCAAGACTGAAGCAAGAACAAGACAGGCCTTTGCCACAGGCGCTTTTACCGGCCAAAGCTAAGGCGATTCTAGCGTTTTACAGCCTCATTTTTATATCACGAAACGGTGATGAAGGGGGTTTTTCCTTGGAAGGGTTTGCGTAAACAAACCCTGGAAACAAGAAACATGGTTTTGTGTAAATGTGCAAATTCCGTAAACTGAGCAGAAATGTTGGAAGTTTGGCGAGAGTTGTCCGGAAAAATGAATGTTGCTTGGGTACAACAATGCGTGTTTGGTTGGAAACAAGACTGTTTCTGGGTGCAAAGGCTAACAATGTGAATGTTTCACGAGTTGGAGGGCTGACTGAAACGTGTGCGTTGTGTCTGGTCTGAGTAGTTGTGCACTCGAGTGAATCGGGTTTTCAGCCTTCCGTAATTAAGCCTGTAATAATGATAGGGACGTTGGGTCCACATAACAGTCATGTAATGCAAATAGGATACAGCGTAGCCTAATCCCTATTTTAAATGCCTAAATGTGGGGGCGAGAATAACTTGAGAAGGTAGAGCTTCCGACCCTCTGGATACACGAAGTAAGAAAATGTTTTGTCGGCAATCAATTCGACCTTGATGTATGGTCAGTTTGGTTTAGTTTCTTCCCAGTTTGGCATTGTGACTTACTTGCAACAGATGGCGACAGGCGTTGCTGGGATTATCCAGTATTTGGTACATGCGAAGATCTCGCAGAAGCCTATATTCGTGGCAATACAAGCTTAGGGCTATCAGTCTGCATTGATAAAGGAGGTGAAACAGTCCTCTAAGAATATTCGTCGTATAGCTTGTGGCTTCTTAAACTCATCTACATCGTGGTTACTCCAAGGTCGCCATGCCTAGTTCGCGTACTCCACATGGAACCTCAAGTAGGCATTCAGCATTTGTGGAAAGATTGATGGATTAAACTTCAGGAACGCACTTCGTAAGAGGCCAACGTGTTAACTGACACCTCACGCTGCAGAAACATTTTATTTTACAGTCGCAGAAGAGAAAGGGAGGGCTTTCGTGAGATTAATGAGCAGTGAATAAAATCGGTCGTTTAGATGTCAAGAGATATGCAAAACAACGATACTTTCCCCGACTGCTTGCATCCATGACGCATGTGAGTTTCTGCTTTAGGATCTCACTTGCATACGTAATTCAAATGGAGATACCAACGCCAAGCAAACAAGACTCTCAAGAGTCGGCATAGCGTTTCCCGTTTGAACCAAGTCAACAAGTGTTCGGGGTCCTCAGCGGACAGCATCGCTGATTGTGCGGAGACCACATTTTGACCAAAGAAATTTTGCCAAAACACAACCACATGTGCCGCTATATGCTAGATCTCAATCACAAAAGAAAATTGAGAGGCAACCATCTTAATCCCGTAGAACAGCAGAGTCGTTTGGAATAACACCGGAATTTTTATCAGTACGCCTTTGCAATACTTTGAATGTCCTACCGGAACCTGTCATATTGTAGCGAAGGCGACACGACAATGAAGCACAATCTTTATTGGCGCGATAACAAGCTATGTCACCACTCACACAAGCGTTCATTAATGAGTCATGTTCCCTTCCCCCTTTGCACCATCATTCCTGGCTTCCGCACGCGACACATCCATGCACTCTCTGAGGTACGAGAAGCATTATTCTATGTCCATTTCGCCCCCGTAGCTCCGCTTCCACGCGTCCCATTCTGGCCGATCCAGAGTCATTAGATAGCTCGTGCTTTGCTTGAACGTGGATGTATTACTCTGCTTGTGGTTGTTCCGGGAGGATGCAATAACGGCGGCTTTGTCCGATTTATTACATTCTCGACAAATACTCTCCCCGTTTTGCCTGGCTCAAGCTCGCTACCGTTCGTCGCTCGTGCGCCGTGTTTGTCTCGTTCCGTCAGGTCTGTGTTGCTCCGTCTGCTCCCCCTCATTACATCCGTTTCCCTTTCTTCCGCTCCTGTTTTAGTGACCTTACTGTCCTCCGTTCCACCACTGTCTGCTGCTTCCCTAATCTATGTGCTCCCACACGAACAGGGTTAAACCCCTTTTTTACTCTGCACTAATTTCGCTGGATCATCTTTCTTGATCCATGGATAAACTCAAATAACTTAAGAGATTTCACTGGCGAATAACTCACGGATTTCTTTTCACATTTTGCACCTTCTCTATGTGTACACTTGTAGGTGCACGATTTTTCCAACGTCCTTCTTGTCGTCATTTCTTATGTATTTAACCTTTGATTTTTGGTTTATACAACCTATAGTTCAGTGAGTTCAGGGTCGTAAGCCCAACTTTGCGAACAATGTATATAATTTAATCTTTCATTGCAACCATCCTACCTGATCAGTTCAGCATTAGCTATTTTACCCGTATAAACTCATTGTTCAATTGTTCTAATTGAATTTGGTCGGTAACGCATTGGAATTGCATACAAGGTTTTTGCAATACACTGTGTGCTCATCACGACCTTTCGTTCTAATAATAGCTTGATGCACTGGCCGTCACAGAAGACAATAAACGGCGCCCTATCTCCTGCATCGAGCAGGGTGTATAGGGGTTTGGATGCTACTGCTCAAGCCTTCCCGCCTTATTCCCCTTCTTTCGCCCTTTTACCTTTAGGTTCCCTTTCCAACTTCACTTTCATCCCCCGTTTTCACTCCCCTAAGTCTTAGCCTTCCCTATCTTGCTTCAATAGCCGCTTGTCTTCTGGTTTCAACTCACACACAATCGCAAGGAGTCGCTCTAATCCAGTCGACAAGTCCATGTTCAACCAAACGGACAACGTCAGTACATCCGTTTTCTTTTGGAGTCCTCGCATCTCGCTAAAACTGGCATGCCTCAAGGTGCACACTTTGCTACAGATTGGTCGACAAGCAGCACTTGCCCGAACACTCGAGACCCACTCGATCGGTATTCGCTGTTTATCGGAAACCCCCTGCAAGGATCGAGCTGCCTGCTACTCTGCGATCCCCTACATGCGACACTGGCGGCACATTCTCATTGCGCCTGTCTGGCGATGACGCGGCTTCAAATGCAGGTCACGCAGCCATCGGCATTGTTTGGAGTACTCGGGCTGAACGTGCCTTGATCGACTGGATCTCTATCAACAGCTGGGTGTGCGCCGTTAGGTTGGCTGGCTCATTCCGTGCTACGAAGTCGCGCGGGGACAAACAGTGCCTGTTTATCGTTGCGGCTTACGCCCTCACAAACTACAGTCTTGACTAGAGGAAAGATGATTTCTATCACCAACTTAACTATCTTCTTCGTTATAGAAGAAGCAAGGATACTGTGATGCTTACTGGCGATCTGAACGCGCAAATCGGCAAATTGTCCTCTGACGACCTTCATCTGGGCTGCCAATACGGTGTAGGCTCCCGTAATGATAATGGTGAGCGGTTACTACATCGGTGTGATGGTGATCGTCTCCTTCACTCCTGCACTAACTTTCGACAAATCACCCGTAGAAGAGTGAATTGGCGCCCACTAGCCTCGAGGCAGCCATGGACGCAAATCGATCACATTGCGATTAGTTACCGCTGGAGAGGTTGTATCCAAAACTGTCGCTAGCTTTGGAGCACCAACGTGGACTCCGATCACGCTGTTGTGTGTGCTGTCCTGCGGGTGGGTTTTGGCAGACGTCCGCAACGTCGCTCTGAGCTCATTGACACCAACCAGCTGTTGAAGGCAGGTGTTCTGAATGCGTATCAAACTACGCTGGCATCTGGGCTGAGTAAATGTCAACTGAACACCGTCGAATATCACTGGTCACATATTCATCAAACATTACTAACATCAGGTGCGCCTTCATGTGGCAAATCAAATGGCCAACCTAGACATTGGGTCGGTACAAAGTCTCTGGAACTTATGGATACACGCAGACGTATTCCTGTTGGAAGTCTAAGCAATGAGATTCACAAAATTCTCAGGACAAAACTACGTGCAAGTCTGAGGAGAGACCGCGAAGCGTGTTGGTTTCATCTTGCACCGGAAATGGAAACAGCTGCTGCCGTTGGTAATTATCGTAAGTTAATCCATCTGATACGGGAACTAGGCAGTAGGAGACCACGTGTAGGTCAGGCAATACGTAACGAGAGTGGACAGCCGTTCCCCACTTTGTCAAAACGCTTGGAGCTTTGGGCCGAACATTTGCAAAGCAGTTTAACCAATCCGAGTTATCGATTTCTCTTTCGGGCATTGAGTGCGCTTCGCCATGGGCCGTCTCCGTAGATTCGCCCTCACGCGCAAAATTCAAAAGTGACATCAGGCTGTTGAAATTGCATAAGGCCGCTGACGCAGATAGAATTCCCCTAGCTTTCTACGAATTCGAGGGATATGCTCTTGTAGCTAATTAACACGTACTGCGAATAGGACTTTGGAAGCAGGAAAGTGTCCCGACACACTGGAGCGGCTCCGTCATAGTCCCAGTTTAAAAGAAAGTCTCCCATTTGGCATGCGGCAATCAAAGAGGGATCAGCCTGATTTCGATTGCCTCTAAATTGCTTGCCTCCGTCATTCTCCACAGACTGACTGACACCCGTGAAAGCCAGATTCGTGAAGAGCAAGCCGGATTTCGTCGAAGTCGGAGCTGCATCGACCACATCTTCACTTTGTGTCAATTGTTAGAGCACCGGCATGTTTAGTACCGACTCACTGTTGTCGTGTTTCTCGACATCAAAGGTGTCTTTGATTCAGTGGATCGATGTGCAATTTGGGACTGCATGCTTAGAAAAGGTGTGTTCGATAAATATGTAAACATTATCAAAGCGCTGCACGCAAATATTTCAGGCAGAGTGAGGTTTTATGATAAACTGTCGCCGCCCCTCAGTTAATTCAGCGATGTGAGACAAGATTGCCTGCTGTCACATTTCCTCATTAACTTCGCTATTAAACAAATAAATAAATAAATACATAAATAAAGGGTATATTGCTTGGAGATGCATGCTGCAGTCTAACTATGGAGTCATGGAAACAGCGTTCGCTGGACACGACCCAGAAGGTGTGGAGCTACTTCCTGGTGAGCGAATCCTTACATTAGAGTAGGCGGACGATATTGTCCATATATGTGACCGTGCCCAAACTTTCCAGGTTGCACTGGGCCGACTAGCACTGGCTGTCAGTCGCTTTGGGCAATGCATTGCTCCATTGAAGTGCAAAATTCCACACTAAGATTTGCAAGGACCCGCCTGGTGTTGGTCAGCTAGAAGTCGTTCCGGAATTCAAGTACCTGGGCAGCTATGTTAGCGCCCGTGGAATCGGAGCTGAGCTTACGAACCGTATAGCAAAAGCTCGAGGTGCTTTTGCCAATCTTCGCTACATGTGATGCAGACGCGACATCACTCTCGCCCTGAAGGGCAGAGTTTACAATGCAGCCGTCGGTTCAAGCCCGTCTGTTCAGCCCATCAGGTCGACAGACATAAAGAGGCTCTTCACGTTCGACCCTCGCTGCCTTCACAGCTTAGCTCATGCCTGTTGGGAGCACAGCGTAAGCAATGAGCGTTTTCAGCGTCACGAATTTGGTGCAGGAAGAGCGAGTGAACCGATCTGCATCATCAAATCACGCACCGGGCTCCGATGGCTGGGCCACATGTTGCTCTTGCCAGCACAACGACTCCCGCGACGTTTATTGTTTGCGCGCCGGGATGTGGTGGCAAGAGGAGGAAGGGAGGCTAAGCGATTACTTGGTCAAGAGAAATGAAAACATTCACTTCGAAGTTGGCATCGGTCGGTGCATCCCGACTGCCTGGCTGGAGTCCTAAAGTCAATGAATTTGTTTGGTTGGACACACTTGCTGTTATGGCTAGGAGCTGGCCCCAGTGGCGTTTGTACTGTGAGTTCCTTTGTCCATTCGCTCCTGCTTAGCCTCTTCTCCAAAAGCGGTCTGATTCGTTAAACATAATATAACTCTCTTTTTGTGGCACGATAGCCAGCTTTTAGCACTCCGGAACGATGTCCATTCGTTACTGAGGACTCAGTCGGCGAGCCTCTGTTAATTTTTCCTTCTTGTCTTTTGTTTGGCGGCACAATAGCTGAGGGGTTTTTCACCTGCAGCTAACGCGTACAATGATGATGAGGATGATATCCTTACTGTCCCGGAATCGACCTGGCCCAAACCAGCCAACGAGGGTAGATGTAATAACCCTTGCACGGATACCATGGGTTGATTTTGTGGGGCGGGGCATTCTAACTTCCATTCAGCGACGAGTAGCTTCTCTGAAGCTAGTTCTACGCGGGTTGGTCGCACAAAACTGTCCAAACTCACCCGGGTTTACACCGGATATAGGGTGTGTGGGTGGAACTGTGGGTGGTGCAGTGCAAGCCAAGCATGGCCCCTCTGTAGGTGCAGGCATGCTGTGGCTGTTCCCGTGGAGGCCACAGTGACAGGCAACTTCGGACACAGATGCCGCCAATCCATGTAAGCAAATAAATAAATAAATAAATAAACGTCTTATTCCTCAGCAGTGCGAGACACAGACCAATTGGGTGGTCTTATCAACATGTACAACGTGATCGCATAATATAGTTAATCATTCGTCTTTTGATCAATGGTTCCCATATGGGTTTTTGAAATGATTAGCAGTTTGGAAAATGTAGAGAGATAAAGAAACTGGGAACAATAATAGATGTATATTTTGCGGAAAGTTCAAGCGAAGTAATACGGTCATCCATGGAACTGTCCCCAGGGGACTTGCTTCCATGCAGGGTATTTCCACGATGGGTTTTCCCCGCACTTCCATGCTCCAATTGGCTCTGTGCCTGTGTGGCAAGATAGTAAATAGGCCATCAGAACTAGGTGTCAAATGTCTTTTTTAGGGCTGCTTTATGCATACATTATAGTCGATGAAGCCTCAGTCCTTCCTGTCATGCGGATCAATCAATTATGGCACTTGTTTGTTTTAAGCCAGCGAGTCAGTAGTAATATGATTTGCATTGGTATACTTTTTTAATCTGGAAGCTGTAATCCGTCGCCACAAGAGATCAGCCCAGTCATGACCAACGGTGGAACAAAGAAGAAGATAAAATATGAGGAATTATAAAACATAATGATGAATACAAACCCTTGCCGATGGGCCAGTCACAATTTGATGGAATATCTTGTCGAGTGACGACAATGGTACAGGGATATCACTGCAATATGACACCCGATTAACGATCTTAAACCTACCAGACCGCTGTACCGATATTACGGTAAGTTCCTATTCCGCTGTTATACCCCTGTACCAAACTTTTGGCACTTTGTCTTGTATATCTTGTATGCTTCCAAGAAGCGAGCTGCTTCAAAAACTTCAACTTTTCCCCAAATAAATTCAGAAATTGTGCCTGCAGCTTGTTGGTGGATACAGGACAGCAGCAAAACGCCATCAACAAAAGGTTCAGGGTCTCAAGTCTGGAGGAATTAAGGCTAGTTTGGCACCGTGTTTGAGTCTACAGGTTGCGCACCCTAAGAGTTAGGACGACGCACCAACGCTCAGGTTTGTAAGGGGCCTAAGACTGGAAAAGTTCGGTTTGTCTGGATACCAAGCCAGTTACAGATACATGATTGCAATTGCTTGGGCCTGTGGTGCCAAAATGCTATGATGTGCTTGCGAATAAAATGACCTAAAGGTGGCTGCGTAACTTGCAAGTGAAATACGGTTTAGGAGGTGACCCCTTGAGTAACAGAGATACGTTTTAAACGGTGGTCTTCTGAGAGGGTTAATACCGTTATGCGACTTTGGTACTTTTGTTATAAGTGAATAGTCACTGCTTTGCTACACTAGGCGTCACTTACTGTGAAGGTAGCTGCAGTACACCGACATGATGGCGCCTGAATCAAAGGAGGAACTGTGACGGGGCTGCCGGCATTGTGCATCGGCTGATCATTACGCACATGCTTGGGTGGCTGGACATCAAACGACTGGCTTTTTGCACACTGGGACTGCTGCAGATTCAACGTAACGCCAACAGACGTGTACGTCAGTGCATATCGACCGAATTCGTATACGGTACCTGATAAACTTGCAGTAAATATCCCAACGATGTAGCGTGTTCGCACATGGGAAGCACTCCATCTTTGCCACGCAGCTTCCTTCGCCTGTTTCTCCGACCTTTCTCTACCAAAGGTACTTCCTGAATTCACTTGTTCGCAGAGCTTCGTAATGTGGATGCAAAAGTTTCATCACCAAACGAGGTGAACCGGCAGCGCAGTGACGAAGTCACCTCGTTTCGTGATGAAACCTTTGCATCCAAATTACGAAGCTCGGCAAACAAGTGAATTCAGGAATGATCAAGCCGAGCTACCAGTGCAACAACCAAATGTACTTTATGGTAAGAACCAAACCACCTCGTTCCGATTGCATTTAGGTGGCCCGAATGGCCGAGGTGTTTGAGTGACCATCACTCTATATTGTTGGCTAACATGTATATAAGTCCCACCTGTCCCAAACTTGAGGCACAACAATTTTCCGATGAATGTACAGCAACCATCATAGAACAAATCGACCGATCTCTACGTATTTTCACCGAAGGTTTCAACAGATTTGCTACAAATTTTTGCACCACCCTCAGGCTACGGAATGTGGCAAAGTTACCTTACCAGATTAGACGCAGCTCAGGACTTGGTGTTCGTTAATAATATCAAGTGGGTCGCTGTAAGTAATCAGATTCCCATTAGCAGTTCCAGTCACTCAACAAAACTATTTCTCCTGTCATCTGTAGTAAGAAAAACCACAATGACATCATTTGCTGCACAGAACAAAGGTTCAGGTGGAAACAATACTCTTCACAAAATAACGATCGAGATCATGCAATGGTTGGATCTACATAATTTATTTTCTTCTTGAACCATGAAGTATCCTAATTATGTCAACTTGACTGGCTATCTAAATTTCTCTTTTGATATCTGCCGCAGTTGGGAAAATCTCTAAGTGAATAGGCTCTCCTTTATTAATAAAAGCGATTGCAGTGACTTAAGGAGACAACGTTTAAAGAAATAGATAGCATTTCAGTGAGATCTCTCAGTATTCGTAAAAAGTAAGAGCTATGCCTTCTCAAGCAAGTGCATATTGAGTCTGTGTTTAGGAAATTTGCAGAACGCTGAAACAGCTTAGCGAAACTACTCGATATCAACGCTGTTTCAAAACAAAGTTGAAGAATCGAACCAGGAGTTCCGTATCTGCGATATTAATATAGCCCCAGAATCTAGATGATTTAGAATATTGGTAGTTTCCGGAGGCTTGCTCAGTTGTTGTGAAGTTCTCCGAGCTGGGCAACTTGATGGCAAACGTTTCACCACCATACCAGGTGGTGTCGTTAGTTCGGGATTGGTAGCAGTTAAGCAGCAGTAGCTGGTAGAAAGCAAACCCATTATTGGGTTGATGATGATGATGATGCCACCTCGAATGGTGGAGAAACGTTTGCAATCAAGTTGCCCAGCTCGGAGAAATCCACAACAGCTGAGCCCTAGAATCTTTCTGTTCCTATGTGCTGATGTCTGTAGTCTCCTTGCATCCTGTGGATAGCGTAACTGCATACGTTACTAAAACGTCTACTTTCCGCTAAAGCTAGTGGTCCGGACAAACTACCTGCAATAGTACTCAATGAATGGCTGACCTTTTGATAACGTCACTTGCTTCTGTAAACACACTGTGCATGCAGAAACGATAAATCGCTGATTGCTACAGAAGTGTAACTATCACGCCAGTGCCAAAAAGCGTCCAACAAATATTCACCTATTGCTTTATTTTCTGTTGTCTAGAAGATTGAACGGAAAGGTACTTTTGAAATGATGCTGTCTCAAACTCGCTCGAATGCTGCCCTTCAGCTCACTTACTTTAGTCCGTGGTCTACTCTAAATGCAGTGTCCTGTACCATACGTCCTATACTGTCATCACTTGACAACAGAAACAGATTAACTTCTATGTGTTTTATTGAATATAGCAATACCTACTGCTAGGTAAATCGAGAAATGCTGATAAAAGATCTACTCATTCAAGAAATACATCACTGCGTCATTAATTTGCTGAGGGGTTATTTTGCTGGACGTGCTCAGATTACGTGGCTCAGTGGCAGGCGCCTCCCAACTAAGCACCAAATCCGGTGTTCTCCAGGGAGTAATTCAGTCGCCTTGTCACTTTTCTACTTACGTCAAATCAATTATAACCCCCGCATTAGCTACACTAAAATAATATGCTGACGACATCGTTCTTGGTAAAAATCATCGAAACACCGGTTGCAAAATCATCTGAACGACCGCAATAGTTGGTCCAAAGCTCGTCATCCGTCTCGTACTGCATCAAATTGCCATACTATTCTTCTGTTGATACACAAAGTATTCAAGAACGGGCAGCTGTTTACATAGTGTCACAAGCCGCTTATTGTCGTTGATGGATTTCAATCGGCTACATCAGTGCAGTAACTAGGTGTGATACTGGAAGTTCTGTCAGATGAAAAAGGACAAACCATGAGTATGCAGACCACATAGCCCTCCTTGGTCCTGACGCAACAGCTATGTAAGAACAACTGATTAGACTGAAAGGTGAAGCTGCACGTCTTGAGAATTGCTTCGAACCGAAGAGCAAGTGTTGTTTCAGTGTTGGTCCAATCAGCCAATTGTGCTGACTGTCCTTATAAAGAGGGAAAATCAGAGACTATCCGAAGGGTTTTAAACAAAAGCAAATAAGGTTGCTTTTACAGAATTGTCAAACCCTTTCTTCGACAATGATGCATTTGGAGGACTCACACCCCAGCATATAGGAAGACAAACTGAGTCTACAAAATTTGATGCACTAATTGTGCCCGCGTTTACATAAGCCGAAGCGCTAGCGACTTCGCAGAAGGTTAGAAAAACACAAGGGACGCATGTCATGACGCCCGAAAAACCATCTTCATACTGACTTGGATTGTGAGCTTCCGCAGTGCCGATGTACACATTAGGCACAGGCCATAAAATCGACTTAGGTAAGGTCAAATCATTAGGAAGGTTTTGCAGTCGGCACCTTAAAGCTTGACTGTTAAGGCGATGGATGTTGCCAAAGTCAGCAGCGCCGTAAACTGAGTAGATGAATTAGTGTTATCGAGTGTGTGGTGGTCTGCCTTAACCCGACCAGTCACAGTGATGTTGGCGGTCGGATCTGGGGCCGAGCACGCAATTCAGGAAAATTTCTACTCTCATAGAACCCCAAGACTCACATGTGATGACCTCGTACAATGAAACACATGGGATCTTACCACCTCTAATGCACAATTTGAAATCACACTTTAACCCGTAACTGGCTTATCATTCTGCATGCATCCCGGCTTCCAAGACTATTGTCTCCATTTGCAAAAATCCGCACCAATCACCCGCTCGTTCACTTGGCCTGGCGAAGATTTCGTCTCGACGCTTAAGCCATTTATCCAACTACAAAATGGAATAAACCATTTCCCAAGTTATTACATTAATAGTGCAATTAAATAGCAATCAGATGATCTGGTTTACAGCCGCAAGCCAAAAGAACATAATAATTAACAAATCTAAATGGCACTCCGAAGAATTCAGAATCAACTTGTGAGCAGGGTCATCGGAATTGAGCAAAATAAACCACCCAATGAAGGATGATGTAAAAATAATGCAAATATAGCAGGCGTTTATGGGCTAGGGTGAAAAAACATAGGCGTTCCAAACTTAATTTAGCGAAGTGTACCTAATAGGAAGTCAAGGCATTTAACGCAAAGTTGCATAAAAGGTCCAAAATATTGCAAAGAAGGTGCAACATTTTGCAAAGATAGTCCAAAACCTTGCAAAGAAAGTTCAAAATTTTGCAAAAGCTTGTGCGATTCGCCAGCCGCTCAGAGCCAATCCTCTGAATTTAAGTGTGTTCTCATTGGCCGGATGCCAAGGTTCGGTGCGGTAGTCTGAGGTGGTGAGCGCGCTGCCCGTTGACTGGTTGAGACTTGTGAATGAACCTTAGAGGAATGCACTTCGACGGTGCAACGGGCTTGTATGCGCCCCCTTCACGTCCGAAACGATGGATCACAATTGGTATGAGAGCAATGAACAGCTGGAAAATAAGCGCACGACCGAAATCATGTCTATGATTCTAACGTTGTCGGCATGCCTTCTCGCGTTCGACAGAGTATCTCATCAGACATTCGTGACCGAGTTTTGGGCACTTTCGTCAACGGTGATGACTGACAGCTTGTGGCAGCTGTGAACAACGTCAAATATCAAACAGCCCACTCCTGGATTTGTCGTTCTCCTGATCAGGAGCCGAGTAATACACAGGCGCACGGTCGTAAGCGCATTTTGTCGGCGGAAGACCTAGATGACATCCTGGATTGGATCGCAAGGGAATCAACTCTTACGCTAAGGGAAATGCGAGTACGAGTACGAGCAGCAATGGACAAGGACATTTCGAAGTCAACAATCGCACGGCACCTAGATGGTCGATTGGTAACTATGAAGAACATCTATCAGGTTCCCGAGAGAATGAACAAAGAGCGAAACAAAGGGATACGCCGGGAATTCGTTCAGCAATTTGTCTAACTTGAGAGCGATGGCAAGTTCTTCATTCAGATTGACGAAGCGAACTTCAACATTTACTGCAAACGTACTCGTGGTCGAGCGCCCAGAGGCGTGAGGGCCTGTTGCAAAGTTGCCAACAGCAGAGGCCACAATTTGCATTTGATCGGTGCACTCACGATGGAAGGGAAAGTGTCAATGACCACCCGGAGCGGCTCATTCACAGGTCCCCTATCTCTCGAATGGCTGCGAAGCTATTTAGACAAACTGAAACGGGAGATGGAGCTCCGGCAGGTTGTCGTAGTATGTGATAATGCACCATGTCACACAGGACTGGAATAACTGTCGTCAGTAGATGGATACGATGAGTAACAACACTGAGATTTAACCCATGCTCTCTGTTCGTAAATCCGATCGAGAATGTTTGGCAGGTGGTGAAGGCCAGAGTGAAGAATGAGATGAGAGTGCACTACGAGGAACTTCTGGCCGGGGATCCCCAGAAACTCATGACGCAGATGGAATGGAGGCTGCAGTTCCTTGAACGAATTGCCAAAGTAGCCACCAAGGATATCAGCATTGTGGGATGTCTTAATGCTATTCGACATACGCGTGTACATTTTACTGATTGCCTAGAAAAAATGACATGTTTGGATCATGTTGATGGCCTACGTTTTACGTATCTGGTTGTATAACACGTCCCTGGCAGCGCGTAGGGACGTGTGAATATTCACAGTGTTTTCAAACTATGTATGCACATACGTACGTTTGTGGGTTCGTACGGGGTTGAAGCGATATCTGATATCTACCGCAAGGGAGTGACAAGGGACCGGGTTCCAGTGAGTCATGCCCGAGCGATATATTTAACTTATGGTGCTTTTCGTGCCAGTATTCACTGCGTCGTACGCTTTCATAGCCTGAGATAATGTAGATACAGTTTGTTTGTTCGGAAAACTAGGATGGTTGGAAAACGCTTTGTAGGACCAAGTGAGCTTGCCGGGTGAAGCAACCGTCAGATATATCACAGTATGGGATATCAGCGTGGATAGTTGAACAGTAGTGAATAAGAAATTACTGCGCACGTCATGTCAGGTCTTTCCAAGTGTGAGAGAAACTGATAGATGCGAGTTCGCAAACACGTCCATTGCCAGACAAGATGTCGTCATTGAAGCTGAATGAATGAATCGCGCGTTTAATGGCAACCGTCTCTGTGCGATGTTTGTCCGCTGTATTTGAGTGCACTGGCGCGTTAATTCATTACCCGATTGGGAGTTGGTCTGTCAAGTTCGGAACCCACATCAGCCGGTTCGGAAGCTGTAATTTAGATTTAAAAGCAACCATTACTACAGCAAGCCCAATTTAATTTACTTGCCAGAAATGCCCTAATAGTTGTCGAGTACGACTTGGATACTGCCTTGATTGTTCGGATGATCCCTCGTTTGACCCAATTGCGTGCATCAACAAATGGGGATGTAGTTGGAGTGGATACAGTGGCGTAAGGACTACTTTTACTATCCGTGGCGGACGTACAATTGCTGCCGCTCTCGTAGTTGTAAAGCCTGTAATTGAAATTGTCATTCAATATTTCGTTTCACATAACAACAATCACAGATTCAATTTTAGAGTGCTGTCTTGAATGCAGCTATTTGAACTGTTGAAGTACTCGTATTCAAATGTACAGGCCCACTTTTCGTGCACTACTTGAAGACGCTAGCATCCGAGCTGAGTAGGCGCTCATCGAACGCAATTGAACATCAATGTTCGAAAATCCGGCAGACTTTGCAAGCAGCCGGTATGTCTTAATGTGACAAATCAAATCGCCAACATGAACATCGGGTCACTACGCAGTCTAAGGAACTTATAGATGCTGGCCAACATGTTCCGGCTGATATCGAACACAAGGAGACTCGCAAAGATTTCAGGGCGAAACTGCTTGCTAAACCTGAAAAGAGACCGGGAAGCCTGGTGGCCGAGTGGTCTGCACGCCTGGCTTGCAATCATAAAGCCACCGGTTCGTATCTATTTTCCTGGCCTGCTTTGTCATCCTGGATGTCTTCTTGGTGCTCACCCAGTGTCTGAAACCCCCGTTGGTCGAAAAAGATGACTATCCCGTTGACAAATGTTACACTGAGCCGATACCGTGGACAGGAGGATCAAGTGTCACGATAACTGATCATCGCATGAATCCTGGTGCCATTTGTGACAAATGACATTGCCTGTCGCGCAAGTGCGAGATAATGTCAAGCAGTCGGATTATGTACGGTACAAATATCTCTCAACAGGATTTGGGTGCGCCAGAATCCGTTGCTTCAACTTTTATATCGCTTATCGTAACGATGCTACGTTGTTAAACGTGGTACTGACAGAATATCAGATACAGGCAAATGAAATTTTGTAGTCAGTACTGCCATCCATCTCAGCTCAGGAAATGTAGCTTGTGAAACCGCAACTTTCTCACAATTAGGGTTTTCAGACTGCAGCCATGCGAACATTGGAACGCTATAAACTACCCACTCGGAAGACATGTTCGACGCACAAGGATACGTAAATAGTACTACTGCCATTCACATTCACTATGTGGTGTATTCCCTAGCCCGCACCCTTGATCCTTGGGTTCACTGTGAATATGTTGTTACATTTACACGAGTACCGACAATTGTCTACACTGCACACAAGACGCAGTGTCTCCATTAGCGACGTGTGCAGTTTTGCCATTATTTCGGCTACAACATTTGACCGTAGTATAATCCTGCCAGCGGTGAACAAGTTGACTGAGTGTTACGCTGGACTGGCTAAACGTTGGGGAATTTAACTACAATACTGTAACGGAACGTTAATTCGATCAACCTCATTAATGCCGTTGCCATATTTGGACTCAGCTTAGCCCGGCCAGTCAAATCGCTCCCATACCGTTGGCCTCTGGACATTCCGGTTTGCAATTTGTGGCACCTACAGTGTGCGACGCCAATGTATGTCCCTCCACCTGGTTAGGAAGATTTTCAAGGAAAGGTTGGACTAGGTAAATGAAATTGGGTTGACAATACGTAGCGTATTGGGGCCGGACACGAAGTAAAGTGAACGAGGTTGAGACAGTCCAGACTACTACTACGGTCAAATGTTGTAGCCGAAATAATGGCAAAACTGCACACGTCGCTAATGGAGACACTGCGTCTTGTGTGCAGTGTAGACAATTGTCGGTACTCGTGTAAATGTAACAACATATTCACAGTGAACCCAAGGATCAAGGGTGCGGGCTAGGGAATACACCACATGGTGAATGTGAATGGCAGTAGTACTATTTACGTATCCTTGTGCGTCGAACATGTCTTCCGAGTGGGTAGTTTATAGCGTTCCAATGTTCGCATGGCTGCAGTCTGAAAACCCTAATTGTGAGAAAGTTGCGGTTTCACAAGCTACATTTCCTGAGCTGAGATGGATGGCAGTACTGACTACAAAATTTCATTTGCCTGTATCTGATATTCTGTCAGTACCACGTTTAACAACGTAGCATCGTTACGATAAGCGATATAAAAGTTGAAGCAACGGATTCTGGCGCACCCAAATCCTGTTGAGAGATATTTGTACCGTACATAATCCGACTGCTTGACATTATCTCGCACTTGCGCGACAGGCAATGTCATTTGTCACAAATGGCACCAGGATTCATGCGATGATCAGTTATCGTGACACTTGATCCTCCTGTCCACGGTATCGGCTCAGTGTAACACTTAGTCAACGGGATAGTCATCTTTTTCGACGAAAGGGGGTTTCAGACACTGGGTGAGCACCAAGAAGACATCCAGGATGACAAAGCAGGCCAGGAAAATAGATACGAACCGGTGGCTTTATGATTGCATGCCAGGCGTGCAGACCACTCGGCCACCAGGCTTCCCGGTCTCTTTTCAGGTTTAGCAAGCAGTTTCGCCCTGAAATCTTTGCGAGTCTCCTTGTGTTCGATATCAGCCGGAACATGTTGGCCAGCATCTATAAGTTCCTTAGACTGCGTAGTGACCCGATGTTCATGTTGGCGATTTGATTTGTCACATTAAGACATACCGGCTGCTTGCAAAGTCTGCCGGATTTACGAACATTGATGTTCAATTGCGTTCGATGAGCGCCTACTCAGCTCGGATGCTAGCGTCTTCAAGTAGTGCACGAAAAGTGGGCCTGTACATTTGAATACGAGTACTTCAACAGTTCAAATAGCTGCATTCAAGACAGCACTCTAAAATTGAATCTGTGATTGTTGTTATGTGAAACGAAATATTGAATGACAATTTCAATTACAGGCTTTACAACTACGAGAGCGGCAGCAATTGTACGTCCGCCACGGATAGTAAAAGTAGTCCCTATGCAACTGTATCCACTCCAACTACATCCCCATTTGTTTATGCACGCAATTGGGTCAAACGAGGGATCATCCGAACAATCAAGGCAGTATCCAAGTCGTACTCGACAACTATTAGGGCATTTATGGCAGGTAAATTAAATTTGGCTTGCTGTAGGAATGATTGCTTTTAAATCTAAATTACAGCTTCCGAACCGGCTGATGTGGGTTCCGAACTTGACAGACCAACTCCCAATCGGGTAATGAATTAACGCGCCAGTGCACTCAAATACAGCGGACAAACATCGCACAGAGACGGTTGCCATTAAACGCGCGATTCATTCATTCAGCTTCAATGACGACATCTTGTCTGGCAATGGACGTGTTTGCGAACTCGCATCTATCAGTTTCTCTCACACTTGGAAAGACCTGACATGACGTGCGCAGTAATTTCTTATTCACTACTGTTCAACTATCCACGCTGATATCCCATACTGTGATATATCTGACGGTTGCTTCACCCGGCAAGCTCACTTGGTCCTACAAAGCGTTTTCCAACCATCCTAGTTTTCCGAACAAACAAACTGTATCTACATTATCTCAGGCTATGAAAGCGTACGACGCAGTGAATACTGGCACGAAAAGCACCATAAGTTAAATATATCGCTCGGGCATGACTCACTGGAACCCGGTCCCTTGTCACTCCCTTGCGGTAGATATCAGATATCGCTTCAACCCCGTACGAACCCACAAACGTACGTATGTGCATACATAGTTTGAAAACACTGTGAATATTCACACGTCCCTACGCGCTGCCAGGGACGTGTTATACAACCAGATACGTAAAACGTAGGCCATCAACATGATCCAAACATGTCATTTTTTCTAGGCAATCAGTAAAATGTACACGCGTATGTCGAATAGCATTAAGACATCCCACAATGCTGATATCCTTGGTGGCTACTTTGGCAATTCGTTCAAGGAACTGCAGCTTCCATTCCATCTGCGTCATGAGTTTCTGGGGATCCCCGGCCAGAAGTTCCTCGTAGTGCACTCTCATCTCATTCTTCACTCTGGCCTTCACCACCTGCCAAACATTCTCGATCGGATTTACGAACAGAGAGCATGGGTTAAATCTCAGTGTTGTTACTCATCGTATCCATCTACTGACGACAGTTATTCCAGTCCTGTGTGACATGGTGCATTATCACATACTACGACAACCTGCCGGAGCTCCATCTCCCGTTTCAGTTTGTCTAAATAGCTTCGCAGCCATTCGAGAGATAGGGGACCTGTGAATGAGCCTCTCCGGGTGGTCATTGACACTTTCCCTTCCATCGTGAGTGCACCGATCAAATGCAAATTGTGGCCTCTGCTGTTGGCAACTTTGCAACAGGCCCTCACGCCTCGGGGCGCCCGACCACGAGTACGTTTGCAGTAAATGTTGAAGTTCGCTTCGTCAATCTGAATGAAGAACTTGCCATCGCTCTCAAGTTAGACAAATTGCTGAACGAATTCCCGGCGTATCCCTTTGTTTCGCTCTTTGTTCATTCTCTCGGGAACCTGATAGATGTTCTTCATAGTTACCAATCGACCATCTAGGTGCCGTGCGATTGTTGACTTCGAAATGTCCTTGTCCATTGCTGCTTGTACTCGTACTCGCATTTCCCTTAGCGTAAGAGTTGATTCCCTTGCGATCCAATCCAGGATGTCATCTAGGTCTTCCGCCGACAAAATCCGCTTACGACCGTGCGCCTGTGTATTACTCGGCTCCTGATCAGGAGAACGACGAATCCAGGAGTAGGCTGTTTGATATTTGACGTTGTTCACAGTTGCCACAAGCTGTCAGTCATCACCGTTGACGAAAGTGCCCAAAACTCGGTCACGAATGTCTGATGAGATACTCTGTCGAACGCGAGAAGGCATGCCGACAACGTTAGAATCATAGACATGATTTCGGTCGTGCGCTTATTTTCCAGCTGTTCATTGCTCTCATACCAATTGTGATCCATCGTTTCGGACGTGAAGGGGGCGCATACAAGCCCGTTGCACCGTCGGAGTGCATTCCTCTAAGGTTCATTCACAAGTCTCAACCAGTCAACGGGCAGCGCGCTCACCTCCTCAGACTACCGCACCGAACCTTGGCATCCGGCCAATGAGAACACACTTAAATTCAGAGGATTGGCTCTGAGCGGCTGGCGAATCGCACAAGCTTTTGCAAAATTTTGAACTTTCTTTGCAAGGTTTTGGACTATCTTTGCAAAATGTTGCACCTTCTTTGCAACATTTTGGACCTTTTATGCAACTTTGCGGGAATTGCTATAGTTTCCCTGAGATTTGTTTCGTAAGTTTGTCCAAACATGTGGTGCGACGTCTTTGATTGTTGATTTTGCGTTAATGTGCCGCCATGCGGTAAACGGCTAATATGCCGTTGGTGCGCTTAAATTTGTGGTGGCTTTTTTCTGGCTGATTTACGACCCACTTATGCTGCGGTTTTTCCTGGGGCTCATGTGCTAGACCGCTTCTCTTGGCGGCCGCTAGGTGGGAGTATCGTTTTGCCATTCTCCTTGATAAAGACCAGAACCCACCAGTCCGCATTGGGTAGTGCACTGACCATAAGCTAGACCTGCTGTCCTTCAGGTATACATTCAATCGAAGGCTTTGTCTTGGGACCCGAGTTGTTCTCCTCTCAGGTGTGAGCGCCATGCCAGTATAGTAGTCCAAACCCCAGCTCAATCGGAGGTTAAATAGTGGTCGTTGGCCCGCTTCCCTTACAACCTATAGGTGGGAGACGACATGTTCACGTGTTATAAGCGCACAGCTCGATTAGCGTAGAGCACGAGCGCCACGCATTGTCTCTGACGGTGGAAGAGCACCTACTGGTGCCCAATGGTATTATACATCCCGCCTCAAGTTAGGCATCCCCTAGTCAAATTGGCGCAGACCCGCCTAAGCCCTCCTGCGTCTGACCGTCGTCGCATTCGCGTATCCTACAACGATTGCAAAACACATATGAGTTGTTCCAGAACATCAAAGGCTGTGAGTGACGTACCTACGGCAGATCCCAATGGTTCCTTGCAATCACCATCCAGAGTTGGATCGGCTCCTCTTTGCCGTGTGGGGTAGGCTATTAAGTCAAAGGTTACGAGTGAAGGCACTCAAGCAAAACTCCAAATCACCAACTGCCTTGTGGGTCAGGCTATTGAGCGAAAGGTCCCTGACGAAGTCCCTACAGCAAACCTCCGAAGCACAACCACCACCACGCGTGTGATTGTCTACCAATGCAGTCGTTTGCCTGCGCGCAAAGCACTCAACATCGGGTGCTGGAACGTGCCCACACTACTGGACCGGAAGTTTAGTGAGCGCCCCGAGCGACGCACTGCACCGATGGCGATGGAACCGACGCGCTAAAATATCGATATTGCGGCGCACAGCGAGACCCGACTAGCCTGAATGACCAAGTTGCTGGGTGAGCCCACTGCCATCAGCAAGTGACCTTTGACTGTTCGCCTACGACTCGGAAGAAGTAAATTTGCCACTTTCATAAGCACCTACGGTTCGACCAAATGTTATTCTGTGGACACACCCGATCAGTTCTATACTCAGCTATCCTCCTTGATAGAGTCTGTACCGAGGAGCCACCGACTATTTCTGATGGGTCATTTCAACGCGCGAGTTGGGTGTGGTGCGTAGATGTGGACAGTTTTCATCGGTCCGCATAACTTTGTTTCAGTGAAGGCGAACAAGGATAGGCTGCTCTCACTGTGTGCCACTCACGGCCTGACGGTCACGAACACACGGCTTGCACTAAGTGCGAGTGATATAGCAACATGGACACACTCACGGAATGGTCACGCTCACCTGCTCGACTAAGTCATCATCCGTCAGCGTGACATGCTTGAAGTGCAGATGACAAGTGTACTACTTGAAGCTGATTGTGACACTGATGATAAACTGGCGGGGACTAAACTGTACATCTGTTTTCGTAAACCTATTTATTGCACTCCTGCCGTGAACCAGCGTAAATATAACGTTATGCACCTAGGTACGGTGGAGAAGAAAATAGGCTTGGGGAAGGCGATGGCTGCACGCCTGTGTGATGTGGACTGCATAGCTACAGTGGGCGACCTGTGACACCACATTTGCAACCAGGTAACAGCTGCTGCCGAGGAGACCATTAAGCGCGCGAACTGTAAACGGCCCGATTGGCTTCATGAGAACAATGCGACGATTGAGACATTGGTGTGTGACAAGAACGCAGCACTTGTTGCAAAATGTGGCAGACACAGTGACTTGGAGAACATTCAGCTCCGGAAAGTTCGAAAGCAACTAACCCGAGAGCTCCGTCACATTAAAAATGCATGGTGGACGGAAAACGCGAAGCAGTTAGAATGCCTTGCCGAAAGCCGCAGACGCAAACAATTTTTTGACTACTTCAAGGCGGTGTACGGGTCGAGATTGGAGCAGCTGAGGACGCTGCGCGATTTTACTACATGCGCTGCCTTCACGCGGACTGCAGGCATAATGCAGATTTAGCGAAAATTCTTTGCTTGTCTCTTGAACAACCTTTCAGAGATCAACTGGACTGCTTTGCACGTATTTCAACTACACGAGATGAAGACAAGTCTCTGGATGACAACTCAGGATGAGACGCAGAGCGCACTTGCTCAGCTGCGAAACGGCCAGTGCGTCTGTGCCTACGGGATCCCGCCTGAAATATTGAAACACGGCTGACCCGCATAGGAGTACGCGATGCTCCACTTGGCGCATTGCGTGTGGGTGGAGGAGGAGGTGTCTTCTGAGCTGAAGGATACCCTTCTGTTACCAATGTACAAGGGCAAAAGTAGCAAGCAATGTTGCACGAGTTATCATGGCATCAACATGCTAAGTTGTGTGGGCAACTTGACTGCGCGAAACTTGCTCAACCGCCTCGTCAATCAGGTTGGGGAACCGAACGAGGCAGTAGAGCAATGTGGCTTCCGTTCGAGTCGCAGCACCGTCGTTGTGGTATTTGTGGTTGGGCAGTTGCAGGAGAAGGGCACAGAAGGACATTTGATACGGTGAACCGTGAGGCATTGTGGCTGGATTTGGGTAAGCGTGATTGCCCAAATAAATTTGCAAGTTTAATAGAATGTCTGCACAGTGGTATGCAGGTGAGGGTGCAGTTGATTGGAGAGACCTCGGATGACTATGCAGTTGTCGCTGAAGTGAAGTAGCGCTGTGTCTTAGCTCCTGCCTAGTTAACTATTCATCTTCATGCCATGATGTCTTATGCGCTTTATGTGGTTTGTGCTTACGGTGTTTGTGTGAAGCACTGTATTGACGGTGTTTTGTTGAACATCCGTCGTTTCGGTCCAAGTACCGAGTCTGTGACGCAAATATTGTAAGTTGCGGTTTGCTGACGACTGCGCGTTGTTTGCACACAACGCGAGTGAGTGGTAGCAAATGACTAGTGCTCTGGCTTCGACAGCGACAAAATGTAAGCTCACCATCAACACGCAAAACTGTTTGTCTCTTTCAGCCTTCACCGGAGGTGCAAGCTGCAATATTGCCTCAAATCAGCATTGGTGACGAAGTATTGGAAGCCTCCTCCCAACGCTGCTTCCTTGGGAGTGTGGTTTCGACTGCTCAGCAAATACACGGTGAGCTGCGTATCCGAGTATCAAAGGCAGTCGCAGTATTCGGGAAGCTTGAGTACCGAGTTTGGAACAACTAAAATCTTACCTTCAGCACGAAGCTGATGGTCTATAAATCCATGGTACCGTCCGTTCTTCTATATCACAGTGAAACGTGGACGATGTATCGGTGAGACGTGAGCTATTTCGCGCGTTTTCATCAACAGTCTTTGCAACGGATTCTGCTGATCGGTTGGCGCGACAGTTACAGGCTCGGTGCTGCGCCGAAGTGGAAGGTATGCAATGGACTGCATACTTTTGCTGAGACACTTGAGGTGGCTCAGTCATGCGGGGTTTGATGATTCGACGCGGATTCCAAAACAGCTGTTATATGGTCAGTTGAGTGCAGAGAAGCGGCAAGTGGGAAAACCGAAGGTACGTTACCAGGACATGATCAAAGTGGGCCTATCACTTTCTAATCTTGATTGAAGGTCATGGGAACCGAAGGCGATTGATCGGTGTGCTTGGCGCGATCTGATCACGAATGTAGCTGCCGAGGTGTAAGAGAAATTTCTCATGCATGCGGAGAAGCAGCAGCAGGTGCGGAAGCGACAGTGCCGATGGGGTGTAATACATCGACGTCGGGCGCATGGTGGTGTAGCACATGCAGTCGCGAATGCCTGAGTCAGGCGGGCCTGTTGAGCCACCAGCGAGGCAACCACGGACCAGCATCGAAAACACGACGGGTGCTGCCGTGAAAGTAAGCAGAAATGGCGCAGCTTTCGTAGGTACGTCGTATACGATTTATTAACTACGTGCTGAATTTCTGTATTTCAGTTGGTTGGTTTACTTTCTTTCCATAACGCTTATAATTTTTCCTTAATGGAATATTTACCTAAATAATCTTCCGTTGACTTGCACCACTCGCTTAAGCCAAATGTGGTTAACTTCGTTAGCATTTTCTCGTTTGTGTCATTTTCTAAAAGTAATTTTTATGTTATAATGAACTTAGTGCAGATTTGTTTGTAGACAGTTTATTACGCATGTTATTTTAGCGAAGTTATGTCGGCATATCCGTAGACATTATGTGATATATATTATTCGTTTTTATCACTTTAACTGATTGGCTATTGTTTGACATGGTTGGTTTGGGTCGACTTTTGTTTCTCTTGACAAGATACCTATCTGTTTATTACCCAAACTCGTCCATACTGTCTCTAGGAAACAGTTAATCGTTGCTAGGTAGGATGGGGTGCACGGTTCTTGTGGTCCTGCTAGGCTCGAAGAGCGATTCCATGCACTCAGTGTGGAGCGGACTATTGTCCAACCGCCGCTTTGTGTGCGCTTAATTCCCCCAATACAGCATGCTTTGCCCATGAAAGAGTATGGGCCATTGATGTAACTTGGTCCCCATCCACATGCTTCCCGGTCTTATTTCTTTGGGTTTACACTGGAAATGCGGTGTGTGAATAGTGCGGTGAGTGGGCATCGCAATCCACTCATGGATCCTCCGTAGGCACAGGCGTCCAGTGGCTGTCCTATGGAGGCCACAGTGACAGGAAAATGCGAAACCGGATGCCCAGCTATGTATCTAAGGGCATGCTTTGCGCACGGTGCCAGTGGAGCGAGCGTCAAATACAGAAATGCGATACCCCATTAGTGATGTTATGATTAGTCGGGCATTGTGATTGAGACCACAGTGGTTAGGACGACCTACCGCGTTCGGGCTTCGAAGGGGCATACGACTGTAGTGTGTCCGGATGGCAAGACAGTCACAAATACATGACTACGTATGATCGGCGCCTGTGGCACCAAAATGTTATGAGTTGCTTGCTAATAAAGCGACGAAAGAGGTTTGCGCAACTTGCTACTGAATTATGGGCTGACAGGTGGTAGCTTTGAGTAAGAGAGGAAGGTCTTGAGCATAACCCTGTTGAGAGGGCTAATACTGAATTGCGACTGGGGCATTATTTTATGAGCCGTGTGGGCAGCGGAAGATCTGTGCACCTTAACCCGAACGTAGTAGGCGTACAATCTCATTCAAAGTAAAGGTGGAGCGTTGGAGGGATAAGCGTAATCTTTCCGTGGTTAATATGTAGACGATTGCAAAGACGTCTACTCTATTTGCATGAGTGGTTCGTTTTAACCCAAACGTTCCACTACTAGCATTTAGCAGTGACGTATGATGCACCGCCTACAATGGCACAACGTAAGCGGTAAAGCGAACTCAGTCGACCGCATTTCCCTCTGGAAGGTTTGTCAATAAGCGACAAACAGCTATTTCGCATCCTGAGATGGATCAGTGTCCTACATCCAAGGCGTTGTTTCAGTCTATCTCACGGTAACTGTCCTCACGCAGCAATGTGCAGCCTGCAGCGTTATGCAATTTGAGCTATCCGCAATAGTGCATAACCTAACGATAGAGTGACCCCTCCTTTTCTGCACACGATATTCCCCTTTGCACTACCAACTATGTGCCATTCCCCATCCACCAACCAGCCACATGGGCAACAAACATGAGCGCACGCCATAAGCAACATTAGAGTCCTGATTGCAAGGAAGTACCCGGTTACGCTCTGGTTGTCTCGCAAGGCCTAACGCGGAAAAATGCGAGAAATCTATGCGACAGCACTTAGCCTGAACACTGCCGTTTATACCTGAATGTTGAAACAATGGCTTCGCATTGCATAGCAGTGATAACACCAGTTCAAATTATCCACTTTTGTCAACATAATAGGAGGAAATTGCAAATCAGTACAATGTCTTGCGCGAGCATAATATCTGTGCACATTATCTATTATGTGCTGGCTGTGCAAGGACGATGCGCAGGCTTGTGCCTCTGGCGTACTTCACTTCATAAAACATGTTCCCCACTCAGTGTTGCAGAGTGCACCCGCAGGATCTTTCTGAGGCATCTCGGAATATCTCTGCCTCATGGGTTATTTCACATATGCTTTCATGATGCTCCAATTGCCCTCAATTGGATTCAGTGATGGAGAATAAGGAGCAAAGCGCAGTTGGCTTCCTAAGCGGTACGACTCCTGTTGTAATACGCGTTCCAGTTTCGCGTGGTACGGAGCATTATCGCACGTCATGAGTTACCTTCCGACAAAAGACGAACCCCTGGCATCCAGCACTCCAAGAAACTACTGCGCACACACATCTTGTTGGAACCTCGCATCATGATATATTCTATCGTCATCAGTCATCAGTGCTCTAATAAGATTAAGGTTCCGTCCTTAGGTGTTGGGCAATTGACATTGCGCACGAGTTCCACGCAGTGATAGGCTTAAGGTTCGAACACAAGAGCTAGAAATTTTTGCTCAGTTCCACTCCTCCCGTCCCCCTTCGATCTTCGAATGCAGCAGTCATCAGACGTAGGATTTTCTCCGCCTTTTGTTCTCTTGTGTTCTTGAATGCCGGAAATGCGTGTAATTTCTTCAATGCTATCAGCGTCCCGTCCAAGTGTCGCGCTTTGGTGCTAAAGCTCTCCACAAGCATGAACTCCGTTTTCAACTGCAAGCGAAGTGTTTGGTGAGTGACCGTGAGTTCCGACCATACCCATTATACCAGGCAGTCAGTGTGGCTTTCCGCCAGAGATCTTCGTCTCCCCCGCCATGCTTCCTTTACTGTTCGACTGATTCCAGTCTCCCTATCCAACTGCAGCAAGTTTAAAGTTAACGAGTAGTACACAAGCAAGCTCTTCCCAGTTGTCTCCCTCCTCATAAGTTTTCAGTATTATGAGCTTGACCACCGCAGAATGGCGCGTACGAGTACATTTGGTGCCATCCTTTAACAAAACTGCCGAAGTCTATTTCGGCATTAGCACTCTTAGCAGAGTGACGCACAAAGCTACGACCTGCCAACCCGAGTGGCAAGTCGCGCAGATCTCTTTCGTCGCTTTATTAGCAAACACTTCATAATATGTTGGTGTCACAGGCGCCGATCATTCGCAGTCAAGTATCTGTGACTGTCTTGCCATTCGGACACACTACAGTCGTATGCCCCTTCGAAGCCCGAACGCGGTAGGTCGTCCTAACCACTGTGGTCTCAATCACAATGCCCGACTAATCATAACATCACTAATGGGTATCGCATTTCTGTGTTTGATGCTCCCTCCACTGGCGCCGTGCGCAAAACATGCCGTTTACTTACATGGTGGTCCACTTACGCCCACTCAACACACAACCCTGTAGCACCACTTGTTTGGACAATCTTACGCTCGTAATCTGCATGGAACTAACTTCAAACTAGGCACTCATCGCTGAACGGATGTTAGAACGCCCACGTGTCTTCGCCGCAACCCATAAACGCATGCTATCATGCAATTGTTATTACATCAACCATCATTGGGTGATTTAAGCTGGCTCAATTCCAAGCACATGGTGCCTGGAAGGATACTGGATGCAATTCAGATGTGTTAAGTTGGCTTACTGCTGCAGATCAGATCAGCAAGGATCAATTTAATTACCTTTTGGATGCAATCTATAGGGAAAATGTATAGTTTGTTTTATTACTTTTCCGTTTCACGAAATCTTTTGCTTTCTTTGTTTTCCAAGATTGCGAATTTCAGACAAAACGTTTTTGCTGGAGAAGAGATGGTGAGAAAAGTAGTCATAACTGCCGACGACCTACGATGAGCCATTTCGTCACGGGTAGTGACTATGTACAACACAGGGTCGAACACACCAAGCGTTATTATATTCACCGTAACCTTGTTAATGCTTGCGACGTAGTTTTGTCCCTGATTGGTATCGACCCGTATAGCAGTCGCGCTTTTCCAGATCCTGCGTAAATCCGCAGTTTGTAAGACGTCCAAGCATTGAATTCCCCGCCCCGTGCCATAGCGTACGGAACAGCAAATTGGAAGCGATTCTATCAGAGTAGCCCTCTCCATATTCGGTTCACTGCTGTACTGCACATAGTACGGCGGCAACAAACACTGCACATGAGGCTTATAGGCTCAAACACAGACAAGCACCTCCCAATCTGCATTTCATTTGTAAATTGCGCAGACTATTTTAGGGCACTTTATTTGTCGGTAATTCATAGCATTTTGGTACAATATGCCCCTATCATTCGCAGTCATGCATCTGTGACTGTCTTGAGACCTGAACAGACCGAACTTGTGCAGTCGTGGACCGCTTTCAAGTCTGAGTTTCGGTACATCCTTTAACACTTAGGCTGGGTAGCTTGTGGGCTCATACCCAGATTGCTAATCATGTAACCCATTTCAGTATCAGACGCCCCACACCGGTGCAATGTGCAAAGCATACGTTTACGTGCATGGTAGTCCACTTACGCCCAATCAACTCTCAGCCCAACCACACCACGGTAGTTTGGACAACTTTGTTTCCCTGACGTGAGTGGAACTAGCTTCAGAGTAGGCACTCGTCGCTGAATGGAGGTTATAACGCCCACATGTCTCCCCTGCACACCATCAACCCATACTATCCATGCAAGGTTTATTACATCTATCCTCATTGGTTGGTTTGGGACAGTGCGCGTATGTTGCGTCGGGAAGGGCTTGGATGCATTTCAAACGAGTCAACGACCAACTTCAATTGGATTACGGATGTAAGTCAGATACCCATGGAGCAACTCAAATGCACCATGGAGGTAAACAATCGGGAAGGTTAAAGTTTATCTCTGTACAAGCCGTTATAATTAGGAATACGCTTTATTGATAGTACCAATATGAGGTTATCGTTGAAGTACTCCTGACGTGATGGAGCAGTATCGGTATAACCCCCATTGTCTACTGCAAAATGTCCCAAACTTAGACTATAAAGTTCGGGGAACAGAAAACACCTTACCTTTGAAAGCGTATAAAGAACCATTTCTGACTTTAGGAAAGTTTTCGTAACCCGTTGGGCAAGGAGAAGTTTTTAAAATAATATACCGAAGTACTTGACGGACGTTCATATAGGTATGGGATTTTCGCTTACAGTTAGATTGGGGAGGACATATCTAAGAAACGGCAAATGACTACCTAGAAGAAAACAGAATATTATATCCTGCATTTAGAAGCGTTGAGAGTAAGAGGACCCCTCCGTAGGATACTCAAATTCATGTTGAAGCAATAAGCCAACATGAAGATTGGAAAGCATGCACCCCGACACAACATCACCAACATATCCGCATTCGACAAACCTAGGTTATATAAGGAGACACCCGAAATTTAAGGAGAATAAAAATGGTATTGTTATCGCTGCCCACAGAGCAACAAAGTCAGCAAAAAGAATGGAGGATTTCTTACTGTTGTACTTGAAAAATTGAGTGCGTTCGGTAGAATAGTCACAACAGATTACACACGATCAGTTGAACTCCGTTCTCGGACATCAGATTGCGTAACCTTGATCTATCCAGATTGCAAAGGCCTTCAAATAAACAAGGAAGAGAAGCTATAGGTATGCACCTTATATATCCAGTGCAAATCTGTTTCATATGGTGGGTTTGCAATTTTGTCCTAATGCTTTTTTTCGCATATTATTTTCTACCTATGTTAGCTTCTATAATCTTGCACACGTCACTGAAGTTAAGTGTAGTTAATTTCGATAACATTTTCGCCTTTTTGGCATTTGCTTATAGTTGATTTTCTGACCTCTTGAACGTATTGCGGATTCGTTCGAAATCAATTATTTTTCTACCCCATTTAGTGAAGAGTCATGTCTCCGTGTCTGTATGCACTATCCGATTTATTTTAATTCATCCGTTCGTTTCAGGTGATTGGCTGTTTGCTTGATATCCCCGGTGTGACTGCGCTTGATGTGCATCTTGACTAGGTGCCTACCTGTCTAGTACCCACTGCCTCCTCCATACTGGCTCTAGGAGACAGTTGACAGTTGCTGGAGGGTACGGGGTTCACGGTTCTTGTGACCGTGTTAGGATCAAGTGTGATTCCATACACTCCGTATGGAGCTGACTACCATCCAGCCACCGTCCTGTGTGCGCTTGATTCCCAAATACAGCGTGCTTGTGTTTGCCTGTGAAGGAGTGTGGGCCGGCTACATTGATGAAACGTGCCTCCCATCCACATGCCTCCCGGTCTTATTCCTTCAGGTTTACGCTGGACATGGGGTGTGTGGTTGGAGCTGTGAGTGGTGCAACGCAAGCCATCCATGGTCCCCTCTGTAGGCGCAGGCGTCCTGTGGCTGACCACAGTGACAAGCAAATCCGGAACCGGATGCCACCAACCGTATCCAGTGCAAACGTGTTAGAACGAACAGCGCACGCCACCCCATACCATAAAATGCGCTGGTGTCCATGTGCGAAATGAGTGATATCATCAGCAGGAACTGCTGTTGACTGCGGTGGAATGGGCAGTTACTTCAAAACTCTTAAGGGGACAGATGTACATGCAATCGTACGATGCCTACGAGGTCTATATTTAGGTACCCGTTTATTCTGGACGATTTTCAACTAAACGGGATCACATTCATAGTGTAGTATTTGTTTGAGACCTAAAGGTAGTTGAGTGAATTAGCACATTCTATCCAAGCGAATAGCAGGACAGCGTCTGGTTCATTAGCTTTGTTTGACTTTAGCCTTTTGTTTCCCATGAGAACACCGCCTTATTTGAAGGACTTAACTGGATTTGAACTATTGAAGGCAGGTGCGATCCACATGATGAGGGGAGCTAGACCCAGAATCTAGTTTGGCCACATGCATTCGCGCGAGCCTGACCATTCAAAAAATCTAGTAGCAGCCAACCTCAAGAGGGTCGGCCAAGTCTCAAACCTATTATCTACATCCACAAACAACCTTCTAACCTATGAATCACTCTCCTGTTTCTGTGCCAACTCACAAGGTCTTTTAAGCAAGCCGACGGAGCTTCGCTTGCGTCAGGCCTTGAGGTGCAGGAAATTCATTATGATAACCAGGACCTGGTTGAATGAAGCGATCACTGACGCAGAAATTGCATTACCTGGGACGTCTATTCTAGGCAACGATCGACCAAGTAGAGGAAGTGGAGTATTACTTTATTATTGCAGCAAACTACACCTTGATCTCATCTATGACCCAGAGATTCAGATTGTCGATTTGTTTCGATGCCGCCTTCGCCTAAACTATGCGGACGCATGTGTGTTGGGGGTGCTCTACGCCCTCCGTCGACTAATTTGGAAATGGAAAACTGTCTAGCCTCCACAATGAAGACTACTCTCTCACAGTCGTATAGCCCCATTCTCCTGGTTGGTGACTTCAATTTTCACACCAAAGAAACCCCAAGCTGTGTCAAGGAACAATTCAAAATGGAAGTACAGGTGATAATTAGTGAACTACCATTCCAGAATCACATCACATCTCCCAAAGGATTCAGGACGGGAAACAAATCGGCTGTCCTGGATCTCGGATTCACCAGTGAACAGCTTTTGATTGAAACGGTATCGATACAGAGTCCATTAACCCGTAGCAAGCATGCAACGCTCATGTTCAATTACATTTGTTATGCAGAGTGTTCCTCAGAAGACACAGAGGAGTGTCAGCTCATTACGGATTACGGAGCTCTAATCAAACATATAAATGCTAAAACTGGACATTTCTAGCACAGCGATACCCCGATGTCGCCTGGTCTGATTTTGCTCACCAGTTCAACACGTTAGTAACTAGTGCTTCTAGGAAAAGGCATTCGCGAGCGAAGACAGTAAAATCATTCAAATGCAGCATGACAAGTAAGTGTATCATCACGAGGGATTTACTCTGGCGAAGATAAAAACAGTCACCGAGTCTCGAAACATGGGAAGCTTACAATATCCAAAGAAATCACTGCGTAAATCTGGTACGCGAAGATAAAATACAGTACCAACAGAATCCAGCTGAGAACTTTCTTTCAAACCTCAAGCACCTGTACAGACACGTTAACAACTTCCGCAAAGTGCAGCGAGGAATTCCTGCCTTATACACCTTATGAGGACTCGCACAAACCGCAACCGATGCGGCCAACGCCCTATGTCAACAATTCGCCCCGAAGTGCCAAAGCACGACATCGCCGCATACACTGTTCCCGATGGTTGTACCACCACCAGGACTTAGCCACATCATGTTTACGACTGCGGATGTTATGAAAAGGCTAATTGCCCTGCGCGAGCATTCCTCTCACGGCGTTGATAATATTCGTCCAAAAGCGTTGAAATCGGCTGCAGTAAACCTGGTGGACCCACTCTGCAAGTTCTTCCAACGATGTCTCGAAATGCGGGTGGCAACAATGTGGAAGCTGTGCAGGTTTACTCCAATCCATAAGAGGGGAAGTCATACAGATCCGGCCAACTATCGCCCGATAACACTACTTCCGGTATTCTCCAAAATCATGGAGGCGATTGTTGCCGAAGCGCTCATGAACTACTTGGAAGAACGCAATATCATTGCACAAGAACAACGTGGATTTCGCAAGTACCGATCTTGCACTTCATACATGCTACTTGTTAGATCCAGATGGAATGCGATTTTCGACAGCAGTGTAGGTGTTGATGCAGTATATATGGACTTCTCAAAGCCCTTTGACCGTCTGAACCACCGTATCCACCTTCATAAGCCGCAGTGTTGTGAAATTGGTGACCCAATCCTCGGTTGGATAGGTATCTTCTTACTTCAACATCATTTGAATGTAAGAGTTCGCGGCGTCATCTATGACCCAATCGATGTGAATTGCGGAGTGCCTCAGGGCTAAGTACTTTGTCTACGAATCTTTCTGATTTACATAAACGATCTCGCGACAGTAATCACCTTCAACTCCTTACTCATCGCTGATGATCTCAAGATTTAACGATCGTTAGAACAACCAGCGAGAATGCAGCACTTCAGGATGATCTTGACAGGGTCTACGAATGGTCGACTCAGAACCTGCTTTAGTTCAACGCTACGAAGTGCAAGTTGTTGAGTATACTCCATAAAACCACTTGCAAATACAGACTGGGGGATCAAATATTTCAGCGCACTACAACGAAATGCGATCTAGATGTGATAGCGCAGGAAGATCTGGGCTGTTCCCGTCAGGCCGAGAATGCTTCCAAAAAAGCTAACCAACACGTTGGGCTTTTGCGAAGAGCATTCGGGCGCTTTGATCCTTCCATCTTTTCTCAGATGTTCAACGCCTACCTTCAGCCTCGTTCTGAGCGCCATCCACTTCTGTCAGCCATGGCAAAAGCAAGAACTTACCGCTCTTGAACTGCCACAACGATGGGCGAACAAGAATGTAAAGACCTGTTTCATCTCCCTTACTGATTGAGGCTGAAAACCCTCGGGGTTTACAGTGGAAAATATCGACGCCTGCGTGGCGGCTTGATAATGACTTATATGATTCTGAGGAATTCAAACCATTCTTGTCGTCACCTACTAAAGCTGAATCACAATACCACACTTAAAGTACGCCAACTTAACCTGGCCACAGAATACACTCGGTAGGCATGCCACCGGAATTTCTTTTCCCTTCGTGTGTACCAACACTGGAACGCTCTTCCCACATACACTGTTTCTTCCCCCACTCTAATGGTATTCGAAAGACGTCTGGATGATTCATTTACCAACTTACATTACGCTATATATTCATTGATGACGTCAACCAAACATGAACAAATGGTGCTCATTCTCAGCTTATGTGCTTTACTACTTACACACTGCTGTTGTGGAATATCGTTCGGATATACTACAACTACATTCATCGATTACATCAGTTCAAGAAAACGACACACGAGCAAGTGTTGTCGTTTCTCTTGTTTTTAAGACCTACCTTCCCCGTATTACTTCTCCATATTACTCTATGGTAACAATGAAATACGCATTCTAAAATGTTTATATGAAGAATGGCATCTGAATCGCTAAAAGCTTGAATTGACGATTTACACTTAGGTTTGGTTTCACTTCAACCATCCTACGGGACTTGTAAAGCAATCGTTTTTTTACCTGTAATATACCACTGTTCATTGTCCATCTTTCCACTTTATCCGCAAGTGTTCTTACCGGAGACCGACCTTAATAGCCTAAACAAAGCACAGTTGCAATGTTGCCTAGAACCACTGCGATCTTGCGGTTGTTTGGTCTATTTATCTCGTATATGATTACCGAGTTTAAGCTCTCGACGTAAGTAGTTATTGGCACTTGTGTGCTCCTGCTTTTATCCGTCGAACTCGTTTTAGCAGTGCCTTTATGTAGGTCGGTTCAACGGGGAAACACAGGAGAAAGCAATATCTGATGTCATCTGTAACAAGGTTACTTTGATCCAACAGGTCTTCATCGCTGAAAACTGAAGAAGAGTTAAGGAAAACGTCGATGGGAGCCTTGGGTTATTTTAAAACAACGAACAATGAGCATTGGTTTACCAAGGGATAAAAGCATCCCGTAGGATGGTTGGTGTGAATACGATGAAATCAAAATATATGTGACTCATCTACCGAGTGTCTACCGAGAGGAATGGGTTAATAAATATCGTCAGTGAAAACTCAAAACCAAGTGTAAGCGTACAGAAATACACGGAGTGCAGTGATCGTTGATATAAAGCGCAAAAAAATAAAATATGGTCGCTCACTTGGGCCCAGTTGATACATAAATGCTGTAGAAAAGCATGATTGAGGTAGTCTACAATGGCCGAGTTTAGGTTCCAAAATGCTGGGAGCTATGAGCAACATCGAATGCTTTTTTGAAAACGTCCAAGGTAGGGGAGGATACAACTGAGTCTGAGAGTGCGTTCCAGGGTTGGCAAACACGAAGGGCAAAGTACTTACTTCGACGCTCTAGACGGCTATATTGTTGCTTCAATTTCAAGCAGTTGCCCATGAGCTGCTTGTTGTGGTTAAGTTTCAGCAAGTGGCGGCAAACGTGTTTGGGATCACTCAATATTTGGCACGTCAATATGAGAGCGCCACACAGCCTTCGGTAGCGTCCGCTGAAAACTCCCACCATCTTCAGCCTTCGGTGATAAGAATGGTAGGTCCCTTACATTATTTGTTGCTGTTCTTCGTGGTGCCTCTAATGCCTCTAGGTCGCGCTTCAACCAAGTTTGCCAACTTTGGATAGCGTATTTAACGTGTGAGTGCACACAGGAATTGTGCATCATTAGGAAGAATGATGGGTCAAATCTTCCAAATGCCTTTTGCAGCATGCCGACATGCTGGTTGCCTCATTTTGGAGCTAAGTCAACCTGTTTTGAACAGTTGAGATCGCTCCGTACTAGTACACTTAGGTCACGTTCTTGGGAGCTGGTTCACAATCCGTGTGTCACAAGCAAATATGTGTAGACATGTCGGTGGCGTAAATGCACGACGCGAGATTTGTCTACGTTGAATGGTAGGGCATTTTGAACTGACCAGTTCGACATCATGTTACGATCGCACTGGAGCCCTTCATTGTCGTCCGGTCCTCTGATCTTTCGTCATAACTTGATAACACCAGCGAAAAATAGGAAATCGGAATAAATTGATCCCGCCAAATGATTAATGGACACCAAGTATAAACGAGGCTCAAGCAACGAGTCTTATGGTACATCCACTCCACGTCAGTTGCATCATAGAGAGATTCCCGGACTCCCACCTCCAACCGACGTTGTTGTAGAAAATTGAGTAAACGTGTTGCTCAGCTGAAGCGGCTACGTGGTTCTCGGGAACGAGGTCCTGTTCATTGAGTGTGATGCTTTGGGATTGGTAACAGCAAGGAACTTTTCCACACTTTTAACTGTAGGACTGCGGGCTGAACAATAAGAGAAGTTAGCCTTGTGGAATGTACTAACACAGCGGTAGTGGGATAGTTTATTCCCTGATAAGGGATGAGTTGACTATTTTTGTCACATCTGTCAGTTTAGTTACACAAAACCCATTTGCTCGCAGAGCAACCTTCATCTGCATTCTAGCCAAATCCCAGGCTCGGTCCCAGGTAAGAGTTCGGGCGTCTTCCTGTAGCAGCGCTTCATGTATACGGTTATCAGCAAGTCCAGAGATTATATGTTGCTGCAACATGCATCATTCGATCTCTTTCTGTGGAATGGAGAGTACTGGCATGGCAGCACTGCACGATTAAGTCTACAATAAATTCATTCAGCGATTCACCATGCTCTGTTGCATTCGGGAGAATACGTACCTTACTCTGAAAAGGTTTATTTGGGAGCCCCAAATGTGATCGATTACTTTGAATACATCATCAGCTGTTTTGCATCGCTGGAGGTTTAGCTCATCAAGTTGCAGTTGCTCGCATCTCCCAGTAAGTGATGAAACAGCTTTAACTTATTTTCTTCGCTGATTGGCGAATTTATGTCAGTAATTAAATCTAAATTCTGGAAGGAACTTTACGAGTGAAGCCAGGAGTCTGACGTAGGCGTGTTTCCACAGTCAGTCCAAAATGCCTATGGAGGTTGAAATGAAAGATTCATGGTTGTACCCGCGACGTCAACTGTTGTTATGAAAGTACGTAGATGTAACCACAGTACATTGTATTAGGCACGTAAAACCTGCAACAGCCCATAACGAAAAAAGCATTCACTAAGAATCCCACTGATTCATCAATCAGCATTAAGTTCAGCCAATGAGGAAAAGCCTAGGGTATCAAACCACAACAGTCGAGTTGCATATAATGGCAGATACGAAATCAGTTTGCACATGGATGTACTCACATGGCTTTGTCCGGTTATCACGAACGAACCTGCGAGCTCGTCGATAGGCGCCTGTGGTCACGATATCCTTGGACGCAATGGAACGATTGGTCGTGGAGCGGAAATTCTGTGGCATGCATGATAACCTTTTCTCTGTTCCTGTGAGGCAAATTAACAGCCACTTCTTTTCAAGGCGAAATCACCCTGTGACAACGTCGCCATTGCTGCGTCAACTTTTTCCAACCGCTTACTTGCCTGTAAGGCTGCGTCTAAACGATCAGGGGAGTGAAGCATAAATTCACTATTGACGCAAGGCGTTTGAATTCCTTCAAGGAGCTGATCCTATATGTTTGTATCATGTTCGTCTGACGATTCATTCTCGTAAGCGATTTCGGCCATCTTCCGCAATTCGTAAACGTAGGTCTATCTACCATCTCCCGGTCACTGATACCTAGCATGCAACTGTCGGCGGAGCTCGGACTTCACGTCGGTGCATTCTAACAAGCGCCGAAGAGTCGTGAATGTCTCGGTTCAGACTTCGTTCTCCAAAATCTTGCTGGCTGCTACGATAAGAAAAACCTTTTCAGGCAGCAGGCCCGAAAGCACAGTTGCGTGGTGGTTTGCTGGGAAATGGCGAAGGTACATCTGTGTTTGCTTTTCCATTTGGAGTATGGCATGCAGGGGACGAAACGTTCTGGAAAAGGCACGGTGGGCGTGCAGACGGGAGATGTTGAACCGGCTGAAATTTTCGCCAACGTGCCAAATAAATAATCAAGTGAAGCGGGAAGTCACAATGGGTAGTCACTGGAATTGGATGGACTTGTCATCCGACTGTTTGGTTGCTTTCGAGGTTATCTTCATTACACCGGAATTGTTGGATTCTTGATTCTCGTGACTTCGCAAGGTCGGCACTTCGTGTTGCAACGCAACCATTGCCTCAACTCTATATGTTGCCAAAACAGCCAGAGAAAAAGCAGAAGACAAAGACCTGCTAGGCCGGAATGTATATTAGAGATAGAACATGCTTACTTTATAGGTCAAATACATTCACTTTGACCCTTCGTTAATGGGCTGATTCACGTCAATTGTCTAGGTAGCTTCAAGCTTGGCAGCGGCCTCCACTCACCCGCTGTGGGCACAATGACGTCCGCGACATTGCAACTACTGCGGAGCTGATGAACTAGGTAGTTCAGCTGACCCCGAGATCTGTCTTAGGCTCAAATATTTTGTGAAACCGTGCTGCGCAATCCACTACTTTTGGTCGCCTAATAACTTGTGGCATGCAAGCAAGGAAGTACTCCAAGGGTTGAGAAGGCATTTCACTTGCAATAAACGTAATCTCTACACAAGGTAATCAAAGTGAGATTATAGGAAAAGAAAAAGACTGCAGTTAATCAGTGTTCTCGTGTCCTCCTTCTCCTATAACTGGGTAAGAAAACCACTCTGATAGGCAAACGAGAGAGGGAGCGTGTCGCCGATGAAACGATTTAATTTCGGAAGCGTGTCACAAACAGTTTCGGCCATTCTCTGCAACAGCTATAATGGGGGAGAAAACGTTCAAAAAGGCAAGCAATTCATTTGAAGTTACCAAAATATTAGTATCATATTCCGTCAAGCAACAGTATTGATAGAAGATGGATGGCAGTGTCCATTCGGTTCAGACCTTCATTAAAATCCAACTGCTACGAATCTTCACAAAATACGAAATAAATCTCATACTGCAGTCGAAAACGCTTTATTACGCACCAGACGGATACTTTAAAAGTGATCAATAAAGCGGGGTGGGCACTTAACCCACATTGTCATTTTTGCACAAGGGATATATTATATTATATTACGTTTCATCTGTAAGCCGCGCGACCACGCCAACCGCGCGTGGGCTAAGTATACCGAGTGGACGCCCGCCCCTACGCGGATTCGAACCGGTGACCATTTGATTGTAAGCCAGCCGTGCAGACCACTAGGGTACCGACCACATGGGAATCAACTATTGAATGATTGTGCAGTGCATCACTTGAAAGGTGATGTGGTTAGAAGGATAGAATACGTCCTTGTAACTAAAACCTATAAAAAACGTTTATTCAGAAGATCATAACCTATAATTTAAAATTATGACGAAACGTTCTATCTGGATAACTATAGAAATTAACGCTATTGTACCTTTTGGCTGCAAAAAACCCTACGTCAGTTTTACATTATTTTGAGCTACTACTTCAGTCAGTTTTGCGCAGACGAACTCCAATTTGGACAAGAAATGTTTCCCTAGCTCATGCCAAAGTTCGTAGCTATACAGAGCCTTCACACAGTTCGTTGCTTTTGAATGCAACACACTCTGACTGTTGTTGCTCAAGGAGATGCCCGGCACGTCATGCTCTGAGCAGCTGCCTTTTCTCTGTTCTGGTCGGTTCTCTAAATTTCTTCTTCAGAACTTGGCAGATATGAGGTACATTCCACAATACTGTCAATGGTAACGAACGCTTCTACATTGCTGACTGGGATAGTTCAAGCGCTGCTCCCGTCCTCAGCGATGACGGCGTCAGCAGAAAGTGCACCGGATGTCAGTCGACTGAAGCCAGTGTGAAGAAAGCAAGCTTTTGTTGTTTTACTGGTAACCAGTCTCCCATTTTTTGAAACGAACTGAATGCAGTGGCATGTAAACCTTGGCTCTGACAATCACCGCCGACGATGACCAAGATAACTTATTCCCAATGTTATATAGAATCCAGTCTACAATTTCCTTTCTTTAATGGATTGTCAGATTCACGATCGTGCCTTGGTCAATGGGTTGAAGTATGCTGGTCGCGTTTGCTGGCAACAATTCAATCAGCATGTCTTTCTGGTCTACTACCTGTCGATGCGCTGTGCACTTATTTGAGAGCAACATAACTTTTCGGCCAATTTGGTCTAGCTCATAGGCCAATTCGAGGACCTAAAAGGTGAAAAGTTCTTTTTCCATCCACGTATTATGCTAGCTCTGTAAGTTACAGGAATCGGGTCCACGTTAACGTCATTAAAACATCGTGGTTTCTTGCATTTTTTCAAACAAAACCAGTTAACTTTTATCCGTACCTGACATATTCGCGCAGCACAGGAGAGCGGTCCTATCCATGGCTTTCTTGATCTGCCTGTCGGCAGAAAAACAGAAAGAGCCCCCTAAAGTTGCATGGTAGAAAACACCGATTTCGTCTACATAGTAAGCCTTGTCATCATAAAAAACAGTTAAAAGTTCAGGCAGTCGATCTTTCAGCCAATTTTCACAGACTGCTCTGTCCGCGGAACTCTTTTCTTCATGTGCACGTTTAAACACAATTTGATTTCTATTCTTCCGTTTTCGCAACCGTCCTTCTGTGGCAGCACAGGTTTTTCCAAGTCCTTCCCCCATTCTTCTGTCTTTTTCTTTAGAAGCAGGTCTGTAACTGTTTGGTTGTGATCACAAACCGAGATCCCCCAGTCTTTCAATGTAGTTTCAAGTTCTTCTTCCTTTATACATCGCCTCCTTTTTGACAGTTTGCAGTGACATGCGACATGTTCTGCCGGAGTTCCTTCCCACTGGCAATTAACATAGCTGGGGTGCGACGAGCGATGCGTACATTAGGGGGCATCTTGACCTGCGAAGTTCCTGGTGGAGACGTTTTACTTTTGTCCCAAATGTCCAACTTGTCTGTCAAGGAAAATCTTTTCTGTTACTGGCCATGCTTGTGTGTAGCTAATAGAATACTGCAAAACGTGGAGCGGAAAGATTAGCCGACTTTTCTCAGTTCTAGTTATGAATAGGGCCGTTGGTTGGCGCATAGCCATCTGTACATCTAGCTTGCTCCTGTATGGAATGACGTGGGTAACCTTTGCTGGTCCGTCAATAACGCCACCGACACCTTTCTTAATCTTGACTCGATGTGACTGGCTATCTGTGGGGTAATCGAAATAAAATATAGTCAGCGCGGACGTAAACTTGACAAACAGACAAGAGCACAACCCACGCAGCTGGGCAAGTAAGCAATAAGACGACGCGGCAATGGGCAATTACACGGTTAAATGTTAGCATATATCCCATAAAAGAAGTTTTAGTTTGAAATACTGGGCAATAAAGTGAGGTGGGCTATAAACCGGGTGGGCAATAAAGCGGGTTGGACTGTACTTTAAAATAAGCAGTTGGCGCCTTAGCAGCTTAAATGCCACCTCGATTGATGGCGGCTTGCAAAGGAAGTCATGGCTTTGGGAGCCAGCCCTGTGCTCTACACCTTCAAAGCATGCATGTCAGTGGAGGATGAGCCGCGCTTATCGCAGTTAGATATCTCTCATGCCGATCCTCGGCCGTCGCCCATGGCTCAGTGGCATAAGTCACTGGCAACTAAGAGTATGGTCCTGGGTTCGAATCCGGCAGGATACTGCGGTCGAGGGCTACTAACGAGTCCCAGTAAGACGAACCGATCGTCTAGCTCTTTGCTGGATGTATTATAGTGGCTGTCGGTCTGAATATAACTGCAAGGAATCTCCACGAAATACCCAGTAAATCCTCCTACTACTCACAAAATCAATCGTTTCACTGCGCAGCCACGATATTTATAGCTTTCCTCATTTAGACATTGCCACGCACTTTTGTACGTATATACACTTATCTCATCATCATCCCGTAACAGCGTGCTATTCACGACATTTCCCAGACTGTTTAACTTACTCTGTTAGCTGCTGTTTGTGAGCTAACTTTTAGACAACCATTACTGTTTGCTTTGGGAGCCTCATAAGGAACTTTCGCTAATCAGTAATTAGCAGAATGTTCTAATCAAATATCCGCGATGTACTACGGTGTGGATTGAGACGGTTGTAATTCCATATAAAGATAGAACTGCGATGACCAACCGGGGGATATTACATAAGTAAAAAATAAGAGTGATTTTTCACTCCGCTCTATTCGACGCTGGCGCAGTTAAAAGCGTCACGCCTCGATGTTAAGACGATTAATCGCGGATACGATATTAACTGCAAGGACGGCTGAAGAACCGCGTTAAAGGTTCGCGGAACACAAGAGGCGGTTGTCACGACTATTGACGAAACAGCTTGATACAGGGCTCTACTAACAGACAGGACATAAGTTCGAGTTGGTTAATGTCAGGATTCTTAGAGAGGATTGCAATCAACACCACAAAGACTGACTGCTCGGGTGTTGGAAAATACCAAAACTAACAGCTGCGTAAACAAAGTGGAATATGTGGGGTTATCGAATGTGTGTCGGGCTGTCTTAACCCTTCCAGTCTAACGAGCGTCGGCGAGTGTATCTGAGGCAGAGAGAGAAAGTTAAACCACCACAACCCCCATCACTGGCAGCCACTTATGTGTAATGACATTGCACAGTGAACCGCATAGGATCTTACCAACCCCAATGTGCTACTTGAAATGACACTTTTACCTGTAACCTGATTACCCTTCCGGTCGTCGCGCTTATCGTCCAAGTTTGCCATAATTGCTACGCCAATCACACACTAGCTCAATTGACCTGACGGAACTTTGGTGTCAAAAATGTAAAGTTGCCCTCCAAGTATACCAACCGGTTCAGAGAGGTTTGGAAACAATCGGTTGGTATAGTAGTTTGGTAACATTTCGTCCTCGACACAAGGGCTTCGTCAGAAACGTTACCAAACTACTATACCAACCGATTGTTTCCAAAACTCGCTGAACTCATGACTACTCGATCGGTTCCAAGTAACTTCCAAGAATTTGATACCAACCGGTTATTTACAAATACTTCTGAACTTATAAATTATCTATCGGTTCCAAGTAGGTTTTAAGATGAAACAACTGACTTTTACCCGAAGCTGATAGCTTTTAGTCATTACTCACTCATGACGCTGCACTGCGAGGTAGGATTTTGTGTGAGATATAAAAGTAGAGATGGAAGTAATACAACTCAATTAACGGATCCAAAGTCTCTGGTTTTAGTAACAACGAAGATATCGCTACCTGACAGGTTTAACATATCATGAGACCGGTCATGGAGTACAGTCTTGCGAGTTAGCAACATGTAACACTTATCTACGACAGCTACGGTTCCATCAACCCAAATGCACTTCAAAGTGAATCGTTGTCCAGATTGAGATTGCTTGTCACAAGCCATTCACACAGTAACTGCTTCGATATGACTCCCGATTGATAATGTTTATCCGTCTTAGGTACTGTTTTAAAAACGGAATTGATCCCAGTTCAGTTTATGATCATTTGCCGCATTCCGTTAGCATAATGTTTACTCCATTTAGAGAACAATGATCCCCTACCAGTAGCGACCAGCTCTGCCAGCAAGGCTTGGTAGATTAGAGGTCATATTGTCCACCTTAATTCCACATTTCATAAGTCCTGCGCAGTATTTTATTCCCTCATCGCCATGTCTTTGCTAAGCGATATTACCAATTCCCCTGCCCCCCTAGAAGGGAACCTGTTTGACAAAATTTTGTATCTTCAGCTGCCTCGCTTGTCTGTCTGAGATCTCACAAGTGGCAGTTGAACTACCAACATAGCTACGTAGCAATAGAAATGTAGAGCAAGTCAACTGCAGGCGCCGCATTCCCATGAACTGTCAGTACAGCTTAAACGCTGGCAACTTGCGGTTACCATGGTGATACGTTCTGGTGGTGTGCGCAGCCTATAATTAGACTGAAGCATTTTGAGAGAATATATTCAGAGTGAATTCATCCGTTTTTTGCTTGCAGTGAAGATGAAAACATACTTGCACGCTCAAACAACACTATACTATATTTCTTTGTTGTCTGCAAGTTCGGACTGTCCACTTTCCGTTTTGTTTTTACATCCGCTTCGATTTTTGTCTCTTTGATTCCTCTCGCTCTTGCTGTTACCCTCTCCATTCCTAGTTGCCACTATCTTCTCTACTATGCTGTAGCTGGCGCGTCTCGTACTTGTCATCGCTACCGACTAATATCCGAGCAAATAATCGTTCGTATGTTGCGTGAAAGGACGCATTGGAACCCAGCCGAAAAAGTAAAATGCCAACAGTGGTAAAAGGCACACACTCATTCGCAAGTACAGTTAAGTTTTGTACTCTTTAACGCTTCATACCGGAGTCGCGCACAACGTTTCCATAATTGAGGTGCAGATAGGCTGGTTTTCTGGATGCCTGAAATCTGTCTACACGAATCTGACAGCGAAGGGTGTTCAGGAACACACAAAAATGTCCTACACTCCAGCAATCAGTACTCGCCGAGCAGTACCCAGGTTTCTCGGCTGTTAACGGCATGTGGGTGAAGTGGTAGTCTTGGGGCCAACCCTGTACGCTGCACTTTCATGGCATGCATGAGATGAAGTAGGAACTACGCTATATCACATCCAGTAGTCAATAAGCGCTTTATACCACCGTCACTCATTTCTCTGTGGCTTAAGTCACTGGCTGATGAGTATAACTTCATGGGTTCCGCCCCAGAATGAGCCGGCTCGTGCGCACTATTGCTTGGTCTCAAGAAGATAAAACAGCTGCCTAGCGTTGCACTGATTTTTATGGGGTGTCTAGCTGAGTCTGACCGCGAGGAATCCACTCAAGAGCGTATTACTTTCTGAACTAACAATTCAACACTTGACCACTATACAATTGGCAGCGCCAAAACAGAGTGTACAACAACAACAACAACAACAACAACAACAACAACAACAACAACAACAACCACAACAAAAAGGAGAACACAGGTAGACGGTAGAAAGGTTTGGATGGTTTACAAAGTTAATATGTTGTGCGAGCAGAGATCTTCCCGGTTGCCCGGGCCGAGGAAGACGGTTGCCTTAAGGGACCCCACCCGAGCCTTTGGTCATAAAGATCTGCGCCGCAAAGCAGCCGGACAATTAACGGAGACCGTTGATATCCAGTTAGCTCATTCGCCTTTTTGTGTTCAGTAGCAGTCCACAGAGAAGATGGTGGCCAGCAAAGCTTTTCATCCGCCGTCCGTTAAGTACTTATTTCTTGTTACAGAAGTGAGTGGTCAATAACCAAATAACCGGTCACATTGGCTTTGACACATGGCCGTACGAGCTCTTGTGGCATTCGACGGAGAACCAGGTGACTAGCCCAGAACTTCCCACGCTCTGAGACGCTGCCGCTGATTGTCCACCTGCTTATTCATCTCGGCTGCAAGGTAAACGGGACTTATTCGCAAATATCTCCACTAGGAAGGCATTCCTCGAACCGCAACCTGGGCACGTGCCGGATAGCGCACAGCTCCCACACGGGTTCTGAAATAACACAGCGTAACAGACAAATCACGAATCATGAGCCTCCAGTTTACTTGATACGTTCTACGATGTTGGACAAAAACACCGGCAGCAAAGTTCAGTGTTCTGAACTAACAATTTGTCTTATAACTTGGATGGTGTATCACCAACTCAGCCCTTTAAAATAGTAGGAGATAATTAACGTGCGGTCAAACAGTGTTTGCACTTCGGATAACGACAGAGAGAAAAGCTTTTCGTAAGCAGCTGTAGTTTGGTTAATTTCAGCTGGTGGCGTCTTAGCTCCTTTTTGTGGTTATGTTTCACGAAGTCGCTCCGGGTTTGGAATTCGTCAATATTTGACATACCGTAGCTGTTTCAGCTCACAGATTGCCGCGTTCGTCTTACACCCCAAGGAAAGGGAAATAAATCTCCGACGATTATGGTTGCCATGAATTGTGGAGCTTCAAGCGTGTCAACATCGTGCTTCCGCCATAGACGTCAGGCTTAGATGGTGTGTTCCAAATGGGATCACACCTAGGCGTTCAGCATTTGCGAAAGCACCGAAAGGTCGACCTTCCTGAATATGCTTCACAAGTGAACCAAGAACTCACATGACACTTTTGCAATCAGTTTCAAACGACCAAGCTAGTCTTGCATAGTTTACTCCTCGGTAGCTTTCATGGGAAGCAGACTGTAGCGGCTTGCCTACAAATCGAGCCTAAGGTAGGTTGTATGGACCGTATGCCAGTTGCCCATACTGTTACAAGCGTACAGAGACATAGGCCTTTCGAGTACGATGTCGGGATCTTGCAGATTATCTTAAAGGTAACGTGCAAACAAAATAAGCTGCAATTTCGTCATTAATAGCCTGAATATCACATTGTGGAAATCAGTATGGACAACACTTATTGATCTGATTGCTTTGTCACTAAGCTACAAACAGCAGCGATCGTTTAATGTAGATATTATCTTGAGTTTCGCGGAATGCGCCATGAAAATGGAGTTGAAGCCGCCCCTGGATCTTGACCAAAATGTCCAAATGTTGAATAGGACTTGAAAGCCCTGTTAATTAACTTGGAGCTCAAGCAATGCTTACGACTCATAGCCAGTGGCAACTTATGCCAATTTCCCTGATCCATGGTTGGCGGCATCCCTTCCCCGAATTGTCCGTCACTCGGCCCTCCAGCCACAGGATGCAGGCGCCTACGGAGGGATCATGGGTGGTGCGTGCTGTACCAGTCATAACTCCATCCACACATCCCATGCCCATTGTAAACCCGAAAGAATAAGATCGAAAATCATGTGCTTTGGAGCCACGTTACATCAACCGAGTCGACCCACACTTCGTAAATATGCACAACTTCAGCATTCCTGTCTGTCTAACTGGGTAATCCTGCATAGCAGACGTTCACAAGGCGGTGGCTGGATCGTAGCACTCATTGGTACACCGTCTAACTAACTAACTAACTAAATACCTAACTAACTAATTAACCAACTAACTAAATACCTAACTAACTAACTAACGACCTTTACATTACTGTGGCTAGCTGCCGCGAAAAGAAGCCGGCTTCAGGAATGTCTCGGATTGCAGCTGCCCAAATGTGGCGGTCAGCGGTAAGCTCACGCACATACTGATCCAGTGCTTTTTCTAGTGACCAGCACCATTCACAACCTGAAGTCCCAGAAGATCGGCATCCGATTTCACTGCATTGAGTCACCATTACAGTTGTCCACCACGACTCCAACCCTGACAAGGCGATGACAAAATCACGGACTAGTGAAGTCAGTGTCTGGTGTGCGGAGAACGCAACCGAACCACTGAAGTCTGCGGCCGTGGATGAGCGTTGTGAGCTTCGAAATACCGTAGCAGAGATTACAAACTTCGTCATTGGTGACTCACTCATGCCACCGTTTTTTATCGAAACTTTAGACACCAATGTTCGAAGACTTCCAACTTCTAAGTGTCTTCGGATCGCAATGGCCATGTTTCTCATAAAATTGCGCGAATGGTTGCTAAAAAAATTCAGCGTTTCGTTCTCAGATTAATTTCCTTCCCTCGCCACAAGGTGTTCCTCAGTTGTACTAAAGCTTTTCTGGCGCTGTCAATACGATTTCGGATTCCGGATGTAGGCTGATCATTGGGGAGAATAGTGGATCCAACGTATTTGATTTTAGGAGCAGACTCGATGAGTTGTCTATGCAAAGACAGAGACAGGGCAAACTGGGTAACTGACGATGAGAAGTACTTCCTCTTGATGATGGTAATTTCGAAGCCGATCATAGAGGCTGGTTGGTCGAACCGATTTAATAGTGATTGCAGTGATATAGGATCTTCTGCAAGGATAGTGCTATGGTCAGCAAATTCTAGGTGTGACAGTCAGAAGTTAGGGTCAACTTGAACACCACGGTAGCCCTCAAGAGCATGACGCACAACCCAGTCGACTGCGAAGTTGAATAGCACTGGAGAAAGCGAGCAACGCTGCCGGACTCCAGTATGGAAGTCGAATTCCCTTCTTTTTCCTCCACAGACCAGAATCCGGGTCTTGCTGCAACGGTAGTAGGATCTCATGAAATTAACTTCAACCGGCACGCCATCGGCAAGTAGGATTCTCCAGAGTGTTTCACGGTCAATTGAGTCAAAGGCAGTTCGCAAATCAATGAAGCAAACAACTCTGGACTACTTGAACTGGTAGTAGTGTTCAAATACCCTACGTAGAATGAAGATTTGGTCATTACGGACTCTGTCTGGCCGAAAGACACCTTAGTTTTGGCGAGTTAGTAGGTTCCTCTCATTGGCAAAGCGTGAAAGCAAGATTCATGCAAAGGTTTTGGCCACCACATCAATTACGCTAATCCCGCGATAATTACTGCACATAGTTCGGTCACCTTTCTTGGGAAATGACGATAATACTGAGGTACTCCACGAAGAAGACCGGATTGCTGTATCCCACATCGGGCAGAATAGCACTTGAAAATGGCCAAGGACGGCTGGTAGCAAGAATTAGAGATTCCGACCGGAATTCCGTCCACTCCAGGAGTTTTCTGCGGCTTCAGACGAGGAACAAGATTTGCAATTTCTGGGAGGAGTTGCCGGTGAACAATCTGCATCATATCCTGACTGGATTAATGTTTTAGTGGGTGCGGTGGTGTGTAATGGGCGGTTTAGACGGTTGCTAAAATACCGTACCCACCTAGAAAGATTTTCTTCCGTACCAGGAATGATTAAGCCATCCAAATTGCGCAATATCGGCTGTGGTAAATAGCGTTTGCCGGAAGCTAAATAGTTGAGACGAAAAAGATGACCCAGATGGCTAGAATTTCATGCAGCTTCCATGTTGCCTGCGATGACAGACCAGTAGCCGTTGCGATCTTTTCGTGTTGAGCGGGTTGCCCCTTGTCCCAAGCGACGGTAGTCTGGAGAATTCGTGAGACGTGCTTTTCTCGCTTTATCGGACGAGCGGATGGAATCTCCAGTAATTCAGTCCTCCACAGACTTAGAAGTAGAGCCCAGAGTAGATAAAGCGGTGCGTTGAGCTGACGATTTTAGCGAAGACCAATGAGCGTCGACAGCTTCATCTACTGAAAGTATGAGGCGTAATAAAGTGGCAGAAATTGCTGCTTCCATTGCTGCATCAACGATCGGCAGCAGTCGGTATTTTCCAGTGGGGCAGTGTTGATACGCTTTGCTGGAAGGGTCTTTCGGTGCGTTGTCAATCGGAGTCTGCATTTGGCAAGCAGGATTATGTAGTCCGAACCACCGTTATTACTTGTTTCAACCCCTCTGTATGCTCGAGACTCATCGATGGAGCACTTCCACCTGGATAGGATTGAGATGTATTCTATCTGCATAGTTGTATGACCATCATTGGAGTACCACGTCAGAAGATCGTTTCTGAGATGCTGGAAGGGAATACTGGTTACACACAAGCAGTTAGACAGCGAAGCTGAGCAAACGGTCTCCATTATCACTGCCCTCTCCAAGGGCGTACCTCCCGACTATGTGATGGGTCTGATCGTTCCTCGGCCCGATTCTTGCATTCCAGCCCCCAAACAATTATGAGGATGTCGTGTTTTGGAACATGGTTCAGCCTGTCATTAGAGTATCGTAAAATGTCTTTTTCCCTTCCCGCTGAGCAAGGTTGGTGGGTAAAAAGAGATTATGGTCAGATTCATCGGGTGAGCTTTAAAGCGAAAAACTGCTATTCCAGCTGATGCTGGCTACCAAGAAATAAAGCGTAGCGTACCTGGCAACTGAGAGCCATGGCGACCCCTTGATTACCAGAAGTAATTTTCCGGCCCATTGCGGTAAAGCCAGTATGAAATGTCTACATCAGTGTTACCGACAAATGGTCGTGAAACTTGCGCAAAAATTATCACCCGGTTGAATTCAATTGTTTATACCGGAGGAGCTACGGTACTACTTGTGAAAGGTCGGTCCTTCAGGGACAAAACGTATATTCTGCAAACAAAAGGACCAGGCGAAAACGCAGGCAGAGGGCGAGTGAAACAGATCGGTATATACAGCTAATTGGATCCATAATTAACGACCTTTGTGAATGCATGACATTTTTCCTTTGATTCAGTCAAACAAACTCACTCCAATGCATCCAGCTGTTGGCCAAACAGCGTGCATGCGAGAAACGTGTGAACGTCCAATTAGCTGCAGTCTTTCCTTGCGGCAGCCTAACGGCTTCCTTGCTGGGCTGCACCGCACGTTCGTTCGAGTGTATACTCCCATCACATCCTCCCTTTTTTCATGTCCTTGCTGCTGTACTTTGCTAAATAGTCCATACACTTTACCACTCCGCGTCCTCTTTGTTGGATCTGCCGATGTCGCCTCATTGCCGCACGCAGTATAACGCTCTCTCCCTGATTCATGCTGTCACCTCGGACATCTCCTCAGCTGTACTCGGTTTCTGCTCAGCTTCTTCCCTCCAACATTTACTTCGTATGACCTTTCACCGACTTTCGCAGCCACGACTATTTTTCTCCACCGCTCCTGTTCATAGGGAATTGGTTCAACCCATACTTCTTCCCCCACTGTCAGCTCAGGTAATTCCTGTGCGCCGTTGTCGTAGTACCGTTTCTGAGTAGCCATTCTCCTTTGCAAACTGCTCTGTACTTTCTCCAGTTGTGGTGTGACAGGGTGCAGAAGTGTTGAGGATGCAGGCATCACAGTTCTGGTCCTTCGACTGTATAGACGCTGCACTGGGCTCAGGCCGCTATCCTTGAAGGAGTGTTGCGACTCTCCAGTAGCATGAGGTATGGATCCTCCCGAGTATCTCTAGCCTTCGCTAATAGTCGCTTGGCTTGCTTCACTGCCGACTCTGCCTTCCCATTTGATTGACTGGGATAGGGACTGGTTTGCGGGTGTGCGAATTCCCATTTGGTTGCGAAAGCCTGGGATGCCCTGCTGCTGAACTGGGGACCGTTGTCCGAGACTAGCTCCTCCGGTATCCCGTGCCGTGCGAATTGACATCTGAGTTTGTTGATTACTGCCTCCGTGATCGTGGTGGTGAGTAAATCGATTTCAAAGTAATCACTATAGTAGTCCACCGTGAGTAAGTAATCCTTGCCGTTGTCCCAGAATAGCTCCACTGCTACCTTTTGCCGCGGTCGGTCCGAAACATCATGCAGCATCATCGGTTCCTTCGTTTGCCGAATGTCGTGTGAACGGCACGCCTCACAGTTAGACACATGATCCTTGATCTGACCTGTCATTCCTGGCCAGAACAACAGTTCTCTTGCTCGATTAATGGTGTAATTTGCACCCAGGTGAGTGCGATGGACATGCTCCAGCATCTCCTTTCGGAGAGAAGAAGGGATTAGGATTCGACTTCCCTTGAACAACAGACCGTCACAGACAGTGAGTTCGTCCCGAAAGTTGAAGTAGGGTGTTAATTCCTTCGGGAGCTGCTTCTTTGTTTCTGGCCACCCATTGAGGATAACGTCTCGCAAAGCTGCAAAAGTTTGGTCTTCCTCCGTGAAACGCCTTATGTCTTTCAAACGGTTTTCTGTCACTGCCAGATGCTGCACCATGCTAACTGTGTCGATCTCTTCTAAATGATGTTCGGCCACTGGCGGAAGTGCTCTTGACAGGGTGTCCGCGATGAACATCTGTGTGCCAGGTGTGTACACAATGTCAATGTCATACTTTTGGAGCCGGATAAGCATGCGCTGCAGACGGCGAGGAACGTTATTCAGTGGTTTAGTGGCTGTCGACACCAGCGGCTTATGATCTGTGTACACGGTTGTCTTTCTTCCAAAGTATAATCATTGAAACGCTCCATGGCATAGACCACTGCCAGCATCTTTTTCTCGATCTGTGCGTACCGCTTCTCAGCTTCTGTGAGTGCTCGACTGCGGAAATTCAAAGGTCTTCCGTTCTGCAACAGAACAGCACCTATTCCACTCTGGCTACTATCACAATGTACCTCCAGTGGTTGTGCTGGATCGTAATATCCGAGTACGGGCGCATTACTGGTAAGGTTCTTAATGGTTTCGAAAGCCAAATCCTGTTCCTTCCCCCAGCTCCAATTTACTCCTATGTGAGTTAACTGCCTAATCGGAATCATGACATCAGCGAGTCCTGGTAGGAACCGGGTTAAATAATGCACAATACCGCTTAGGCGATGGACTGCCTTCACATCGGTAGGGGACGGCATCTCTTGTATCGCCTTAATCTTCCCTGGGTCAACCCTGATTCCGTCGGATGTTAACACATGCCCATGGAAAAGCGCCTCCTCTTTCCGCAGCTCTACTTTCTCGCGTTTTAGCTTGATGTTCTTTTGCACGCAACGCCTCAGGAACCGGTGTAGCTTAGTGTCATGCTATTCTTCGGTAGAACCATAAATCAGAACTTCATCTGCCACACAGGTTACGCCATCTAAATCATCTATTGCTTGCAACAAACGCTTTTGGACAATTTCGCTAGACACCTTCAGGCCAAACGGTAATCGCAACCAACGATAACGTCCGAACGGTGTAGCAAATGTGGTGAGGAAACTGGATTCATCGTCTAGAACAACGTGCCAGAATGCGGAAGAAAGGTCTACTTTCGTGAAAAACTTAGCTTTTGTCAAACGTGGTAAAACATCTTCTAACTTCGGTAGCGCATAATGTTCTCTACGCAGGGCCTCATCCAGTGGCTTCGGGTCTATACATACGCGTAGTTCGCCATTTTTCTTCGTAATGATTGCGACCTGGCTAACACAGTCTGTTGGCTCATCAACGTATGCAAACACACCCTGCATAACCAGCTTGTTCAATTCCGCGGAAAATCGGTCACGTAGGGCAAATGGGACTCTCCTAGCAGGTAACGCAATCGGGCGTACCAAAGGATCTAACGACAGGTGAGCGGTACCCTCAAATTCCCCTAAACCCGGGCTAAACACAGACGGATACAGGTCACTCTGACAAGCGTACACAAAACGATCATGGTTAAAAATGACAAAGCCAAGAGATAAAATCGGATCAATGCCGAGAATCGGCGTGAGATCCTCATCCACGATCACGAACTGCAGACGATGCGAAACACCGTCTCTCGGATTGACCACATCAATTGTCGCTGGGCCCTTTGGCTTGGGTCTGGAACCATTCCACATGCGCAAATAATCTTGATCCGATTGAATTTGCAAGCCGCGGCAGTGCTTTCTGGGCAAAATATTGATCGCCGCGCCAGTGTCTAACTGGCATCGCACAGACCGTCCCTCGATCAGAAGACTTGCATAGACACATTTCTGCGACGCTTTCCGAGACACGTTACCAATCGATTGTTCGGTGTCTTCTGTTGATTTGTCTGGAACGAGTGCACTGACATCTGTCGACTGACAGTAGCGGGCGAAGTGATTGCGCTTCCCACATTTGACACAAATGCGGCCCCACGCCGGACATTGTTCGCGGTTCCTCGGATGTCGTGTTGCACAGAAGTTGCAGGGCTCCTGTCGCGCGGTCGTGGCTTTCGTAGTTTTGCGTCTGGAAACGGCGCACAACTCTGAATCACCTGTGATTGTCATCTGCTGGAGCTGATATGCAGTGGAGGACTCACTGTTACAGATTTCGATACATTGCTGCAGAGATAAGTTGCGCTTTCGTAATAGTCGCTTCGTCAAACCTTCGTCATTGATCCCAAGAACAATGCGGTCCTGTATGAGACTGTCCGCCATGCATTTGCAGAAACTGCAGGATCGGGCCAAAATCTTTAGCTCAGTGACGTACGTGTCAACGGATTCACCTGGCCGCCTGTTCCGCGAAAAGAAGAGGTGGCGTTGAAATGTCTCGTTTATTTGGCCTTCGCAGTATTCACTGAACTTCTCAAGAACTGTCTCCAGATTGTTGGCATCTTCGCTCTTATCGTAACACAATGTCTCTAGCACGCGGCGCCCATCATCTCCTGCTGCGTGTCGAAACATGGCCAAGCGGTACACCATCGGTTGTCTGTCCAGACGCGATAAAGTGCAGAAATCCATCCATTTGCTCTTCCACAAACGCCAGTTGCTTGCCAAACTGCGTTCATCCATGTTCAGCGGGGCAGGCATTTGAATAGCCGGTGCAGCTCCACTCATCGTCTGGGTGGTACTAATGTTCTTCTCCTTCTCTGACACCATGTAAAAAGTCGGTCCTTCAGGGACAAAACGTATATTCTGCAAACAAATGGACCAGGCGAAAACGCAGGCAGAGGGCGAGTGAAACATATCGGTATATACAGCTAATTGGATCCATAATTAACGACCTTTGTGAATGCATGACATTTTTCCTTTGATTCAGTCAAACAAACTCACTCCAATGCGTACAGCTGTTGGCCAATCATCGTGCATGCGAGAAACGTGTGAACGTCCAATTAGCTGCCGCCTTTCCTTGCGGCAGCCTAACGGCTTCCTTGCTGGGCTGGCGCCGCACGTTCGTTCGAGTGTATACTCCCATCACACTATTAACAATTGGTTAGCCAACCATGTATTAACAAACCCCAACCAATATCCAGACTAACTATATACAATAATTCGGCTCTCTAGTCTAACATGCTTTCAAGCCAGGCAAGCAACGGTCAAACGATAAGCAAACTGAAGCGAATCGGTTCCATTCTCATTCGGAGTGGAGTATAATGAAGTGATCAATCGTCGGTCAATCAGCCAGGGAACAGTACAAGTGGAACACGGGTGGGTTGTGGATGAATTTAACCTACACTCACTCAGACAACGAACGTTTTTCCGGAAAGGAGAATAGGACAGAAGAGCTGAGGGACATTCGATAGTCCATGTGAACGAGGGAACGTGTGAATGTCAAGATGAAACTTCGGTGAAAGAAATCCAGGGAATTAGGGACGGCAGCAGTGGCATGGTTCAGGGAATTCCACAGACTGTGCTTTGTCTGTTACGCTCCAACAGCAAATTCCTTCCAGGGATTTTTCATTGCTTGACTGTGCTTCGCCCGACTTAGTTGCCTTTGCCCTACTCATCGCAGCAGTGCCCACGGTTGCTTCCTTACCTCCTTCACTACCCTCGAGCAAACAAATTTTCTGTATGTGCCTCTTAACTGAATCATCCTTCTTATGGATCCAACCACCAGTGAACGGAACGGCCACAACGCTTCAACCCCAACCAATACTTTCTCCACCAACAACGACTCGCACACTGCTTCCACATATTATACTTCCGCAAAGCCACCAATGTTAGAACAGGAATCACCTACAGAACACAGCACCGACGGCTTCGCCGCAACATCAATTGCCAATTTAGCCGTCGCACCACCCTACAAGCCAACCACCAAGGAACTCTCCCCCACACCAGTTGCTGATGCTAGCATCCGCTCACACGCCTCTCTCTGGTACAGGGGTTCCAATAGAAGAATATTCATCTCACCAACCACTGTTTGTGCAACCTTGCAAACAATTTCAATGGATCCATCCTTGGCCACCCGGCTTAGCAACCCTACCTCAAATCGTTTACTCGCACAGCCAGACACATATGCATCACTACCAAATATCGCACATCAAGCAGCAACAGACTATGCGATAGGTCATCCGATCCCGAACACTTCGTTTCCAGTTCCCATTACATGCACCCCAACTCCGACCGCAGTGCCGCACGCAATAACTCTCCACGACTTTGAGCAGGTTGCAACCACATCAACCCGCATTCCTTCTCTGGTAACAGGTAAGGACTATTGCGCAGCGCTGCATCACGATCATCCAACAGCTGTGACAACATTTTGCTCCTCCGACCTAGAAAGAGAACCACAGTTAATACATCCTCAAGCTCCGCCTACACTAAGTCCTATTCCCTTACTGGACCCAAATAATACAAACTCAAGCCGTGCACCACCATCAATGCGGGACTGCCACTTCTCACACTCCTCTCGAACAACCTGTATCTCCTCGAGCAAACCCGCATTCTCGGAACGTGCAAAACACACAGACTGCCCCACAAGACAATTTCGTGCTCATCTCGCTCACACGATCATTTTTTGCAACCAATGCACCAGAAGCACCCACACATATCGTTTCGCTAGCCACCGTAGTCTCCCACATTCGTAGATAGTCCGACCAAGGCACAACCAACTCATCGCTTAACGCTCTTTCCGATGTACACACCAGCGTAACAGTCGCACGCAACCTCAACTTCTGCGAGGTGAACGACTGCCAACTCTTGTTCGCCGCATCAAGTGTCAGCAACTCAAATCCAACCATGCTCTGCACACTCTGCATTCGAAGAAACACGCCAGCCATACCAATCGATACTTGATTCTGACCAGCCGCTTGCACACTAAGGAACAAACGTGACACCTCAGAGCACTTCAAACTATCTGGCACCTCTACGGACTCGTACGCCTGACGAGAATCGGTCGCAAGGATTTCTACACATGCCAGTTCCGACTCAGTTAGCGCAAAACGTAACTCCGTACCACGAATCTCAAACATTGACAATCATAACTCTACAGCACTGAACATTTACAGCATAGTACGCAACTTCGACTCCAATACTGCACGCTCGTATAATCCGTCCACATAACTCGCACAAACTTTAACAAACTGGAACACCAACTCACATAACAGCTTCTTGCTTTCTATCAAAGCAAAATTCGTATTGTCCGAAAATCGGCAGCGCTCATTCAACTGGAACGGGGACCACGGCTCAGACTGCAGCTTACGCTTCTCACACTCCAACTCTTTCGTCGTTTATTGCTCGCGCGACGGACAAGTCCCCATTGCACGCGACTTTCCACCTGCTGTCGTGCATATCACACCACGATGCATCACGCTTGCATCCACCACCATAGATTCGGACGATGTAGCCGGCTCCATCGCATCTCCAGTCAAAGACACAGTAACTGGCATCCAGCATACATTATCCACACTGCACACCTACGTCATGGCTACCAGCTCATACTGTATATGATCTCGGCCTCGTCGAACTGACACCATCCTACGATCACCAACCACCGGAGATACCAGATTCCCGTTCCTTCTGCACAGGTTGCTGATCCCACCGAATATGATTGTCAGAGGCAAACAACGCTCTTCTGATTTCTGCCGGCCCAATCAATGTCCATCACAAGGGATTTCTCGCCGCAAACGGTTGATTCCTTCCGTCGAGGCGCCGCCCTATTTGCCAATGGGCGGTCGGTATATAATCTCCGATTAATATTCTCACACGCCAAGCTAAAAGCTCCCTAAATTTTACACCTTTAAGGTGCAGCCAGCGATGAGCCACTCTTTGAGCAGACGTCTTGAAATGTTGTAAATTCAGCCCCTTAAGGCAGTAGGCCCGAGGAACATGAATTGCATCATTACCGCTCAATGAGGTCAAATTGAAATTGACAGAGCTTGCGTCAATCGATGTCACTCCTGTCAGGGTTCGGATCTCCAACGACTCCGGTAAGGGTGTTAATCTTATCTCGCTTAACAAACCTTCTAGAGCCAATGTGATATCTGACCCGGTGTCTAGCAATACATAAGTCTCAGTTGACCTTAGAGGGCCACAGGCGTACAGGCACAATGCCAAGTTGCACCACTTGTCGTGAACCGGAGGTAATACAACAGTTGCTCAGCTTTGGCTGGGATCAGCCTTGCCTTGCAAGTGCAGCAGTGGATGACGGCGGCCTCTGAAACCCGACCGCCCATATCTATCTTTCGACATGCAAAAAGCTTCCAGGTGGCCATGGTCGAGACATTTATGCCATCCTTTCTTTGGTTTCATTAGTTCCAAGGTAGCGGGTACTCTGCAAACCAAAAACTCTCTGTACGATGCGGTGCCGTGTCGACCGTCACAAATTAAGCAACGTTCATCAGTTTTCGCCTGGGACTTGGTGTAGTGATTGATGGTGACCTTATTCCCTTTACGTGTTAGGATTGGTGGACATCGGAAACTAGATGGTCTCATCTCAATCATCAACACTATCTTGCCAAAACTGTTACGCATAATGCGTGCTTCAGCAGAGACGAATGCAAAAGAATCCTTAAACCTGATTAATTTCCTGTCCTGAAGGATACCAGCAGACTTCCGCGCCCATCTAGTTTTCATACTTACTGCCAAAACACGTACAACTCTGTCGATCGCTACAAACGAGTCAAGATCAGAGAGGAACCCCGTCTGGCTAAACATGGGTTCGATTCCCCGTCGAGGCACATTATTGTGTGTGAATTTTAATCGTGGCTCCTACTTTCTACAAACTTTACACTACTCACGAATATCCAAAAATTAAACACTATGTGCCAATTATGAATTTTCAAGGAGAGACGGGAAATGACTTCGTCATCATGAGCGAGGGGTTATAAAGCTTTTAGCTTCCCTTCAATAAGTGATCTGGCGAAGACGTGGCTCTGATCAAATAAAGCGTGAAGGATGATTTTAACCCTGACGGAGAACTGATCTGGTGCGAAATGATACAGTCACAGGTAGCTTCTTTCGCCCGATCACGACAACAATACATAACATACGAAAGACGCTGTCCACTATCTTGCACGCCATTTTCAACAAAATATTCAAACTTTCCGTAAAGTTAAAATAAATGGCAGAATTGCCATCCAAAAATTCGAGTACTAACTTTGGTAGGTCAAGCTGACAACGATCAGCAATGGGTTGTTCAGCAGCCAACGATAAGTGTTCGTGTTTGCGTGCTGATGTGTGGTAGGTAAACCAAAACAAGATTCGCTGCAAACACACTGTTGGGATAAACGGTTGATGGGCGGGCTATCCTCTAACAACAAAGGTCTACAACGCTCGACTTCCTCTGCAAATATCAAACGACAGTCCCTCCAAAATTCCATTTTCAACCAAAAATATAAATCTGTATTACAATTATGACATTTCCCGCAAACATGCATAAAATGTCCAAAATTTTACAAAGAAAGCACAAACTTTTACAAAGTAGGTGCAAATGTTTCCAAAGAAAGTACAAAATTTTGCAAAACACAGTGCGATTCGCCAGCCGCACTGAGGCAATCCTCTGACCTCAAGTGTGTTCTCATTGGCCGGGTGTTAGGGTTTGGTGCGTAAGTCGTGAAGTGAGAACCCTGCCCGTTGACTAGGTGAGACTTGTGAATGAACCTCGAGTCCATGGACATGGGCGCGGCCACGAGCTACTATGCGCCTTCCCTCCTTCAAGTCCGAAACGCTGGATCACAATTGGTCTGAGAGCATTGAATGGCCGCAATATAAGCGTCCGACTAAAGGGATGTCTTTCATTCCAGCGTTGTCAATATGCCTTCTCGTGTTCGACAGAGTACCTCATCAAACATTCGTGAGAGAATGCTAGATGCCTTCGTCAACGGTTACGACTGGCAGCTCGTGACAACGGTTAACAATGTGAAATATCAAACTGCTTACTCCTGGATTCGTCGCTCTCTTGATCAGAAGCCGGATACTACGCAGGCGAGCGGTCGTAAGCTCGTTCTGTCAGAGGAATAGATTGATGACATCCTGGAGTGGATGGCGAAAGACGCAACGGTAACACTGCACAAAATGCGAGTCCGAGTACGTGCCGATATGGATAAGGACATTTCAAAGTCTACAATCGCACGACGCTTGGATGGCAGTTTGATGACTGTGAAGAACACCTATCAGACTCCAGAAGGAATGGACAATGATCGAACACACGGCACCAATACTAGGAAAGCACTGAAATAATCAACTGCACGACAACCACGCAGTGATTCCAAGCAGCTTAGATAGCAAAACAGACAAGCGTGCATTCGCGTGGATTCGGAGCTCGAAGGCACCGAAGGTGATTTGCAATGTTGTTACGCACCAAGAAAAGAAAATGGACCTGAGGCGAGATGTTGGGTGCACGGTAGTTGTCTGATTTAGCACGGCTGTAACAAACCTTTATAAGATATACAGTCAACTTTTTTCTGCTTAACCTCGGTTTGGGCATTCAAGTTAAGTCTGATGACTTACGATGTTTTGTAAACTTTCTTGACTAGTAAAATTGTACATTTGTGTATCCGTCTTGTATTTGGTTTGCGAGGTCTATTTCAAAATAATCCTAGGTATCAGTAGAGATTGCATGTCACTATTCGAACACGCATGAATTTCTTAATCCATTTACCTAGAGTTGCTCAAGCAGCTCCTTCACCCAGTAATCCAGGCATGAACCCCCCACCATTATGTTACGACTCCCACTCTTATCTTCGGCTCCATCGACCTGTTGAATTCAAATGCGCACAAAAACTGTCATTGGGCGCCATTATGGAAATGAGCAAAACTGAATACGTTCCATTTCTTGTTTTCTATTTATGCACAGGAACCTTTGTTTCGTGGCTTGATGCCGATTGTGGTCCATGTTCAAAAGGCATGTTTAACACAGCAGACAGAATCAGCTTGAGTAATTAACCCCTCTTTGTCCACACATAGCCTTATCTTCTGTGTGGACTGATCTGAATTTGTTCCAGTGACAGTCCAGTTTGCGTTCTTACGCATCCTTGAAACTGATCCAGTCAGAACATCAGGAGCAAATTAACATCACTCGAATGGCGACAAATTGCACGTTGATTTGTATGTATAATATATTTCTTCACACAAGACAGCGAACACCATACCAACATCAAACATATGTTTAATTTTCAATTTTACCGTTACACCCATGGGACAACTTAAGGTTACCTCAGAGTTTCGGCACCGAGTGGCAGGGGAGATAAGGGTCGCATCAAAGCTTAATGTGTCTCCCATTCGCCATGGTCAGTGTTAAGTCAAAATTGCGCGAGTAGTTTTTCTGATAAAGACAACGTTGTACACAACACTACGTTGCTTCCACATCAACGGCCTCACCCACTCAGCGGCTCAGTTTGAAGTCCAATGGCTGCAACCGATATCGTACCGTACACTCCGCATGCCGAGTTTCGCAAGCAATATGGGAAGAAATTCCCCCAAGCTTCGGGGCATCAGGATAATTACCAAATGTGTGAACAACTGTTCCTCAATTTCCTTACTGGATTGATCCTAGGTTTAGGATGCGAATGCTACAAAGCATTTGGGCAGCATATGTTGTCACGGAAAAGACACTATTATAAGCAATCACTGGGGCTGCAACCTAGACCGGCTTGATTATAAAGTGTCATGTATAGATAGATAGATGGCGTATTGCTCAACAAAGCGAAACTCACTCCCATATGTTAATGCGATTAAATTGTAAAGTGGGATCGTATCAAACCTGATTGTTCAGGCCGTCCAAGGTAGTACCGGAACAAAATTTCAGTGCCTGATCCATTGCATGTGCCAACAACACTAAGCATAGATAAAGATACAGTGCATAGTTCCAGTAAAATATTACGGACACCCGTGATACTGTCTCATGGGGACCTATCTCCACGCAATGTAGCCACTCGAAAGTTTAACCTGCAAGCTCAAGCCTCATCTGGTTTTGCTCCGGAGTTGGCTTATATCAATTAAGCCATCAAAACCTTTATGCACCATTCGAGCTGTTATTGTAAGAATACAGTATGGGCAATTCAGTAATCCAGTCCGCTCTTCCATTCAACGATTTCGAGTCCTGCCTTTCAAGTAGGTAAGTATAACTGTTTATGTACCCAGGTGGACGCTTTTGCAGCATTACATACGACCGACTACAAATGGGATAAGACGAGGTCATTCATTATGAAAACTTTCAAAAATTGCTAAATGAAACGGCTTGCTATATCCAGCTAATGAGTTCAAATATGGTCTGGCCGCGTCCTGGAGTGTCGCATTTTCATGCGGGCTACACCAAAGTTACTACCTCGGCGATTCTTCCAAAATCCCTACTACTCATTAGTAAACCAAAGTCCGTCCTTGTAGGTACTAAGTGCGATGTCGTACACCCTCGCTAGCTCGTGGGGCTAACTGCTGTGATCTGCACAGTTCGTAGCTGGTATGGCAGTGGAAGATGAGCCGGGCTACGTCGTTGTCACACGTCAGTCGTGCAGGTCCGCGGCAGTCATCTATGGCTTAGTGGCACCAGTTGTTTTCATTCGGAAGTCATGCGGTCGGAAGGGCTCCGAGGAAGACGCACCACTGACGATATTCAGAAGGTCGCAACAGCTGTCTGGTACTGTTCCAAACGTGTCGAATTTTGCTGTTTGAAAGGGGACTGTGACGAACTACCTCATAAATTATACTAAGTTTACTTCTGCATCATCAGCCACGGTTCCAGTAACCAAAATAATCCAGCTTCGTTTCTAGGTTAAGCACGGTTCACACTGATTTTGCGCGTCCCAATTCAACCACGCAATGTACACTTTAACCTTGCCCTTCAATCACCTTCCCCGTGATTCCATTGTATGAGGCGATTTATTTGCAAACTTGGGTTTCAAGATGCCAAATTCCTCTCTACATTGCGAAAACAGTGCTCAACTTTACGTAATGTTAGCTCTGAGGGCGTTTTATGCATGTTATTTATTAGTATGTTGCACAAGGTTGCGTACACCTCAAAGAAACATCCTCCGGTCGCTGGTTCCTTAGCTTTTCATCGCCACCACTTTTGTTTTCTGTGTGATACGTTGCTGTTTTTTCAGTTTTACGACTGGATTTGCGCGATGTGCTTTTCAGGAGGACTACTGAAGATGACAAAGTTACGTTTTGCTCATCGAAACCGCAATGCATCGAGCTGTAAGCTAATGCATTGAACCATGCATAATAACGTGGCGAAATATCCTAGACAACACTTGATAACCGAACGTCCTACCGGCTCGAAGGCAGTATGGATGATGCTGTTAGATTCGCTGTAGGTCATTGAATTGTGATCTTGTAATGAACACGAAAGTAACTTGTACTTAGCGTTAATCGACTCTTTTGAGGTATTTGAAGGATGTTTGTGAGCAACGTAAGTATCGTAGAAGACAGAAGTCACGATTAAACTCCACACGAAAATCTGCCTCGACGGGAAATGGAACCCCGGTCCACGAATTTCCGGTCCGCTGCTCTACCACTGAGCTACCGAGGGCTGACGATTAGGTGCGGAATTTAACACGTGACTTCTGTTTAGTGCGCGACGTATTGCCAATGAGCTCAAAGTAACTTTCTTGGTGTTGTAGATATTTTGCGGAAAATATTTATGCCCGTACAAGTTTGAGCCAAGTGGTGCTCAGCAAGATTTAGGGTATTTGAACAATCTAGTCACAAATCACGGATGCTATGTCAGTGCAACAGTGGTTAGATATCAACGATATGCAAATCTGTCCTGCTTTCACGGCTGTGGAACATCACATGGCAATTGAACAGCGAATGACATTTTTCACGTATCCCCGATATCACCAACTTTTTTCGATTGGGACAACTACGTAAACAAATCATTTAACTTTAGCTTCTACCAAGCACACCTAAAGTGTCATCGAATTTAAAATAACAAATATGTGTACTTATCACTGCGGTGATGCGTACATGAAGGGTTGGGTTAAATGGACAATAAGGCACTTAGAGATCAAGTATACATAACCACCTAGTGGTTCGTGGCTGGAATCTCTTAGTGCCTGGAACAGATAACAAAGATGTCACACAGTATGCAGTCCATACAACAGCACTTATGCGACCTGTCAACCGTCTTATGCACATTTGTCATTGACAACATGAGGTTACATGGGCAACACAGCGTTTGCCCATGTGTGCCGTGGTCCACTTGATGATGTGATCAACCGAAGAGACACCAACCCAAGTTAATGTTCAGTTGCGATGACAGCAATTCATGCTATATTACCAGCAGCTTTCAAGCAGCCAAGTATATGTTGAAGTTTGGAGCACTCTTCATCAGTTCCTGGGGAAACACTTCTTTAAGGCATAGATTTGAATCCAGGAAATATGGGTTGGATCGTTGGCCACCCAGGTGTTCGTATCTAAAAACATTTAGGATATGTTTAGACATTAGCCACTAGACGGTATGATTATTGTTACACGAGCGTCAAGCAATCCCGCAAAATTTTCTATCACTGCACCCGTTACCACGTTTCGCAGCGCGAGACTAATTTACTGACCCCAACGTAGTGGCTTCAGGGTGGGGGAAACGGATACGAAATTGAATATGTTCTTTTCGAATTTCCACCTCGACGTAATGAACCATTCTTTCTACAATCGTAGCAGCGCCCTGGTCTGTACTGTCGTTTCCTAGTCCTACAAAACCCTCTACTGAGGCATGTATTCCTTCGTTCTTGCGTCCTGGCCTAGGGACTTTACGTCAATCAATCGGTGTCAGTTGGGTGTGTGCGGCTCATCGCGGCTGTTTTCGGGGTGCGGGATCGCAATCCTTTCGTCCGTCTACCCTAGGCATGAGGCACTTTTCGCGCGATCCATTCAAGTGTCCATTAGGATTACGTACCAGCGAAGCTCGGAGCGTCGCGTCACCCAACTAGGACGGATTGGGTACTAGCGATAAATCCAGAATAGGAGGCGCCGAATTCATTACTGATCGACAGCGACGTTAGTACAATCATACGGAAGGAAAACTATTGGTTACTATTAGGCGATAGCCCTCAAAGTCAAATCCAAGATCTGCTTTCCGGGAACTGAGAGACAACATTAAACGTTACGAAGCAGGAAAATAAAAATGGATTGAATGTTCACCGGAACTGCCCACATCGACTGGTAAAGTCACAGGCTGCGCAATCAGTTGTACCAGCGGCAACCTTTAAGTCTTGCAAAACAATGAGGAATAATGAATTCTGGGACTGGGGTTACTTAAATGCATGCACCATTGTCGACGCCAGAAAATCAGTCCTGCGCCCAGCTAACCGTCAAAATGGCTTTCACTTCGTCTTAATTGGACTTAGACTGTCGACATGGAATAATACTTAAAAAAAGAGTTAGAAGCATCGGTAATAAGACTACCACATCTTATAACAACTGCCGTTACTAAAAGGTAATGTTAGGAATACCAACTTAAAGATGCCGATCCAGTGGCTTATAGGGTTTCAAATCAAACGGAAAAATCATATTTCAACATTGGGATGTTCCCGGTACACGGATCGGCGGGACGAGTTCGGCAGGCCTAAACCTTATGCTTCAGTTTGCGTTGGTGTCCAAATCGAACAGTTTTGCGCGGCCAGACGCCATGTCGACATGCTGTGCTGGCTTACATGATTCGGGAAACAATGCGACTTAAATGCTATCCTAGTTAATTAAACAACTAATGAAATTGGTGCGTTAAAGAATAGCTCGATCACTTATCCTTCTCAATTCTTATGCCAATTACGGTAACCACTTTTGTAGTGCTCAATTTCCGTGACAAATTGACAGAAACAGGGCTCAAACATCCCATGATTATTTGCGCACCGATAGGCATTAATCAAGAGCATCAATAAGAAAGCCGCTAAGAAAGAACCTGCAGTATATGGGAGAAGTTTGTCAACTTGAATAAATAGCTGTTGCCAAGGATGACGCATTCTTCCACGCACAATTGTATCTAAGTCATAGGTCTAGACGTTTCCGGAAAACTTGCAGACAGTGTCCAAAAATTTTACAAAGAAAGCACAAACTTTTGCAAAGTAGGTGCAAATGTTTCCAAAGAAAGTACCAAATATCGCGAAACCCCGTGAGGCAATCCTCTGACCTCCAGTGTGTTCTCATTGGCCGGGTGTTAGGGTTTGGTGCGTAAGTCGTGAAGTGAGAACCCTGCCCGTTGACCAGGTGAGACTTGTGAATGAACCTCGAGGCCATGGACATGGGCGCGGCCACGAGCTACTATGCGCCTTCCCTCCTTCAAGTCCGAAACGCTGGATCACAATTGGTCTGAGAGCATTGAATGGCCGCAATATAAGCGTCCGACTAAAGGGATGTCTTTCATTCCAGCGTTGTCAATATGCCTTCTCGTGTTCGACAGAGTACCTCATCAAACATTCGTGAGAGAATGCTAGATGCCTTCGTCAACGGTTACGACTGGCAGCTCGTGACAACGGTTAACAATGTGAAATATCAAACTGCTTACTCCTGGATTCGTCGCTCTCTTGATCAGAAGCCGGATACTACGCAGGCGAGCGGTCGTAAGCGCATTCTGTCAGAGGAATAGATTGATGACATCCTGGAGTGGATGGCGAAAGACGCAACGGTAACACTGCACAAAATGCGAGTCCGAGTACGTGCCGATATGGATAAGGACATTTCAAAGTCTACAATCGCACGACGCTTGGATGGCAGTTTGATGACTGTGAAGAACACCTATCAGACTCCAGAAGGAATAGACAATGATCGAACCAAAGTGATACGAAAAGAGTTTGTTCAAAGTTGCTCCAACTTGAAAGGGTGGGGAAGTTCTTCCTATGGATCGACGGAACAAATTTCAACGTTTACTGCAAATGTACTCGTGGTGGGGCACCCAGAGGTGTGAGGGCCTGTGTCAAAGTAGCCAACAATAGAGGCCTGGATTTGTATATCATCGGTGCACTCACAATGAATAGAAACGTTTCGATGATTACCCGGAGAAGCTCCTACACTGGTCGCCTATTTCTGGAATGGCTATGAGGTTTTTCTGATAAGCTGAAGTGGGAAGTTGATCTCCGGCAGGTGTTCGGAGTGTGTGACAACGCAACATCTCACACACGTTTGGAATCACTTGTGTCAGTCGAAGGATATGATGGGGTTACCATTCTGACTGAGCCCATACTCCGCGTTCCTCAATCCCATCGAAAATGTTTGGCAGATGGTGAAGTACCGGGTGAAGAATGAAATGCGAATGCAGTACGATGAATTTCTGGTCGGGGATCCCCAGAACCTCGTAATGCAAATGGAATGGAGGTTGCAGTTTCTGGAACGCATTGGCAGAACAGCAACCAGTGCGATCCGTATTGTGGGATGTGGTAGTGCGATTCGACACATCCGTGTACATCACCCTGCTTGTCTGAAAAAATGACGTGCATTGGTTACATTTCCGGCCCATCAATTTAGAAATCTGGTGATATGGCATATATCACTAGGAGTCTGTAGGGATACGAGCAAATTCAAAGTTTTGACGGAATATGTATGCACCTAGGTAGGGTTATATATTCGTACGGGGGTTACAGCGATATCTGAATTCCAGCGTTAGGCAATGACGTGGGACCGGCTTCCAATGAGACGTGTGCGAATGACATTTGTAGCGTATCATCTACTTTCTACTGGTGTGAGTCGCGCGTTGATTGTTCATGTATAATCTTAGACAATGCAGATAGGGATTCAGAATTTGAAAACTAAGACGTCTGGAAAGGGAATGGCTGCAATACAGAGTTATGGAAAGGCATCAACAAGTCCACAAGGGAATAATGCACCACTAATAATCGGCATACAACTACTTGCGCGTTCAATAAGCCACCGCAAAGTGGACGAGTGTTATGCTAAGTTATTGTGATGTGGGGTTGGAGTGCACTTTATAGGCTGCTAGAAACAGCCGGTTCTACATTCGGGGGAACAGAGTGGCGCCAAGGGCGAATATGCCAATTCCGAATCAAGATAGTAAATAGATGAAATAAATTGGTTCGTAGGCAATTCAACTTGGTTCATAAGCATTTTCGACTTGGTTCGTAAGCATTTTTAATTCGGTGCGTTTCAAAGTGTGGCTTAGGTGCACACGCATACTGTCGAATAGCTTCGTAATTGCTCAGAAGCCGTCGGCCAACAGGAGGCCGTTTCACCATGGAGCAGGCGTTCTCAAACTTTTCAGCACATGCACCCCCTTATAGCGTAAACTAGCACGACGGAACCCTGCGCTTTTCTTATCCACAAAACTAGGTTGTAATAACATATGAATGCGGTGGAGTTCATCACTGTACAATGAATTTGCACAGCTGTTCATTTATGTTGGCAAAAGTGAAGGCTGTTTAACTTACATGGAAATGCAACTATATGAAGGCTTAGTAACTTGGATAATATTCATTCCGACATGCAACACTGACTTTTTTGATGCTAGGGGTTATTGAGGAAAGCTATAACCTCCTATCTCGTTACGTTTCAGGTCTGTTTCGGTACTTTGTTATTTATAGTTATAATGCGAGGATGCAATCTCACACAGCTATGTTGTGACAAATAGGAGAAGCACGGCGATAGCTGTCAACCATGACAAGGTACGCATCGTTCGCTTTTCATCAGAAATCACACAGAGGCAGTCTGTGAAAGCATTTTGAAAGGAACAGTCTTAGGTCATCTCCATGCATTTTTATGCATGGCCGGATACGTTTCTCGGTTCTGCTGTCAGCGCATTGCCATAACTATGTAAGATGCTTCCGTAGCTTTTTTTTACAGTCTGCGACACATGAAGCATGTACGTTTGGGTGTTCAATATTTCATCTCGCATGCGCTGTAAGTACTTTTCTCTGTCTTTACAGTCCGTATGAATTTGTCAAAATTCCGCTGCATTTTACTAGGCGCTATGTTCAGAAGAACTTTGTTACACAAGTCATCTTGTGGACAATTATTGGACTCCATAAACCCAAAACGAAGAGTATTATTCCATGTCGACAGTCTAAGTCCAATTAAGACGAAGTGAAAGCCATTTTGACGGTTAGCTGGGCGCAGGACTGATTTTCTGGCGTCGACAATGGTGCATGTATTTAAGTAACCCCAGTCCCAGAATTCACTATTCCTCATTGTTTTGCATGAGTTAAAGTTTGCCGCTGGTACAACTGATTGCGCAGCCTGTGACTTTACCAGTTGATGAGGGCAGTTCCGGTGAACATTCAATCCATTTTTATTTTCCTGCTTCGTAACGTTTAATGTTGTCTCTCAGTTCCCGGAAAGCAGATCTTGGATTTGACTTTGCGGGCTATCGCCTAATAGTAACCAATAGTTTTCCTTCTGCATGATTGTACTAACGTCGTTGTCGATCAGTAATGAATTCGGCGCCTCCTATTCTGGATTTATCGCTAGTATCCAATCCGTCCTAGTTGGGTGACGCGACGCTCCGAGCTTCGCTGGTACGTAATCCTAATGGACACTTGAATGGATCGCGCGAAAAGTGCCTCATGCCTAGGGTAGACGGACGAAAGGATTGCGATCCCGCACCCCGAAAACAGCCGCGATGAGCCGCACATACCCAACTTATACCGATTGATTGACGTAAAGTCCCCAGGCCAGGACGCAAGAACGAAGGAATACATGCCTCAGTAGAGGGCTTTGTAGGACTAGGAAACGACAGTACAGACCAGGGCGCTGCTACGATTGTAGAAAGAATGGTTCATTACGTCGAGGTGGAAATTCGAAAAGAACATATTCAATTTCGTATCCGTTTCCCCCACCCTGAAGCCACTACGTTGGGGTCAGTAAATTAGTCTCGCGCTGCGAAACGTGGTAACGGGTGCAGTGATAGAAAATTTTGCGGGATTGCTTGACGCTCGTGTAACAATAATCATACCGTCTAGTGGCTAATGTCTAAACATATCCTAAATGTTTTTAGATACGAACACCTGGGTGGCCAACGATCCAACCCATATTTCCTGGATTCAAATCTATGCCTTAAAGAAGTGTTTCCCCAGGAACTGATGAAGAGTGCTCCAAACTTCAACATATACTTGGCTGCTTGAAAGCTGCTGGTAATATAGCATGAATTGCTGTCATCGCAACTGAACAACAACTTGGGTTGGTGTCTCTTCGGTTGATCACATCATCAAGTGGACCACGGCACACATGGGCAAACGCTGTGTTGCCCATGTAACCTCATGTTGTCAATGACAGATGTGCATAAGACGATTGACAGGTCGCATAAGTGCTGTTGTATGGACTGCATACTGTGTGACATCTTTGTTATCTGTTCCAGGCACTAAGAGATTCCAGCCACGAACCACTAGGTGGTTATGTATACTTGATCTCTAAGTGCCTTATTGTCCATTTAACCCAACCCTTCATGTACGCATCACCGCAGTGATAAGTACACATATTTGTTATTTTAAATTGGTTGACACTTTAGGTGTGCTTGGTAGAAGCTAAAGTTAAATGATTTGTTTACGTAGTTGTCCCAATCGAAAAAAGTTGGTGATATCGGGGATACGTGAAAAATGTCATTCGCTGTTCAATTGCCATGTGATGTTCCACAGCCGTGAAAGCAGGACAGATTTGCATATCGTTGATATCTAACCACTGTTGCACTGACATAGCATCCGTGATTTGTGACTAGATTGTTCAAATACCCTAAATCTTGTTGAGCACAACGTGGCTCAAACTTGTATGGGCATAAATATTTTCCGCAAAATATCTACCTCGAAAGTCGACTAGCGCTAAGTACAAGTTACTTTCGTGTTCATTACAAGATCATAGTTCAGTGACCTACAGCGAATCTAACAGCATTATCTATACTGCCTTCGAGCCGGTAGGACGTTCGGTTATCAAGTGTTGTCTAGGATATTTCGCCACGTTATTATGCATGGTTCAATGCATTAGCTTACAGCTCGATGCATTGCGGTTTCGATGAACAAAACGTAACTTTCTCATCTTCAGTAGTCCTCCTGAAAAGCACATCGCGCAAATCCAGTCGTAAAACTGAAAAAACAGCAACGTCTCACACAGAAAACAAAAGTGGTGGTGATGAAAAGCTAAGGAACCAGCGACCGGAGGATGTTTCTTTGAGGTGTACGCAACCTTGTGCAACATACTATTAAATAACATGCATAAAACGCCCTCAGAGCTAACATTTCGTAAAGTTGAACACTGCTTTCGCAATGTAGAGAAGAATTTGGCATCTTGAAACCCAAGTTTGCAAATAAATCGCCTCATACAATGGAATCACGGGGAAGGTGATTGAAGGGTAAGGTTAAAGTGTACATTGCGTGGTTGAATTGGGACGCGCAAAATCAGTGTGAACCGTGATTAACCTTGAAACGAAGCTGGATTATTTTGGTTACTGGAACCGTGGCTGATGATGCAGAAGTAAACATAGTATAATTTATGAGGTAGTTCGTCATAGTCCCCCCTCAATTAGCAACATTTAACACGTTCGGAACAGTACCAGACAGCTGTCACGACTTTCTGGATGTCGTCACTGGTGCGTCTTCCTCGGAGCCCTTCCGACCGCATGACTTCCGAATGACAACAACTGGTGCCACTAAGCCATAGATGACTGCCGCGGACCTGCACGACTGACGTATGACTACGACGTAGCCCGGCTCATCTTCCTCTACCATACCAGCTAGGAACTGTGCAGATAACAGCAGTTAGCCCCACGAGCTAGCGAGGGTGTACGACACCGTACTTAGTAGCTACAACGACGGACTTTAGCTTATTAATGAGTAGTGGGGATTTTGGAAGAATCGCCGAGGTAGTAACTTTGGTGTAGCCCGCATGAAAATGCGACACTCCAGGACGCGGCCAGACCATATTTGAACTCATTAGCTGGATATAGCGAACCGTTTCATTTAGCAATTTTTGAAAGTGTTCATGATTAATGACCTCGTCTTATCCCATTTGTAGTCGGTCGTATGTAATGCTGCAAAAGCGCCCACCTGGGTACATAAACAGTTATACTTACCTACTTGAAAGACAAGACTCGATATCGTTGAATGGAAGAGCGGACTGGATTGCTGAATTGCCCATACTGTATACTTACAATAACAGCTCGAATGGTGCATAAAGGTTTTGACGGCTTAATTGATATAAGCCAACTCCGGAGCAAAACCAGATGAGGCTTGAGATTGCAGGTTAAACTTTCGAGTGGCTACATTGCGTGGAGATAGGTCCCCATGAGACAGTATCACGGGTGTCCGTAATATTTTACTGGAACTATGCACTGTATCTTTATCTATGCTTAGTGTTGTTGGCACATGCAATGGATCAGGCACTGAAATTTTGTTCCGGTACTACCTTGAACGGCCTGAACAATCATAGGTTTGATGCGATCGCAGTTTACAATTTAATCACATCAACATATTTGTGTGAGTTTCGCTCTGTTGAGCAATACGCCATCTATCTATCTATACATGACACTTTTTAATCAAGCCGGTCTAGGTTGCAGCCCCAGTGATTGCTTATAATAGTGTCTTTTCCGTGACAACATATGCCGCCCAAATGCTTTGTAGCATTCGCATCCTAAACCTAGGATCAATCCAGTAAGGAAATTGAGGAACAGTTGTTCACACATTTGGTAATTATCCTGATGCCCCGAAGCTTGGGGGAATTTCTTCTCATATTGCTTGCGAAACTCGGCATGAGGAGTGTACGGTACGATATCGGTTGCAGCCGTTGGACCTCAAACTGAGCCGCTGAGTGGGTGAGGCCGTTGATGTGGAAGCAACGTAGTGTTGTGTACAACGTTGTCTTTATCAGAAAAACTACTCGCGCAATTTTGACTTAACACTGACCATGGCGAATGGGAGACCCATTAAGCTTTGATGCGACCCTTATCTCCCTTACCACTCGGTGCCGAAACTTCGAGGTAACTTTACGCTGTCCCATGGGAGTAATGGGAAAGTTAAAATTAAACAAATGATTGATGTTGGTATGATGTTCGCTGTTTTGTGTGAAGAAATATATTATACATACAAATCAACGTGCAATTTGTCGCCATTCGAGTGATGTTAAGTTGCTCCTGATGTTCTGACTGGATCAGTTTCAAGGATGCGTAAGAACGCAAACTGGACTGTCACTGGAATAAATTCAGATCAGTCCACACAAAGGATAAGGCTACGTGTGGACAAAGAGGGGTTAATTACTCAAGCTGATTCTGTCTGCTGTGTTAAACATGCCTTTTGAACAAGGACCACAGTCGGCATCAAGCCACGAAACAAAGGTTCCTGTGCATAAATAGAAAACAAGAAATGGAACGTATTCGGCTTTGCTCATTTCCATAATGGCGCCCAATGACAGTTTTTGTGCGCATTTGAACTCAACAGGCCGATGGAGCCGAAGATGAGAGTGGAAGGCGTGACATAATGTTTGGGGGGGGGGGGGTTCATGCCTGGATTACTGGGTGAAGGAGCTACGTGGGCAACTCTAAGTATATGGAGTAGGAATTCATGCGTGTTCGAATAGTGACATGCAATGTCTACTGATACCTAGGATTATTTTGCAATAGACCTCGCAAAGCAAACACAAGACGGATACACAAAAATCCAGTTTTAGTAGTCAATAATGTTTACAAAACATCGTAAGTCATCAGACTTAACTTGAACGCCCAAACCGAGGTTAAGCAGAAATAAGTTGACTGTAAGTCATATAAAGTTTCGTTATAGCCGCGCTAAATCATACTGTAGAGGGGCCGCTTCCAAGAATGCCTCTGGGGGGGGCTCTTCGGAGCTAGCTGAGAGCGGATCGAGAAGGACGGCTAGCGACGAGCCTGGGCCCGGAACTACGGAGCGGGAATATGTGGAGAGCGCAATAAATCAGACATATACGCCGCTAGCGCAGCCTACAGGACCGAGACCGAGTCGATTGACCCAGCCAAGAACAAGCAATTCGAGAGCTCTCGAACGATTCCTGGCCGATCCAAATCGGGTACAGAGAAGTGGAGATCGAGGCGAAAACAGGAAGGCGGGTCTTCCAAGTCAGAGCTCTCGAGGCGAAAGGACTGGCTCATCTCTAACATTCGTACTTGTGTTGTTTTGTGGGACGGAAATCTAGTTGATATTGGATGGCGCGCGTGAGAGCCGGGTGTGTCCATTTTCGGTGTGCAATAAACGTCTACCCCCTGTCGTGTCGTTTTCGCTACACTGGTGCCGTAACCATTCGCGATGGAGTTGACCCGGTTGGAGCAATTTACCGCCGGTGACGTGGAGGCGTGGCTCGATGAGTTCGACGGATTTGCGGCTTGCACGGTGTGTGGGGGATGCAAATTTGCTTTGGGCACACGGTTTATTGGACGAGCCAGAGCGGTGTATCTGCTCACTCGGAAGGCCAAACCCGGCTGTTCGTTCGCTGAGATGAGGGCTGCCTTGTGTGCAGAATTTGGGAAGGATCTGACGAGAGAACGAACACTGCAACGATTTCACGCAGCCAGATGAGACGAACAGGAGGATTTGATGGTGTTTTTCTAGCAGCTGGGCAGACATTCAACGATTGAGCTCCCCGAGTTAGAGGGTAACGCATGAGAGCGCCTACTGAAACAGCAGTTTATCCGAAGTCTGCCCGATCCACTCCGTGATCAGGTGAAATTGGCGTCGCTGGTGGGAGACAGCAAAGCGTTGGATCTGGTGACGGTCGCCCAGAATTTGTCGGAACGAGTGACAGTGAGAAGCATCAAGTATGCTGAGTTGGAACAGAAAGTAAATCACCTATCTGAAATGGTGGAGCAGCTGTTGTCGATAGAGTCTTTAAGCACCATTTCACAAAGCAAGGTACGGGTAATCCGGAACGGTCGCCGCTGTTTCCGATGCAACCAGAGTGGTCATGTGGCGAGATGCTGCACCAACGTCAATGTGCCCCATTGTTTCTCTCTATCCATGCCGAGTCGGTGGCGAGTACCAGTCCTCCAGGTAACTATAGAAGGTGTGTCTGTCCGAGCCATAGTAGACACAGGAGCGGCAGTGTCAATTACGAATAGGTTCAACGGGGTTCCAGTAAACCCATCTTCAATCACGATGCAGACGGTCGGCGGGCATTCTTTGAAAGTGACGGGCACGCAGCGGTTACGAATCAGGAGAGGAGAAACGCTTATCCGCCATCACATGTTCATCGTGGAGGAGACGACCAAAACTATCATCGGAACCGACATCCTGAAACGGCTCGGTGTCACAATTGACCTGAAAATCGATGTGGTGATCGTGGCTAACGATACGATCGAGATAAACAAGGGGAGAACCGACCGGGTGGGTGCCCTCAAAGCCGTGCCTGATTGTCAGAACCGGGCAATACGCAACGTATTGAGCAGGTATGCCCACTTACTCACAGACGCGGAAGATGATTACGGATTTTGCAATTGGGTTGAACGCGGAATACCGTTGATCCCAGGAGGACAATGCAAGCCAATCTTCAGACGAATTCCACAGAACACCCTGGTTGAGATACAGAAGCAGGTGACCGAGATGGAATCGAAAGGAATCATCAGGCGAACGCACAGCCCGTATTCATCACCCGTGCTATTGACGAAGAAGGCCGACGGAACCTATCGATTTCAGAGAACTAAACAGGGTGACTGTGAAGGATGCGTTCCCGATGCCTCAGATAGAAGAAATTTTCTCAAGCCTTCACAGTGCCAAGCAGATATCTCTGATTGATCTCCGCTCGGGATATTGGCAACTGCCGATCGCAGAAGAAGATCGCCACAAGACGGCTTTCAGTGTCAATTGCCAGCAGTATGAGTTTTTGAGGATGCCGTTTGGATTGTGCAACACCCCAGCTACATTCAGACGTTTGTTGCTGATGATCCTGGCGAACCTGCAAGGTGTGGTTGTATATGGTGATGACATCATCGTCTTCTCTGAGACGAAACAGGAACATGAGACCAGACTTGGAGCAGTACTGCAGAGACTGGACGAAGCTGATCTGAAACTCAGTCGTAAAAGGTCGCAGATTGCCCAAACGTCAATTGTATGCTTGGGTCACATCGTGGACAATGGTCAAGTCCATCCAGTTCCAGAGAAACGCGAGACGATCAAGTGCTTCGCAAAACCAAAATCCAAGCATCAGCTCCGTTCGTTCTTGGGAGTGGTGGTATATGATTCAAAGTTTGTGCCCCAGTTCGCAGAGAAGGTCAGCCCGTTGTAAAAGCTGCTTCGCAAGGACGTGCCGTTCTTGTGGACATGTTAAGCGGATCAAGCCTTTGACCATCTAAAGGCATGCATAGCAGAAGCCGCGACATGTCTACGGCTACCCAATCCTGGTGAGAGGTTCACTGTGGCTGTCGACGCAAGCAACTTGGCAATCGGTGCGGTTATGTCTCAACCGGCTGGGGTAGTGGAGTACGTGAGAAGAGTGCTGATGGGGGCAGAACAGAAGTGTTCAACAACGGAGAAAGAATGCTTGGCCATCGTGTGTGCGTTAGAGAAGTGGAGAAATTACTTACTGGCGAATGAATTCCTGGTCGTCACTGACCACAAACCGCTCTCGTGGTTGATGACGGCGAAAGACCCGCGGGGACGGCTTGCGCGATGGGCCTACCGATTGCAGGAATTCAACTTCACCATTGAGCACGTGGATGGAACGCAGAATGTATTGCCAGATATGTTGTCACGCCCGTGTTTGGACGACATCATGCCAGACAATGCCATACCGGTGCGTGCGATCGCGATGGGGGAGAGGAACCTGCTGGGAGATCAAAGGACAGATGAAATCGTGAATGTGTTGTGCTCTCACTTACAGGCTGGCACCAAACCGGAGGCCACATCGGAAGAGGTGGAGGAACTCCTCAAGATCTGTGACAGGTTGAAGGTCGAAAACGATAACGTGGTGGTGGCGATAGACGGACGGAAAGTGCCTTTTGTTCCACCAAATCAGCGAGAACGTGTGATGCGTATAACTCATGATGGCGCCCATATGGGATTCGAGCGGGTCTTTGAATTGCTGCGGAGGCGAGTGTTTTGGCCAACCATGAGGAAGGACGTCGCGGCATACATTCGGGGTGCCCAAACTGCCAAACGAGTCGGGAGATGGAGTCCCCGAGACCGCCGATGCGATCGATGGAGGTTGGTGAGCCACTTCAGTGTTGGGGACTGGACGTCTTTGGGCCCTTACCAGTGAGTCGAACAGGAAACAGATACATTCTAGTGATGATTGACCACGTCACTCGATAGGTGGAAGCCATACCAATCAAGGACCAAACAGGCGAGACAGTGTCGCAAGTATTCGAATTCAATGTGCCTGCAAAGTATGGGATCCCACAGTGTATCATCACGGACCAAGGGCCCTGCTTCGAGTCAAAAGCGTTTAAGGCAGTGTTGGACAAGTGGGGCATCCAGAGACGGCGAACTTCACCGTACCACCCACAAACCAACGGCATGACCGAGTGGTTCAATCGGACATTGAAGACGTGGATAAATTGCACGAAGTTGGCATGAGAAGATGCTTTGCCTCAGGTTCTGATCACGTATCGGACCAGCATGCAATCAACCACCAAGGTCTCGCCATTTGAATTACTGTTCAGCAGAGAACCACGGATTGCGCTCGATACTTGCCTACCGAATCAGGGTGAGCGGAAACATCCAGCTGGGCATCAGGAGCGACTGCGAGGGAAAGCTAGAAGCGAAACCAAAGCTCGACCAGCGCGGAATAAGCGAAATTACGACGCCAGACATGAGGCTCACAAGTGGAGGCCATTCAGGATTGGAAAACGAGTCAAGTTACGAAACAATGTTTGGCCGGATCATGACGGGCCGGGCGCAAGCAAGTTCAGAGAACGCTGGAAAGGCCCCTACACCATTATCGACCACAAAGCGGGCAACTTCTTAATCGACTGCGGAGGAATGAAACGTTGGGTGAAAGCTGCTCTCCTGCCACCATGGTGCGAGAGTAAGAAAGGTCCGCGAGTAGGGGCGGGTGTAGAGGGGCCGCTTCCAAGGATGCCTCGGGGGGGCTCTTCGGAGCTAGCTGAGAGCGGATCGAGAAGGACGGCTAGCGACGAGCCTGGGCCCGGAACTACGGAGCGGGAATATGTGGAGAGCGCAATAAATCAGACATATACGCCGCTAGCGCAGCCTACAGGACCGAGACCGAGTCGATTGACCCAGCCCAGAACAAGCAATTCGAGAGCTCTCGAACGACTCCTGGCCGATCCAAATCGGGTACAGAGAAGTGGAGATCGAGGCGAAAACAGGAAGGCGGGTCTTCCAAGTCAGAGCTCTCGAGGCGAAAGGACTGGCTCATCTCTAACATTCGTACTTGTGTTGTTTTGTGGGACGGAAATCTAGTTGATATTCGATGGCGCGCGTGAGAGCCGGGTGTGCCCATTTTCGGTGTGCAATAAACGTCTACCCCCCTGTCGTGTCGTTTTCGCTACAATACAACTACCGTGCACCCAGCATCTCGTCTCAGATCCATTTTCTTTTCTTGGCGCGTTACAACAATGCAAATCACCTTCGGTGCCTTCGAGCTCCGAACCCACGCGAATGCACGCTTATCTGTGTTTCTATCTAAGCTTCTTGGAATCACTGCGTGGTTGTCATGTAGTTGGCTAATGCAGTGCTTTTCTAGTATTGGAGCCGTGTTGAACTGCACCATGCCACAGACTTCTTACGCCGATTATGAATTAGAGAATTAAACATGCAAATCAGTGTGCTTTGGGCCGTTCGATGGACACTTCCAAAGCACAGTGGAAAAACAGCAGCTATGGATTGGTCCGTGCAGTTTACCCAACTACCCAAGTTTGAGCTATTTCACCTGCTCCTAAAATAAAGTTGTGATAAACAGAATGTCTCAGAAGATCCACCCTTTCATAGTGAGCTGAACCAAGAGACAATACAGTGGTTCCATTCTGTATTAGTGAAGAAAATGCAGCTGATGGATGGTAGCTGTGGTCTTATGGCCTGAGCCATTACCGATGAAGGAACTGCTCGGTTCTATGAGTTGGACTAGTGCCCAGGTTGGTCATGTGGTCGTAACGCTGATCAGACATGGAGTAAGCTTAACTTGCCATCACGGCTCACTTGCCAATGTTAGCCAAGGTGGTATAATCCACTTAACAGATATATATTCATCGTTCGCGCCTAACGCGGAGGACTTGAATGTTAGCACAGTTATTATGGTAGCCTTTCATGAACTGATAGATTCCACAACTATTTGGCATATAGAGGAAGTAGTGCTTCACCCCGCATTCACTCTCGGGTACAAATCCGGCATGACGCTTGCATAATGTGCATTGTGTAAAGCGTGCTAGAACCCATTGCTGTTGCTGCCATGTGTGATTTCGGACGAACTGGTCTGCTGTTCAGTAGGAAAATCATCATTTGCAATCTGGACTTTTCAACGTATGCCTCAACTTGGGCTTACAAGTTGGAGTAGGCGGTAAGATGATGACGTACTGGTAGTAGAATGTGGAATCATTGCACAGACTACAACGAGAACGATGGCAGGACTGCTGAAAACATTCACAAAGGTTAGTGCTCAGGACATAGTGCAGATATTTCACTACTGATGACGCAGTTTGAAACCTTTTGATCGTTAGGTTGTAACTTGCTACAGACCTGGCATGTTTTTCTATCGAGCTCGTATCACATCATATGAACATTTCTACCTTGTTTAATAAGTGATACCATGTATTCCGTTCAGTGGAGATCTTGTAGTATCAAAGAGATCGAGTGTTCGGGCCTCTTGTCGATTTCAGCGACTTATCATACAACTGCTCCTGACTTTACTGACTGTAAGATTCTGTTGCTATTTGCTGCTTCATTAGCTGGGTTGATGGTTTTATTTGTACATCATGCTTTTGTTGGAATTTGAATGTGATGTTACTCGGTTGAAGCACAATTCATTCCCTTCGGCAACCTATTGTTTGTGGCTACGCGAACAACCGCCTTGCTCAACTCCGCAAGTGTCCTCAAGCCTAGTTTAAGCATACACGCATTCTGAGTGGCAAGTGACAATTTATTACATAAAAGTATCTTCCGCTTCCTGTGTCAAGGGCACCACCTTGTTGACAGAACAAACTCTGTAATTTTGCTGTGAGCGACGCCCGTGTTGCTTCACATCAGTCGTTCTGATGGACAGGCCCATTGAGCCATCCTGAACTAATTCGCGGTCAGGAAAACCACTGTTCCATGGTCAGCTTGTGGCACGGAAGCATAAACTCCAGTCCACACCAACCGAAATATAACTGGTGGATGACAGCCCATTTGCCGAGAATTGTATAAGCCAGAACAACGCCCCACGTGACTGACATAAAATGACAAGTCAGATGCGCCTCACAAACATGGCACCAATAGCTCAGTCGCGATACCATCGATGACGCTTGCTCACTGAATGGACGCCGAGAACATGTGATCGTAGTAATGCTCATTAAACCAAACACATCCCATTCAGTGGATTTCAGGTTTCGGCATATAACGTGAGCCAGGCTCAGCCCAATTAAAAATAACTTCTGATGGAAGCAACCATCTGTCTGGTGGCACTCCACAAAAGGCGTCTCATCGTTTAGCCATTTAAACCAGTAGTAAAGCGTACAGCATTACCTGGTGTGGTTCACTATCAAGTCACAAGCGCACCAGCTATAACGGTTCATTGATCGCTTTGCGGTCATCCCACGCAAATAAGAGAACGCTGGCCTCGTCTTCTTCAGACGCATTCAGGTCAAAGCGGTTGATTATGCCAGGAAGTAAGGTTATCCCGCAACTTTCGTACAGGCAAGCCCTGCTAGTCATCACTGGATCTGCACAAGCAGTGTTAGTTAATTCGTGGATTAGGGGACCGAAGTAATTTAAGTTAATGAAGTGGCAATAGGGAAATCGCATCACTACACAACATAAAACGCTTGATTGCGTCGTTAGGCGGGAAAACTTTGCCTTAGATAAGCTAACCATGCTGTAAGTATTCCGAAAGCATGGTGAAGTGTGAAACTTTTGCGTGTCACATTCCATTTCGACATAATTATATTAACCGATTTACAGGCGTATGTCGCATATTCCCTAGATCAGAAAGTCAACTTTCTTCTGCTCCCCTGGATTGCATTAATTGACTAGTGCACGGCATGTAATCAGTAATTGGCTGTCCTTACGGAACACGTGTGCACGCGTGCCCTTTAATGCGATAAGCTGGAGAAATTAAAGTAAATATTGAGCAATCAGATAAATTTCAAAAGCGATTTGCCGGAGCTACTCAGTAATCTTGAAACCACGATAGCATGAAAAGAAGAGAAATTGCCTGTTTTGAATGTTTGACTAATATTAACTGCAATATAATATGGAAAGAGTTGATTCCCACACAAGCGGGGGGAAGCTCAGGCTCTTCGAAGCAGTGCAATCCTTGCACCTTTGTGCGTGCGCCGGACACATGGTGACGCCAAGTAGCAAGCTGATAACACCACCTTGGCAATGCTTGACGCAGTAAAAATTTAGAGCGGTTTCTATCGGTTTACATCCGCTTGTGAAGTAGAAACAGTAACATACATAGGGCTAACCAATTGTTGAGTACTTGAGGTTGGAAGTCGGAAATGGTAAAGTTAAGTATATCGCCTACAACTAATGGAAGGAAGCCAAAGTTTGCAGTTAAATTTGCAGTATACATTGTTAAAAGGAGCATGAAAAGCGCAAATTTTGTGCTGTGCGAAGGATGTTTTCTAACTAAAGAAGACTATTGTGATAGGCACTTAAGTTATAGGGTTACTGATAATTTAAAATGATGCGGACCAGATTTAATGTAGCTCTATTGAAACCCGCAGTTCCTTTGTAAAGACTGATTAGTTGATCAGACTATTACATCTTTTATTCCGTCAAAGACTTTAAGCTGGCATAATACATTGGAAGCGCACCAACTGCTTATAGTGGTAAGCCGTCAGGTTAGTATAGTGAAACATTTCTGGCCGAGGGGCATGCAGTTGCATTGTGAATTTCGATTTTTAGGAGGTAATGTTAATTTTGTTGATACCATCCAGTCGGTCGGACTCAGAGGTTCATCGTCTCAGCTACACTATGCATTGCACATTAATTATAGTTAAGATTTGGTGCCTACCCCGCGGTTTTCGCCAGAACTACGCATTGGTTCACTACATTAGGGACTTGAATCGCAACAGTGTTAGCCTATTAGGTTAAAAGCCTAGTCTGTTCGAAATCTTGTAATATATTTGAAACCGATCGGGAAGTAATCCTTTACTTGAAGCTTGGTAGATGACCTATTAATATAATTGTTATACTGCAAGTTAGTATAGTCTATCTAATTGTTATGTCAACTAATTTCAACATCACTTAAAAACACCTTTGACTGACCTTATCGAACTTGGCGAGCAGGTTGATATGCCAGCTTCTTACTGATAGGCAATGAGCATCGATCATTACATTATTCTTTATGGTCGTCCAAATCACTGTAGATCAGTGTATTTACTGTTATCCAGAGCTGCCTTGTTGTTATGGCAACATGACAGTAAACACATTGCTTGTCGTGTGGGATGAGTTGAACCAATCAATACAGGATGGCAACAGCGGAAAGCGCTTTCCAAACCGCACGGCAATTTAGCATTATAAGGCGTTGGAGCTGGCGGTAAAAGGCTTTTCGCATCTTTATTCAAGTAACAGAGGCCGGAAAGCGATCAATAAATCCGTTCAACTGGCTGAGCCATAAGAATTCCATAAAGTGAAATTTCGCGTCCTTAGATGCTCTTTCACGTTCTTCTCCTCAAGCAGGTGACTTATGTTCCGCAAACAGACATGTAAGTTTTACTTCGCAAGCAACATCCATTCTCAAAACGCTTAGACCACACTTAGACTGGAGACATTTCAGTGCTGCTGCAGTTGTCAACGTGGAAATTTCCAACAAGAATCAGTAAAGATAAGCTAAGTACCACGTTAGAAGCGAGCATCATTGAAATGCTTCATTTCGCTTTTCGTTAATACGTGTGTCTGTTACAGTCACAAATCAAATTCGCTACCACATTACTTTTACCGTCTCAGAAAAATCCGTGCATATTTAAGTCTTCCAAATGCTAGGAAATTCAGCCGTACCACAAAGAAGCAGCGATTATGATACACTTCGGGGGAGGTTCTAGTTGATACAGTTGTTGTGCAACGCAAACTACCTTGAACAAATGTGTTGTAAAGTGACTACATCCTCGTTTGATTAGCTTGCTGGCAGTTGATTTGGTAGTCTCCAAACCGGAACCCTTCTCTTGTCCACAGCTTTCGACCGTGTCCAACTCTTGGTCGAAGGTTACTGACGCTTCGCAACTGATGAGGTTGGCAGTAAAATAGTCAGAGAAAAAGAGAGGTCAATGGAAATTGGGTGTTACCCAACCGAGAAGAGTGTTTTCTGATGGGTAACACCCAATTTCGATGTGCTTCCGCTGCAGTCATAATAACAGAAGTGACGACGGTTCACCTCAATGCGAATCATGGTCTATGTTGAGGTTGCACTGCATAATCCAATCATAAAACAAATTGTTCATCTGATCAAAAACAGCGCACCTTATCGAAGCCAAGTTGTTTAAAGCAGGTGTTACGGTCAATATTCAAAATGCTCGTTGCTTGAAATCTAGAGCAAACATGGTCATTGACGACAAGAAATGCGAAAATTACTCAGGGACAATTTGCTTGTATGGTCGTACGTTGTATGACACTAGAGCAAAACCATGGCTAATGGTTATTGTACAACTGATGGCTTGACGACACTTGCTGTCGGTATGCCTCCCAACCCAATGTACCATATCAGTGCATCAAGATTTGCTTGATACACCCACTTGAGAACATTTCCAGCAATTGACACTATCACTGCGGAGATAATACAACAGATAATCGATAGGGAAATGATGCAAGCTAACGAGAAAATCATAAAGAGCCCATTTCCAAGCAAGCAAACATGCCTGCGATTGCTGAACCTTCACTTTTGGGTCGCATTATAAGCGAGACAAATAAATATGAGATAGAGTTGCGATACGAAGAAGTGTGAAAAAAATAACACATTAAATTTCTACCGCTTGGAATACGTGTATGTGATGTTTATTAAAACAGTGTGTCGGGGGTGAGAGGGGTCGCCGAGTATCTTGAATGAGAAGTTAAAGCTTGCCTTAGAATGCGTGCTAACCACGAAATCAACAAGGGATTCTCTTCTTAATCCAGGGCATCGGGAAAAAAGTTTATTGGTCGCACGAGAGGTGTGTAATCATTTTGAAGTAATCCGGGGAAATTAAAGGGTAACAGTTCAGCCAATGGAGGAGGATACATGCATATACAAGGTCAAAAGTTAGAGCACGTGGTTCGGAGAGCGTTTCGAGCATAAGGGAATAAAATGAAAGTATTCCAAAGTAATAAAAATTTTTCAAGAATGTGTGTTCACCAGGATAACTTGCCGGATAAAGTCACTGAGATATTTTACGGAAAATGTCCCAGGGAAGCTGTGATTACTCATCACCGTAAGAGGATAAGCGTTTAAAAAGAAATGCAGGCTATCGGAGCGGAGACAAGAATATATGATAGCACTACAGTTAGAAGGGTTAACAGAGAGGAGACGGGAGCTTGACCAAGTCAGGAGTTTGAAATAAATGAGAATATCCTTAGCTCGGGGTGTGGATGAAGATTTTGAGCGGTTCTCCGAGCTGAGTGATTATTGTGTAGATGTTTCGTTACCTGACTAGGCAACATCATCAGTGCGGCTTCAGGGGCCTGGTTCGCAGTGCCTGCGATTTCAATGTCCAAGTGCTTATTGATCGAGTTCTGCTTTGAACACCAGGCTTCAATGAACTAAAGTGCTTGCCGGCTTTTAACCCTTCCGAGGATACTGGCATGCTCTATGTCGAATTGATGGTTCTCAGCATCCATATGCGCTGACATCAGGGAGTTCTGATCGTGGCGACGTATGGCTAGGCTGCGTTCGTGTAGCCTTGTGCCAAGCTTTCTCCCAGTCTGTGCCACGTAGTATTTGTCGCAGTTCCGGCAGCAGATCTTAAAATGCACACCAGTTTCTTCCTCATTGCAAAGTTTATCTTTCACTTTGAAGAGTTTACTGCGAATGGTTTCCGTTGGCTGGTGTGCAACTTTGACTCCAAAAGGTAATAAAAGCCTCGCTGTCATTTCAGTGATACCATTGATATAGGGCAGTGTTGTTCTCTTTTCAGCTGTTACATTTGTAGAGGTGTGTCGAGCAACCTTTTGTGATGCGAGGCAGCGTAGAATGAAGCCTTTTGGGTACGAGTTCCGCTTGAACAGATTGAAGTGATGATCTTCCTCTGCCCGTCTCAGCTGCGGTGTGCTACAGTGGGTTTGTGCTCGTTTGAAAAGGGTTTGCCCACAGCTGCGTTTGTGGGCTGCTGGATGATTGCTGCCGTAGATGAGGATCTGGTCCGCATGCGTAGATTTTCGGTAGACTGTTGCTTCCAACCGTTCAACATCAGTCTGTCGTATGAGGACTTCTAAGAATGGTAACTGCTGGTTGTTCTCCTCCTCTCTGGTCAATTTGATGACACCGAACACACGGTTGATTAGTTCATGTGTTTCCTCCAATTTGGAACGTTTTAGGATGACGAAGGTGCCGTCTACGTATCGTACCCAAAGTTTTGGTCTTGTGATCGGAAGTGCTATTTGTTCCAGCACCTGCATCACTGCCTCGGCCATTAGACCAGAGATCGGCGATCCCATTGGTGTGCCTCTTATCTCTTCGTAAATTTGGCCATTGAAAGTGAAATGTGTTGTTAGACAGAATTCCAGTAACTCCATCATCTGTTTGGGTTCGGGTTCACTGTTTGTATCAGACGACGTGTGCTCCTCTAGCAGGCGCGGCATTGTTTGTTTCGCCAAGCCAATGTCGACTGAAGTGAACAAAGTGGTAACATAGAAAAAGACCATTATTTCGTCTCGTTCAGTGGTTGCGGTTTTAAGTTTCTCAAGGAACTGTTCTGCCGAGTTGATCGAGTGTTCCGATCCCGCGATTAAGTGTTTTAGCCGTCTCCAGAGCTCCCTTGCAAGCCTGTAATTTAGTGCCCCAGGTAACGACATGATGGGGCGAAGCGGCACTCCGCTTCTGTGTACTTTAGGTAAGCCATAGAACCGCGGTATTACTGAGTCTTGTGGTCGCATCCTCTTGTGTTCCAATTTTGTGATTTTCCCCATTTGTTCCTGTTTCTGCAGAGTGTGTCTGATGTAGACTTCTAAGCGTTTTGTCGGGTCTCCGTTTATCGGCTGGTATGTGTTGGTATCACTGAGTAGGTTTTATGCCTTCATCATGTAATCAGATTTGTCCATTATAACAGTAAGGTGTCCTTTGTCGGCCGGCAGTATAAATATGCTTTTGTCTTTCTTGAGCTTCTCCAGAGCTTTCATTTCAGCGGCGTTGAATATGTTAGTTTCAGCTTTATGACTGAGAGCCGGGATGTTTCTGTGTCTGATCTTTTGTTGTGCTTCAGGTGTGATGGTGTACGATTTTAGGGTCGATTCAAGTGCAGTGAGGAAGTCGATAGGATCGGAGTCCTTAATATTGAGTTGCATACCTCGGACAATGACTGATTTTTCTGCGTCCGTTAATCTTCTTTTGCATAGGTTTGCAATCCAACCATCGTCTTCCTTAGGCGGTTTCTTTTGCGAGATCGAATTCAGCTTCCCTTCAAGCCTCCGTTTGGTGTTTATCTTTGTCTTGTGTGTTTTAACGGCTATCGATTTTTCCAATTCTTCCGTCAACTGTGATCCTAGTCCGGATAAGCTAATTGCTTTCTGTTCGTTAATCACCATTTGGTATTTATGCTTTCGACTGTGTGCATCTGTAGTCAACAGGCGCAGCATTCTTCGCCGATGTTGTTCCGTTATTTTCCAAGCCAAAGGATGGTTGATCTGCTGCCGGAACTGCGACAAATACTACGTGGCACAGACTGGGAGAAAGCTTGGCACAAAGCTACACGAACGCAGCCTAGCCATACGTCGCCACGATCAGAACTCCCTGATGTCAGCGCATATGGATGCTGAGAACCATCAATTCGACATAGAGCATGCCAGTATCCTCGGAAGGGTTAAAAGCCGGCAAGCACTTTAGTTCATTGAAGCCTGGTGTTCAAAGCAGAACTCGATCAATAAGCACTTGGACATTGAAATCGCAGGCACTGCGAACCAGGCCCCTGAAGCCGCACTGATGATGTTGCCTAGTCAGGTAACGAAACATCTACACAATAATCACTCAGCACGGAGAAGTCAGGAGTTTATCTAGTCCTCGTAAGATTTCGAAGATTTCTCAGTTTCTGTCTTTATATACTCCAGAACGACGTCCTCAACGTACGTACACCAGATTAACTTGGTTAGGATGAGCAGACACTTAACATTTAGTGTTAACATGAAAAGGGGATAGAATAGCTCCTTGTAATCCCCCACAATTGGTTGGAATTTTGGAAGCTATTCTACCACATAACCGCGTGAATTATGTGCGATGGGTAGAGTAGTCACGCATTACATTGCGTGCGTGTGGGGGTACGCCGTTTTCGAATGAAAGGTTTGAATAGTAACGATCTGTCAGGGCTCACAAAGGCATTAGTATAATCAGGGAAGACGAACCGCATATTCATACCATTGTTATCCAAAACAGATGCAACCGAATACACAAGAAAAGACACCGCGTCCAATGTAGAGCTATGTGACTTGTAGGCAAAATATTTGACATCAACCTAATGATTGCTTTAAAAGATTCAAGGAATTAACAGTTTCTAAAGCACCTTCAGTGACACAGTGGTGTACGCTATTGACCGACAATACTATGCTTCCTTCTTAAGCGCAGGTGTTATTTTAGCCGATTTCCAGATTTCAAGGTTGGCGCCAGTCGTTAATCGTGGGTTAAAAGCCTCTGCGAGAGGCGACTGTAATGCATCCGCCCACGCTTTCAGAGCGACTGGGGGGAAGACAATCAGGGCCACTGGTCTATTTTGGCCTCCATGTTATGAGTTCCTTGTAAACACGGATGTGGTCAAATATGATGGGAAGAAAGTTTACGGGAACGTGTTGGATGAGGAGAAGTTAAAATCAGCGTCAAACATGCCCATTTCAACAGCGGAATTTTGTTAGTGACTTGCTTCACGAGCTTGCACAGGTCCTGGCAACTGTGGTTTTCTAAAACAGCTTCAATGTTTCAGCTGTTTAATCTTTTCAGCTCGATTTTTATAGCCGTAGACAAAATTTTAACACTGGCTGTCAGCTAGTATCTGTAAGCCAGTCCTTTACGCAGTTGCTTGAGCAGTGGAGGTGGAAATCGATCAATCTGAAGATAAATGGTCCCAATGGGGCAAAACAGCTTGTAACAGAAGTTGTTATAAGCTGCGAGTTGCTCGCAACGACGTGACAAATACTAATTAGTGGAAGCTGAGAAGTCGGTCGATTAAAGCGTTGATTTGAGCATTGCAATATTTTCCACTGAGCATATTCGCCGCTTAATAGTTTTGAATGGAGTTTTTGTTATCGCAATGTAGTTGGCCTAACAGTAAGTCTTTGTGCGTAAATTCACGATGTACAGCGCTCAGTTTGACATGCCCGCTTAAGGCCACATCACCGATCTCTGTATACGGCATTTACTACGATGGACAAAAAGACGTATATGGGCTTTGAAGGACTGTTGTGTGCATGATTTGAAACAAGATAAATCTCTGTTTGCTTTTAAGGTATTTCAGGGTCGAAGATGTGGTACCGTTTCTCAGCCCAAATATACAACCATTATATCAAAAGCCTAGTACTTCCAATAAGCTTTACACTAAGTGCTTGGTGCGGATGGGATATGGGAATATTATTTTTACCTACCGAAGTAGGGCACTCTGTGAAAATACAACTTCAGACTACATACTCACGCCTTATCCATATCTAAAAGCTGGGCGATCAATACGCACAGCTACCCACAGTTCTTCTCAGACTTTCCTCATCATGTTTCTCCTACTTGCAATATCCAGCATAAAAAGCGACTTTACCACTCGACACTGAATGTTGTTATAAAAAAGAGAACAATAGTATTGCCATACCTACACTAAGACATAAGTAACCAAATTCTTGTCAAAAATTGTACTGTCCCGTTGTTCTTTTGTGAATCTCCTGCCACATTGCGGAAAGGTGACTGTTCCATCAGCAGTCATATTTTTTTGCTCATTACTAATTCTCAACGGCCTACACTTGTCGAAAACAGCAGTCATCATGGCAAGCTTCCATTATTGAGACTGGCGTTTCCAGCAGGCTTGGCGGCTGCGTGGACAACGGTGTTACTCAACCATCCCTACATCCCAGATAAAACTCCCATCCAGGCTCCTTCTAAGCGAACATGCGCCTAGCTGAGCGGAACGGTCGTGGAGGGAGGGAAGGAGAATCAAATCGTCATTTAGATCGTGGTAATCTGTTACTGTAAATCCATAAAGCTTCTTATCTTCGTTTAGATGGAATTAAACTGTAACATGGCGGTTTTCAATAAACTGCACTGTATTTTTATTTTCACACCTTTCAGTAATTAATCAAAATCGTCGCATACAGCAGAATCATGACCCGACTTACTTTTGGGTTTCTGGAGATCTGTACTACACAGCTATGTGGTAGGCTTCAGAAAGTGGATAATCGAAACATGCTGAGTCTACAGTACTGACTCCATAAAACTAGCTGCAGATTTGTAAATTACACTCCAACGCGGAGAAGAACGGCGGTATAATTGAGCGCGTTTACTTTTCGTTTCCGCCAACGGAAATATAGTCGCTCCGTATGTATTCGCAGCTTCACCGTGGACCCAATTTCCATCGCTTCTCCTCCGAACGTCTCAGTCGAGGCTTCCGGTGCCCCAGAAATATTGGTCAGCTTCAAGTCTAATAAGTCGATAGGCTGATATTTAGAACTTAACGTCAAGGTAAAGCGATACAGTTTTGCAGTAATTAAACTTGAGCTTCTTCAAAGAATTCGAAGAATAAATGCTGAAACTTTCTACTCCATCAAAGTGATTTGTTGGGAGGTGGACGTAGATCGGTCTCAACAGGTTTTTTGCGTGTGCATCGACAAAATCCGGTTCGCAACAGAGGAACTCACTAGTCACATTCTTTTTATAACTGGAGGTTCAATAACAAACATCAGAAGTCAACGTCAGGTGTTCAATTCGCACAACCTTAGACATCCGAGATAAGCTGTTTACAGTCCAGTGCACCATGAGCTGCTATGTTTTCCTTGAGTAGACGCCAAGAGCAGAGAAAGGACTTTGACTATGATGGTCCTCGATGCGATCTTCGTCAGTGTATCATTGTTGTACCAACGTATTACAAGTCTTCTATTTGGCATCGTTTCTTTCAAAACTGTTGTAGTACGCATAAGGACAGGCTATTAATCACAAAGCAACCATACTGTGACCTACACTCTTCTACAATGTTGCAATAACATACCATTTTTTCGTTTTACCTCAGTCCCCGTTCCTGAAGTAGCCATCAAGCTAAAGTATGCGGAAGATGTAACCCTTGGAGTTCATAATGCAAGCATAGATTCATCGACCAAGTTACAAACCCTATTGGCAACCTCACAGCTTGCTCCAAATCCCGTTGCTTACCGTTAAACACCACAAAAGGCAAGGATGTCCTTTTTACGTTGTTCAAAGTAAATAAGTACCAGAAAATCACGACACAGTGTCCACAATTTGCCTTGAAGGTGAATGTTTGACCACTTCCACTTCAGTAAAATACACGGAAGTGACGGTGAGCAGTGAAGTTATGTGGTCTCTTCATGCGAAAGAAACATTCGTTAAGTTAGAAAATTCTCATTCTACGTTTCAAATCTCAGGTCTTTTTAATCCAGCGTTTTACCACCGCATGATTGTCGATGAAACGTTTTCTTCCTCCGTGTGTCCTCTACCTGGAATGCCTTTCCAACTCATGTTACCCTTGCCCCTACATTGACACTTTTCAAAAAATGCCCTGATGAAACGCTTTCAAACCTGCATTACTTGATATAGTCCCTACCACTTGCAGGACGAAATAACTCAAACCTAACCATGTGCTTAACGGCTCTCTCCGCAACGTGGCGGCGAGGATATATGTAGAATTGTCCATGTGATTAGGTTGGATGTAGCTAAACAGGATTAACAAACCACATCTGTGAGCGCGGTCGTTTCCTTTTTCTTTTTCACGCATTTATCGAACTATTACAGCTTTCTATACTATTTTGTGTGTGCACATCCCATTCCCAATTCAAAGTATTGTTATGCAGGTGTGCATTTAACTCGGTGGACTCTTGAAATAATGATTTACTAATTCGATGATCCTTCGAATGTTAATTTTTACTCCAACCATCCTACGGGACTTGCCAAACACATACTTTTGTTTGCCCGTGCTAAATCATTGTACATTGTTCATGTGTGCTAGCCTAATGGATCGATTGCTCTGCAGTTATCTTTTCTAAGATCCCGAGTAAGCACCGTAAAGTAATTGCCAGATTAGTGGAGTATCTGTCACGGTGTAGTGGAGTTGCAAAGATGGAAATTCTCAACACAATTGTAGCCAGCCATTTTAACTCCTGCAAAGTGTTTGCATGTAAAATACTCACAGATGTTAGACACCCCCACCATAGAACTTTGTCCGAATGCTTAGCACCCTTCTCTTTGACCAGACAGATCTATAAAACTATATACGCACGAACAAGCGCTGATGGTACACCTGTAGTTTCTTCCCTGTCAGGATTTGACGATAAAATCTATTCACTCAGGAACTGATTAGTAAATTACCATGGCAATATCTGCGCTGTCAAATCATTTTTAATGACGGTGGTTTTAGGTTTACCTGCGTGTACTGCTCCTTTGTTTATTTAACCTTTGATTATTTGCTTTGATTATTATTTCATTATTTATTGATTAGTTGATTATTGTTGATTATTTGCTTAGTTGACCTTTGCTTATTTGATTTGCTTATTTGCTTATTTAACCTGATTATTTAAACAATTCCTTGTCGTGTGTTAGAGATGAATATTTACACTTCAAAGTTGCATACAGCACATTATTAACATTACTTCTTCTTAGGTATCTGTATGATTTAAGCCAAATTACACCACACATATTCCCAACAGTCGAGGTACTTCCGACGCTAAGTGCTGTAGCGGGTTTGAAAGCATCTACGTGATTATCCAAAAAGTAAGAGATTCTTATACCCCAATTAGATGCTTATGGTTGTTTCCACTTCTTTTGGGTATCACTTTTTCTTGTTGGGCCCACTCTTTTGAGCTCCTTCTCACCATCCCTTCGTCTCTGAGTAGGTCCGCTCTCGACAGCACCCATTTACTTGAGAAGTGTCAGTTACGCGTTTTGTTCATCCAGCTCGGTAGTTCACTAAGTGGTTGTGATAATGGCATCCAACCCTTCAGTTTTATGCGACAGACTATACGTGGCGGAACCAGAGGAATCCTGAATCCAAAGCTGGTACACGGGTGTGACATGTGGTTAGCTCGTTCTCACTGAGTTCGATCCTGACCCAACTAGTATTGCCCACATTACGCAACCGCCCCTATTAGGCGTCTTGCATGTTACCTTGCTAAATCACATGAATGGGAGGGCTGCTGTCTTGTGACAACGGTAATTTTTGTAAGTTCAGTTTTCCTCTGACGAACCATCTCGAAATACCATCCCTAACCCTGAAGTTCCTCTGCCGTTATAATTAAATTCGTTATCAAGTGGATACTTTGGAGTTCAAGTTGTTCGAAGCACGTTAGCTTAATTTTCGATCATGTACTTGGTTTAAGCCTAATGTAAACATGAGTTTACCTATTGTGATTCCTTCAAGTGAAATCAATTATTTTACTCTGAGCAGCAGCACGACAGCTAGTAACTATCTTGTTTGCGTCTGTAGTTTTGTATTGCTAGATGATTTGTCTAGCAGGACAGTAAAGAATTCGATTACCCACAATTGATTGTCTGGGGTTTATCCAAATACATCGGTACCCTTTTGGGACAGTCTAGAAGGGGGATGGCACCCATTAGAGTTAAGCTAATCTCTCTCGATTACCTCTATTCATGTAGGCAACCAAACATTCCCACTGTTGTGTTCAGATTATGCAACCCTTCATTCAGCTGAACTGTTCAGCTATACTCTATGTCGAATTAACTATTGTTAAACTATTTATCTGAAATGTACCTCTTGGTAGCAGTTCTGATAATAGCGTTTCGAACCAGTAAGCAGTTTTAGCAAACGGAGAACTATAATCTTTGATGTGCTATGATAAACCTGAAGTGAAAATTCTAGGGAGGACACACTCAGATGACCAACAATTATCAGTTATGGTAATAGTAGGATACTTCACTCTCTCGAGTTTCTACAGTAGTGCAAAACTTATTCAGATATAGTTTGGGATGAGAAACGGTTCAACCGTTACTGGACGTTGTTCACCGTTAAAAGGTCACAGACGATGACGGTCACTGAAAAGTTGTACGCTTTTATTCGCTTAGCAGCTAAGTAAATGGTAGACCAGCTCCGCGGTGTATGCTGCTTGTTTTTGACATGCATTCCGAAGCGCTTAATCCAGTCTGAATATCCCAACGCGGCAACTTCAGCGAAGGTGCCTGTCCGTACTTTCGATACAACCTAAATGGGTGAATTAGACTATCCAAATCGCGCATCCATATCCATTCGATTTATGGGCATTAAGAAAGACTATTATAACCTCCTTGTACATCATGGATTTTTTTGTTGTAAACACGCTATTGACACCACACTGTTAGCAACATAACTAACTGAGGCCACTTTGTGATTTCGCTGGCTGCTAATGTCGTAAACAAACATCAACTGTCCGGTATATGAAATCCTACGTCTAAAGCCGAAGGCGTCCTAATTCCAAGCACAGCCTAGAGGTGGTTATCGCAAGAAAATCTTACTGTTACCGCAGTATCAGGTAAAAAGCGACGACTTTTCCTGTACACGTAAGTTATTACTGGTTAAAAATAGGAGGCACTGCCATCTACCTAAAATGTATCTGACGCTAACAATTTCCGATTCGTATCGTGTGGCTGACATTTGTAAACCTACCATTGGCTAAACTTTCAACAGTTAACTCAGCGCACGCATACCCAGTCCGAATCAAAAACCAGTTTTGGATACCGTGCGTTCATCTTCAGAGATACAGTAAAACATACGATATTGACCACTTCTATCTCTTTGACCATTTTGTTTTGATTGCTTGAACATTCACCATTTAAGCCTCATGGATCCATAATTCTGTACACTGACCACTTTGCTCCACTCCGTGAAGTGGCCAACCAACGCAGGCTTTACTATATTTGAAGTCTTTTCAAGCTAACTATTGGTTTAGTCCCTGGTCCAATTGAGTTGTAGATGCGAAATTTTTGTATAAGCTGGAGTTGCTTGTACTCTTCATCGTGACCTAGTGCAATCTCACAGCGGCCATCCTTGTGCAAGTCAGCACATCACCTCATAATGATTGGACTTCAATGTAGGTGTGATCCTCTACCAACAGTCGAACAGAGATTGATTGAATACGAACCCTTCATACGATGACGAAAACAGCAAACAAACTCCCGAATTCAGTCACACATCACAAGCTGATTCACCATACCCACTAACACATGGTTGGCGGCATCCAGTTTCGGATTTGCTTGTCACTGTGGCCAGTCACTGGACCCCTGCGCCTACAGAGGGACCATGGCTGGCTTGCGCTGCACCACCAACAGCTCCAGCCACACCCCCATATCCAGTGTAAACCCGAAGGAATAAGACCGAGAAGCATTTGGATGGGAGGCACGTTTCATCAATGGAGCCGCCCCACACTCCTTCACAGGCAAACACAAGCACGCTGTATTTGGGAAGCAAGCGCACACAAGGCGGTGGCTAGACGGTAGTCCGCTCCACACTGACTGCATGGAACCACTCTCCGAGCCTAGCACCACCACAAGGACCGTGCACCCCGTCCCCTCCAGCAACAACCAACTGTCTCCTGGAGCCAGTATGGAAGAGGTAGTGCGTAATAGACAGGTAGGCACCTTGTCAACATGGAAATCAAGCGCAGCCACACCGGGGATATCAAGCAACAGCCAATCACCTGAAACGACAAGGTGAAATAAAACAAATCCAATAATGCACACAGATACGGTGGCATAACTCTTCACTAAATTAGCATACGAAGTAAGTTGGTTAGCAACTAATCCGCGATAAGGAAAAAATGTCCACATGTTACTTAAAAATGCTACAAATGCAACGAAATTAGCGAAGATAAGCACAATCAGAGTAAGCAATATGGCAAGTTAATAGAAGATTATTCAAGTAGGTAGAACAAACCAAATAAACTGGAATGAAATCTATGCAGCTTAAAAAGACCTACTTTAAGTGTAAGTTGGTTTAGCCCAACTGCGGTGGGGAAGCATCATGAATGCAACATCGGACTCAGCATGGGGCAAACTAACATATTTATTTACCTGTATACAGACACACAAAGCCGGTATGTTACTGGTTACATTGCTATAATTTTATGCAATTACTGACTATATCTGATTGTATTATCATGCTCATGCCTTCACAGGCGTAGCACGCACTTCCGGGAGTAAAACATTTATTTATTTATTTAGTTAGTTAGTTTATATACATAGGGTTCATGTGGGAAGCTGGTTATCCTCACTGAGTGGCACGATCAATGCAGCTATTGGAGCTTGCATCTTAAAATGCATCTTAAAAAGGCCTCCTCTCGGTTCACATGTTCCCAGCTGTAAGATCAGTGAATATGATACTCCGTGTGAAAAAGTACATTGGCTAGTCCCCACGGGAAACTCTATTGTTAAAATGTCCTACTAAGCCATAAGTAACATACATTTGGACAACAAGACGTGATTCTCTTATAAATGCGGATAACTCGGGGATTAATGAAATGAAATCGTCCGGGAAACCGAGATAATAAGTGCACAGTTTGATAAAATAAATCAAGTTGTTTTAATCCAGATAAGGCAATGCATCAGCATAGATGCAGGAGCACGCAACGCCTGTGGTGAGCATAATGATTCGCTTGAGGTTCATTGTATCACCTAGAGGTCGAAGAAGACCATTGTTGGTAAACCATGTTCTCGACAACTGCCAATCGAACAGCCGAGGGTAGGGTGCCATTGACCAGAACCTCCTGACACTTCGCTGCTAATAGCAGAAATCTTGCTTCGGCCTGTCACCAATTTTAAACGATCCCCTTACACCCCATTCACAGCAGTAAACAGATTGGAATAGAACGGAAGTAGCATCATCCTCGTACTGATAACTTCAAGCTGAAAATCACAGTATAGACTCGGAAGCTGAACACGTAATGCTAGAAACAGAACCTGCTTGGCGTGGATGTGACTGCTAACGTATATCGGTGGTTGAACTTTGCAGGCTATTTTAGAATTAAGATAGGTACCTAAAACGACGAGGTACCGCCATTAGTTTCCAGTCAAGTAGACTGGGTGGTATTTGAACACCTCAACCACCCATGCATCTCACTATATTCACATGGTGAATTGCCAGTGAGTACCAATACATGGTACGCAAGTCTCAATAACTAATTGCTATTTTCGTCACTCGGATTGATCAGATCTTGTCAGTATTTTCTTCCCCATGTGTCCAGGATTACATGAGCCCATGAGAACAATCTGGACGCCCAAAGGAATCGCAAACACAGCTAATCGTTAAACTCGTAAATCCCACAGTATTATTCTAATCACGACTGTGGACGGGGTTGAGTAATGCCAGCTAAACATTGGGCACTTAGTGGGCAAAATAAAATTACGGGGACACGTAGAGCACTAGTACTGACGTGATTTGAAAGAGGAAAAAAGTAGTATTTCACAATGTAGGTCAAGTTCAGATTCCTGAGTGGATGGATAATATAGATTGAATGTTAATCGTAACGAACCATCAATCAGATATCTCATGATTAAGTAAGAAAATTCTGACAGACGATGTTGGATTATATTTGGCAAACCGGAGAGCATACAATTATTCCAGACAAATATCTCTGTTTTTACGCTGATTGGATTTGTACATTTATGTATGCACTTTTGTCTTTTACCGCTGTCAAATTTATAATAGTAACAAGCTGTCAAGCGTTTGGGCATGGAAAACGCATACCGACCATGTAGAGCTCTCCCTTGACTGGGTAAATCCCGCAGACAGATAAGGCAAGTGCGAAAGTGACATCTACGAGAACTTTGGCAGAAACTTACTTCATCTTACACGACTAGAGTCAAAGATTGACGGAAAGATAAGCTTTGTCTTAGTTGGATAGAATATAAGTATAGATAAGTATGTTGATGTGTTCGGTAATCAAATGGTTGAGTGCCCTTGGAGTCAAATATTGAGCACAAGTAGTAGGTCAAATCTACCTTACGCGTCATGTAAGCGACAGTAGCCCGTTATTAATATTTGTCGTCAAATGGTCGCGACATCCAGACGTGTATAAATATAAGCAATTAGCAGGTTCTTAGTAAGGCAATCTACGAACTAGTATGCTTTCAAAACGGAATCATAACATACAAAATGTCAATGCAGTTACGGGTGACAAAGGTAGGGAACATTTTTCTAATCCGTAGCCTATTGAACCCAAGGTACATGTAAACGAGTTACAAAAAGAAAATTGCAAATACAGAAGTTCGTTTGACGATATGCCTGTGTTGATCTGAATCGTTAACATATTAACCTTATGCACAAGCTGTTCAAAGTCCCGTGAACTGATTTAGTTCCCCGGCTGCAATCCGATGGGGAATGAACGACTGACTGTGGTCGATAAGGTGGGAGATACACTTTCTTGCTACAAATGCACGAAGAGCAAACCATTTAGAGAAACCTTTAATGACAGTAGATGGTTGACTGTGATTGGGCATGACTCCGTGACAAGAAACAACATTTCTAACAGCGCTTCATTTGTCTACAATAACAACCTAGTGACTACCATAGTTGTTCTCTCCGGAGTGCATTCGTCTGTCCTACTCCAACAAGTAGGTGGTATTCAACTTGTTCCGTTGAACGAATTTGAATATTACTTCCTTGGATTTCAAACTGTAATGAAAGGGAGAAAGTTAGAATGCGATACCCAATACACCATGTTTCCCCCGAAAAACGCAACCATATTCCCCGAAGTGCACTAGTTAACGGCAATGGGACAGTTAACGATTATTTTTGATATATTTTGCATTGGATCCATCGTACGGTGGCATAGAAGAATGTCCTAACAATTGGGATTGTCACTGACCAAACTGGTCGCAATGTAACTCGGTTAAACACAGACCGGTGTCGACAGCAGAGAGCGGTTACAAAAGCAGACAGAACACTGATATCCAAAGTTAACCTGTTCTTGTGATTGGAATGCTAAGTGGATACAACGAAATCATAACAGTTACGAAGCTAACAATTTCCAAAGCCATGCTCCATGGGTAAAACTAAAGACAGTTTAAAATCCTTACTGAGGACTAACAGCGCGACCATTCACCCGAAAGAAAAAAAAGAAAAGCTAATAATCTGAACTATTTCTTCTGCGTTGCAGCAGTATATCCACATAAATTGTCCTCTGGCCATTCGCTATTGAACAGCTTACAGTCGCTACGTGTACATTTGAAACAAAAATTGAACAATGGTTTTATACTGGTTAAAAAGCTGGAGCTTAACAGGTACCGCAGGATGATCATAGAGAACATTTAAAGCATAAGAAAAATTGTGAAGATACTTAGGTTCCCACTGGTGGACTCACCGCGGTATTAATAAGTATATCTCTATTGTAAACCATGGTTTAGTTAAAAACACACGTATTTATCTGTTAACACATGCATGTATATCCGTTTACACCGTTTTCGTGAGGTCTGGAGAGCACAATGTTCGTCTGCGCGCTGTTGTTACTAAGTAAACAAAAATCAGATCAGATACTGCAGGTATTGAAGTCCAGCAGGTTCGTTTATTTCACAATGCTGCGGGTTCTAGGTTCCTAAGCTTCCAATGAAACGCACACTGCTGACAATTCCTGAAATAACGAAATGGTCCTACATGCCTTTTTCGGATTATTAAGGCTTTTAAATTGTGTCTGCACTGTATCTCCACCAATTGCACCCATTGTGCTTCCAATCTCTTTAATGAAATTTTGTTCTTCAAAGTTGGATTTGGAGTACCCGATGTGTCAGTGTTGGGATCAGCTCCACCGAACCACCTCCAAATCTCGTCCTTCCATGGTGTTTTCAAGATGACCCTTTACTCTTAAGGATTGCATCTAACAGGCATGAACACTCCTTAATGTTACTGTTTATTGAGTGGTCGAACCCAGCTCCGTTACAAGCATCAAACTTTGTGTGCTAATGCGCTATTCTGTCGCCTTGTTTAAAATTAGTCACACGACGAAAAGTCCACATTTTTAGCAGTGTTTACACCCGTTCCACGCAACTTGAAAACGTTAAAGCTTATTTTGAGAGATATGCAGGAATTAGGAAGCGCTATGGATGCAATTAACAGAGAACAGGTATGGATGTTGGAAATTTCAGCCCATGTTATTCACATACCCCTACCACAACCTTGTGACCATTGGAGTCTCGGATTTGCTATGGTACTGACAGTGCTAAGCCAGGTAATCTACAAGGTGTTTTATTAATAATGTCCGGAGGTACAGGGTTTTTACTAATCTGGTCTAGAGATAGGAGCGGCTGCACTCAGGTGCAACTGTACATCTGTACGCTGAATTGATACCTGACCAATGGTGCAAATTGTTTTGCCCGCACGGGTGAGAAGGGATACAGAGATGCGGTATGTACACCTACTATCACAGGGCAAAACCAGTCATTCGGCTGTGGGAGGTGAAGGTTAGCAAACACCACAGCCGCAATCGATCTGTCATGCATGGGTCGCAGGGCAAGACCAAGGGAAGGCACACATTCCGCTGTGAGAACAGAACGTTAGCCATACATCACAACCGCAATGAATGCTTCATGCCTCGACCGCAGTGTAAGATCAACGGAATGTAGGCAGTTCGACTGTGAGAACTGAACCTTAGGGGGACACCACAGTCGAAATGAACGTGTTATGCTTCGATCGATCGGTAGTCGGCCCTCACGCAGTTGAAAGGGCCAGCAAAAGAGTCCCCTGTGAAGTGTTTAGTGGGTCGATGTGCTAGCAATTGATAAAAACAGCCTGGCCGTATGTGATGACCGCTCGATTGGCGCCGTATTGCTATCGCTACAAAAGCTGTCATCGCCTCATGACTGGCTTCTAACAAACCCGTAATCTGTTATTCGGCTGCTTTCGTTGCTAACGGAATCATACTGACGGGAGCATCTTGTAAGGTTACAATGTTGTTCGCTTTACCGTTTCCATCGCGTATGTGCTACATCTGAGAATGCACGCTTCATGGGCGCATAAAAACTAATTCTTGACTTGATCTGACGTGGCAACGCTCTTAGATTTTAGTCTGTCCCGACGCATTGGTGGCACTATTAGACCGCGCACCAATTTCTTCTTGAATGCAACTATTGCCCTCACAGTCAGACAATTGTTAGTTGTACAAATTGCGCAGGTCTTCGATGATTCTTCTCGTGTACAGCGGAGAATATACATTTATTCATTGCTTGCTTATATTTGCACGCAATATGTGTAACGTCTGTAAATATCAACGAATTAAATTTTCGAAATGCTCACGGTGGTTTTGGCTACAGAGGAATAATCGCCTAACGGTGCTATCTATCACTTTCTGCAATCCCTCCAACATAATCCGCCTGCATTCGCTCACAATATTCTCTTTCAGTTCACGCAAATTTTGTATTTCGTTCTATAAACTATGCGCTTCAAGTATCTCCAATAGGAAGAAGTTAATGGGATTCAGATCCGGTGATCGCACAGGCCATTGTACCGGTCCTCTGCGATCGATCCAACGTCAACCTAATATCACTTTCAGTTAGGCCCGAACCGATTGCGCCGAATGTGCAGGTGCGCAATCCTGTTAGCCCCAATGCTTATTCAGAAACCATTCCGACGGTAGCTACGGAATGACGCTGCTCCGTAACATTTCTATGTACGAGGAAGTTAAGAAATCTCAGACAACATTACTGTTAAACAACATCCTACCGGACACACTCCTGGAAAAGCAACTGGGTCTGATGAGTTTTCGACCAGTCAAACGAGCCCAAGCCATGATCTTCGCGTTAGGTTGCATACGTGAAGCGCTACATTGCCATGCGTTCGTTGTTTCCTCCATAGTACAAGAGAAATCTAGTGGAAGACCTGATCAATTTGTGCAACTAACAATTGTCTGACTGTGAGGGCAATAGTTGCATTCATGAAGAAATTGGTGCGCGGTCTAATAGTGCCACCAATGCGTCGGGACAGACTAAAATCTAGGAGCGTTGCCACGTCAGATCAAGTCAAGAATTAGTTTTTATGCCCCTGTGAAGCGTGCATTCTCAGCTTTAGCACATACGCGATGGAAACGGTAAAGCGAACAACACTGTAACCTTACAAGATGCTCCCGTCTGTATGATTCCGTTAGCAACGAAAGCAGCCAAATAACAGCTTACGGGTTTGTTAGAAACCAGTCATGAAGCGATGGCAGCTTTTGTAGCGATAGCAATACGGCGCCAATCGAGCGGTCATCACATACGGCCAGGCTGTTTTTATCAATTGCTAGCACAGCGACCCACTAAACACTTCACAGGGAACTCTTTTGCTGGCCTTTTCACCTGCGTGAGGGCCGACTACCGATCGATCGAAGCATAACACGTTCGTTGCGGCTGTGGTGTCTGGCTAAGGTTCAGTTCTCACAGTCGAACTGCCTACATTCCGTTGATCTTACACTGCGGTCGAAGCGTGAAGCATTCAAAGCGGCTGTGGTGTTTGACTAACGTTCACTTCTTACAGCCGAACTGCTCGGTATGCCCTGAGATGTTAGTCACACATATCGCATCTCTGTATCCGTTCTCACCCTTGGCGGTAAAGCAATTTGCACCATTGGACAGTTAGCCATTTCACGTACCGGGGGACCTCAGTACCTGAGCGCAGCCGATCCTAGCTCCGACCATGATTAATATGACCCCCTGGATATAGCTTGTTCAAACTACATGCCATCCTGATAAATCTTTATCCCCTTTACAGATTTTAGAGCAGATGAAGTGGAACATGTGAAAGGCACACGACACTTGTACGTTCACAGTAGACCACGTTAAGCTCCACCAGGAATAATATTCGCGAAAAGGATGGATTCCTAGTAAACGAGCCGCAAGTTTGTCCTTGCTTTGATCCGGAAAATCTGTCTCCGATGTCCACTACAACCGCGGCAATATGATAAGAAGAGGTTGTGAAACTGAAGACGAATTTTTGCAAAAATATCTTTGCCACAAAAGTTCGAAGGATTATGAAAGGCTGTTAACTAAATTTGACTAAAGCGAGAGCATACTAAATGCAATTCTTCAGTAAATTGATGGTTGTTAATAACAAACTAGGTGGAGCACAACATCCGTGGTAAAAGCATACAATTTCTCCTGCTTCCATCAAGTTACACCTACGAAATTCTGCAATCCTTGTTCGTCAAGTTTCACACACTCGGGAACTCTAGGGTACCCCAGTAGTCCTGCTTCTTTATCAGCATGCATGCACCCAGCTTAAAATTGGGCCACACGCAAGTTTCCTTGTTCACCTGTCATTTCACCCAATACGTGGGCAAAGCTAGAAATGAAGTTAACCTTGCATTCACTTTTTAGCATGTAGCACTTTACCCTAGAAACTCACATCCAGAAGGCAGGTTCTGTGATAGGTCAGTCTGCTAGAGATTTTGCACAGTAAGTTCAATATCTGGCGCTATGGTAACAAAAATGTCCTGCATTTTGAGAATAGGGACTCGTACTTTTTCACTATCTACCGCGATACACTCACAACAAAAGTTTAATTCTTCAGTAACACCACTGTTTACTGTCCACTCCTGACATTTATAGATTTTGACGCGTGATTAGCTTACAACCACGTTGCTCTTATCAATGGGTAGAAATGATTACTCATGGTTTTAGTTTGATTACACAAGTTTAGCCTCTCCTGATACAACCTGATGTTTACTCAACTTGATGGTTGTGAGCATGCGAAAGAATACAACCTGGTGTCTATGGCTAGTAGTTCAGTTTTTAATAGCTAAGAACCTTTAATCGCCTGGTGATGCTTGGTGTCCAGGCAAACCTTCATCACTAATGATTTTCATTGCATGTGGTGATCATAGAAGCTACTTGTTCTCAACGCCACATATCAAGTTTTATTGATGTTTAAACAATTCAGGTGAGAGCTGCGCCGATTATTTTCTGGCATGACTAATTGAGGAAACCACATACGACCTTATTCTTCGGGCCACCGACCTCAGAATGCAGCATTTAATGGATCTTGTGGTAATTCTTACTAACTGTGTGGTTGGGTTGATACTCCGAAAGAAAGATCTCCGGCGAATCGCAAGACCTGGTTCAGCCGTGGAAGCAAATGGGCAAAGACCACGTGGCACAAATCGAAATCGCCACCTTCAAAAGTCACCTGCCCGTGCATGACGGACTGACAGTCCACTAAGCAGCAATACACACTGCCTATTACTGCACTGAAGATGCCACCTCGCATGGTGGTGAAACGTATGCCATTTCTTAATCAAGCTCGGAAAAACAATCAACAGGTGAGTAGTTTACTAATAAATGCGTTACGTTCATCCAAGCGATAATTTGAACCGAAATTGCGGAGTGCACATTTGAAGACCTTAACTTTGTTAGCTCGGAAACATAAAATTAACCGATATACAGGCAGGAGGTAAATGGCAGCATTTCCAGCAAATGACACGAAAATGATGTGCAGAAATGCGTTCTAGCAGAGCTAACGAAAACTTGATAATGGAAATGGCTTCAATTAAACTTAGGAACCTCATGCTAAGGTAACCACGGAATATCGCAACAATCTCAATTATGTTCACCGAATGTGAGTTCAGTTTACAACAAATCGGAACATCTGTAGCACGGGTTAACAGCTTGGATGTTGCTGGGCTCACTGACCCTACCGACTTGACTGAAGACATTTCGCCACCAACCGAGGTTGCACTTTCAGAGTATAATAGAATCAGATCGCTGGCAGATAGTATGCCTCAAGCAAATCCAGCTACCGATGCTGCATTCTACAGGATTGTCCGTTAGCTGCATTTCTGGTGCTTTCGACGAAGCTTTATTTCGATTAGTTACCTTATAATGTGCTCAGACATTCCTGAGTGACTTATTTTGTCTGATGTGAAACAAGTTCCGACTTTGGATGACCCATTCTAAAGCTAGTAGTGCAATAACAACACTGTTTTCGTAGAGCGGTTACATAGTCTGTTCTGTTTATTCGTCGATTGCTGGTTTGTCAGTTTGCTGGTCATTTCTGATACGCCAAATATCTTCCCGTCTCAGCAGTTACTTTTTACCATACATAAGATCAAGATGCTTGATCATGTGTACAGAATTAGCGGTTAAGTACTAAGCCGTTGGCAATTATCTCCCTTCTTCTTGTGTCTCCATGTGTCAGAAACAAAGTTTTCGTCCATCCAAAATCATGTCCTCTTTCATCCAGGTGGAAAATATTTCGAGATAAATGTTGCGTTTTATATAAGTTGATTCCTAACTTTGGTGTACTAATAGCGTATTCTCAAAATTGTTAATCAAAGAACAATGAAAAGCGATTTATCGCAGTATAAAAGCAAGTGCTTGACACGTCCCGTAGGAAGGTCGGGGTGAATATGATGAAAGCAAAATATATCTGAGTAATCTACCGAACGTCTGCCGAGAGGAATACTTCGATAAATTGCATCAGTGTAAAAGTTAAAAAAAAACAAATCGAGCGTATACGTTCACAAAGACACTGGGGTGCAGTGATCGTTGATATAAGGAGTGAGGAAAGTAAAATATGTTCGCTCACTTTGGTCCACTTGATACATAAATCCTGTTGAAAGCATGCTTGTCGTAATCCACAGTAGAGGTGTTTAGGTAACAAAATGCTGATAGCTAAGAGCAACATCTAGTCATTTGTTGAAAACGTCCAAGGTAGGAGAGGATACAACTGAGTCTGGGAGTGCGTTCCAGAGTTGGCAAACGTGAAGGGAAAAGTACTTCCGTCGACACTCTAGACGGCTATATTGTTCCAACGATTTTAAGCAGTTAGCCCTGAGCTGAGTGTTGTGGTTAAGTTTCAGCGAAAGACGGCATACGTGGTTGGGATCACTCAGTATCTGATACGCTAATATGAGATCACCGCGCAGCCTTCGATAGCTTCTGCTGAAAATTCCCAACAACTTCAGCCTTCGGTGTTAAGAGTGATAGCGCACGCCCTTTACATTCTTTGTTTTTCTTCGTTGTGGTACTTCGAAGAATTGGTATTGTTATATACCTCCGGTTCGGCGTTCCAAACTCTACTGGATCCAAATAGTGTGACGTGCCGTAATTGAACCGTAGAACTGCAACACAAAGTAAATACCTCGTAGACGGCTGGATGCTCAACCCCCTAGTTTAAAGCCAATGTAAGGGAGGAAGAATAGAAAGCACGGAACCGGGTAAGAAAATCGGCCGGAGAGAAATAAGAAGGTACGTTTAAAAGTAAACCACACTCGTCGAACTCTTACCTGTTACCTTGTTGCAATGATGCCCGTGGACCAACTACAGCCTCTCATATATCGGCCATTCAGAGTGCCTCTATTCCGCATGTTCAAAATGTTTATCTTTGTCTGGTTCGTCTTATGTTGCTGTCAGAGAGAAGTCCAGTCGACATGCCCATGTATAGCAAGGATCGCGTGTATAATGCGGCAATATTCTTCACGTTGGCCTCAGTTATCAGTAGAGGAAGTACGAATCCAAGAAATAATGATATAAACAAACGGGAAGCCCTAAAGGAAAACATTAGGCTATTTTATGCTACATTCAAGTTAAGTCTATGATTTTTCGTAGACGCTTATGTTATCTAATGGAACAGTGGAACAGTGGTTTTATACGGGTAAAACAGCTATGAACAATGGACAATGATTTTATACGGGTTAAGGAGCACTACTTTACAAGTCCCGCTGGGCAGTCTGATGGTTATGGAAAAATGTTAATGAAAAAAGCGATTAGTATTTCTACTGTCAAATGAATGGACTTATGTAATGCAGTAGCACTGAACTCCGAGTATTTCTATAGATTCAATTGGCGAAAAATAATTTCTAGGGTATTTCCCTTGCTTAGGATGAAGAGTAGTATCAAGTAACAAAATCTATGTGGCAGAATGCATCGTCCAACCGACTTTTAAATATGTCTAGCTTGGGTGCAGAATCAACCGATAAAAGGAGAGCTTTCCATGCTTGACTTACACGAATGGAAAAGAAGTTTCTACGGTACTCCAGGCGGCCTCGTACTGCTCTGCTAACTTCAAAGAGTGGCCTCTAAGTTTGGCGCTACTGCTGAGTTACAGTAAAGAGCGGCACACATGATTTGGATGGTGTAAAATCAACTACGCCATAATCAATTCATTTCCTACTCGGCTATACCGTCCACTGAATAATCCAACACGTTTCAACCTCTGCTCGCATGGAAGGGGGCGCATTGAAACGACATATTTCGAAGACCGATATTGAGGTTGTTCCAGTGTAGTAAGGTCATGCTTCAGCCATGGCAGCCAGGCTTGGACTGCGTATTCGAAATGGGGGCGAACATATGCATTCAGCATCTGTCTGGAACTAGTGGTGTGTATTCGTCCGTACGCAGGTCGTAACAAGCCAACATGCCGCTTACCAGTGTTCGATGCCTTTGCGGATTGCCTGGAACAACCCAAGTTCTCCTCTACACGCACGCCAAGTTCGCGTTCGACGGATGATCGCTGTAGTACTTGTTTTCCTAACATGTAGGAATACGTACTCGTGTCGCATGGAGAGTACCTTGCATTTGTCCACGTTGAACTGCAACAGGTTTCTGGTTGACCATGCAAGTACACTATTTATGTCCCACTGAAGTAAATTCTGAGCGGCATCCGCCTGAATTCGGCGTCATCTCTTGATATCGTTAGCAACCAGCAAGAAATTTGAAGCGATTTTCCCTGCACGCTCATTGATGGATATTAAAAACAATCGTGGACCTAAAACTGAACGCTGGGACACACCAGCTTCGAATGGTATGGGTTTAGATAAGGTACTCCTGACTCTGACCCCGAAGTTTTGTTGCAGGAGAAAGTTGGCGCTGCAGCTCAACAGAGAAGAATCCGATAATCTAAACGATCGAGTGCCTTCGATAAATCAAAGTAGATCACATCAGCCGCCTCTCCAGAGTCAGCTGACTTAGTCCAACTAGTCCGTGCGGTTAATAGATTCGTTGTGCACGAAGCTGTGGACGAAAGTCTTATTACTCAGGGGCAACAATGTTACGAGTTTCTAGATAACACACCAAAACTTGGGCAACAATGGATTCCATGACCTTGGATTAGACAGGGAGAAGGGACACTAGGCGATAGTGTGAGGGCTCAGTCCTGCTTTCACCTTTGTGAATCGGAGTTATTATTCCAACTTTCCGCATAGCAGGAATCTGGTTTTAGTTTAAGCAGCACTGAAAGAACTGGGCCAAAGGTTTTGTCAGTTGTCTTGTTGCTCCTCCCAGTGCCCCTGGCCGAATGGTGTCGACTCTCGGGGAGCTGTGTTTGTGTAGAGATGTCAGCTGCTGCAATACAGCTTCGGCAGTAAAATATATGTGGTTGTGTCCTGGAGGCGAGAAAAGGAAAGTTAGAAGAAGACCTTATATTAAGACCCTCTGAAATGTGGGAGCGTAGTGCGTCCGAAACGTGTTTGCTACTTCTATAGCTGTTCTATTTGGACCACCAGTCGTCCGGAGCGGAGCAATACTCTGCCTCACCTTATGATGGCCATTGACATACTTATGCAGCAGTTTGTAGTTAACGCTGAAAGTCGTCGCCATATTCGGATGATATACGACTTTGTCATCTCTGGGCAGTTGCGTTGAGTTGGTGGTGATGGGTAACGTATTTGTACCAATTACCTGGTATTGGTGAGGATCTGTACTTTCGCCAACCTGCTTCGGGTACAGTCATGCGTATTCGAGTACTGCTTCTCACGAAATAAACGGTTTCAGGCTCATTGAAAAGCCTTGTCTCTGATGCGTCCGCAACTGGTTGATTGAATTTGCTGACGAATTCAAGCCAACCGACTTTCAGGTAGCCTTCAGCTAGGAATGACTACGTCGTGACACTGACGATCTGAGTTAAGCGGTCGTAGCACGTAATGTTGCGCCCCATCTCAGTGTTCTGGTGACGATATTCCGCATAGCAGATGAAGTCGAAACTGATGACTACTTGATCGATACTACCCAAAGGACAATCTACAACCAATACCTCAATAATTTATCTCTTGCTGGTGAATACAAAATTCGCAAATATGGTCTAGTACCCGTTCTAAAACAAGTGGGCATAGTGACGGGATTGCAAAGCGGAACAGTGGTTATGAGCACTTGCAGATACGCTTTTCATGGTTCACCGATTGTAGCAGTCGTTTCCAAACAGTGTACGTTGAAATGACCCATGATAAGGGTGTGAGAGTGCTTTCGCTTTAGACTGCATCTTAAAACTCTCGCCAGGTGGCAGTCCATTTCCGGGGGTGGTACACCAAATCTATAAGGCAGGTGGCTCTACCACGTAGTGGTAGGCGGCATCACAGAGACTCGGCAAACCGCACATTGGAATCCTCAATGGCCTCGCACTGTGGGTCGCTTCGGTAATACACAATTACCACCCCTCTTTTTATAAGCCTGTCGTTTCGTATAAGTGACAAGCCCGGCAACGAGAACAGCGTCCGTCAATATAGTGTGTAACCAGCTCTCCGTAACACAGATGATACCCCATAGCCTCAAAATTTGGCGGTCTTTCCTTACTGCCAGCTTATGGAGAAGGCCTAGAGCATTGGTATAAAGGCACGATAGTTTCTGGGTTTCTAGGAGCTCACAGGGAACCAAAAGAATTAAGTGTGATAGAATGCCGACCGATGAGCGGTTGACCGTTGTTCCTCTTTTGATGAGATGATGATGACGCATCGATCATAAACAGATTTGGTCAAGCTAAGTTTCATTCCTCACCCGGACATATTGCAGTATTGCGAGACCGAGCGGTAAAATGATGCTCATGCTTAACCGCTGGTGGGTTTGGTATTTCAGGTAGGCACGTATTTGGTATTTGCAAGGCTTCAGCATACTTTAACCGATGTTCAGATGGAAGGCTTTTACAATGTTTCCATCAAGATTCTAACACTTTGTCGCCGTCTGCTCTGACTAAAGCAGGAGTTGTAGGAAGCTTAGTCCGCATCCACTATAATTCGGTGAGAGAGCTAGCCTTTTGGGCAATTGGGCCACAACCTTGTCCAAGGAGAGTGCTTCACGAATGAACCGCCACTGTTCCAAATCGTGATAACCGGCTTCATGACCATCGTGGGGAGGAAGTTCTGGTAAGTCATAAACAAAGATTGCTTTTAGACAATCCAGATAGCTGTGTCCATCCGAGATGCTTCTTTTCGCTTGACGCGTACTCCAAGGAACCAGGGGATAGATGCGAGCCTTACAAGGCCCGTGTTTATCGCAATTGCAGAGTAAAACTTCTTTTTTGAATCAATTACCGATTCCAGGGTTTACTAATTCTGGGTTCGGCAAAATGAGAAGAGTTCAGTTGATGAGTAACTCTCACTATGTTTGTGACTGAAGTTTACGTTTATTAAAATGTACAGGGAGTTCCACTGGTCTGGATCGTCAGACAACTTACCCTGCAATGTGATGGCGGTAGCTTCGGGGGCATTTGTGCACATGGTAGTCAGGGAGCTCTTGTTGGAGTCCCTTTTTGTTGCACTACGAGGTCTGGCTTTATGCCAGATGATGATGTTCTACGGTTTGTCGCTCTATTGACGTTTGTGATGTTTGCAACAAAGGAGGAACTAAATTCAGCACTCCGGGGAATTTGTACAGCGATCTCTACATATATGACTGGAGTTTCGGGGGATTCGAACTCCACCGGAGACCCTTGGGCTGTAGATGCAGTAGACTAGGGTCCAGCCGTACCATCCCCGTTGATGATATAAGTTCTCAAGACTGGAATAATTTGATCAAGCACACGTTTCGGGTGGTGCCTGGTCTTTGTGGTCCTGAGTACAGTTTGTCTATCAGAGCTACGGTCTGCTTTGGCCTAGCGTTCTTCGATAAGTAAAGAACAGAAAGGTAATGGGACCTTGTCAATCGTGTTTTGAGAGAAGCAAAAATTGCAGCATCGCTTCTATTTGAAGCTACTCAATTATCCTGGTGCATACTCGCTTCCAGTGATATAATCGTGGCGTTCGATTGTTGTTCAACCTCTTATGCCAACCGGTCGCACTGTTGACCTAGAACGAGTCTGTATTTGACTAGTGGGATGATCGAACACGCAGTGCAAAACCAGAAATCGTCTGGGGAGGTGTTGCGAACATTTACGTGTTGTTGGGAAAGAGTTGAAACGTTTAATTGGTATTAGTTGAGTGTGAGTAAGGTAAAACAAATTTGTGTAATCGCTTATATTCTGCGGACCTGCATTTACCCACCGACTGGAGCCCTTTTGTATTCGGATCTACTTGCTTTTTGCTACTCGGCATAGTTTTGCTATCTTACACAGTAAGCTAATTAAGGTTGCATATAAGCTGAGGCTTAACAGGTCCCGCAGTTTGATCGTGGTTAGAATTCAAACTATAGGAAAATTATCAGTAAATTAAGGGTCTTACCAGTGCAATCATTGCGGTATTCGTAGTATAAAAGTTAAATCCACTTTAAGTCAAATTATGTTCGTTAAGGCTCTTGTGTCTCCGTGTTCACCGATTGCGTGAGAGTTGGAGTGCACAATGTTTGTTGGCGTTCTGTTGTCACTAAGTGAACAGAGATCAAATCAAATAACGTAAGTGCTGTTATGCATCGTTGAATTTTTTTCAAAAACAGGTAGAGTGGGCGCGGAAATGACAACAGTCGAAAGGGTGAAAATTCGAAGGAAAAAGTAGTTCTGACGGCATTCCAGCTGACTGTAATGCGTAGCTCGTTTCAACTGGTAACCCCTCTATTTTGTGTTGCGGCTAAGTTTCAGGCGGTGGCGGCTAGTGTGATCAGGGTATTTTAAGATCTGATACTAGAAAATGAGATCGCCCCATAGATGGCGATAAGTTCCAAGTAAGTGCTTACCAATGCCACTTTATTTCCAAGAAAAAAGTCTGTGTAAAACCACAAAAGATGGCGGGTTACCTTATTGTCACATGAATCCGTAGATGTAACTGCGTTAATATGTGGATGTGAATGGTCTCACTCTTAGTGTTAGTTGCTTTGACAATTTATATAACCACGAAACGAAAGTCGCAAATTACTGCATTCATTAATGAAATCAGTGAATGCTGCGTTTTACGCTGCTAATTAGCCGTGCTTCGCTAAGCGCCACAGAAAGAATGTTAACATGTTCTATGTTTCCATGTAATGAATGCTCATCAATAAATGTTATATACTAGACAAGCATGGGTTTAGAATTACTCTATAATGCACTCCGCATTTCTGAGGCATCTAATGTCATCCAACCTCTGCGGTGTTTGGCCGTCCTTTGAGCCGTTCGACGGTCAGTCCTGCTAATGTAAACCGAAGATTTGAATGAACTGTTTGCTAACATGAGAGGCCAGACATTCCGACAGACTGCTCGGATGGTAGTGAAGCACCAGCCTTCGTGTGGTGCTAATGAGCAACTAAGCGGTTGCGTAAGTGCGCGTAACAGGGTGTAGTTCCGACTACCTAATAGCATTTGCTTTTCTTACGCGTAGCTTATTTTTGTTAACACCCTCTACGTAAGTGTGTGCTATTGTGGAGATCCACCGAAATGCTGACACATCGTAACAACTTTTAGTATGCGTTGATGAAGTGGGTAAGGGGAATATAATGTTTCAAATAGTATACCGTTGGTTGACATAGAATTGCATCGCCTTTATCTTGATGTACATAATGCGGCAAATATCCCAAGCTCAGCGAGATGCTCCACCAAGAAAAATTATGTGCATGGTTTGAAGTGCATCAGTGTGTTCCCCAGCTCTATTTAAAAATCACTAATTCATTTTCAGTTTTCCTATCCGCTCTCAAGTCCGTCTGTTTGACTTAGACGGTCTTTCATACGAACAGGTAACGAAATTTCGAACACCTAGCAAGTATCTGGTGTCATAACAATAAGTTTGGTGGTCTTAAGCGAACGTGCGTTCAAATCGCCCCCATCTGTAGTCATGATTTTTTCACTGTGGCTCAGCGGCAGTGTCGCACACCTTTGGATCTATAAGTATACGTCGTACTTATGAAAGTCCCACCTTGTGATATTATTCTCGGGTACACTCCAGTTCATTTGCCCTGAATTCTAAATTCCGGGCAATGTTTCGCCGATATCTAAGCGCCAAAAGTTGTGTAACTCAAATCATCGAAGACATTGTTTGGTCTCACTCGATAGATCGTTTCACTCGTTCAAATCCAACATTGCTTGGAGAAGCTACAAGTCTCAAGGCAAATTCACCCGGCGCCATGCAGTAGTATAACCACGAACTCTCAATTAAATCCTCGTGTAATCTGCCCCACGTTCACGCTGACACATTCGACTGGCGCGTGAGAGAGGACAGTCTACGAGCACACAACTGCAACGCGAACACTGTGACCTCGCCGACAACGTCAGTAACAACAACGTTTTACCATAGTGATTGAGTCATTCAAATAGCTCGTAACATTTCCTCACCAAGCGCGATGCCCAGTGTGCCACAGTCTAAAGACATGTGAATCACGTACCAAACTTGTTAATGGGGACATTCTGTGCCGTAACTGTGGCAAGATTTTCCATGCGAAATGCCTCCGAGTTAAACCTAGTCAGGCCAAGTTAGTAAACTAACTAGATCCTCTATGGTTCTGCGTGGAATGCACATCTATCCCACTGAGAAATAGTGTGCTCCTATCATCTCAGAACTACGACCAGCTACTAGGCAAGTTTGAGGAAATGGTGACCACAAAAATCACTACGGTTGGTGTAAGCATAGCGGACTGTGCAACCCAACTCTCCCCCGTAAGTACTGCTCCTATCCCGAGAAGAACGGCTAGTAACACTGTAAGCAACACGACCCCAAGAGCCCAGAAAAACAATTGCTGTTCCATTAACACACCGTGGCTCACATTTGACTCATGCGGTTCCCAGTTCGATCGCAGTAACTACAAGTAAGGCTAGTTCCAATCTCCCGACGGAGTACGTAGAAAATGAGCAAGCCGGTACTATTACAAGTTGGGTTACGGTGGCTTCCAAGAAGAGCCGTCATTTAAAATTAACATCACACCTAATTGGATCGGAAACTGAGGAGCGTAGCGGAGTTTTTCTGGTGCAGGCACCACCGGTTGCCCGGGATACATCCCCAAGTATTTCAATCACTTAAGGAGAGAAGTGGAAATCTGTAAAGAAACAACTACCTGAGCGTATTGTGCTCCAATATCCCAGAATCAAAATCGACATCAGTAAGACGCAGGCGGCTGGATGACCTCAACCAGTGGGACAATATAAGTGGCCTAATCGCCGTACTAAAAGCTGTACACGTAGTGTGTAGTACACGACACCCCAACTCTAAGCATTTCAGAAAACTAAAACTTCTGCGCTTTGTGCTGAACTTCATTACTGAAGTAGTACCAGTACTACTGTCGACAGGTAGTCTCACTAAAGAACACTGCTCCATCCGTATCTTTCCAGACATCCCATGCGACCAGCGTTAGCGTGTTAACCACACCTTATGGGACTACCGGAAGAAAACTTCAACCAGAACCATACTAGTCCACGGGGTTCCTGAAACTGAAGCATGTGATGAGAATTAAATAATAACCTATGATAAAGAGCAGTGGTATTATATTCATGGAACACTCTGCTTGGATGATGTTTTAACGAACTCCGTGTCATGGCTGCGTACCCCACCCAACTACAAAGGAAGTGGCCCGAGAGTGTTGAACGTGGTACTGCAATCAAAACTTATGGTAGTACGGCTGCTAAGAAGCAGGTACATCTTTCTTTGCAGGCTAACATCTGAGGTTCGGCTGAAACAGTCAGCGATATGCCTACTAGAGATGACATATCGCTCAAAGAACCGAACGCGGTAGGATTTATAAAAGGACAATGCACCAGTAGTGTGTCTAATGAGCCTAAACAACTTGTAGAAGATGAAATTAACCAGACACCTTCCACTGTACGTAGAAGATTCGACACGGGACTAACTACGCGGACGATAAATATGACGTTAAACCTTTCTCCAAGTACACACCATAAAGACGATTAATCATCGGCCACTCACTGGTCGGTGAAACTTCACGTATGAGTTGCACAACCTCCAAAACATTGCTTAAATCTGAGAAACTTTCATATATGTACACTAAAGTCCAAGGGTTCCTCAGTAAACTTACCGAACTTCGGCTACGTCAGCTTGCGAATGCTTGGGACCTAATTTTTGTTAACAAAAGTTGGTTACACCATGAGGTGACTGATGCTGAGAATGAGGTAACCGGAATGTCACTCATCAAGAACTAACGTCCCAGCAGAGGAGGTGGGGTCCTTCTCTACTACCGCAGCGACCTGCAATGTGCAATAGTTGATGATCTGGAAACTCAGGTTACCGACTCACTCTGTTGCCGTCTCTGACTAAGACACAACGACGCATGTCTCATACATGTCTTTTACCGCCCCCAACGTCCACGGCAGAAATGGATTCCTGCTGGATACGTGCGCTGAACAGAGTAACTTGCACTAGGTATAGCCATATTCTCATCGTCGAGGACTACTATCTACATGATCTGGAGGTATCGGTATCACCCAGTGAAAAGTTCAAAGCAGAATTGCATGAGCTGATCTTTAATATTCCATTGTACAATCATGTCACCACGCTTACTAGATTCAGGACAGCAAACAAACCGTCCATATTAGACCTTGTGCTCACGAATGAAAAGTTATCGGTGGATAGTCCATTAGGTCTCAGTGAGCACGTAGTGATAATGTTCCACAATGTGTGTTATGCAGAGTATCCATATGAACACTCGGAACTAACTCATACAATCACACGCTACCACGTATTGAAAGAACTCGTCGACGCATCTGCTTTGAAATTCTCAAACAACAGTTCCCTTGACAACGTTTGGACAGAGTTCTTTGATTGACTCAGTGACATCGTCAACAGAGCATCAGAGACCAAGCCACTTCGTCCCGCTAAAATGCCTGCAATTCTAAAGAGCAGGACTCGAAACTGCCTGGCGATAAGGGATTAGCATGGTGTGCCTACAAAGTTAACCCCGACTTAGAGACTTGGGGCAATTTTCTGACCCATCGCAACCATCGCACTGCATTTGTCCATGAGGAAAAAGTAACTTATCAACAGTGCTTGGCCAAAATATTCCTGGCAAACGACAAAAGGCTGGATAAGCATGTCAAAAACTTCGTCAAATGAAGCATGCATCCCTCAACTTTTCACAACAGGCTGTAGAGTACAAGAAGCAGCTAATGTTCTGTGGCTACAATGCGCCCCAATTTTCGAACTCGCAGCCTCGACCTGTCCCATAATGTCATGCATATTACCGACCCCATGGTTTACACATGTAATTTTCAACCAATCAATTGTTTTAAGGAAGTGGCTCTCACTGCGCGACTATACCTCTCCTGGAGCTGACAAAATCCGCCCAAAAGCACTGAAGATTGTGGCCAACAAGCTAGCTGAACCACTGTCACAGTTCTTCCAAAGATGCTTTGATGAACAAGTCCCCACTTTGTGGAAGCGTGGCGTTATCACGCCAATTTTCAAAGACGGTAGCCGTTCAGAGCCTGCAAACTATCACCCAGCGACTCTCCTTCCTGTGCTCGCGAAGGTAATGGAAGTGGTCGTTGCTGAGGCTCTAATGGACTACCTGGAAAATGCCACACCTTGGCACCGGAGCAGCATGGCTTCCGTCAACACTGGTCATGCATCAGCAACCTACTGATTGCACGAGGTAGTTGGACGGAAGTGGCTGACGATGAGGTCGGAGTTGAGGTCATCTATCTGGTTTTCTCCAAATCTTTCAAACGCCTGGATCACCACACCCTACTTCACCGGCTACAGAGCTACGGAATCGGAGATCCTGTGCTTGGTTGGACTGGCAACTTTCTTCACCAAGGGAAGCATCAAGTACGTGTTAGGAGATCAATCTCTACTCCGATTGTGGTGGAATGTGGTGTCCCACAAGGCTCAGTGCTGGGACAGCGCTTATTCCTGGTGTTTATCAACGACCTGGCAAGAGTTATGTCCTCAAGTTTCCTGCTTTTAGCAGCTGACTTCAAGATATGGTGGGCGATAGGTAACAAGCCAGATCACGATCTACCCCAACATGACCTAGATTGCATTTATGAATGGTCAAAGGAACGTGCTTCAGTTGAACATAGCTAAGTGTAAGGTGATCCATCTGCGTCACCAGCCGTTGAGTGATTATAAGCTTGGGGACCACAACTTGCAGAAGGCGTCTCAAAGCGTGACCTGGGTTTATTGGTACAGGAAGCTCTGGGGTGTTCAAAATAAGCAGACGAGGCGACCTGAACCTGCAATTAACACTTCGGCTTGCTCAGCCGAGCATTCGGTCGGCATGAACCCACAATCTTTTCCCAAATGCTTAACGCTTACTTGCGACCGCATGTGGAATATGCTATCCAGGCGTGGCAGCCGTGGCAGAAGCAGGATCTCGTTGATCTCGAGACTCCTCAACGAAAGGCAACAGAGAACGTCAGGGGCCTATTTCCTCTGTCTTATCAGCTTCGACGGAACGTTAAGAATGTCAATATCGGCTTTTGCGGGGGATCTCCTAATGGTTTACAAGATTCTGAAGAACCCAAACCACATTTGCCGTCCGCTGCTGGAATTGAACCACAAAACTAACCCAAGAGGTCATCCTTTGAAATTGAAAATACCGTATAGCCGGTATGAATACCGTAGAAATTTCTTTTCCCTCTCCGTGGGCCAGCTATGGAATGCCCTCCCTAGTTATCTCGTCTCTGCTCCCAATCTGGCGATATTTAAAAACGAGCTGACGATGCGTTGCCTCATTTGCATTACATTTTATGACTTGTTAGCCAGGGACTATAAAACGTAATCAAACCATGTCCTACCAGACTCCCAACCAATGAACTTAGGGGATTAATACTTTTAATGTGCCATCATCCACGCTATTCTACATAAGTCTATGGTGAGTCTACCAAAACGCTTTTCACTTTATCATGCATTTTAACTTTCGCAATAAGTTCCACCCTACTGGACTTATAATTCATTGCTTTTTTACCCGTAATACACCATTGTTCCGTTGTTCCACAGTGGAGTTCTACCATATCAGTCTTTTTTTCGGGTCACAAGTCATAACCAAGCGGCAGATCTAAGTGCAAACTAATGGAACAACTATGTATCCATTAGATTGAATGGGATAAGCAGCGTAACTGTTGCTTGGTTGTTCAGTTGATCTTATATCGCTTTAACAAAAAATAAGAGGTGATATGGGAACAGGCACTACGAAAAGTAACATCGACACGTTAATTGATTAAAGTTAAAGCTTACTATGACGAACGCACACATCAGGAAGGTAGCACACACGATATACGTGATCAATCAGGTAAACAAGAACGTTTAAATGTGCGCCACTAGTAATTCCGCCAAACTCTCTGGATTGTTCCCATTGCTCAATGTTTTCGCTGCCGCCATGTGGTTAAGCAAATTCCTCGGGCACCGTGGCAAATAGGAGTTGTGGCTAACCAATGCGCAGCTTGTATTACTTATAAACTGATGTGGATGAAAAGGTGAAGACACACACAGAAGCCGCTGCTCCACTACGATTGTTTTGTTTACTGTTTCGTATCTAGCTCTTACAATGCACTGACTTGATCTTTTTAAATAGGCTGCGTCAGCGTACCACAAACAGCTCACAGGTGCACGTGTATACCGTTGCCGTGGTACAAAACATTTGTTTGCAACGATATCCCGTTGACATAAACCGTGAATTACCTATTCCAGTATTGATGCTACGGACTTAAAATCAGCTGGTTGCAACTTGAAGGGTTGAAGAGGGTTTCGAACGAAAGTTTAGAGGAGCAGGGTATCCATATATAAACCAAGCCCTAAATAGAGAAAGACTTATTTACTGTTGTTTTGACTTATTCGATCTCGCAATAACCTTGTTATAAGGGTCGACCCCAAAAGTATTGCGATGTGATTTTTATCACCAGTGGTTTCAGTTTGTCACTAAGTACATATATGAAGAAAACACAATCGCCTAGTAACCTGACTGATCCAGCTTGCTATGACGATGCCGCTGACAGGCTGTTAGCTCGTCCAGTCCAGCATACCAATCTTTCATACCCTATCAATGCTTTATTCATGCATATACGAAAATGCGACATACTACTCCATTGGGTGTCCTCCGGCCTCATCTACGCATAGCTGTCCGTTCGACTAGCACTAGTACGTGTCTGTATTTTCCCACTCACTCATTGGCTGCTACGAGGCAAGTTGCACCTGTTCCCGCGAGGATAAGAAAGGTTAGACTTAAATAATTACTCCCCTTAATCACCCCTGTGCTCTTACCTGTAGTAGTTGTTCATTAGGATGTTTGGTAGCGTGTAACACGTTCTGTGAATTATCACACTCTTGTTTGTCCTCGTGATAACATACTATGTTATTCCGAGTCGAAAGGAGAAGCAAAACCATCGCGTACGTTTCAGTTGATGTGGTTGACTTGAATGAATGCGCCACGTAGAATTGGGCTGGATGGACGTCCACACCCGTCTACGAAGTCCTCACATGACACCTTCCGTAGTGTGGTTTTTGAAAAATGCAATGTATCTACTGTTCCATGTTGGAGTCATCCGACTTTACCCGTGCACCTTGTTTTACCGAGGAGAGACAGTCCTGACCTCTCAACGATCGAGACCACAGAAAATCCTGACGAGTCAGACACACGTGAAAATGAGAGTTCGACGGGGCGCACTGTTGATATTCTTGGCGCTACTAACGACAGTTTCACCGACACTGCATCTGAGTCTTGGAGGCCTATGTCCACGGTATGCTGGAGGCTACCGCTATCGACGCCGATCAGACAGATGGAATTTTTGGACCCAAATCCCGGACGCTACTCGAGACCGTGTTCCTCTAAGATCGTGAATGAGTACTTGTCTTCCAATCAGTTTGTGGTGAGTTAGTTATTTCATAGTTGAAAATCAAGCTATCAATGGTCTCATATTTTGGACTGATGGAAACAAGAGACTTTCGATTGCTATATACACATGTTGTATCTTTGTCAAGCAGTTATTTGTGGCTGTCGATATATGAGAACTTTTCTCCTATCAGTGCAACCTAATGGCGTTAAGCAGATTGACCAAAAGCGGAGGGTTCGGAATGTCACTAGTCCTCTTTTTGAGTGCACAATAAAGTAAATTGGTACCGTCTGAAACCGATGGGCCAATTGCAGGAGCTTGACTACAGTGCTGGTACAATAGTATATTTGACAATCACACCACTTTCAAAAGTAACCAAATTTGGCCTCAGTAATCGGCAAGAGAGTAAACATACTGGGGACATAACAGGATGGAGAATGCGCCAACACTTCATGCAAAACCATAAAATATTTTGACTGATGGGCTGCAGACAGTATACTAAAAGACTTAAAATCCATTTTATCATTGGTGTCGTTAAATCCGTGACAGTCTTGCTGTCATCCATGACGAAAGGATGGATTGCGAGTGGACATGTCGTTTTTAGACTGTAAAATGTGAAATTCAACTGGTAGCAAACGATGTCTCTAGAATACTACTGCTTTCTGCTAAACCATTAAGCGCTTTGTGACACATCATGGGAACTAAGGTATATCCAAATTTTGCAATGTTCCACTGGTTTGTCTTGTCACAATTATCATGCTTGCCTGCGTTATGTTGATAATTGCCTTAGACGGTCTTTGAAGGATAAATCCCTCCTTCCAAGGTCATTAGGCAGAAAGAGAAAACGGATAGATTTTACCTTCATGAGGTAGTTTGCTCGGAAGGTTAAAGTGTAGACCCCTGAAATGCAAACCGTTATAACTAACCTACATGCAAAATCAACCCTGGAAAGTAGAATCCGCATTCATGCTAATGGCTGTTTAATATTGGGTCTTTATAGAATGATGTTTGGCGAATGGGCCCACTAGGTTATTCGCTCGCGCAGGTGTTGTATTGCAAATATGCACATACGTCAGTCTACCTCGCTCCAGATTGAGATCAACTGTGTCTCGGTCGCAGCCACTAATTATGCTTAACTCAAGCGTGATCGAAATTCTGTCATTTCGCCCATTGAACTGGTTCACTTGACCTACAATCTTATTCCTCAACAGCAGTGCTTCAGCTAGTTAAGTTGATATTTCGCTGTACATATGATTATCCATGCACTGGAAAAGTTGAAAGAGCGTCAATGGGACCTAGCGTGAAATTTAGTCCTAAGCCAACAACCAGATTAAGGGTTATTAAACATTGTTAACAAGTTACGGTCATGAGCAGGTAGTTGTGATTACGGCTTGTACTGGACTGCGGCAAAATGATACTTACAAGACAGACAACATGGCATCAGGCACTCTTTAGGCAAGTATGTCGACCAAGAGACTGTAGTACGCGCTGCAGTATTGCCGGCTGCACACAATGTCCCTTAAATTTTCACACCAAGTTAACGTTGGACCATGTGGACTCCAACTTGGAAGGCCAGACAAAGTAGCATCATCCAGTTCAGCTGACAAATATTACATTTTTCACTGTTAAAGTAACTATTGAACCTCTGCAGTCCTGTTCCAGCTAATATCTCCTAAACAAGGGAGGACCGTCTTTGAAAGGTGGGGAATAAACCTACGTGGCAAGTAATCGAGGCAACTCAGACGATTCTCTTATTTGTTTCTCCATGTAATGGCGTCGTACAATACTTCCTGCTTCATAATCACTAGTAGTGAATGTTAAAATGTATGGGTTTATGCAGTAGTTTTACAACTGAAAGTAGATTTTCAACACCAGGATCATGACGACACCTAAACCTATAGAATGAACGGTCAAGCCCGAGGATTTCATCCTCCGTTAACGAGCTCGCATATTGAGGTCGCATTGTTGACGATGGAAATAATGTGGCACACCGACTAGCTCTTACGCTGCCGGCACTTTGCACCATCAACCCTGTCCATGCAATGTTATGGGAGACTGAACTTGCCTCATCATTCACTCCAAGCAGGTCAGTACAGCGATAAACTGCTGTTTGCTTCAGCTAGACGGATGCGATACATGTGACACTCCAAGCGAACTAACAAGTGCGATTGGGAAAATGAAAATTCTTTAACTTGTAGGAACTCCAATAGGCTCGCTTTTCGCGCTAACGGAACAGTAAGGTTGGCTACTGGCAGAATACCATATGGAGGGGTAGCTGTCCACATTCTTTTATTATATTGTAAGAACGATTGCTGTGGATTTCCTGCACTGTTTGTTGAACACTATATCAAGCACTTCTTCATTGCGCTTGTTGACAATTGAGTGGGTTGTGTACAAAACAGAGAGCTGGAGAAGTTGCAGAACATTGGCTAAGCCGGATATGGAAGGAAGACCAAAGCTGCCTAACCCATATGCAAACCAGATTTAAGTGGGCAAATGCTTCTTCGGCTGGCAGCCGGAAGTGAACACTAAACAGTGTGGGACTATTCTGCCTCATTTCACCTTGAAAACGGAATGAAAGCGTGAAGTGGATAAATTGCGATAGTACCCAGCTTCTTCTAATGCTACTCGTCAGTGGAAGTGCAAAATCGCTCTGCGATACGAAGCACATTGCATTAGTGACCATTGAATAATATCGTGTTGTCTGATTATTTGAACATTATTTGAACTTCCCACTTACCATTTGCAGTGTTTGCGAACCGACTTTAGACATGTAAACACGGGCATACTTGATCCAGAAACAACAAACACAATGACCAGTCAGGTGTATACTTTCTTGCACCAACACTTAAGAAGGAAATTGTTCGCTTTCCTTTCTATGCATATACAGCAGATGTTTCAGTTGGAGGCCATTGATGTGTCATCTGCATGTCGTGAATGGGACTAATTGTTGCTTAGCAACTGCATTGTGTGACGAAGTATCACCAGTTTAAAAGCAATTCGTTTTATCGCAGCTCCAGATGACAAAAGTCTTTGGTGGGAAGGGTGGGTCTAATTTATCCATATGGTAGTTTGAGAAACAATAATATCCGAAGTGAAACGTCTTTAACCTGTTTGTATTTACCTACGCCAGTAAGCAGGTATGAAAGAGCTATTAAAAATAAGGTACTATAACCGCGTTGGTGTGGATACTGCGATGACTTAGCCTTAGGTGAATTGGCTTAGAGGGTGGCGATAGAGAACAAGTCATGTAGTACGATTGATTAGATGGTTTGTGAAGATTAACGGAGAACTAAATGACGAAGACTGTTCTCAGTCAAGTGGGTAGTTCTTTAGGTCAGTTTTAGCTAAGAGGATTGTAATTTATAGCCACACTCTCGCTTTAAGGTAGATTCCGGTGGGCTCAGTTGCAGTCTCTTGGCAGATGGTATGCTACGTCCAACTGCCCATATTCGAGGCCAGCGGCTAAACTAACTTCTTCGAAGTGGAATCGATAAGTGTAATTTCAGTGAAGATATTACACAAATGGTAACGGTCCAATGGTGAATTTCCGTTAGGCTGTTAATTGAATCCGTTTAAATGGAATGTCCTTATCCGTTACGGAGTTCGGCTGCAGTTAGCATCCGTGTTGCCATCTTTTCCGAAAGTTTCGATCAAATGTCCAGGGTCTGTCATAAACATTATCAAAGTTTTTGTAGTACATGGACACAACAACTGACATCCTTCCGCTAGCAGAATGAAACGTACTAACAGTCATTGTTTTCGTTACGGCTCAAAACAAATGTAATTCATACAACATGCTTTCAGCAACCAGTGGGCGAAACCATTAGATTATCCCCTGTGGAGTATAACGAATACTGTTGGTTTGTTTGGATCGTAATATTAAAAGTCATTTGGATCCACCTGTTACATTGTATTAAACCTTGGCCAAATCTAATAAGGTGACCATAGGTTATGAATTATGATGAGTATACATTGAGTGCTTAACAAGTCCCGTTGAATGGATAGGATGCAAAGTACACGATAAGAAAACAGTGTAGGTAAAGAGGTGCGAGAGAGATGACTCACCAAGAGGTTTAGTGAAGCACAGGTAAGATTATCTCTGGTTGAGTTTAAGAGGATCATGACACGGTCCAGTGTTTGTTCTGCAAAAATGCCATCATCTGCTGATCATGTGTTATATTACATAGTGTAAATTTATCAGGGTATTGTCAAGGCGTTTTCTGAATAGGTATAAGGTGAGGGCACTAAGTACATACGCTGGAAGGGCGTTCTAGGTCTATGACACTAGGCAAAAACGTTTCGTCGACATTCCACTTAACTGTACTATGTGACCAACAAACTGAGGACCTCCCGGAGATGAGTTTCAAAAGATGATGGCATGTGAGGTTGGGGGTTTTTAGGATCCGGTACGCCATTATGAGATTTCCCCATAGACGCCGATAATGTCAAACGCACATCTTCCGAGTTTTCATCCTGAGTGTGTAGGGAAGGTAGGAAAAACCTCTGTTCTTCTTCGCTTTGCATTGTGCAGTATGGAGGGTGGTGACGCGGTACTTCTGCAAGGGTTATCACACTTGGATAACGCATTCCGCATGCGGCCTTACGTACGCGTCAAGCTTTTGCGGAAAGACGTGGCAAATCTACAGAACGCTCCACAAAGGAGACGAAAGTGCTTACTTGCTTTCATGAGTACCTTCTCCGTCTACTTCAAACTACCTGACAACTTACACGAGTACATGCAGGTCGCACTCAAGAGAAGCCCACTGTTGAATTCGTGGTCCTAACCGGTAATTGTGAGTAATCTGATGGTGTATATTCAGCAATTTTCCTTTAGTGGCCTTGGACTGCAGCATGTTCTCGATGGACCATGTATACGCTTTATCCAGATCGTCTTGCAGGGTTTTGTGATGCTCCAATGTGGTGATATCACGCTATAATTTTGGAGCATCGGCAAGGAGTAGGAATTTTGCAGATAGCGCCCTCGCGGCATTCCGCATGAAGACCAGAAACAGGAGGTACCCGAGCATCGGTCCCTGAGATAGGCCGCACTGATCCTCGGTTGGTTCCGATAGGGTGCTACGAGCCCTCACATTTAGGTGACGTTAAACGCTTTAATCACCTATCTAGCTAAGAAAGGAGCCTTTAATTTCATGAACCTGAAGCATGTGCAGGAGAATGCGAATGCTAGATGGCCGAATGCTTTTCAAAAATCCAGATAGGCTGCATCCATTCCTACACCAGCGTCTAAAGATGTCGTCCAGGATTCAGAAGCGATCAACGTGTTAATGTTACAGGACCAATATTGGCAAAACCTTGCTGCCCCGGAACGAAAATTATGTTATTCTGCATGTATCCCATGAGTGCCTGTTTCAATGAAAATCACCGGAAAAGGTGTTAAAAGCCGATAATTCCCTCGTTCTGAACGGCTACCAATTTTGCAGAGTAGACTGATGATTCCTTGCCTCCAAATCGTGGGGATGTGCACCACGGTAGGATTTCGCTGATGGAGTATTGGTAGCAGTTCGGTTAAACTCAAGGCAGCCACTTTCACCATCACTAAATGAATTCCGCCTACACACGGGCAGCAGTAATGATGCACGGACATCACTCGCTTCAGTACAGCTGTGGTTGTAGAGGATATGGCGTTTAGGCCCAATGACGGCATGATCTACGCTGGCAGATCGTAAACTGATGGTACACTTAGGAAGGTACGCCGAATTTCTCTACATGAACGTTGGCCGTATTTTATGCAGTTTGCGCTAACCTGCATGTTGTGTGTAGGGCAGGAATTCCCCGCTTAATCCGGCGAAATTTGTTTACGGGTCTGTATAGCAGCTTGAATTTAGAATGAAATAGCATCACAAGATTTTGATGGTACTTTACTCTGTCCCGTCGAATTAGTTTAACGCAGTGATTCCTGTGTTGTACAGACATCCCAGTTGTCCTCGATTAGAGAGCATACGTGATCCAGCCAATTCCAGTCCCTCAAAGCCATATATTTCCGAGTTCTCCTTAGGAACGACTTCATCTTATCGAGTGGTGGATTTTGCTTTATGACGGGCTTACCACTGGCCTGCTGAATCTGTTGACGTATTCCACTCAGGCTACCAGAGCAAACCATTTATATAGGGAAGACCAGCCGATTGGTTACGACGTGAGCTTTCTCTTTACATTCGGCGTAGCACGTAGTGGAACACTAGTGTCTTGTGATCACCGCATCCTAAGGGGTGTACGAGTTTACTATGCCGATCATGTGTTCCTTGTTGGCAGAAATGAGGTCTACCACTGCTCACTTATTTTCTGCCCTGAAAGGTGTTCTATAAGTGACTTGGTTGTACAGTGGTGAACCACCGCTTAGCTATTGCACTTCCTCTTTGAATTGCTCACCGAGGGTGAACGCGGTTTGTAGGTCTTGCAGGTTGAAGTACCGTATCAGGAGAATGTGACTGTAAAACCGTACCAGTAGGTTTTTCATAGAGGTGGCTACAGGCTAATTCTTTCAGAAATTGGACAATGCTGGGCCGTATACCATGGCTACTAAACATATAGCAATTAGACTTAGGTATAGGCAGCACCAAACGTAGTGTACAGTCTGAGCCCTTTGGTCGTTTATGCGGCCTATGTGTAGGCCGGAACGGTAGTATAGAATTACACCGTCTCCCTTTATGGGTCGGTCTCTGTGCGAGTGTGACATGCCAGGTACTCACCTTGTTCAACCATGTCTCGGTTGCCACAATAAGGTCCTAACGCATAGAGGTTTGAGGAGATCGAAGCTCGGCCAGTTTACTCAAAAAGCCTTGTACGTTTGTATACAAAGTAAGAGCTACGGATGTTAGAATTGTATCTGAACACACATACGTTTCTAGCAAATTTATGCCGACCCTTTTAGGACCGACTAACAATGTTTTTTTTAGACGTACTATTGCTGACTTACCGCAGGGGGCCGTTTTGAGCCCTTCCTCAATATGCGTCTGTAATTGCCTACAAGCAGTGAAGTAAACGAAGACAACTCCTGTTGCAGAATAACTGATGAGAGCCAGTAAATAAATATTCATGTACTAAAGGGTCTAGTACAACTTCACTATGTTAATTGCGATGCGAGTAATTCTTAGTATATTATTGCAGAGTGATTAAATATGGCGGGTTGGTTTGGATCATCGTGCTGATATTCTGGATCTGGCATTAGGTATCGTGTGATTCTATCTTAGTAAAACGACTGGTGTAACACAACAATTCAATCATTCTCTGGCAAGCCCGCCGAACTCGAAGAACAATTTAGAATCGCCGTTGAGCATCGATGCCTCCAATGGTATGTGCGTATCATCATTTTTCATAGCCCAGCCGATGACTGTCGGCAAGCATAAATTCTTCTACACGTTGGTAGTGATCATAAAAAGGAAAAAATTCAAAAGGATTTGTACTATGTCATCTGATCTATAAAAACTATCATGCATAGGATGGGTGTATAATGGGTTTAATGTGTAAACAGAAACCATAAACAATCAGGTCATACGGCTTGTACCAACGATACGAAGCCTAAACTAAGTATGTCGTACGAAAAATAAACTAGAAACTACGAAAATATAAACCTAGACATAACGCACGGTTTGGACAGAAGAATAAAACGAAGTATTCTATACCGGTGGTTCTCTAAGGCAGGACATGACTTATGAATAGGTTTTGCAATCGTAGTGCAAGAGGGTGGAAATTGTAGAGCATGCGGCGGCTTGTGTGTATTTGGGTAGTGACACAGAATTATAATAATATGAATGACCATCAAACGTCAAACATATGTCAGTGATCAAGTGAAAGGAATAAGTATACGATATGGTCACCAATCGTGGGACACAGTAAAGCAATGTGAAATGAGCAGAATAATTAGGGAATAGAGATAACATGTCCTCATGTAAGCAATCCAGGTTGGGAATACATCAAATTGCCTTTTGAAATTTACACGGCTATTGATGACACGTGCGGTCTGAACGCACTAACGTCGAGAAATAGTCGATATTTGGTAGGGAGTAACATGTATGAATGTCAGGTATCGAGCAGTTGATAACCAACTGATTTGGCCCCACTAAAAGTATACAAACAGTTTTACCCCAAGAAAATTCCATTTGATTACCTGACCTGATATTCATTAGCATCGATCATTAGTGATGCACAACTGTCAATTTCTTGCAAAAGGCAAGAAATAGAAGTGTAGGCCAGTATGGATACCAAAAGTTTTTCTTACTGTTGTCTGCAATTTTAACTGAAAACGTGATTTTAGAAATAGTTACTAATCACGACACAACTTTAAGGGTCAAATGGAATAAAAATTCCACACCATTACGTCGGTGACTGCTCTGTGTTCACGCCTTTGCTTTTCATCAACCCGACACCTTTTTCTTTGAGAGCACTGCCAGCTGACAGCGCAACGCACAATCTATGGTATGTTAGTTATCAAACTTTGATTCCTGACTTCAAAGTTTATAAAGGATACACATGCCGCATTGAAAAGTTACACTAAATTCATAGACTTCCTGTGTGATCACCTCGCCGCAACTTGACGCTATTCACCGGAATTGGGTAAAAGCTTCGTACAGGCTTTAGGGAACCAATTTCACATCTATGCAAGACAGATCGTCTGTATAAGGTTGCACTCATTTGGTCAATGGAGAAATCTAAACACTCACCATTTGATTAAGTAAACCATGGATTGAACGTGGGTCAAGGCTAAGTAGTAGGCACAGACGTACGGCTTGTAGTCGGAGTCCATATCGTAACCCAGCTAAGTGGGAAGCTAATCCAAGAACGAGCACATTTTGCTGTTCATGATAAACTTATGGAAAAGTAGGCTAAGAGGCGATATATATATATATATATCGCTTTTCGTTGTTAAATATGTAAGCCGACAGCTAGTTATAATGGCTGTTTATAAGCACCTCCTGGTAGTTTGGCTGCGCTCTGTGACCATTCAAGCTTCCAGAATGTGAGGTAAACTAAGTTTCCTCAACAGAGTAATCCAACCAGATGTAAATTCTAGGTAGACTAGCAAAGACTGTCTGTATGACAAAGCAGTTCCAGCTGTTTCCACATAACCATTCATTATTAAAGTCCATATCCGATTTATGTACACACAAAAATACGATTATTTTTTACAATAACGAAAATCATGCCCCATATTCCGTTTAATCTTTCATTTGTCCGCTCAGATTGAGGCGTTTCCGGTACTAAATCCCTACAGTTCAGGAAGCGCCGCTTTTCTATAAAAATATGACGCACGTACTTTATAACAGCTACCCGTAAAGCTAGTCCGACTGCACTACCGCGCTACCTGATAAAGCTGCTTTTTGTTCGCAACTCTTCTCACCACGTTGCAACAAGCTTGCGACCGCGAGCTGACAAGGAAGCCTGGTGGGCGGTAGGGCTGAATAAGTTGAGGAGGCGGGAGAAGTAGGCAATTATCTTAAGATCTCCCAACTGCTCAGCACCACTGGTCAAAGAATTTGTGCCTCGGTGAGACAAGCAGAAACAGAGCGATGACCTGATTCACAAGAAACAGCGTTGGCTGGATCGCTGCGCGGATCACTTCCAAGAGATCTTCAGTTCGTCTATGCTTCCAGACCACTTCTTACTCTGGCGATGCAAGCCAAGCCATGGCTAGTTAGTTTAAAAGCTCCATCGAAGGTTGAGATCCGGAGCTTTGTAACTCAACCCTCAACCGTATTCGAGCTACTGCTCCGGCTTCACTTGAGCGCGCGCTAGTTGAGGATGATGGTGAGATTCTCTGCAGAACATTGAGCTCCATTTTCGCGCAGGTCTGGAAGGGAGAGACCATCCGCTAACTGGAGTGAGTCGATTATACTTGTAATATACAAGAACAGCTGCTGCACCGACTGTGCTAACCACAGGGGTATTAGCCTAACGCCGATGAGGACAAATTTACTAGCCTCAATTCTCCTTCGTCGGCCCACCGCTGAACGGCAATCCCGGATTAGGGAGCATGAAACAGTTTTGGGCCCAAGGCGTAGGTACAGAGACTACATATTCGCTAAGCGGTCGGTGCTGGAAGTGGATCACGTGGACCGCAGACCCGCAATAGCTGGGTTCCTGGACTTCAAGTGTGCGTTCGACTCAGTTAATCGATGTATTCCTTCCGGAACACTTGCTCAGAAAGTTGTTCCCATGAAATATGTGAACATTATAGGTGCCCTGTCCTCCAAACTCACAGTCCGCGTCAGGGTCCACGGCGACTTGTCTGATATCTTTCAAGTAACTATTAACGTACTTTATGCTAGCCCATTTCTCTATTTTCCTTTAATTTCTTCGTGAACGCCATGGAATGTTTCCTTGCGGAACCACGTGATGCACTCTTTTCGGTGGTGCCTAGTTGCAAACCTGTTGGTCTTTATTATGCACACAATATTGTCTTGCCGTTCAACGACGTTTAGATAGCTCAGTTAACGCTCGATAACCCATCCATAGTTGTCCCATCATTTAGCATGCGTTCTGCATGTTGAAATTGTGAAGTGCTGTTGCAGGACCACTAGATACATGCTGATCCCTTGGCACTTGATATCGAGGAACACGAGGTAGTCGATCAATCCACCCACCTTGGAACTTGTAGCAACAGCGATGGGAGCATAATCTCTGAATGCGAGTTGCGACGTATCTAGTTAAAGCTTTCTTGTGCGCTGTTGCTCGGTTTCCCTATTATTTCCTGCGGACATAATTCTACTATTTATTCGCATCTCAAAATCATCTGCACCGATGCTGTCAGGGTTACCGTAGAAGACTGTCGTCTGGAAGTGGTCAATTTGACTGCAAGAAAGTCACCAACTGATACAACAATTCAGTGTTGGGGTGCTAGAACAAAGAGGATTGGCAACAGAAGTTAGTAGTTGGACATGGTGTTCGGTACTCACTAATCGATGCACCATTCAGCGATGTTCTTGTATGGTCAGCTGCATTCAAGTGCATCATCACCCACTAAAACACAATTGTAATCCTATAATCATAGTAGTCCTAGTAAATGAACAGTGTTGATTGCAAGTCCTGACCACATTAACTGCTCTCTGTAGCATCGCGATCTAAAATGCAGCTCACCCTTCCGCTTAACACATAGGTCGAATGATGAGTCCTGCAGAAGTGTTGATATCACACTTAACTAAACGAAATAAGATTGTCAACGAATTTGCCCTAAAATCATTGTAGATGATACTAAGAGATGGCAGCTATCAAACGACCCATATGTGAGTTAGAGTGCCCTGTATCATATGATATTAGCACATGACTATTTGGAAGTGAAAAATGAAAGATGTGAGGTGGAGCGTGACGAGTCAAGCGAAGAATCCTACCTGTTATATTTGAACTACTAAACCCATTCGAAAGCGTTAGCTATTGCTGAACTGCAACAGGCCTGAACAATGAACAATGAACAATGATTTATAACGGGTAAAAATGCAGGTGCTTGACATGTTCCGTAGGGCGGTTAGAGTGAGAAATGATAGACCAAGGATAATGGAATCGTCGGTTCGGGAGATTACAGAATTAATTACACTGCCATATAAAGGGAGTTTGAAATTAGAATGTGCGCACATAAAGCAATAAGGGGAGTGGATCTGGATCAAGTAATAGGTGAGAAAAAATTAAAAAGATAGCAAAGACAACGCTTACTGGTGTGCAGCTCTCTCGGGTCGACGGGATACAGAAATCCAGTTGCTCCAGTAGTAGCGTTTAGCAAATTGTGTGCAAAGGGATTGGAGTGACTCATTCTCGAGTAGGGTTATTGCACCGTCCACTGTCTGTTGTGCATTAGTGCCGCCATCTGGTGGTCATGGGCTATAGCACATAGTGTAAATGTGACACTTTCGTCAGAGCGTTTTTTGAAATGGGATAGGGTGGGAGCATTAATTACATGTTCCGAGAGGGCGTTCCAAGGCTGTGACACTCGAAGGGAGAAAAGTTTCGCCGACATTCCAGTCGGATGTACTGCGTGCTAGCTTAAATTGATGATGTCTTATCAGCTTGTTTTGACTGAGTATCAGAAGGGAATGGCATAGGTGGTTGGGGTTTCTCAGGATCTGGTACACCATTACGAGACCGCCCCTTAGACGCCGATAACGTCTACTGTATATTTTGAGAGTCTTCAGCCTGAGTGGGTAGGGGAGGCTGATCAAATCTCTGACGCTCTTCGTAGCCTTACGTTGTGCAGTATCGAGCGCGGTGAGATGGTGCTTTAGCCAGGGTTGCCACGCTTGAATAGCGTATTCCGCGTGCCGCCTCACGTACGCATTAATCGTTGTTGGAAAGACTGAAGGGTCAAACTTCCCGAAAGCTCTGCGAAGAAGGCCGAGGTACTGGTTTGCTTTCTTAGATGCTTTTTTATTCTGCCTCAAACAACCGAGGTTATCGAACTAGTATGCCGAGATCGCATTCGTGAGAAGCCCGTTGTGGAATTTGTGGTCCTAGGTGGTATTTGTGTATACTCTTATGCCGTATTCTGTGAACTTTTCACTTGGTGATGTTGAGATGCAGCATGTTCCCGATGGACCATGTGTACCCTTTGTCCAAATCCTCCTGTAGCTCCGTGTGATCCTCCGCTGCAGCTATAGTACTCCATCCCTTTAGGTCATCAGCAAATAGCAAACAGTTAGAAGATAGCATGCTAGCGAGATTATTTATGGAAACCAGGAACAGGCGGGGTCCATGTACCGAGCCTTGAGTTACGCCGCACTGAACTTCGATGGATTCCGATAGGTTGCTTCGAAGCCTCACATTCAGGTGACGTTGCACGAGAAAGTCTCCTATCCAGCCCAGAACAGGATCGCCGATTTCATATCACTGGAGTTTGTGGAGGAGAATGCGATGTTCTATACGCTCAAATGCCTTTCAGAAATCCAAGTAGGCGGGGACGACTCTTATACCAGCGTCCACAGATTCCGTCCAGCTTGCACGAGCAATCAACAGATTAGTGGTACAAGCGCGATTTCGGCAAAATCCGTGCTGCTCCGGAACGAGAATTTTTGTTCTCTAGATACCCCATCAAAGCCTCAGCTACAGTGGACTCCATGACCTTGGAGATCACAGGAAGTAGTGTTATCAGGCGATAACTTGTTGGTTCAGCACGGCTCCACTTTTGTAGATAGGCGTGATGATTCCGTGCTTCCACATCGTGGGGACGTGCATATTGTTCAGACATCGTTGAAAGAAAATTGTTAATGGCGCCGCCAAACTCACAGCATAAACTTTCGACGCCTTCGGTCGAATGCCGTCTGCACCTGGAGAGCTGAACTCGCGCAGAGACATCAGCCTCTTCGGTACAGCTGCGGAGGTGAACGACATATGATTAATGCATGGTGGCGGCATTATCTGCTTAGGCAGGTTGTATGATGATTACACGCTTTGGAAGGTACGGCCAAATTGTTTTCCAAGAAAGTTGGCCGCCTCATGAGTGGTTTAGTCTAATCCGCATGCTGTGTGCAGAGCAGGAATACCCTGCTTAACACGGCACAAATTGTTTACGTATCTGTATAGCAGTTTGGGATTGGAGCGAAACATTTCCACCAGACCTTGTAGGTTCTTCAGTTTATCCTCCCGGACGAATTTGACACAGTGATTCCTTTGTGTTGTGTAGACATCCCAGGTTTCGTCGTTCGAGGAGGCTATGTAGGTGCGACATGCCAAGTCCATTAATGCCATACATTTACGTGTCCCGCTCCTCACGAAAGACTTCATCCTTCTAGGCCGGTAGTGTTTGCTTTCAGATGTGCTTGCCACCACCTTGTTAAATATGTTAGCTAATTCTCCGCAGGCCACCTCAGGGGTCAATTCGGCTAAGAACGACCAGCTTGTTTCATCAATGAGGTCGGACAGGTCTTCTTAGTTGGTTACGACATGATATTCCTCGGCATGCTCTTTAGGATAATCCGCGTAGCACATGTAATGAAGTCCTAGCGTCGCGTGATGGCTGCGCCCAGAACAGTATCGGTTATCACCCTCTCGACCATCACTTCTTCATTAATGAATATTTGGTCCAATATGGATGGCCTGTTAGTTCCCCTAAATCTGGGGACGTAGTGAGGTGGCCATAAAGCAGGAAGTCTAAAACCAGATCTTGCAGGTCTGCTGGTGTGCCCTAGAATTCTACAGCACGTAAGTTGAAGTCGCCGGTGACTAGAATGTGACTGTACTTCCTATTTATCACCTGCCTCAACGCAGCCACCAACTTGCAGTCCATCTCAGGAGTAGACGATGGTGGGCAGTAAACACAAACCAATAGGCCTAGGTCGTTCTCTCTTAGCCGGAAACTACACCAAATGGAGTCATGTACGTCGGTGTCTGAATAGTGGTATGTGTTTGCATTACAGGTTGTTAGGAAACTAAAGGGCTACCCCACCACCTTTGCTGGCTCAATCCTGTTAGCGCGATTTCGGCATCCGTTATCTCACTGCGCAACAACTTTTCGGTGACAGCGATATGGCGCCAAGCTGCTGGTGCGTGTCGAAGTCTTAATTCAGCTAATTTGCGTAGTAGACCTTGGGCATTTGTGTACATGCAGGGGAGTTTCTCGGAGGGCAAAAGCGTGTTCGATTGAATGGATGAAGCAAGTGAGTTTACGCCGACCAATAAAGGGTCGGCGACTAATCGTTTTTTGGATGGGTTGCATACTGTCGATACGAATTTGGTGTATAGTCAAGTATCTGATGCCCCGTAAACGCCGTCTGTTGGGATCGAACGCGAGCACCAACAGATGCCGACGGACATAATAACTGAGCCACGGACAGAACGTGAACATTCGCTCTCATGCTGAATAGGCGTTGGGGTTCTTACTGATCTACATGAACTGGCTTGTATGCTACTACGAAGTATCGGCTGGTGCTGTTCGTAGTAGGTTGGTGTCAACCCCTTTATTCAAAAACTAGGTTAAGGTGACTTTAGAGTTAGTTGTCAGCTGCTGCTCCCTTTTTTACTGTAATGCTTAAAAAAGGACACTTAAAGTATTGCACTAAAATTCGCTTCCGGAAAAAGACCCTTCAATATTTGAAACTTCCCTGCGGTTGCCGTGCAGTGAGATTTTCCCACTTCACTGACTATACAGCCCAGCTCAAATCAGTCTACACTCGGTGCCATCACAAGTTCATGCCAACTCACAACTTGCAACATAGCAAGCTATTCTTAGTTTACACCACTTTTGAGTGTTCACTAAAAATTCTCAGTCTACCATGTTGTTACTTGGCTCCGGCTACCGACACATCCACTCACTCGCTACGCGACACTTGAGTGACAGAGAGTCGTCAGGTCGCATTATTAATCGCTGTGTTGGTTTCAAAACGCAATATAACGCTATGGCTTGTATACGCCTTTCTTTTGTCGCCCATTCGAAAAACAAAAGAACTATAACGTTGCATGCTGACAGGTGTGCCGTTCAGTGCGTGAGTGAGGTTGGGCAGTTGAATTAGGAAAGAATTGGTGTCCGTACATGGGAGAATGCTAATCCGCCCTTTTTAAGGGTAGTGATTGCTGCGTCATAAGGAAAAGATCTAAAATGGGTGCCTGGTATGCATTATATTCGGTATGATACTGACTAGTTTTAAGTGAAGAAAAGAACGCTTCTGATCTATGGATTAGAATGGAGACCACTGTGAATGCGGAGCTGACTTCGTGCAAAAATACTACATTACCAGTTTATCTTTGATATAAATATCTTTGGTTTACATAAATAAATTCCAATGACTCCTCGAGTGACAAAAACTAATCACGCTGACAACGCCGAGTCTACATAGCCATTTGAAATGTCGTCACTCTTAGGCCGAGTAGTATACTTTGTGTTCTTTGTGATATTTCAAATTGATTGATGGAGATTCTTTTCAGTTTGTCTCATGCAATCGTTTATCTTCCATAGCTAATTACCAGCAGTAAGCATTCGTTCTAGCTGGCCTTTTATGCCGGATGATTTGCGGGTTTGGAAATGAAACCTAACTCTGTGGGAGTACATCCTTCCTGCGTGTAGTAGCATGACCCGAGGGATGGATCGTGCTCCATCGATGCTAACACCTCAGTGATTTAATTCGCGTTCTCGTTAATGGCTAATTGTGGATAAAGATCTCCTTGAATTTAAGATATATCTCGTGGCTGACCGCTTTCATTCCAACTACCCGATCATTCAGTGCCATTCCTGATGCGTGGTTGATGGGTGTCAGTTTGTTGACAGAATTTCCATACAATGAAAAAGCAGCGACCAGAAATAGGAGTTTCTCCCTTTATTTAATAATGCATAGTTTGTAGAGGCACACAATTAACACCCTGGCCTTGGAGAGACAAAGCGCATAAATTTTATTCCGACATATCATAAAATAAGAAGTATGCGAAATACATTTCTCCTACTTTCATCATAAACTGCTCGACGCCCCACTTCTATGTTTAATGATCCTAAATCTGTTGGCCTGTTAAGTCTTGTCCTACCAGTGACTGGCTGGAGTAGGGACTAGGAAAAATGTTAGGCACTTATTAGAAAACGAGCTGTAGGCTGAAATTGAAAAGCTCCTATTAACTGTGCATAATCGTATGGAAACTACCTCGTTACCCATTTGTAAAGTTTGCACGTTGTTTTCTTTTTTGGTAATGTTATGTAGCGTCAAGAAAGTTGCTGCTATGAAAAACGCTAGCAAATTGATCAAAATTGTGCCACGAAATATGAAGACGATGATTCAATGCGTGTTGTTTTATTGATGTCCTGGTTTCAAATTAACGACATCCTGTTGAGATGGAAATGTTTGTTGGCAATAGATCCTAACATATGAACCAATGAACTGCGAGATTAGCTTGGCATAATCACGCAAGTGAGAGTAATCGGTTAAAAATCTTAGATGACAACATGTTACCGGTACACCTTGAAGATAAATAGTTGATGAAATATGAAAATATTTTAACTTCAAAAACTTGTCCAGTCCTCGTTCGGTGGTGAAGATGCTGAATCGGTTCCTTAGGTCCTCCACTAGACTTGTCGAGACCAGTGTTTGCTTACTTTTTTCAGGGATTGCTTTCGATGTAATGAGCACCCAACGAGGCTTTGGATACAATCGTGGAGTGATCGGATACATCCTGATGGCAAAACACTTAGACGGATTGCATTAAGTCAGCGTGACACTGTGCAATCAAAGATCGATAAATTCGAACGTAATTTCGTGCAGCGACTGTCTGCGACTTCGAAACTGGCTACAGAAGAAAAAGAAATTTTTCTGGATTATATTCAGGCTGTTGCTAACAAATGAGTGCGACTAAGGGGTTTTGCACTAGCAACGACTTTGAGTCAGCTGAGTCTGCAAGCTTTGTTTCCCACCAGACACGGGAAACACGTACACAACTACTCTAGCCCGAAAATGAGCACCCCTTGGCTTAAAACTGTGTGCATTGGACATAAAATACAGCCATTTGCACCATGGGTTGCAACTTGAAATCCCATTTGGCCAGACAAAGGGGTTAGTCCCGAAGTCGATCGTGGATCTGGAGTGCTTTAAATGTTTGCTGGTAAACCGCTGTTACCGGTATCGCGAATAGCACATTCGTCATCATGGCCCTCTGACACGAAAGTACATTGGCTCTCTGAAGGAGCTAAAAAGCAACAGACATCATCTAGTGCAGATCGGACATAGGTTCCGGAGTTGTGTCATTAGACAGAAATGAATCAGTAAATAGTCTCAACAAGTTTCATAGCCATGAGAGCAAGTTTTCTTCACCATGGTGGAAAGACACCAGCTGAACAAATTGAGAGACAGATTAGTAACAACCCACAGAAGCTCCGGAATAAAAGAAATATTCACCTACCCATCATGAAACTCGGAAACCTAGCTGCAGGGATATTGCAAGGATTTATGGGTTACTGAAAATTCATGGGGCTGGCGTTCCACTTCGCCTTATTATGCCCATGGTTAATTTGTTCCACTATACACTCGCAAAGTGGCCTGTTGAAACACAGCCTTTGGGAGAGCTTTTAATTCACTAAAAACCTTAAAATTTTATACTTAGTGAGAAAGTGTCGTTCTTTCTCTCTATGCTGTCTCGCTTTGCTCCAACGTTCCACTGCTGGAGACGGTAGATTACAAAGCTGACTCGGTATTTGATCTGAAGAGACTTTTGTGGTCTATCTGGGACGTACAGTTCCGGCAGAAGAATGGTGTTGTCATGGCATCTCTACTCAGTCCATTGTTGGCTGACATTTTCATGGTGAAATTAGAGAAAACAAACGGAGATAAACCGCCTTAAGTGATACCATCATTACATGGAGGATAATTTTGTGGTGGCTGAAATGCATCAACCAAGTGAACTTTCTCTGCAACTTTAACCAGGTCCACGCAGCAACGCATTTTACTTGTGAGAAGGAAACAAATAATCGGTTGTAATCTTTTAACATTACACAAGTAAGAAGAACTGATGACTCCATCCAACGTCAGTTATACCAGAAAAATACGTGGACTAAACAGTATGTGAACTTCCACAGCTTTGTTCTCCTGTTGCATAAATGAAACTTGTTTTCTAGTCGAGAACATGTAAGATCTGCACTGAGGACCCGTTGAATGAGGAACGCGTATTGGTACTTTGACAGACTGATTTCTACAAACGGTCCGAAAAATAACCCAAACCAGTACCGGTTTTAAATGTCGTGAAGGAAGAGCTGTTTTTCAAACTGGACCCTGCTACGGAACTTTCGGGTAGAAGCTTGTCATTGGTAGTTAAATCGACGTTCTAAGCGCCGACCCTAAATTGCACGCTCTCTGAGGAACCGCATATCTGTGAGCAAAACAAGGACACACTTCCGACACTGACTGCTTCTATGGTCGTATCATTTCGAATGCGCCAGTGGCGCAAAGTATGTCGAGCGAACTACGCGGCACCTGTCAAAGGGAGTCAATGATCATCACTCACTTTGGTTACGTCAAAGTGGCACTGGGGCCTTTAATAGCTGCAGTTTAGCTCAACTTATCGACAGAGGGCATCAATTAGACGTAAAGCGCGCCTTCCTGGTAATCCACAGGATGTCTTCGTTGCAATCGAAAAACTTGCGTCGCCGTATGTTTGCGACAGTCGAGGTAATCGGCTTCCGGCTGGTTCAGCCTCATTTATGTTCCCAAATGAAGCTTATCCAGTCTCTGAAGCTGCTTTGGTAGGCAAATGTGTAAGACCCCGAGGCCAGTTGTGCTGGATCAAAGCGCAATGACCCCATCTTTAGTTGCCGGTCAATTCATGAACCAGGTCAGCTGACTATTTATTCCTTTCAACAGTCTGAATAAGTGTATCACTAGTGCTAGTTCCGTTGTGTGGTTGCACAGGTCACTGAAAGCAATTGTTCACCTCTGATCATATGCCCTTAACATTAATATTGTTGATTGGCTCAATCTAGCGGCATAGCTGCTAGACTCATTTGAACTCCATACGTGATCGGGAGCTCAACATATCCGGACTACTTCCTTAGAGTGTGTTAGCTCATTGGTGGGTTTTGTAATATGTACTATGTTTGGGCGGCGATGGGAATCCCGACCGCAGTTTGCATTGCGAGTCAAATCGGACATTACGAAAGTTGGAATTGTATTCAAAGTAAACCGTTTCGGTGTAAGCTACTCGCGATAGGTTTCGCTTTCGGTTGGATTCTTCAGCCAGCGATGAATGGAAGTTGAGATGGAACTCTATGGACAATAGGTGGCAGTTGACGTCTTGATTACTAGGCTTTCGCTATCTCTACATGACGAGCCCAGGCGAGAACGAAGGCAGTCGCGATGCGCACTTTTGGGAGCAGGTACTACTGAAGTCTTCTACTACGGATGCTGTTCCGGTGCTCGTAATGACCATTGTCTACTTTGACGTGATGTGTGTTTCAAACTAAATAAATAATAAATAATTCATTCTTAACAATGCGAAACACGGCTTCAAAGGCATGATCACGGTAATACAAACGCGTAACGTAAGTAATGAGACAAAAATGTTGCAAGTTAACCGGCACATACTGAATTTATGTGTGTATGTATGTGTAGTACGTATGTGGGTGCATGTCTAAATCATGGTGCTGAGTGAGTTCATTACCATTACTGTGAATGTGTGAGTTTGTTCGGTTAATTAGCCAAAATAGGAAGAAATCAGATTAACTATTTGAAGTGATTAACGTTCGTGAAATGGGTAAGCTCTTCGGGTATGGCAAGAGGCAGTGACTTTATTTAGTAGCGAATCAGATTCGCCACGTCACAGTGTTGTTAAGAAGACATTTGTAACCTTTTATAGGGAGAGCGTTTGCCAGGCGAAAACCCACCACGTCCTGGAAGACTGTCGCTGAAATATTAGCTTGACCGGCATTATCCCGTAAAACCCAGCTAGCAAAACGTGGTTTTTCGGCTAGCCAGCTGCAATACAGCTAACTGGAACACGCTTTAAAAGCAACCAGTGGGCTCCTGCACTTCTTAGTTAAGTTTTTTTCAACTGCTTGGAAATACATTTGCTTGGGAAGGCGAAATGACAGGTAACAGGGAAAATAGTATTGCTTTTGTTACCTTCATGAACAATTTATGTTGGACATCTGCAAAAGAAGATGGAACACCTGATAATGCATATCCGACAAAGTAAGTTGAGCAGTAGTTTCAGATACACTGTCTTTAAATAAGTGCCTACACATTTTGACTTTGCATGTATATAGTTTTTTGGTTGCGTCAGTGCGAATGGTGCAAATTCTGACCAGTTTATGCGAGGCTAAAAACTCGGCCTCCCTACTTTTCCTCTTTCAAGTATTCGCCATTGGTAAGGCAAATAAGTGCATTAGTAGCGTGCTGTTAGCTTGTACTGAGACTTGGGGACAAATCTGGTAGGCTGGTTGATGTTGGAGCGTTGTTTGGCAAATTTTCCGCTTCCGTTGACCATCAGTTTGGGGATGTTACTTACACTGACCGGTTCCAACCTGAAAACTTCATCGTGGAAGACACCGTTACTGAAGGTTGGCAGTCAATAAGTGTAGGAATGCAACGTGTTATCAACATTTACTTTTCATGTTCAAATCAGTCTCGTCTCCGTAGTTAGTAATTTATTGATCACTGGGTTCCGTAGTTGCCTAACTAGTTGGGTTATGGTAGTAAGTGCATAAGTATAACCAGCAACAAATCTTCGACTCATCCGTAAAACTGAAAAATGATACCCAATGACGTAAGAATCCATCTAGTTGCGACCAAGTTCCCATCAAGAACCGTGGTGATATCATGCATTCATTTCTGCTTATAAAGTTGCTGCAGCCATCTTGAGGCATCTCATTCAGCAATGGTCAATTCGAACAATACAACATCCATCGATGGTGAATAGCCTAACAGCGAAGAGTGTGTGCAGTGGTCCCCTATGTTTTATATCACATATCAGACACGCGAATATTTGGACAACATAGAGTGTAAGTGCTTATTTGAAAGTGTATATATGACATATACTGTAGTGGTTTTTGAAACACTTGGAAAATAAAGATTGGTTTGAAAACCATTTTTCTTTACAACAGCGCGTTGCAGTCAAGATATTGCCGCTAAGGTAGTGATGTTACATTTTGCCTACGTCCTTTAAATGAAGATAACACTAAGCAACAGACATTTACTTTTTACTACAGAAGTGCCAACATCCCTACCTTGAAGAATACACCGCAATGATCGTAGAAAGGTATTCCAATGATACCCAGCACGTCAGGTTAGATAGTTATAAGCACATGATTATTTTCGGTAATTTCAAGGCCACGGCATACGTATTAAATGTAAACGTACCGTAACACAAAATAGACAGAATGCATCTCGGTGACAAATAGACTAAAAACATTACTGCAACCCTTGCCGCTAACTACTGACTTCAACTTGGCACTGGGAAATGATGACTTCGCCGAGATCGTCGCTTGTATGATCAAGCGACTTCACGCTGCAGAAACCAGCAAATTCACCCACCATAGAAGGAGCGAACTTGCCGCTGTAGCACTGCTCCATGACTGAAATGTCTTGTTGAAAGTGCTCACCATCCTCATGGATAACAGATCCCAAGTTATCAGGGAAAAAGTCAAGGTGAATATGAAAAAATTGCATCTTGAGTGACATTCAAGCACCGGCAGCCCGATAGTCCGCAGTGGCCTATTTTGTGATGTCTCTGTAAATCGCTGCCTTTGTACTGCCCAAAAATACCGTACACATTGCCTTGACTGATCGCCACGCTTCTAACACAAATAAAAGTTAACTGGCATTCGAAAGCAGTGTTTGCCATTACCCGGTGAATATCAGACCCAATAAGTATACCTTCCTGAAGCTTAGCCTCACTGATCTTCGGTAACATTTGTTTCGGGTATTACACTGCATAACCGTCTCACTTGAAGGCTTTTACGAAGATTTTAATCAAGCCAAGCTTGATTAGCTGGGGTGATAGATAGAAATGATCAACTTGCGCACGATGCTTATGCTGTACATTAATTTCTCTACAGCATATTCCGTCTTCTCTGGCCACTTTTTGGTTACACAATGTTGTTGAGTTGCTCTACTGTCCCATATGCACAAAAAACAGCAATATTTTTTTGAAACCTCCCTGCATACCCATTAGGAGTTCAACTACTTTGAAGTCAAGACAGATGTTTGAGCAGTGCTTATCGTAGTTCAGTACAGCATCTTTTACATACTTTCGTATGTCTCCTTCATATGGGTCGCATGCAACAGAGGCACAGTTGGGTACACATTTGTATTGTGATGCAGTATGGCCTTAAGACTGCTCTTGAACTAGTCAATGAACAACGCTATACATCACTGAGAAGCCTTGTGTCAACCCCCTTCATCAAACCTTCCACGTCGGAACGGTAACAAAAAGTTTCTCTCGTGTCATAGAAACCGGACAATTTAACCCTTCACTTTCTGTATGTAATAACCTTAGTGTTTGCAGCAAGTACCACTGCTGCAGCCGATATGCTAACAATTCTGTCTAGTCTTTAAGAATGCCCAGACCACTTACCAAGTCATTCAGTTCTGATTGTTCAATACCATGCGGGTCGACAACAGCAGGTCCAAAGATTTCACAGATGTCAGAATCAAGGGAAGTTGACGATGTGAAATTACTACTCATCATCAGTGATATTTTCACTGAAGGCACTAGAATGAGTAAGGCGCCATCATGAGGAAGAGGTCGAATAGCTTTTGGAAAATCGGTGGAATGAAATTGTTCTTGTTTCGGTTCGAGATTCCAATGACACTGGTTAGACAGAACTAGCAGTCTGTCGTGTAATTCTTCGGCTCGCTCCACACCATAGGGATTGCAAGGGCATCTTGCTTTTGCCCTTGAGATACTGAGACAGATGAAGATTGCAAGACACACAAACAATATACAGCGTTCCTTTCTTATCCTGATCTCCCAGTTTCCTTCTGGAATATGCGTGGCAGGCAGACTTCAGTAGTATAGTAATGGGTCTGCACTGCGACTTTGTACTAAACCGTCTACATATGTAACAAAAATGGTTTCGGTTATTGACACAGCAATCTTTCTCAGCTCTGTTCAAAATATTAATTGAGGAAACACAGTTTTCGATCATCTTTCAGTATCAGGCGGATACCATGGCTATCGGGACTTCTTTTCCATGCTTACAGGGAGCCAATGGACCAATCACAGGCGAGCATTCGATGCATGGGACACAGTGCTTAGGAGAAAGGAAAAAATGGACTCAATGCAAAGTGCGACGTGATAAAAACATTTGGTTTACATATTAGTAATCAGATCATTTGGCACTACTGGAAACACTCTATCTCTTCTGTTATAGAAGTGATGTTTTACGATGTAATAGTCCGAAATTTAGTACGATAATACCCTTTTGATAGTCTAGTAACGAAAAAGGTAGCTTTAAAATTTTAGTAACTCAAATTCGAATGATGTACGAAATTACATACATTTCTGACGTAGATCTCGTGACTTACGCGTAGATAATCAGGTAGGCTAAGCTCAGAATCATACGAGGCAACACTGTTTGACCGATAAATTTACAGTCAATGTGCCCACCTGCTGAATTACCGAAGCACCTGTTGGTACCGTGGTGAAATGCCGCAACGATCAATGTCCCAGCTAACAACCACGTGGTTTGGATACACTAAACAATTCAACTTATCCATCCGCTCATAAAAAATAGGCTTTTAAAATCCATGTGTGTGAAATTCGCCGCTTTGATCGTGGACAGACAGACATCAGTTTAGATGGGAAACAAGACAGTAGACAATTGTTAGCGGATGTATAGCAACACCTTAATCCGTGCGCTGTTTAGTCTACATCTAGCAAAATTTTTAAAAATGAAGTTACTATGGTTCATTTTAATGTCTCCAAGTCATAGCCTCACTCGAACTCACCGAGAACCACCACAATGGATACGTTTGCCATTTTGAAACTTGTGAACCGGTAGACATTTCTGAACGCTTTACTTTGTGGTAAAAGGTTTAGGGCGGATTACATACGAAACCAAAAGTCAGTAGCCACAAAGCGAAAGAGATAATGAGAAGTGCTTTCTGAAGGTGAGACTATGGCAGCAAACTCTCCTAGTTTGGCATTTTGTGCTATCAATTAAGGTGGTCTTTAGCGTTCTCGGTATGTATGAAGTGTGTTTATAATCGACAAGCACCAGAAGACGAGCACTCCTTGAACTTGCTTCACGTGTAGCAGACAATTTGCTCATACTTCTGCGGTTTTCTCACTCTTACTTAATATGCCAACCAGTAATTACCTCACGAATTCCGAATGTGAGCACTAAACAGTTTAAAATAGTTGGAGAGTAATTCATAGGGGCTAATTGAAGCGAAGTGTAATTGTCCTGGTTTTATGTAGGCGACGAACGTCATTCAGTTCGCGTCCCAAGTCCACTGCGCTTCGTTGTTAACCACGCCCAGCCGGAATTTTGCTTGCAGCATTCGAAAGCAACTAGAGCGTTGTTTCACAAGTAACTATGGGGGTGCAGCAGAGTGATGAAAGGCAGATGCTATTTGAAACATGTTTATTCCCATGTGTAAAAATATGGATGGATTGACTGCACGATGGAGCATCATGTGCTAAAATATACTTCGGAGGGGCTACGTGATTTGGAGTTTTGAAACAACTGCCCTTGCGCTCGTATAAGCTGGGTTTCATTTTGGTCAGCTGCAGTTTGTTTTGGTTCTCCATACGAACTGCTATGGGTATTCAAAGCAGCCTGTCTATTCAGTAGTGGCATTTGTTTAAACTCATAACACAAGGAACACAGTCTAAGGAATGAGACAAGTTTAATCCTTTATCTTAAAGTAGGATTCTATTCGCTTCATAGTGCTGCAATTACTTCCTTTAACATTTCAAATTTTGCCTCTCATTGCTGCCCCGGAAGCTATTTCCGACCGTGGGTGACACCAGGTTGCTAATTGTTCTGGGGAAGTTTAGACCACACTTTAGGTGGTGAAACAATCAGCCTTTTACTTAGAGCATATGTAAACGCGTCCTGTGGCTGGCCACAGTGACAGGCAAATCCGAAACCGGATGCCGCAAACCATATATATGTAAACGCAACGAACCAGCTGGGACCGGAAAATGACGACCAAACTAACGTGTGGGTATGGATACACGATCGCCGAGGGCGTGAAACCCGGCTCAGGGGGGGGGGGCGTGGTAGTCGTAGAAGCAACAGTGTTCCATGGCTAATTCTGTGTAACTTCTTTCCTGTTGTTCGCATGCGGTCGCTATTCATTTCACAACAAGGTCTGATGTCAATAAGACATAATTATACATGTGCACAACTACACCTGCATTGTAGAAATTTTGATTTGGGTGTGTGCTATCAATTGAGGAGGTGGACAACACAAGTAGCGTTACGCATTGCGCTTTAAATCAGCGTTTAAATTCTAGCACACATTGTTCTAAACAATCTTGTTTTTGCTGTCTACGCCTCACCCCGGGCGCGGTAGATAATAACGTCATTTTTGGTTGTTGCAAGCGCTACCTGGGTGTCGAGTTCCTTAGGCAAAACGCACACCGCAGCTTTCAATGCTTTAAGTTGCTGCGATACATAAAATGTCGAGTACTGCTTCATGAGAAACCCGTTCCCGAAAATCACTTATTTTATGAGCCGCTAGAAAATGGTAAAAAACTGCTATATTTTTAGACTGACCTCCTTGAGCTATCATTACACAAAACATTAGAATGGTTCTGACTTAGTTCGGTTTCATTTGGGATATCAGAAGCCAGGTCACGTAGTTTGCTACCACTAATTTTACCGTCACATAGAACAGAGTTAATGGCGTTTGGCTGGCCGCTTTCTTTATTTTGCAAAGGCATTCCTTTTTATTTTTCGCTGGCTACGCCCACTGTTTATACATTTGGCTAACTGGGTGCTGTGTCTGTATATAATACCTCCAATAGCTAGATGGAGGCTAAACCAAGCCTGTAGCATGTACATCGCTTAATACAGTATGTGAGCATGCTAGATTACTCGTAACAAGCAAAAGAAGCTTGGGAAATCGGCTAAATTTCGTACCATTGGCTTTGGGAGACTTGCTATGCGCATACATTTAGGCGCTTAGACGGTGTCGTTTTTACTATAGACTCTTTCGTAGTATCTGAATGCCAGACCTAATCTGGACTATCTCAATCTACACGGGCTTGTCTGGGGAGACCATGTTCACGCGCAAGCTGTGTGTGTGTGTGTGTGTGTGTGTGTGTGTGTGTTAGTACTCGACACAATTGTAGCAAAGGACATTGAACGATGAGGAATGATTTTATACGAGTTATGTAGCACATACTTTATAGGTCAAGATGGTTAATTTGGCAAGGGTTATCAAAGAAGTTACAACGTAAACGGTCGGTAATTTTACGCTGAAAGAAGGGCTCATCCTTTTAGCTGTTTAAGATGCAGTAGTTCCGCTGTCCTGGTTGTTTCGCAATATAAAAAAGGACCGGACAGTAAATATTTAGTTCTTTTCAGGTGTAACACCTAACGATACTGTAAGAGTGAATTGTAATTGACTCTATCGTCTAACGGACTTGTAAATATGTCTAATGTCCGTGCGGCGTTGATACAATGAACAACGAACAATGCTTTTATACGGGTTAAGAAGCACTGCTTTACAAGCCCTGTTAGGTAGTTTGCTGGGTTAGCGCGAAACGTTACTGAAAAACGTGGTTAGTAGTTTTGCTATCAAAACATGGGACTTATCGTTTTGATTCAGTAGCCTTGCACCCCGAGCGTTTCCATACCTTCAATAAACGGAAAATAATGTAAATCTAAGGTACTTCCCGGGAGTAGGATGGAGAGTAACGCCAAGTAAAAAATGCAAGTGGCGGAGTGCGTCATGCAACCGAGATTGAAATATGGCTAGCGGTAGATTTAGTGTGTGTTCTGCGGATAGTACGCAAGAACAGAAAAGAACTTGTTGTCACATCACGGGCATATAAACGGGCCCAGACATACTGTAGCACTCCGCTACTGAGGAAGGCGGAGGAAGACCACCTATTTAGCATGTTTCAGCAAAATCCGTACCCTAGAGTCTTTATTCTACGCTGCCTGATGTCGAAGAGCCAGTCACAACCCGTATCCACATGTGCAACTGAAAGAAGAACGATTATTCTACCTAACATCCATGGGATTTCTGAAATGGCAACGAGGCTTCTAATACCTCACGGGATAACTGTTGCATACGAATCAACGGAAACCATACGAATTAAACTTTTTAATGTGAAGGACAAACTCACTAAAAAAGAAACACCGGGTGTAGTTTACAAAATTTCCTGCAAGAACTGTGACAAGTACTATGTAGGCCAGACAGGAAGAAAACTTGGCACAAGACTGCACGAACATAGTCTGGCCATCCGCCGCCACGATGAGAAATCCTTAATGTCAGTACACATGGCTGTCGAGAACCATCAGTTCGATCTGGAGAACGTTGAAATAGTTGGAAGAGCTAAAAACCGCAGAGCGCGTGAGTTCCTCGAGGCCTAGCATTCTGGCCGGAACTCACTCAACAAACACCTGGAGCTGGAGGGTGTCTATGAAGCTCTGCAGGTTAAGCCAGCGTTAGGCACCAGATCGACAAGGAGAAGAGGTGCCCACTCGACCACCTCACGTGAACAGATCGAAGGCTGACATTCGAAGCAGGCAACAATCAATAGTCACTCGGAGCTGCCATTGGTTTGTGAGACCGCGAATCAGGACTGAATAGCCGCACTGAAGATGTTACGTAGTTTGGCAACGAAACGTCTGCAACCGAAATGCCCGGCTCGGAGAACAGGACAATTCTCGCATCCACACTCCGAGCTACAGGTATTCTCAACAATAGGCTTTCCATCTAGCAATTTTTAAGTGTTGAATTGTACTTTGAAACTAAGAGTGAAAACCGCGGTTGCCATATATTTTAGGAAGGTCTCCAGCGGGGTAGTTGAACGAGAACTGAATGAACTAGATAAAATGTGTCGAGGACATTAGCAGCGTCTGGAACAAGAGTTAGCAAACAGGGCTGTTTTTGGTGGATCCCATCAGGCTTATACACTACGGTCGATAGAAATAACATACGCGAACTACTTCAGACAATGGCAAAGTTCAAAGCTCTAGGTTATCTGAATGACAAAGCTAAAGGTTTGGTTCGGAAGTGGTCAAGGACATGTGAAAAACGTGTTTCCCAACCTGGATCATTGTGATGGGGGGCCATGGTAGACAAAGTAGCTATACAAATCGCTTTTGCGCACTTTAACCTGGATTCTAGAGACGGATAGCAATCACTTCGGCTGTTATTCGTAAGCGATATCTTACCGCTCATGTGTGGCGTCCAGGTACGCTGTAAATATTTTGGAGAGACTGGTGGGCATCGACTTAATGATCAGAATCAACTAAATGGGCCAACACGACCTTCGTCACTGTTTTCATAACACCACTACACAGCCAAGCTGGACAATACTCATGGATTCTCTCAGACAGTCTCCTGGTAGTTCTTCCGATATATCTTGCTCGACATGAACAAGAGAATGCGTGCACACAGAAAAAAGCACCCGACCGAGGAAGTCTGTCCCTGAGCAGCTGCCGCACAATTGGTTTTGAAGTAAAGCATAGCCGCCTTTTTGCTGCGCAGTAAGTATGGTCCGTGGCGTTGGATAGCATTTGGGACGTTGTCTGGGCTATTCTATCCCCCTTTTAACAGTAAAGGTAGGTAGAACACTTTCTTCCTGACCGAAAATATATTAGCTCTCGTCACGCTGCACTCCATTTTGCTCCGAACAAACTTTTCGGGATAGTCGTTGCTCTCAATTAGGCCAGTTAAGACGTTCAGCTCATCCAGAAGCATGTAATCACTATAAATATTTCTGGCTCATTCGGTTGAAGACCTAATTACGTTCCATTTCTGATTTAGTAGGACGAAGCTGGCAAGGTGTATACATTTTCCGTTCCATGTTGCTTTCCTGTGTACCCTCAGTTCGGTCGATCCATCTGGTCTTCTGACAATCTGGACGTCTAGGAAAGGCATCGTGCCATTGCGTTCAGATCCAAAGGTGAACTTAGCATTTTGGTATGATGAATAAAAAAGGACAAAATTTTCTTTGCGCAACAGTAACTCCTAGACAGAATAAATCATCCACGTATCGCCCATAGCGATCGCTGAGATAGTTGTTCTCTAAGTTGCTCATGAACATATCTGCTAGCAACGGTTTTAGCAGTGAACCCATTGCTAGTCCGTCCTTTTGTTTCTATATCTCCCAGTTAAAATGATATTTTATAGTGCTGGTACACATCATGAGCAGCTGTTTCCACCGGGTTTTTAAGATGCCGATATCCAAATGTTGTGCTCGAACGGTGTCGTATATACAGTGTATAGTCTCTTCTAACGGGACATTAGTGAAGAGCGATACAACTTCCAAAGAGATTATCTTTCTTCCGGTAAGCTCAAGGTGTATTATGTAGTCAAAGAATCCAGTAAGCACCAGTAAGTCGCATCCACAACTCGGCGCCGCGCAACAGCAATTCGTTGTGCGCTTATTCGTGACGCCTGAATCGATGCTAGTCACCTAATCAGAATTCCAGACACAGATCAACGATATTATCGCACAATTGAATAGAGTGCACGAAAGAGACAGAATCATGGAAATGGTACGATGTTTCACGACGAATATAAAAACGAATGCCTGATATGTCCCGTAGGATAGTAAGGGTGAAAATTACAAACTAAATATAACAGTGTCAGTAAAAGGTGTGAAATATATGACTCACCAACGGGTTTAGAGTAACTTATGTGTGCGTATTACTGCCTGGATTTAATGAGGGTTATGACACCGTCCACTGTTTGTTTTGCATTAATGCCAGCATCGTATGGTCACGGGCTATCGCACGTAGTGTACATGTGTCAGAGTATGGTCAAAGCATTTTTAAAAATAGATAAGGTGGTGGCGTCAATTACATGTACAAAGAGGGTCGGGACACTGGGAGAGGGAAAACGTTTCGTCGGCATTCCATTCGGTCGCAATGCTTGACCAGCTTAAAGTGAAGACTCTTTAGAGATGAGTTCGACTAAGTTTCAAAAGAGAACGGCATACATGATTGGGCTTTTTGCAATCTGATACACCATTATGAACTCCCCTTAGACGCTGCTAACCTCCGCTGTATATTTTGAGAGTTTACACCTGAGTGGGTAGGGAAGGCGAGACAATTCTCGGACGTTCTTTGTCGGTCTGCCATGTGCATTGTCGAGCGCGGTGAGATGACGCTTCAGGCATGATTGCCACGCTTGTATAACATATCCGCACGCTGCCTCATATACCCGCCAAACATTTTCGGAATGACTGAGGTACCAAACTTCCCGAATGCTCTACGAAGGAGACTGACGTGTTGCTTTACCTTTTTTAATGCCTTTTTAGTCTGCCAAAAACCGCCGAGGTAATGTTGAACAAGCACATCGAAATCGATGTAGAATTTGTGGCCCTAACCGGTAGTTGTGTGTAATCTCATAACGTAGGCTGAGAACTTTGCACTTTGTGGCGTTGAAATCAAGCATGTTTTCGATGGACCATGTGTACGCTTTGGTCAGGTCATCCTCTAAGGCTGTGTGGTTCTCCACTGTAACAATGGCATGCAATATATTGAGAGCATCGACAAGGGGCAACAGTTTGAAAGTAACATGCTCGAGAGATCATTTATGAAGACTAGGAATTGGCCTGGCTCGAGTACCGAGCCCTGAGGTACGCCGCACTGAACTTGGATTGGATCCGGTAAAGTGCTGCAAACCCTCACATTTAGGTAACCTTAAACCAGAAAGTCACCTATCCAGCCCAGAATGGAATCTACAATTCCATACCTCTGGGGTTTGTGCAGTAGAATGCGATTTTCAGACGGTCGAATATCTCGCGATGGGCTTTGTTTCTCTGCCATGTCGGTGTAGTATCAGTCTGAGACTCACCTAGGCTTACGAGAGCAGTTTCTACTTTTGTGCCATAATCCGATTTGTTGATGATAACGTTTATTTTTCAATAAGTTCATATTCATTTGACAGCTGCGCATTTAAAGGATTCCATTCTGGTAGGTAGGGTGACTACAGGCGTGCAAGATACTCTTCATACGAAATCACAGCTTCTACATTTATAGGTTCAAAGCGCAGACCCTACAGTTCTATCGTTGAACGGGACCTACGTAACTGGTTCGTGATGACGGGTTGTTCTGAGCAAACGAAAATGGCATTACTTACTGGGAACAACTACGTAGAGCAAGCAATTCAAACAAGGCAACAAAAAACTGAAGCACGATGTCATGGACCTGGAGTGGACTCAACGTCGGGGTTTCCAAGTGCGTCATTGGAACGCGTGATTTGCCATATGAAAGTGGCGGAAACACGGATATTGCTGATTAGCTACTAATCTGATGATACTTAGATTGTTCTGAGTTAACCAAATCATGTGCGCCGCTATTTACTGGAGTTTGGCAATAACACCTAACTGAGATCATTCCTTGAAACTGACAGAATAGTATAATCACCCCGAGTTATGCGGAATTCCTTGTTCTGTTTGTGTGTGTCGCCCCTAGTAAAGCACCACATTTGGTCTGTTTCGCAACTATCGAACTCATGTGTCAGAAAGGTTGGAGGAACCACTCAGGCACTTACATGACTTACCAATGGAAACCATAACGCGACGATATAAAATAGTTCCCAGGCGCAAGCTCAGTCCAACAACGGCATAACAAAGGCTATAGGCGAATGAAACCTCAGTGAGGATGTCAATGTGCACTGCACGCGCACTCATCCTGATTCGACTCGCTACATCCAACAAACGCAAACCTTCCAACATTGCGCTCAGTGAGCATGCGGTGCCCGAAACCACATTACGGTCCACACGCTCCACACGTCCCTCCGATGTCACTAGACCAAATTCCATGCCAGCTGATCATCGATAACGGTATTTGTGAGCGACTTAATGTCACTAATCCCAAGGACCAATTCATTCGCACTCATTTACGTGGGTGCCTCGCAGTATACGGGCAGCTCAGCGATGAAATGATCGGACACACCGGGCAATCATATTTCACGTATAAATGGAAATGTCTGAAAGGTTAAGTGCCAAACACCATGATCACTCGTGACTGCTAAGCCCAGATGGCACCATGTGAGTTTGGCGAGTATACCCCCTAGCATGTGTGCAGTTTCAGTGTAGCCAATCATGCCTGAATACGAGTCACGAGCGCGACTGGGCGTCTACCAATTCGCACGCGATCTGCGCTACACCCAAGCGTTCGCTGGCAACTCATGTCATAAACTACTCTGATATGCCATTGGTTGATTTGGGATTGGTCACCCAACGAGGGGGGCGCTTTAGTGTGTTGGGGCCAGCTGGATGATATTAAATTGCATTAAGGAGGATTCTGAAAGACGTATGGACGAAACGTATTTCCTTAACGCTGAGTTTGCAAGTCTTATGGATGAACTTAACTGAATAAAGGTGTAGTGTCTCACGATCAATACAGCCCAAAGAGTACACGTTGTCATTACGTCAATCATGAGTTCTTCTTTGGTGAAAACGAGGGGTCCTTCTTTAATGGCTGGGAGTCCAAATTAGGTGTGGTGCGGTTATGCACGGCGACAGGGGGGCTCACTGAGAACTTTGTTGCTGGCTTACGGATCGGTTATCCAATCATCCAAATGTGGTTACGCATCTTGATACTACAATCCAACCTGCTTTATAGGCCACTCAGTTTATAGCCCACCCCGTTTTATTGCGCACCTTTTCAAAATACAAATACTTTTCTCATGAATATGCCAAATGTGCACCGTCTAACTGCCCATTGCCGGAGTTGTTCTGCCGCTTAATTTCCCAGGTGCGTGGGCTGTGCTGTTGTCACTTTGTAAATTTTACGCCATTGCTCCGAATATCTTCTACTACGATTACGCCACAGCTAGCCAATCCGATGGATTCGAGAACAACAACGACGTCTGCGACGTTATGGGTAGATCAGAAAAAGTTACCAAGGTTACTCAATACACGAGCAAGATAAGTGTAAAGCTATGGACAAGCTCTCAAACTGATAGACGATTGTAGTCAGTGGGATTCCATCTGTAGTGCCATCAGCATGCGCGCTGAACCTACTAAACTGTGCCGCATCGCAAGACACCCAAACAACTTACATCACGGTGAACCTCGACTACTTCGAGTAACACTACATTCCGCGGAAGAAACTGAATCCATTCTGCTCGCTGCAAATCGACATCACAGAGCATCGAACGGATATTCCGTGGAAAGAACGTTCAAAAGATATGAACAATCAACAGAGAAGTAGAAAACACGCGCTGAAAACCGTCATTATTCATGGCGTCCCCGAGTCGCAAGCTTCACCTCCTGAAGAAGCTCAGGCGCATGACCTGGAGCAATGGAGATATATTCGTGAGGCGCTGTCTTTAGAAAATGTCATTACTACCTCCCTGACCAGGATTCCCGTGTCACCAAATTACAAAGGGTGTCGTCCTAGGTTGCTGAAGTTGGTCTTACCGTCTGAGCTAACTTTACAGACAGTTCTAGAGAACTGGGGTAAGTTCCGGAACATGCTACCGACAGAAATTCGAATTAAAGCAGCAGGTTTATGACCAGAGGCTACTGGTTACTCCATGGAGAGAACTAACTCAGTGGGAACAACCGTTGTTGCAGAGTCCACCACAGAGACTGATTTGGCTGCCGTCATAGCATCCGGCGAGGCACCGCAGGAGGTGAGTGACCATCAGGATCATCACGAACCTGATCACACGGTGCAGAGAGTTATCCCAAGTCATCCTCGCGAGCCTAAGACAATTTCAAAAAACTAGTAGCAGCCAACCTCAAGAGGGTCGGCCAAGTCTCAAACCTGTTGTCTATATCCACAAGTAACCTTCTAACCCATGAATCACTCTCCTGTTTTTATACCAACGCACAAGGTCTTTTAAGCAAACTGACGGAGCTTCGCCTGCGTCAGGCCTCGATGCCAAGCGACCTCGTTATGATAACCGAGACTTGGTTGAACGAAGTGATCACTGATGTAGAAATTGCACTACCTGGGATGTCTATTCTACGTAACGATCGACCAAGTAGAGGAGGTGGAGTAGTAATTTATCATCGCAGCGAACTACACATGGATCCCATCGATGACCCAGAGGTTCAAATTGTCGATGCGCTTTGGTGTCGTCTTCAACTTAGCCGTGGGGACGCATGTTTGTTGGGTGTGGTGTATCGCCCTTCGTCGGCTACTTTGGAAATGGACAGCCGCCTAGCCTCCACAATGAAGACCATTCTCTCGCAGTCGTACAGCCACATTCTCCTGGTTGGCGACTTCAATATTCATAGCATAGAAACCCTAGCGTGTATCAACGAACACTCCAAAATGAAGTACAGGAGATAATCAGCGGACTACCACTCTATAATCACATCACATCTCCCAGAAGATTCAGGACTGGAAACAAACCGGGTGTCCTGGATCTCGTATTCACCAATGAAGAACTTATGATCGAAACGGTATCGATAGAGAGTCCTTTAGGCCGTAGCGACCATGCAACTCTCATTTTCAAGTACATCTGTTATGCAGAGTATTCCTCAGAAAACACCGAGGAACGCCAGCTCATTACGGATTACGGCGCTCTAGTCAAACTTATAAATACTACAAACTGCGCATTTCTAGCAGAACTATCCTCCGATATCGCCTGGTCTGAATTTGCTCACCAGTTCAACACGTTAGTAACTAGTGCTTCTAGGAAAAGGCATTCGCGAGCGGAGACAGTAAAATCATTCAAATGCAGCATGACAAGTAAGTGTATCATCACGAGAAACTTACTCTGGCGAAGATACAAGCAGTCACCGAGTGCCGAAACATGGGAAGACTACACTATCCAAAGGAAGCACTGCGTAAACCTGGTACGCGAAGATAAAATACAGCACCAACAGAATCTAGCTGAGAAATTCCTTGCAAACCCCAAGCTCCTGTACAGACACGTTAACAAGCTCCGCAAAATACAGCGAGGAATTCCTGCCTTACACACATTGTGTGGACTTGCACAAAACGCAACCGAGGCGGCCAACGCCCTATGTCAACTATTCACCCCGAACTTCCAGAGCACGACATCGCCGCATACACTGTTCCCAATCGTTGTACCACCAACAGGACTCAGCCACATCACGTTTACGACGGCAGATGTCATGAAAAGGCTAATTGCCCTGCGCGAGCATACCTCTCCCGTTGTTGATAATATTCGTCCAAAAGCGTTGAAATTGGCTGCAGTAAACCTGGCGGACCTCCTCTGCAAGTTCTTCCAACGATGCCTCGATGAGATGCGCGTGCCAACAATGTGGAAGAAAGGCATCGTCACTCCCACCCATAAGGAGGGAAGTCATACAGATCCGAGCAACTATCGCCCGATAACACTACTTCCGGTATTCTCCAAAATCATGGAGGCGATTGTTGCCGAAGCTCTCATGAACTACTTGGAAGAACGCAATATCATTGCACAATAACAACAGGGATTTCGCAAGTACCGACCTTGCACTTCATACATGCTACTTGCTATATCCAGTTGGAATGCGGTTGTCGACAGCAGTGTAGGTGTTGATGCAGTATATCTGGACTTCTCAAAGCCTTTTGACCGTCTGAACAACCGTATCCTCCTTCACAAGCTGCAGTGTTGTGAAATTGGTGACCCAATCCTCGGTTGGATAGGTATCTTCTTACTTCAACATCATTTGAATGTAAGAATTCGCAGCGTCATCTATGACCCAATCGATGCTAATTGCAGAGTGCCTCAGGGCTAAGTATTTTGTCTACGAATATTTCTGATTTACATAAACCATCTCGCGACAGTAATCACCTTCAACTCCTTACTCTTCGCTGATGATCTCAAGATATGACGATCCGTTAGAGCAACTAGCGAGAATGCAGCACTACAGGATGATCTTGACATGGTCTAGGAATAGTCGACTCAGAACCTGCTTCAGTACAATGCTACAATTGCAAGGTGTTGAGCATACGCCATAAAGCCACTTGCGAATACAGACTGGGAGATCAAATATTGCAGCGCACTACAACAGAATGCGATCTAGGAGTGGTAGTGCAGGAAGATCTGGGCTGTTCCCGTTAGGCCGAGAAAGCCTCCAAAAAAGATAACCAAAATCCTGGCCTTTTGCGGAGGGCATTCGGGCGCTTCGATCCTTCCATCTTTTCTCAGATGCACAACGCCTACATTCGGCCTCATTCTGAGTACGCCATCCACGCTTGGCAGCCATGGCAGAAGCAAGACCTTACCGCTCTGGAACTGCCACAACGAAGGGCGACCAAGAACGTAAAGGGCCTGTTTCATCTCGCTTACCGATTGAGGCTGAAAACACTCGGGGTCTACAGTGGACAATTTCGACGCCTGCGTGGCGACTTGCTAATGACTTATATGATCCTGCGGAATCCAAACCATTGTTGTCGTCACCTACTTAAGCTGGATAGCAATACAACACTCAGAGGACACCATCTAAAGCTGGCCACACAATACAGCCGGTTGGAATGCCGCCGGAATTTCTTTTCCCTTCGTGTTTGCCAACACTGGGACGCTCTTCTCACATACGTTGTTTCTTCTCCCACGCTATCGCTATTTAAAAGAAGTCTGGATGGTTCGCTTATCCACCTACATTACGCTATATAATCAGAGATGTCCAAGTTGAACGAACACGAAAAAATACGGTGCTCATTCTCAGCTTTTGTGCTTCACTATTTACACACTGCTGTTGTGGAATATAGTATCGGATATATTACAACTGCATTCATCAATTTACCCCAGTCCAAAAAAGCGGCGCGCGAGTAAGCGTTGGTCGTTTCTCTTGTTCTTAAGACCTAACTTACCCATATTACTTCCCCTATTACTCTCCAGTAAAAATTCAGTACATACTCTACAATGTTGCCATGAATAAGGGGCACTTGGATTCACTAGACGCTTAAACTGACGATATGCACTTACGTTTACTTTCACTTTAACCATCCTACAGGACTTGTAAAGCAATTGCTTTTTTACCTGTAATATATCCCTGTTCATTGTTCATTGTTCAAGATTCGAGAACTGGGCAAAGTCGGGTAATCCTTCCGCTCTACATTTGTCAGAATTCTATTGGTTTCACACAAGTATGGTCAGTAACAAAAAGGATTTGTACTTGACAGACAAGTTGGACATTTTGGACAAAATTGCAAAGCATTCATCAGGGAACTCACAGGCCAAGTTGTCGCGTAATTTGCACATTTCTCGTCGTATCTTAGCCAGGCTGGTGCCAATGAAAAGGAACTCAGACAGAATTTCTCGCTTGGCATTGCCAACTCTCGGAAAAGGAAGCGATGTGGAGAAGATGAAGAAATTGGAACTGGACTAAAAGACTGGATGATGTCGGTTTGTGAGCGCAAGCAAACCGTTACAGTCCTGCTTCGGGGGAACACTTGGAAAAATCTTTGCTCCGACAGAGAGATGGTTGCAAGGATGAAAGAGTAGAACTCAGTGTATAAAAACATGCACACGGCGAAAAGAATTTAGCGGACAGAGCAGTCTGTGAATCGGCTGAAATATTGACTGCCTGGATTTTTAAATGCATTTGAGAATGACAAGGTGTACAAGGTAGACGAAACAGGACTTTTTACCGAGTATACTACTGGGCATTTTGTGCTTTTCTGCCAACAACTTATGCAGATAGAAAAAGCTATGGATAGAATCACTCTGCTGTGCTGCGCGAACACTTCAGGCACGGATCAAATAAATCTGCTTTTGATTGGAAAAGGTAAGAAACTACGATATTTTAATGACATGAACGTGGACACGCTTTTCGTAACTTGCAGAGCTAAAACTGCGTGCTTGACTAGAGAACTTTTTACCGAGTAAGTCCCCTTCTGTGACAAGGAGCTAGGCCAAAGTGGTCGAAAAGTCATGTTGCAATTTTTCGGTAATGGCACAGCACATGCACACTCACAGGGCCCAAAAGACATACAAATGGAATTTTTGCCGACAAGCACGATCAGCATTCTTCAACCCATGGACCAAGGTTTGATTATGAATCTCAAAATCCGTTACAGAAAGGAAATTGTGGATGCATCCTTTATCAAATGGAAAACAGCGTAGTATCTGGCTTATCCACAGCGGTGAATCTCGGTGTCAAGATTTCTGTGCTCGATGCAATTCAGTTCACTTCACAAAGTTTAAAACAAGTTACCCGTGCCACAATAAGCTTTGTTTCGGCATGATGGCTTCAGTCGATTAGGATCCGATCCACTTTCCGATGACATCGTCATCGCTGAAGACGAGCTCAGCGCTTGCACCATCCCAGTCATTAATGCAGTAGAGTTCGTAGTCATTGACAGCGATGTGGAAAGTACCTCAGATCTGACAAATATTGACGATGAAATCATTAGCAAAATTTTGGAGAACCGACTAGAACAGAAAAAAGACAGTGACTCAGAGGATGACATGCCGAATGCCTCCGTGAGTAGCAGCAATCAGCGCGTGTTGCATTCAAGAGCAAATAACTGTGTGAATGGTCTGTCCAGCTACGAGATTTTGACTAGACTAGGCAACGATTTCTTATCCCAATTTGACTTCATCAAAGCAAAACTGACTGGGGTATATGCAAGAAATAATGTACAACTGACGTTGGATTGTTCTCTCAGCAAAACAAAACACTAGCGTCAGTAGCTTTAGATATGCAGGTAAGATGCTTTATGTTATAATTTTTAAATTATAGGTCGTTATTTGAATAAACTTCTTTGTAGGCTTTGGTTGCAAGTACGTAGTTTATCCTTCTTTGCACATAACAGTTCAAGTGATATACTATACAGTAATTCCGAGTCTTTTCTCTTTTGGGAAAAATGACAATATCGCTTAATTGTCCACCCCGCTTTGTTGCCCACTTTTGAACTCTTCCGATGGGGGGCAATAAAGCGGGCTCGACTGAACTGATTATGTCCGTTTTTTCAGTGTATGCGAGCTAATGTGTTTCTTCAAGCACCCGCTGTTGTCATGAGCTTCGACTCGCGGACGTGTTAGTGGATAGAGGACAAATGTTGTTTTGACTTCTGTGTTTGGATCATGTGGCTTAGACCACGAGGTGTGTTGGGTGGCCCTAGTGCCATGTTAAGGGAACGCAGGTCAGATGGAAAGTGGAATTTCGATATATATATATATATATATATATATATATATATATATATATATATATATATGTATATTCTTCAGCTTTAAACAGGGTTCTAACAAGCGGAATGGGACATAGCAAAGAAACCCAAACCCAGTAGGTGCGGCAACTCAAGCTTGAAAGTTGGTTTGTTAGTCGTTCGCCTGAGTCATCACTCCAAGGATCCTTCTAAAAAATGAACAACTCGTTTAAATCACTTTGTGTCCTTGAGAATCAGGAGGCTTCTCGGATGTAGCCAGCATTCTACGTTACGCGTGATCGATTACGCGTGTGTTACATTTATTAACTGACCTGACCGTAGCTGACCCCATTAGATTCATAAATCTCAATGAGCGTCTAAATCCATTGGCACCGAGTTTGGTAGCCTTTCTGGTCAACATGCATTTCTTCAAGTTCTCTGACTTCCGGTTTCCTCGGAGGGGATTGGAACCTTTACGGAAATATGTTAGTAAGCCCAAGACACATAAAACGTCGCGGCTGTAATGTGTACACACGCGCTTGCATCTACACGCGGGTCACGTGCACCGCTTGACGGACAGTGGTTCTTGATAAACAATCACTGCAATCCTCCACCACTAGCCTAAGTGTTGATTGCATGATAAAGTGTTACCATTCGCTTCTCACGAAGTGATTTCCATGGCTCTATACATGTCACAGTGTCGTCTTCTGTTAGCAATGCTTTCGGTGGGTAAGCGACTGGCAGTTTACTCGGTTGTTTCTGGACCCCCGGGGTTGTCACGTTACTTGATCCAAACGGGGTCTAAGTCTTTATCTATCCATCATCTCTGCCTCCACTGCACACTTACGGTTGATTATTTAATTCTCCGGATCTTAGTCCTAACCGCTGACTGCATTTTAAGATACACTCTGTTGTCGGCTTCAACGACACGCTGATAGAGTTGATGGGAATTACATGCGAATATAGGATGATTTGGCAGTTGAGTGCCCTAATGGAAATACAAGTTGCATCCACCCTTTGACCCAGTCATTGACACCTATTAGGCTGACTAGCTGATGACTACCACCCGTGCAATCATTGAGAAGCAGTGGTGTATGGACGCCTAATTTCTCTCGGCCAGTACTAGCACATGTGTATTACGAGATTTAATGAGTCGGTTTTCATTGTCATATAAAAAACTCGTGTGTACTGTTCACCTAAACACAGTATGCTACGCGTCTGCACTGACCATCATGGATAGGTATCATGGTAGCAGTGCTATACAAGCTTGTAGGAGAGATTAACTTAAATTGACATAAACTCATGCAGCGGCCGCTTTTTCGCCAATACCAACGTATTTACTCATTTCACCTGTGAGCAGAAGGATCAGCTGTGTGGATTACTCAATCCCCGAATGACATTTTTTCAACTGGTATTCGGATGCGTGATCACAAAGAGACGCTATACAACGTGTCCTCTCGTGGTGAGCGCCCTTCAAACCTATTTATGTAGACGATTAAACAGCTCCTGTTGAAGAGTCCTCGTCGAGTGTTCCAGAAAGTGGCAAGTGTTTGTGACGCATGCTATTTAGAAATGCCACTTAAACGTATCCACCTAGAGTCCAATTGCAACAAGTCTGTAAAGCATTTAACAGCAAATGTTCGGATCCCCCAATGCTTGATCAGGAATTCTATAAATGTGTGCATCTCACTGCTCCGAATTAGGATGAGTGTCCATAAAGTCAGGGGCAGTGCTGAGTATGTGTGTGTTTGTATTTGCGTGCTCGAGAATGGACAGTAGAGGAGTACATGTTATGGAAATAGAAATACGAAAGCTCAGCGTAGGCACTAGCCGGCGCGCAAATTGGACTGACACATACAGTAAATTGCCATATGATGCTTGATATAAGGACCGTCAGTTATAGGATTTAGATATGATAGAGATTTCGAAGAAAAGTGTGCACACAGCACGTATTTCTGCCACAGTCACTTGACCCTAGTGCTCAGAAGTGTATGCACAACTAGCTGATTACAATTGCAGATCATTTGAAGCTCGCATCATCAGTTCTGTTATCGTCCACCGTTTTTAACGCGGTCCAAAATGCTTCGAGCAACCACACTGTTGATAATTTCTGATTGAGTGCTTCTGATATCTCATTAGCTGTCCATGGAGAATACGGCGGGTATTATTCTAATTTTCAAAGGCTAGTCAGCTAAGTTGAGGTGCAGAATTAACAGTCACTAAGGATGCTATGGTAACTGGATGAGGTTTTCAAACAAATCAAAACCTAGGTGGGTTCATCACAAATGAGAGGCGTCGCGTTGTAAACTACATACTATTGCATTGCGGCCAACGGATTATTCTTTTAGCGGGCCAGCACAGCACGGAGCTCTTCCAGAACACCGCTAACAGTGCTCCGTAATTAACTGATGTAATGTGGGTGTAAAGTTGCAAAGTGAGATTAGTAGCCTGAATTGTAGGCAGATCTCGACTGCCGGACGGTCCTGACAAGTCCATGTTGTAGTGTAGAGTTTTTGGCATATTAAAAACCAAAAGCATTGCTGTGTCTAGAAGCTCTGCTGATGGAGTACTGGCATGGCGACCAGGGCCTAAGCCTTCAATTGCTGTGTCAGGTTCCACCCTCAGCTCAAGCCATTGCTACCTAATTAGTCCAAATCAGGACGAAGACAGTCAGTGGTGTAATGCAGTATTGGGAGGGAGCAGTTCCGTAAGTCTCCACAATTGCAGAATCAAGGATACAAGTAATTTATGCACCTAATTAAGTCAACTTACTCTCCCAACGGTAGCGGAAAATATTCGCTGTTTGTACTCGGGTTTGTTCCCTACATTCGGCATATAATATCTCCGTTTTAATGAGTTCCGCTAGAAAGCATGGAAGACTTTCGCGATTCATGTACAGCTCAATAGCACTACTCAGTATAATGCTGCGTGAGTTTCCGCTGGTTGCTTTGCAGAACATCGATGCCGTTACGTATACTAGCACTTAGATGTGACTTGCTAAGATGGCTTACCTTGAGCTGGTTTTCGCACCTGCACCCAGTAAAGCAACTTCAAGCTGTCTAGGCACAGTTTCCAAACAAGGTGGAAAGCTAGTATGGGTCAACACGATTGCAGAAGGAAGCATCGAAACTTCTCAGGACCTTTGGAACATATAAGCAAATTGTCCATTAGGGAGTTGCTTCTGAATAATAAACTTATGAAGCGCGTTGTAGATTGACAATCATTTCGCGCATTCCCATCAATCACAAATCGGGAACACTCAAAAGCTCAAGGTTCCAGGTCATTTGGGATCTTTTGGTGGACAATGGGTGATTAATTGGCAAGCTTTGTATCACCATACTGCCGATTAACTTTGTTGGTCTATCTCAAAACATAATCTCTAATTGAAGCTTCCTGCGAAACAGTTTAAACACACACTTTTATGCACCGTCGCCATCAGGTTGTGCTGTCATTGAGAAAGAATCTACGGATAGGGAGGACGCAAGTAGTATTATGAGTCTTTGGGCTCTATACATGAGCACGGTTTACAACATACTGCTAATCGCGAATAACGACAAGTCTACTGAATGGGCACACACGATAAGCAGAGGTACGCAAAATGAGCACGTGGTGACACTTGACCATAAATGATTACCCCCGATACTCAAACACACTGTATATATATTATATTATACACAATCCGTGGTACAGATACTGTGCCATCGGAATCATGGCTGAATAGGAAAACAATATGAATAATAAGAAAAGAGCAACAAGAAATGCTTTTTTTGTCAAGTTTACCACTCACAGTAACCGTATGGTTTGATCAAAACATCGGTTTATCTAAAGGTTTGTACATTTTATAAACATCTTTTTACTACAATGCAAACGTCGTCTTTTTCAGACTTTGCTTTAGTAAACATAAGTAAACTGCACCTCGAAAGCTCTGGAAGAAGAGAAATCTGGTTCCCGATATGCCACAGTCCGGCAGCCATCTGTTGCTGCTATATTAGGCACACTTACCGATTTTTGAGTGTCTAAATCGTCCAAAGCAATCCAAAATGAGTATATGGACTAATAAGACTTTTGACGAATGAATGAGGTGGACTTAGAAACAGAGATACCCAGGTATTCTCAACTGATTTGTTAAACACTAGCCGCTAAATCAGACCAAATGAGTCCTTCCTTGTCCTAATACCTGGTCATACTGTAGCAAGAACGAAGCGACAAGAAAGCACAATCTTTACTGCTTGCGACCAAGTTAACCAATCTCTCCACACGCTCGCATAAATTAGTCATTGTTCCGTCCTACAACGCACCACACATGGAAAGTTAATGCCTGTCACATCCCTTCGTCGTTTCGCCTTAACTTGGTGGGTCTTGGTTGCTTATTTGACTCCCTGTGTTCACTTCCGTAAAAGGCATTCTGACCAGCATGGGGTTGCTCCAGGGCTTTAGCTTTGCTTGTTCGTTGTTGCGTTATTCGGCTCAGGATTATTCCTGAATGCACCAACAACGACCTTTCTGTCTGAGTTACTGGCCTTTGGACCAATGTCTTCTCTTTGCTCCTTGGAACAGGCCCACTGCCATCCATCGCTCGCGTTCCGCTCTTCGCTCGTTCTGTGGGTCTTGTTTTGTGCTGTTTGATCTCCTCCATGATGCGAGCGCCTGTTTCTCTCTTGTCTCGTTCTGTGATGGATTAAAGGTAGATACTACTGCGCCGGGTATAAGTAGTGTAGTGGTGCAAGATGACACACCAACAGCGAGCCCTGCCGACTTCCCCAAAGTTGACGATGACATCAGGATTACAGTTCCATGCGCACGAGGACTGAACACAGAGGCAAGCACCAGTTGGGGAAGACTCCATGGAGATCACACAGATGAGCGGACGCCACCAAGGTATGAACGAACACACCTAGTGTAAGCCACTTTAGCAATAAACAATTGCCGCCTGCCCCTTAAGTTCTAACAGTTCTCCTAACTTTTTCGTCTTCCACGTGACCGTTATCTTCCGCGCCACTACAATAAGCTATATTCCCTTAGGTCACAATGATTTTGAATGACCGTACCTGCTGCTGTGTGTACTCAGGCAACAAAAGCGAAGCGCTACTGATTGGTCATTACTCGACGTTACACTATCTTATTTGTGGAATGCAGCTAATCGCAATTTTGTGATTGATGGTAATGCTAAAAATGGATACGTTGCCCCAGAACTTCCTTCTCTTGATTCTGCTCTGTGGAACTATTATGGTAATACCTTATTCCCTATGTCTTCAGCTCATTTGAAACCAATTGTTCTGTTTGCTCAGCATATAAATCGTCGCAGGGATGTTGTGGTCTATTGTGTGTTACTCAAATGAAGGGTGCTCAGCGATCCATCATACTCACCAGTTGTATAGGAGAAGGATTTATTCTCTAGTCTGAAAATCGTTATAATTTATCACCAAAAGGCGTGTTGTTTTCCTATGAACCTGTTAACAAATGATGGTATTTCACCCATATTTGCGTGCCACATGACGAGATTTGCATTTCTACCTAATTGTCATTCCATGCCAACGTAGCGTTGTGTCACCAATGCTGTCCGTTAAGGCAAGTCTGGAATGGAAAAGAACTCTTTGTCGATTGTCAACTGATTGACTAGTTGCTTGCTTACCTAAAATATGTAATCCTACCCTTTGAGTACACATTTCAGCTGCTCAGTATCCATGACCAGGTGACGTTTGGATATCATTATCTCCAGAGGCATATAAATTTACGATGTGTATCGAAATCAGGACAGAAAAATAAGCAGTTGTCCCGGAAAGTTGGTTGTTCTGGATAAAAAGTCGATAAATAGCAGTTTTCACGTTGTGCAAAATAAACGAATACTGGAAAGTACCAGTTCAGTTTCCCGAGACTGATGCTTATCAAGCGTTGTTATCGAAATGTCTGTTAAGGAGAAAAGACACCCGCGTGTAAAACAGCGCACGTTGGCTAAGTTCGTCTGCTTGAAGAATGTATTACTGGAGGGTTCTGAATATGGATAGAAATGTGGTTATTTGAATCGCGAATGAAACACTGTAAAGTAATGGTGTTGCAGCATTTGGCGTCCTACAGAGCCGAAGGAATCACGAACATCTATTCCACAATGAGCGTACTACGACGGTCGTTTGTCGTGTTATCATATAGATATTTAGTTTGCTGGAATTGACACTACCATCCGCCTACCAAACTAAGCGTAATTCAGGGACATTACATGGTCAACATTCGTTCAAATATGACTTCTACGTATCCAACTTGGCATATAAAAGATACTTTAGGCATGTTTCTATTTGTGCCGCGCTATGCACGTTTTGTGTCCTGTTCAGTAATGCCAAGTTTTGACTACGCCTCGACTTTCAAATGCGTTCTGGCAGCTTTAAACGGACAGTTATAGTGTAGCTGTAAGCCGCCGCCTTCACACTCACAGGGTAATCCTTGTGTGAACGAAACGGCTGGCAAAATAATGAGTTTGGAATGATTCGGTATGAGCGGAAGCGAAATTCGATGTTGCCCCCTATGAAGGCACAAGATTGCTATAATTGGAATACACAGTTTTCATCTCATCAAAGTGCATCTGGATAAGTAACTGCAGAGAAACTGAAGTAATGCAAATAGAATTCCGAGGCATGTTAAATGTTTTTGTTTGACGAATTTACTGAGAATTTTCTTTGTTCATTTGCTTTCATTTGCCGATGAAATGCGGTGATACAGGTAACTGCTGGCAGTAGAGACAAACTAATAGCCGGTTGTGTTAACCGTAGATTGCTGTTCCAAGATTCACAGACTTCTGATATTCAAACTTCTCCACTTTTTGCTAAATGCTTATTTCATCAAGCGTATTAAAGTCATCAGGTTTGGTGGCAAAAGCTTCTCGCTACTAAACACAACTTCCGGTGTCCTTTAAGCAGTGAGTATACGACCATTCTTATTCTCTATTTACATTAGCTTTATTCCTGTCCCAGAGAAGCCATTCTGCTAAAGGGTGATGAGGTCATCGTTGGCGTGATGTAGCAAACCTCGGCCTCCTCAGCCAAGTTGCAGTGCTGTTTAGACGCATTAGTGCAATGGCCAAACTCCCGCACTCTCAAACCATGGATCTACGTCCTCGACCAGACAAATATAGTATTATATGCCCGAAAGAAGGCTCATATTTCGTCGGTTATTCTTTATTTACACCAGGACAGGTAGTGGGAGTATATTGGCAATACGTCGCGAACCAAACAGAAGTCAGGTATTAAAATTGCGCACCTGATCGTCAGTCCTCGGTAGCTCAGTTGGTAGAGCAGCGGACCGGTAATCCGTACGTCCGGGGTTCGAGTCCCCGTCGAGGCAGATTATTGTGCAAAGTTTAATCGTGGCTTCTACTTTTACAAAAATTAAGCTACTCACAAAACCACCAATATTTATTATTTAGCCAGCTTTCCATTTGAGGAAAACCCTGTTATTCGAAAACTAGCCGGTAAATTCTACCGGTGAGGTTGTTCTTCTTTGGGGTGTTCTTTTTGTTGTTGATCGGTCGCTTTTAAATTATATTTTTGTCATGTCGATAGCGTGTATTTCACGGCTGAAAATTCATCAGCCGCGGATCCATGCAAGCGCTTTGTTGACTTAACTTGACTTGAATGCATTAGCACAAAGGTCTAATTTGCTGACCAATTATGTAGGAAGATGCAAGTTCACCGGGATGCCATGGCGTCTGTCAGCACCATCATGCACTAACAACTTAGGGGTTGTATGAGTGGTTTTAACCAAAATATGGAACAATTCTAACTGAAGCTTTCACAAGCTCCAAACATATAGAATTGGAATCCTGTTCTTGAGTGCATCGGCAAATCGCTGGTTCGTTGGGAGTCTCATCTGCGATTTTGAGGTTGGTTGTACTATCTGATTAAGTCCAAACTCGGTGTTTCACAATAATCGGTGCCGGTGTTACCGTTCTAATGGCTAACCATTACTGATCATGCGTGTGTGATCGACTTAATTTACCCAGTTGTTCAGACACCTTAAGCTATTGTTGGCGATTGTGGCCGAGATAATAACATACTCCAACTAGGAACATAACCATTAGTTTGAAATTTTTATACTTAAGGTAGCCTTTATACTTCATTTTCGAGTACTCTGAAATTGGGGAACATGTGATGTAGAATGTCTGTCAGGGCATGGCTTTCTATTTATAGTTCAAGCCAACCAAAGTCTCGCCTTGCAGTTAGCAAAACTGTAGGAAACAGATAACCGCATGCCGACTTTTCGCGGAGAGCAGTGAGACGAATCGACCTTTCCTCTTTCTCCAAGTACTCCATGCTCAATCTTCACCTAATGGCGTTTGGGAACACGTCTTCCAAAAACTGGAGCCGTAGTGGAATCCTGCTTCTGCTGAATCTACAGCGGAGAGCAAGTTGGATTTTTTAGGACCAATCGCAGCTCTCATGTCAATTTAGGCTGAAATCCGTACACACGTGCAGCGGACGGCCTGGGAGTCTGACTGGCAAATTCAGTGATGTATAAACTTCTCGCTAACCGAACCGACGTTACTGCTGCGGTTTAAACCTTGGTCGAAACCCAAATCCGCTAGGACGTAAGCATAACACATGAAGTTTGACCTGTTGTAATAGCGTTGGAGTTTTTAATTCTGCGAGTGTATCAGTCATGAGACGCTATCCCATGCCTTCGTACTACCAATAGTCACAAGCGGCTTTCCACATCATTAAACCATCTATAGTTAGTACGCAACAGAAGATAAATTAACGCAATAGTGGATAAAATCTCTGGCAAGAGTAATCGCACCTGCGTTCTCGTGAGCGGTACTGTGAACCCAACTATACTCGCTACCGTTTAGTGAAAATTCTATTTTTAATTTCACAATCCATATACTGACGACCCTAGAAAAGTGATGAGGCTTGATTTTACCGCCGACATATCTTAATGGCATTGCTGTGCCATGTTTTATAGTCTTCACCTACTCAAGGCACTTTATTTAAGACACCTGTAAATGCTACACCGTTCGGTTTGGTTAGGTAAAACTACCAACTAGGGAATTAGAATAATAAATTCAATGTGTCAGCTCAACGCGCTTCACTGCCGCGCGACCACCACCAGTCACAAGTGGTCTAAGGATAACGCGAGGACGTCTACTTCTACAGGGAAGACGCCCACCCCTAGAGGATTCTAACTTAATTGCGTCCCCCGTAGCTCAGTGGTCTCAACCAGGGACTGGCAGCAGTCGAGTTGTGGGTTCGAGCCCTACCAAGGTCCGATGGAATGTGCAATGCTGACGATTCCCGAAAGGATCAAGCGTGCGTACAGTGCTTTTCCGGGCGTGTGAAGGCTGTCCGAGTGAGTCTATATGTGACGAATTTCTACCTAAATTATACCAGTCACCAAATGTCAAAATTTTGACTTTTGAAGAGTGTTTAGTTGAAATGAGGATCCTAAATAATCCGACTGTTGTTAATGGATATCCAACCCTAATATATAATAAGAGTTCAATCACTCATCTGAGTGACACAAATTACTGACCCGATTTTATCTACAACTCTTTTGATACGAATTGCGCCATAGCAAAATTCAAGCTTAAAATAATGCAAATGTCAAAATGATTGAATGTTCATCTTGCCCAAACCGACAATCATAGGCCGCGAATATAAAGTGCGTTGTACCCTGAAGTCACTGAACGCCCACTTATATCTAGAACGGACGAAATGACGCACATATATGGAAACAAGTGAAGGGACGTGGCTACGGAAATACCCCGGATTTCTTTGTCTGAAGGCATCCGAGTTCACAAGTTAAAATAGATGCCAGGGGTGCCTAACAGTTCTTTATGGAAAAAACGTTCAATAAACACGACAATGAGCATCTTTTGCTTCAGCGTTTCCGAAAATGCTACCAATTGGATTGTTTTAGATATTGATGAATGGAAAGCATACCACATACGAAACATTGCACATTCGGATGGTCGGTGAAAGATGGGATGCTGGAGGGTGTGGCTGAGGATAATCGCCGGTTTCCGGTGTCATCCAAGTTGTGTGAGCGATAGTGAAACTGACATGCGCTAGAGACAGCACCACCCTCATACCTTGGTTGATTGACATGTGTGCTTCGTATGTAACACCAGACAGTGTTGTCCCAATGATAACCGCAATACCAATATTAATCCTTGTAAAATGATCGACGGTTGTTTGTTTTCCACAAAGTACTGGCTATATTATATATGACTGGTGAAAGATTCGTGAGCATTTAAGTTGCTCGCTGTCATTTGTGGAGTAATTGTAAAAGTCAAATGTATTTTGGCTGCATCCGGGATCGACAATGCGATTGTGATTCGTTTTGACATAGTTGTTTGGCTACCTTACGAGTATGATGTGGTTTAAAGTCGAAGCATGCAATAGCTGGTATAAGCTGGTGGCTACCTGCTTAGTGAACGGTCCGGTAGACCGTTAGATCGCGCTGTTATCATAAGGGTCACCTGGATATCAGTGTGCTGTCTTTGCCTTTCCTAACATATTCAGGTGCATTCCAATAGATTATTGTGGTGTGAAGGTCAATATCTTGACGCCAAAATACTATTTAGCATGCTGAATCTAGAGTTAAACCTGCTTACCACTACGTGTCTATGTTTTATAATATCTTTCCAAACAAGGAAAGTAGATCCACACTAAAGTCGAGTATACAGCAATAATCAATTATTTAAAATACTGACTATTTTTAAGCTGCTTATAATTTTAAGGCATACCATTACCAAACAGAATAGTATATTTTTGTTAACTTGATACACACAGTTTTTCGGCTAGGAGCATGCAAGATAGGTGGAACTTTGCTGAAAAGTAGACGGGCGTATTGCCTTCAAGATGAAGATGCCTTACTGCTCTCCTTGTACTGGTTGTCAACTCAGGAACGGTTAACAGACTAAATATCTCCATTCTTATTGCTAACCAGTCCTACTAACTCGCAGACCATCATCTGCTTTGACCAGAGAAAACACGAATCTTTTACGTTAAAAACATGAGAAAGATATGTATTGATAAAATAGAAAACTGGGATTTCGATCGTTTGTGATATGTCACAAGGCAGCTGGGCTATGAAACGCAAACGGTTACATAACTTCTAATGTGACGAACTAACAGTTATGTCGCGTTGTTTTCCAGGTGTGTAGTTGCTGAATGGAATTCCTGTCGATTTCAGTTATGTCAATCCTAAACCCTGAATGAATGACAAGGAAAATTACTGTAGTGATAGTCGTAGAGCGAGCAATCTCTTTTTCCCACACACGCCTGTAGACGCCGAACAATCAGACGACCCACACCATCGCCGTCAAGTCGTTTGTCTGTCTCAGTGCGTTTGATCAGGTGATCAATCGAGTGAGCGAGTGAGTTTTTAAAAGCACAAGTAATTGGACAGCATCTTATAATTGAGAATAGGGTGCTTGTGTGCTACGCCGGTGTCTTTTTCCTTTTGAGGCGAATGGGGAACATAGGCACATGATGTCGTGTCGAGCAAGGTATATTGGGAAAACGACCAGGCGACTGTCCGTTAGGGCTCGAGAGCATTGCCCAGCTTGGCTCTACAGCGGCGTGAGGAAGAATGTAACGAGTGCAGTATTGTCGCACCTAGTTGACTCCGATCATCAAATCGATTCGCGTGACGCATTCACACCGATTTACTGTGTCCCCGGACGTTTCACACGGGCAGTCAGATGTCGCCTGCAGTCGACAGCAGAGGCGATCGCAATTCGGCTCTATAACCCGGACCCATGTGCACAGAAAAAGCTCGTCCACACCTTAGCCTTGCCTTGGCCTGAAATCAACGCGACTAACAATGGCAGTCACGCCACTTCACTTGACTAGTCAGACCAAAGACCTAGACTTATCGATTAGTTACTCTGTTTCAGTGACTCATTTTAAACCATCGTGTCCATTCTAACGCTTTATTGTGGTTGTATTAGCCTGATGATGAAGCCCTGAAAACAAGCTTGTTCGCTACTTTCTGTTTCTGAAGTACAGAGGTGTCAAACCCCGCTCGCCGTTGTGAGCGATCAATGATCTCATTGCCAATTCCGCTAGAGATGACAGAAACCACGTCGCCGGACAACTGGAAAGCCTGGAAAGCGGATTGGATGGAATTCGCGGCGTTGGTCCAGGTGGATGAATCTCCAAGACCATAGCAGTTGGCAATGTTCAGATACTCCATCGGCTCTGAAGCAAGTCGGATAATGGAGGTGTGGGATTTTTGGGACCATGAACTGGATCTTTTGGAAATAATCGAGCTATTCGAAGAATGCTGTTATCCGTCCTATTCTTTTACTCATTGACGCCGAGTCGCCGAGAATCGTTCAGTCGAGCCTGAAAGCAACCAACACTCGCGAGCTATTACCAAAAATCTTGGAAAATCAAGCTCAGCATTGTATTTCCGCAATACCCCAGATTCAAGAACTGCCAGTACCGTCAAAAGTTAATTCAAGAACCACCGTGAGTACATTGCCCGAGAAACAATACATTGGAACGTAGTGTAGTATGATACAGAGTTGTCGGCAGGAGCGGGGCGACTTCGTTGTACAACCGAATGGGAAAGCAGTGGTGCACGCTCATAAGAAAGTAAAATATAGACTTATCAAAGTCAAAGAGACGCAGGAGGATCATTATTCAATGCCACTGGGAAGGAATACGCCTTCTAGCGAATTCAGCAGCCGTCCAGTGCAACTTCCATTCAGTCACAGAGTAGACTGCAAGCTCACCTGCAGTGGATCAGGAAACTGAAACTGCAACCTAAGAAGTCGTAGAGCGAGCGAAGTCCGTTTTTCACTCTCGCTCGCATTCGCCGGACCAACAGACAGCCTACGCCATCGCGGTCATGTGTCTATCTCAGTGCGTTCGATCAGGCGATCGATCGGGTGAGCGAGTGCTTTAAAAACACTGGTACTTGGACAGAACCTCAGAATTGAGTACAGAGTGCTTGAGTGCTGAGCCGGTGTCTTCTCTTCCTTTTGAGGCGGCTGGGGAATCTAGACACGTAACAAATACCACCCAACAAATAAATGTGAAACTAAAGTCTGAAATACCAAATCGGAAAACACAGGTTTGGATTTTTCGGGAACGGTATCGATAGCCCAACCAGAACTAAACATACCGTTGTATTCTCAAACATTTACAGTATGTGTAACGCAGGGGAAGCCTTAACTATGGATAGGTGTGCACTGAACCTAGCAAACTTGATTTGATGACGTCGTGTTGGCAGAATTTTGGGGGAACCTGGGACTATTCGCGACAGGTGGAAAACAGCGCCTTCGCTGAGTAATTTTGAGAGCACCCAAGACGTTTCCATGTCATAAACTGTAATAGTAGTAAAGATTGTATTGTTTAGGATCTCATCACATCACAAAAATTAAAGAGCTAGATCCGAAGTGAGTCAACTTTGGTGGAGGGGTGCGAATAGGAATTGCAAAGTTAGTGAGATGCTGAGCTGAGAAAAGAAACAGAAACTACCAAACGGTAAGTGTAAAACCTCAGAATGCTGTTGAAATCGTGGACTCCATGGTGTTATTCCACAGCGGATATCTTTCGGCCGTTATTAGGTGTGTCTTTAGCACCTAGTATATGGTTTCACCGAAACACCCTAAGATACAGGGGTAAGATAAAACAAACGGTCCAACTACCATCGAAGAGTTGCCAACCCATAGCCTCATCTCTGTCCTTCTAAGCCTAGTTTAGCTAGCTGAAGGAAGCGTGCAACTGTACAGGATGTTCACTAAATATAAATCTGGACACACCGTATGTGTCATCAGGTACTACAGTAAAATTTGAATGAGAAAACCGGCTCGGTCCTGTTTGGAGCGAAGTATTTGTTACCAGCCATGCTTAGTGGTCTTTATCCAAACACCAGTTTTTGAGATTACAGGGGACCCAACAGAGTATTTTAACTTTATTTAAACTTCTGCGGGCTATCCAGCATGCTTTTGTCCAAATATGATGTAACTCAGCTTAAAGTGCAAGCGTCTGCAGTCGACAGAACTCACGAGCAAGTTAGACGAACGAAATATTCTATGGCGCGGAACTCCGTGTGTTCATCCCCAACATCAGAAACTGAGCCATCCCTATGTCCGGACGAACCCCCTTGCCTGCCGGCTGCAAGCTGGCCGGGGCGATGTCCATTCGTTTCTGGCAACTTAACTGGTCTGTCGGTACCTGTGTTGCGTCCAGTGGGCACTACCAACGCGGTGTGCGATAACTCAAGAGAAGGAGGCGGCTGGCCAACAAAACGAACTTATGAGGAGAAAATAATTGCCAGCTACCAGCGGCATTGCAACCTCATGATATTTCACGCGCCTGAGTCAACGGACACGAATCCTCAGGCGCGTTTTGATCACTACGTCGAATACTTACGGAGCCTGCTTGATAGGCTCCTCGAAGTGGGTGAACGGGGATTGAAAGTGAAACATAGTATCCGTTTTGGAAAAGAGTGGAGAGTAAGATTTGACTTCTACGAGTCAACTTTTCAGATGACGCGGGTCCGAAGGTGGTATTATCCCACCCCGGTAGGCTAAAATGGTTGAAAATCCATATTCGTCTAGATATGGATACGTCGGACCGAGAGAAACTGCAATCCGCTATTGGTGAGTTGAAGCGGCGTAACCGTAGCGGAGAAATTGACCACCGTAGCGTAAATTTTCCTGTACTTCCCAGGGTCCGCCAAACCCAAATCAACAGATCCATGACACTTCATGCGTGCCCGCGGTTCCAACCACGGCCTGCGAGTAGCCTTCACAAATGTTTGTAGTCAAATGAGCAAACCTGACGATCTATATCTCTTCGTTGCCTCTCATTGTCCGGACATGCTGGGCCTGGCAGAAACCTAGTTCAATCCTGAGGTTACCACTCAGGAATTTCACGTCAGTGGCTACTCGTGCTTCCGGTGCGACGGATTCTCAAATGTGTGCGGTAGCGTGGTGGTATACATTCAGTCACCGCTGTGCGGGAGAGTGGTAAGCACATAATGTAACGAAGCTCGCCTGTGCGAGCAGCTATGGTGTTCGACCCGCCGGGTACAGGGTGAATTGTATATGAGTGAAGCTTATTTTTGTATACATAAAACGAGGTACGTTTCTCATCGAGTGAGATACTATGTCCATATTTGGCACTGATCATTTACAGAATATTTCATGCTTATGCATACGTGATAAACAGTTGTGCGATTTTCATTGTCTTTGCTGTTTCAAGGGTATGTATTTACTCACAGGTGTGTTTCAACGCAATGTGGATTAGTTGCATTAGTCAGGTCAGGCCAGGTCAAAAACTGCTTTATGCACCTTTGGCGGGTGAATATCCAGCCACAACACACACGATCTCAGAAATATACCAACATATAATAAATAGGGGATGGCAACAGCACTAGGGGTGTATCAAGCTGCGTGCAAGTTGTTTAGTTCACTCATCAGATATTGTCTGGCTCTTCTTGGAACAAATCATCAAGTGATCTCTCCCAAGAAAACGGGGTCATGGTTGGGTTCAAGTCTAAGTAATCGGCGAGCTTAATGTGAAAGGCCGTTGCACTCTCACACGATCTGATTGTGACTGGGAGCTTATTCCACAGGACAACCTATCTGATAAGAAAAAGTTGGACCGCAGATTTACTCTGTACCTGGATAAACTCAGGGTAAACTCCTTATTACGTAGCTCCCTTGTCGAAGCATACTGTAGGCAAATAGCAGTGGGTGTTTTGATGAATCATGTTGTACATAAGCATCAGGTTATACCTCAGTCTTCGTAGTCATAGCGACAGCAGCTGGAATTGTTGGCAGCGCTCCCGATAGATGTTACTGGAAGTTTTCCTAGCACACATTTGCTAAATGACCTCTGTAGACTTTTCAGATAATCGCTCAGATTTGCTCATGCTGCCACAACTGATACTGCAATATTCCAAAATGGAGCGAGTGAGGTTTTTGTAAAGTTCTGTTCTGGCTGGGGTTAGGTAGATCTTAAACGGTATATTAGCCACCAATTTTCTGGCCAGCGACTATTCCACTTGTTTGGATAAGTTGAAAGTGTAAGATTACCTAATTCCGAGGGCGTAGGTAGACAGCTGTACACAAAGGCGTTCGTCTTTGGGTGTAATTGATCCTTGGAGTATCCAACAACCCAGATACATGATGCTAGATTGTTTCACCACGAACTTCATCATCCACATATTACACTATTTCTCAAGGAAGTGGAAGTCTTCTTGTATGAGCAGTAATGTAGCTGGAATTCCACCTCGTCGGAATTTGCAGACTATCTTTATGTCATCCACGAATAAGAAAGGCGTGCCATGTCTGATCACCGCACTGATGTCATTGAGGTAGGGTAGGAACAGTAACGGATCAAATCCACTCCCCTGGGTAACACCACTAGTGATTGGACATGGTGAAGAGTGGTAGTCGGCAACTGCAAGTACCAGAGAACGGCAGCCTTTGAAAATAGCCAGCCTAGGAGTGGGTCCTAGATTCCAAAGGAAGCAATATTTTTTCAGCAGCCGTTTGTGGGTGCTCCTTCGAAAGCCTTTCCCATGTCTAGGAACAGAAGTGGGATTGCGTATACTGAGGCAATAGAATCCGAAACGTGGTTTTGATAATACAATCGGCAAGTTCTGCACGAGCGTTTGTCCAAAAAACCATACTTAGACCTGTCGAATAGCTCCAGCAAATTGATGAAACCATCACACGCTTCTTTACCAGTTTCTCTAATAATCTGGCTAATACATTTGTGTGATGGCTTGGACGGTAATTCTTAATTTCTTGTTTGGAGCCAACCTGGTGACGGAGGATGATTCGCGATGTTTTCCACTGGTCCGTATAGTACCTTGATGTCAAGGAAAGAGTAAATACGTTCAGCTATAGCAACGGCATGTCAGGCCCTCCCAGTTTTATGACAGCCGGTGGCATATTGTCGGAATTCAGATGGGAATACTACTTGATAGAATTCATTGTATCTTGAATAGTACTGATAGCAAATTCTACTTTACGCAGGGCGTTGTTTGTTTGTACCCTAATGCTTGAGTTTAACGGGTCCGTCTTCAGACTTATGGAGGTAATGCAAAAGGGGCTAAACGCTTCACAGATGTTAGCTGGATCATGAAATGACTGTTGGTCTGCATTAACCAATCCATCGATCAAAGCGAGGAATTACTGGTTCTGCGACGCAGCATTTTAACAAGTTCTTCCATTTTATATGTTATTCGTGTAGCTATCTGTTCTTTGTGTATCTTCTTCGTCAAGTGGATACGTTTGACCCTGTCGATGATATGTAACGGCAAAAGCAAGCTAAAATTTCCTAGCTTTCTGTATCCAGTAATTAAGCTTCTGCGTTGCCGACAGAGTGAATGCATGATTGCGTTTTTGTAGACACGTTTAATCCCGTTGTCTGGCGAAGTAAGAACAGCAATGGTCTGACGGACCCGGTAGTAGAAATTGTCCACGGCAGTGCACGAATTGTTAGAGAGGAAGAATGCGTCCCAATCGGATTATCAGCAGGCCAGGACATACGAGTACCATACCTTGTAGATCAACGAAAATGGGATCCGGACAGTTGTATGCTCAAATGTCCCTGAACCTACCGCCATCACATTGCGCGATAAGTTATCGGATGACCAAAACCAAATAGTACTCATTGTACTTGCCGTTGAATGTCAAAGTTAAGCCCATAAACTTATTACGAATTACCCGTCATCCGAACTCGCCACACTATGGAGAACCCAGAATGATGCGAGTAACACTAGAATCCTCCAACGACGCAGCAAAAGTTTCGCTCTCCGCAAGCGCTAAAACACTGATCCTGTGGCATACGCATCTATCCTGATGTCCTTGGAACATCGTAAAAACCTTCAGTGCTAACCACAAACTGGTGTACAAGCAAGTTAATAGCCTGCGAAAGGTGAGGCAAGGATTTCCTCCACTCAGAACGGCTGATGGCCCAACAAGAACGGCTGTGGAAGCAGCAAACGCGCTGCAGATGCAAGAAGCTCCCACGTTCCGAAGGGTCCTGCCACCAGGCCATCTACCAAGCTTTGTCTTCTCCTTGTCAGGACTAAGCTACATGACTTTTACCGCGGAGGCTGTATTGCAAAAGCTGACGTCTCTACGCAAATACAGCTCGCCCGGTGTCGATGCTATTAGTCCAGAGGCGTTGGGAGCAGCAGCAAACCAACTGGCAGGACCCTTAGTTCAGTTTTTCCAGCACTGCTTAGACCAGAACCAAGTTCCCGCCATGTGGAAGCTTGGAATAATAACCCCGATTCACAAAGGTGGAAGCAGAACTGATCCCTCCAACTATCGCCAATATCCCTTCTTCCTATACTCTTCTAGTTCATGGAATCCATAGTTGCCTATTCACTGGTGCGCCATCTGGAAATCTGCCATATCATCACGTTTGAGCAGCACAGCTTCCGCCGACAGCGGTCATACACAACGAAGTTACCAATCGGACGCAGTAGTTGGACTGAGGCAGCTGACGCTGGAGAAGGCGTTGCTGTGATCTAACTAGATTTTTCGTAAGTTTCCGATCGTCTAGACCATCGGACACTACTCTCCATTACGGGATCGGCGACCTTCTTTTAAGCTGGATTGCCAACTTTCTACTTCAATGGCAATTGGTGGTCAGAGTTCGGAGCTTTTATCGGACCCCATTCAAGTCGAGTGTTGTGTGCCGCAAGACTCTATTCTAGATCCACGTTTGTTATTGGAGTTAATTAATTATCTTGCACAAGGAATCGCTTCAAACTTCCTAATGTTTGTCGACAAAGTCAAGATTTGGCACAGAATCCAGGCGAACGCCGATCAGTTCTGCTTCAGAGTGACCTAGATACGGTGTGTCAATCGTCAACCCAAAACTTATTGCATTTCAACGTCAGTAAATACAAACTACTTTCCATCCGACATCAGAGCAGCTACTCACGCAGGATCATAACGAATATCCTGCAACAATCAGCTGTCACAGGTGACTTGGGTGTCCTGGTTCAATATGACTTGAGTTGTTCCAGGCAATCCGATACGGCCAAGCGGGCTGGGAACCAACACGTCAGGTTGTTGCGACGGGCGTTTGTACAAATAAACAGCTCCATATTTCGACAAATGCTCAGTGCGTATGTTTGCCCCCATGTCGGATATGTTATTCAAGCCTGGCATCCATGGCTGAGACAGGACCTTAACGCACTGGAGCAGCCACAACGTCGGGCATATAAGAACGTAACTGGTGTGTGCAATCTTTCATACGAGGAGAGGCTGCAACGATTGGGTGTATTCAGCGGAAGTTATCCCAGACTACGAGCGATCTGATTATGGCATACTTGATTCCGATAGAACTACGTAACGTGTGCCGTCCCTTACTTCGACTCAGTACCAGTATAACCCTGAGCGGCCACTTATTGTAACTCGCTATGCAGTATAGCCGTCTGGAGTACCACAAAAATTTCTTTTCGCTTCGTGTTTGTCACCCGTGGAATGCTCTCCTAGAATTGGTAGTCTCTGAATCGATACTAACAGCATATAAAAGACGGTTAGATGGTGCACTCATCCACTTACACTTTGTCACTTAGCACTACGTCTCAATTCTACCCCTGGAGTATACCATGGAATTATTTATTGTTAACTGTGGGTGCTGTGAACCTAAGAGGATCGCAGGACTACCGGGGAGCAAGCGATAAGTCCTTATTTTCAAATTTAATCTACTAACTGTTTTACTCTCATTAGTATCATTCTTGTTATGTTGATATCCCCTGCAACTATCCAACGGGACTTGTAAAGCAACGCTTCTTAAACCGTATCCATTTCTTGTTCAATGTTCATCGGATTAATTGCTGGAATTGCTCCCAGTTCATCCGATGCGTTGCATAAGCCTAGTAAAGATGTATTTGATGGTCAATTTAATGCAGAATGTGAATCGTACTATCTTGTGGTCGCTATCAGGGTGTTCAATACCAGTGCTTGTGCAATGGTGACCCACAAAGTGCATATCAGGTCGAAGAAACTGGTCGCTTTTATTGGTTAAGTAACCCATTGTTTCTACACACCAATTCTGAAAGATGAAAGGAAAGCTGTAGGCGTAGACATGGATGATTGGGAGAACCAGCCCCTTTATGGTAGGTTAAAATCAGCAGCAATTATCTTCTATCTGTGTGGCATCTCAACAGCAGATTCGAAAGCTCAAGTGATGATGGTAACACGTGCGGTTGACGCTGTTGGCCAGTTGTAAACACATCCCAGTCGAATGTGAGAACCGGTTTCTGAGACGGACAACCAAAGAGGTTCGGGGACATTTTACACCTGTGGGTGGTCAATAAGTTCTGCTGCAAATGTATGGTTTAGGTGTATCATGCTTCTACCTCCTTTGACTGTGCCGCGATCTTTTCGGAAATAATAGTAAATAAGAACCAGTAAGGTAGCACCAGGTTTTGGTAACGAGGATTGCTTGTGGGTTGTTGTTGTGCTAGTATGCTTAGGAAGCACACGCTGTTGTTAATAGATCTGGATTGGTTGCCGTATATCAGAAATCATATGAGTCTGCCCCGCTTCCTGTTTATGGGCGATTTTAAGTTCACTCGAATACTGTGCCCTGCGACCAAACTTCTCCCCGGGAACTATGAAATCGAGGTGCAACTTTCGGAAAGGATATTTGAGACTGGGGCAGCACAACATCTCTGACAACCGACGCGCGTTACACCGTATTCTGCTTCATCGTGCTTGGGCCTATTAATAACTAGTTGCGATCATGTATGTGAAACTTAGGTCCTGAAGCCTCTGGCAGCTAATGAACACTCGATGGTGCTACCCATCCTAGATCTGCCGCTGCCCTAATCGCCTCCGCTGGAGCCGTCCTACAATTATTGGAAGACCGACTTCGATGGTCTCAAACAAACCGTCAGTAAAGTAGACTGGTCGACGCTGCAGAATTCCTCTGTTGAGGTCTGTTGGATTTTTATAAAAGAGGGTGGGCAATCGTTGTGCGCTCGTTTCATACCCCTTAAGTATCGGAGAGCTGGACCAGTGAAACTAATTGGTTTGACAGAAAGTATGGTCATTTGGCTCGACGGCGAGGTGTATTGTGGAATAAAATCTTCGTGTCTGGCTCTACCGACGATTATGAGGCACACAAATGGCAGCGGGAGCTTCGCAACAGGGTAACAGCGCAAAGGCGCGAAAGCGTCGGTCATTCGAAGAGAAGCTTGCAACGTCAACGAAGACGGGCCCCCGAAAACAGTTTTGATAATGTGCTACGGCGTCTGAGGCCCGTGAGTGACATAGCTGTATTAGAGAGCACTGACGGACAGCCTCTGACCTCAAGCACTGAACGTGCATCCCCAATGGCGGAGTACTTTGTTTCCATATTTACAAGTGTGCATGCGCCTATACCGAGCTCGACGTGTGCAGCCCCTGCTGAACTCGAGAGCCTAGATTACGGCGTAGAGCTCCGCAGTCTACTCGCCAGTCTAGACGGCACAAAACCTGACTGATCCGACTGATCCGACTGATCCGATCGACTTCACCAGCTTATTTTAAAATCCGTAGTGACCTAGGCGTACTCTTACGCAGTGACCTGAAGTCGGTCGACAACACGAACAGACTGTGCGCAAACGGATTACGCCTGCTTTCGGCACTTAGACACAGCTTCTGCACTTGGTCTGAAGCGAATGCCACTCGCCTGTTCTCTTCCAGAATAAGACCGGTGCTAGAGTACGGCTCACCCGCGTATGGTCCGATCACAATAGTTGAGTTGCAGAGACTGGAACGGGTCCAGCATGTAGCTATCCTGTTCATCCTCAGTTTACGGGGTATGTCGTAGGAGGACAGATGTAGGAGACTATGGCTTTATGCCTTGTCACACCGAAGGCTTCGAATTGATCCCATACTTATGCACCGGATATTGCTCTTGTGCCACCTCCCTATTTTGAGGCTGCTGCTACACGTTCTCACACCAAGCAGCATACGCGGACATTGGTACAAACTAGTGGTACCGGCTCTAAAGCGCCTCGAGCTTTGTGAGCTGAAATATTGGCATAAGTTACGGGAGACAATAGTCCAGGCAAAATCGGTGTCGGAATTTAAAAGGTTTCTTGACACCCACCGTGCAGATTAGAGGTATAGGGAGCGCATCCCACCCGAATAAGATGTAGTGCAGCTGCAATATGCTGCCACTGCGTAGGCATCAGCGAAGTGATTCCGCGCATGTGTCCGATCCACCTACGGTGGAGCAACACATTTTCATTTTCTCTCTCTCTCTCTATTCTCAGTATTCAGTATTCAGACGTTTTGTTAACATGTATTTCACTTCGGTTCCTTCCGGTTCATATACACGCTGCTTGAAGTGGCTGCTGTGTCGGCTGCCTTGCTAACAGTACATAGAAAAATCACCACATTCGCGAACACATCGGGTTGAACTTCATGGATCAGCTTTGGCATATTCCAACTAACCGATATTGAACAAAATAGGGATAGTGCAGCATGACATTCCTTCTGTTGAGCGGCAACAGCTGATAGTATATCCTAGTGTATGTCACTTCGAAACAATGGATGCGTTAAAAAGACGAGCCGAGTGTAACTGTATGTTCTGTTGAGGTGGCCACCGTGCATTAGCATGCAAGTTATGATGGTCTGTCGCCGTCTCTTATGGCCTAGTGGCATGAACTACTGTTTAGTTGACGCAAACTACTAGCGATTATGGACTTGATTCCCAGTAAGGGGCCGAGCTACCGCGTAACACTGACGCTCCTCTGGTGTTTTCTAGGATTGGAAGTCAGACAACTTGGCCTGTGAGCTGCTGGGATAAGCCTGTAAGACTCCGTAAGGCAGTTCAATCAGAGTTGCCAGCTTCCTTATCTGCCATTGAGCGTCCTTCTCCAAGAACTGTTATTTTGTGTCCGCTCTCATGCTCGGAATTCGAACATTGTGTCAGACTGCTATACTTTAGCAAGGCTGCAAGAGCAGATTGATTACTTCCAGCTTTCTTCAAATTCGAGGGACCTGCTAGTGTGGATAATTTGCACAACTTACTGGTGAAGCTGTGGAAGCAGAAGATTGTTACGATACATTAAGGTCGCTCGCTTATAGTTGCAACTTAAATGGGAGACTCATGTTCAGAATGTAGCAGTCATGGACACTTCAATATAATTCACTTGTCTCTGTCGTCCTGCATAGTCAGTGGCACCCGTGAAAAATAGTTTTGTGATAAGCAAATTGGGTTTCTTTCAAAATCAAGGCTGTATTTAGTGCATTTTCCATTATGTCAGTTGTTGGAACACCACCACATATAGTGTTGACTCACCGTATTCTTCTCTCCCGACATCAATTTGCCTTCGATTCGGTAAATCAATATGCTTGTTGGGAATGTCTGCTCAGAAAAGTGTGCCCGATAAATACATAAACATTAGCAGAGCGTTCTATACGCATAATTAGAGCAGAGTGAATAGCCGCCCTTTCGTATCTCCAGCTGTGTGAGATAAGTTTGCCCGCTGTCGCCTTTCCTATTTCACTTTTCCATCAACGAAGTCATGGAAACGGTATTCAATAAAAATGACTTAGAACGTGTGAAGCTGCTCTCACTTGATCGATTTCTTGGAATACGCGAAGAATATTGCCGAAATCTGGTACAGCCCACGAACGTGCCAAGCAGTACTGGACACATTAGCACTGGTTTAGATTTCATCGAGTTAGACTTTGCGGCCTTGAAATGCGATGTCCTTCTCCAAGATAGGCAGGGGCCTAGCTACGCGCTAAACTCTAGTGGTTATCTCTTAAAGCCCTCGAGAAATTCAACTATCTAGACAGCAGTATTAGCACCTTCAAAATAAACGATGAGATCCTTAACCGTATAGCAAAATCTCAATACGCTTTTGCTAATCCCCGCTACCTGCGGCCCTGGTGCCATGAAAGGCTGAGCTTTTTATGCAGTCGTGTATCCAACATTCCTGCACGGTTGCTAAATTTGGCCTATCAGATCGACAAAACTAAAAAGGCTTGTTACGTCCGACCATCGATCTCATCGCAGTTTGGCTCATGTCTGATGGGAACACCGTTTGAGCAGTGAGTGTGATCGGCGTCGGGTATTTGGTACGAAAAGAACGAATCAGCCGTCATTTCGCACACAAATCTCCGATGGCTTAGCACATGTTACGTATGTTAGCACACAGATTCTCACGACGTGCGTTGCTTTGCTCGATCGGGGTCTGGATAGCATATTGGATCAATGATGTATTATAGGTAAAAAAGCGTTGCTTAACAAATCCCGTGTAAAAGAGCCAATATGTTTGCGTAATAAAAGTAGAAATCCATAAATGGACTGGTTAGAATTTTGGAAACACTCCTTTCGGTTGCGTTATGTAGATCCTTGGTTAACACAAGTTATAACACGAAGAGCGAATGGGACAGTGCCTAGCCCAGTCTTTCTTAACAATCGTTAGATTGGGGACAGAGACGACGTAGGTTGGAGAAGGGGCGTTCCAATGCTGACACACGAGACAGGAGCAATTTCGAAGACATTTCAGCCTGTTATACTATAGTGTTAGTTTCAACGGATGGTGTTTTGGTTAATTTCCAGCAGCACCGGCAAATGTGATTTGGGTTCTATTGGTTCTGGTAAACCGTTGTGTGGTCCACGTGCAAACGTCGATATCGGCTGCTGTATATTTCTAGGGACTTCAAACTAAGCTGGTAGGTCAGATGAAACAGCGCCCTAACAAAGAAAAGGGGAAAGCCGATGGGTTAATTTGGCAAGAGGAATAAAAACCATAACTAAGTCCTTGACCTCGGTTGGCGCTTCCCGATTGCCGATCTGAGGTCCCAAGGACGATGAACACATGTTAGGATAAACATGTTGACTTAATGGTGCTCGTGTTGTGGGTTTCCTTGCCGTTCCCCTTCCGATTAGCTTCATCCTTCTATTATAATTTCGCAACCAGTACATTATCTGATACTACGCATTACATCACTTGTTTGTTGGTTTGTATTTATATTCCATGCATAGGTTCTTACCTTTTCATATTGCTTAGCTTCTTGTATTGTAGTACAACAATGAGGTGTTTCTCATTGACTAAGGTGTAATGATGACTGAACACCCTGACCTTGTACCCTCCAGTTGCCTTCAAATTGATTGTGCTTCATATTAGGTGATATCACATTACTTTACTCGCTAGATCAATAACACGGACTCAGTTTAGACCAGCGATAACCCTGGTTTGAATTGCGCAGTATTTAAATAATTTTCCTTTCATAGCAATGGCTCTGTTTTCAAGGTGTGCGGGCTCAAACGCATGGGTAATGGAGCGCGAATGTCTGTTTAACGTGACAGGCGACATTCCATACAACCTGAGATAATGCATAACTTGAGTTTCTAGGTAGACGGGACAAGTTTACGACCATTTCGGATTCACTATGACAGCAGACAAGGGAGCTGCAGTATCAACGACAAGCACAGATGAAAGAAGCTACCAATTACTTCATACGGATAAACTTGCGGCACCAATACGGTGCACAGCACAAAAAATGAATTTTTGTATAGGCTGACTAGCAGCAATAATGAACTGCGAACGCCCAATATAATTTAGTTTAGTATAGTTTGGTATATATGTTCTGTCGTGTATTCTGTTTATTAATATGTTCGGTCAGAATTATGGACTTGTTGATGAAAGCCCACCTATTGGAATAGCGGCGTGTTCGAGAGACGGAGTGGCTGATGGTACATGTAACGAAGATCGGCTGTGGCTGACAATGGATACGGAACTCTGCAGACAGCATCTTCGGAAACGCAAAATCTAGCCGAATCGCATAGAGAGTATATCCACGTCTAAGACTGTATGTTTAGCAACGAATGGAAAACACATTCAGCTCTAATACTTTCCACGCGAACAAACTATCCGTGACAGGTGGAATTTTTGATGCTAATTCGCAAAGGTACCATAATCCCAACGTGTTCTCGTATGTGAAACGAGGAGGCAGTCAGGAGAGTACCTATGTTTACGCCAACTATCAACCTTGCCAGTGTACTGTGTGTAATTCCGCAAGTTTCTCAGTATGCCTCTGCTTGTAACAGAGGCCAGATGCCACCTATAATAAAAATATTGGCGCCACGAGTACATCGAATTGGATGACACTATAGGTTGCAATAAAAAAGACGCACTCGATATCATCGTTCAAATACTCGCCACTATAGCCTTGAGAAATCGGTTAGCCTAAACATGTTTGATTTTCCGAATGGACTGAATGCACCAGCTTTGTCAATTGCTTGGTTTGTCAGTGTCGAGTCTACATCCCAGGTACTACTGTCCGACGGAAAATTATTGAATAAAAGCTGATGGAGAATCGAATTACAGAATCTGTCCCGTAAGGATTGACAGTACTTTTTTGAAGTCACTATTTTGACAAGGATTTAGTCCTTTAATTGCTTTTATCCACATGGAAGATGCTTTTGTAGCAGCCAACACTCCCCCAGCGCAAACTCAGCGCACTGAGGATGACAGCCGTCGACGCTCATTGAGTAAATCCATGCTTGTTCTACAAGGACGTCAAACATCTTTTTCGTCGAATAGATTACTCACCATAAGGTCCATAGGCAACACATCCCTAGAAATCGATTAATTCAACCTGAGATCTATTAATCTGAGCAACCTAAGCCGAACTGTTGTGCTAAAACTACATACCGATATGGTAGTGGGAAAGAATCTTTACAAGCCGGTTATATACGAGAACTTGGGCGTGGTGTATCCCGCCTCGTGAGACCATTCTTTGATTATGGTATTTTTAGGTCACGTCAGCTCTATATAAGGTGTTCTGACCGCTTACATTTTGACTCAGAATTACAAGTATTCGATAAAGATGCCACTTTACAAAAGGTATGTACACACAGGCATTGCACAGTGTTAGAGAGTTGGGCATGGTTTTATGACGTTAAAGTAAAACTGTGTTACTGGCTTAGTGCGTGGAATGTGGTTGTAGAATGTACACCAAGGAAAACAACCACTTAATAGCTTGGCTATTCCCGAATGCCTGAATTAATAACTCAGTTTGCCGGAATACTAATTGGGGCCTCCTGAGCATATATTTTAAGAAGTTTTAACCCTTACAACACGGAAGCTGTTCAGGATGGACTTTGTTCCAACTGGGATGTAGAAGTTGACCTCCAGACGCGTTAGAGGCAAAGAAAGGACTGTCGTTCGACGCGTCATAATTCAGTGCTTACTTTTAGCTATTCATCGGGTGTGTCGAAGACACGATAACTGCCCAAAGGCCAATGAAAAATGAGTTTATACGAGTTAAGAAGAGCAGCTTAACAAGTCCCGTTAGAGTGTTGGTGGGGATATCGAAATAATAATTATAATCGTAATAATAATGATAACAATGATAATATTTATAGTAAAACAGTTAGTATGGTAAATACGGAAGGAAGAACTTACTGTTTGTTCCGCTGTAGTTCTACAATCCACTAGATTCACAGCACCCACAAGCAAACAAATCAATCAACAACTGCAGTACATCAACCATTTGGACTGATGCTTCGCTGCCACGCAACCATGATGAGCTATAGAATAAATAATAATAAGGGGGAGAGAAGAGGGACTCACCTGAAAACCTTAATGCCCTAAGCAAACATTCAGGGTCAAGGTGCTTTCATCTTGTGTAGACAACATACCGTCACAAACTGCTGGCTATCATGCAAAGATAAGACGGCATCGGCGCGACAGCTTCCTTGCGGCTTTCACTGCCACGCGTCATAAACTGACATTACCCCACAGAAAACTCAGCACAAAACGCACCTCAGGCAGGTAATGCGGCTAGGATAAGACAGCAGACGCGCCACTGATGTCGATTGCAAGCCATGTCCTGTAAAATCTCGAACTAATCTGAAGGCGAGTCACGTGGATTCCAGCCCGGAAGGCGCAACGGACCAACCGCACACAGTTTGGTCGTCAGTGACTTCATTTCACGTTGCTAAGTCAAATTCTGTCCACCTCGAGCCATGCGCCGCAAGGCCGTCCTAGGTAAGCAGTGACCAGGCATACATGGCACGTACCCGAGCCAACGTAACTTACTCAGTGCTATTTGTTGTTCTAAGGAGCTAGCATGATTATCACTACCTAGTACTCGCCTACGCACATAACCGCTGCGGACACACTGGTGCCATGTGACACCAGCAATACTTCGTATACAACCATGAGCAAAGACCTGAAGCCGCCTCAGATTTTCAGACCGGTATCCAAGTCTCACTCGTATGGTGCAGAACGTCCCTCACTGTGGCCTTGTAAACACGGCCTTCCAGACAGACGGAAACGCCCTTCTGTCGCCAAAGATGCTGCAGATTCGAGAAGGCATTTTGCTTTTTGCAATGCATGAACTGCCTTCAGTTCCTATGCGCCCGTCGCTGTTGATGCCGCTGCCATGGTAGCTGAATCGATCAACCACCTCGAGTTCCTCGTTAGCAAGTGTCAAGAGGTCATAAAGTGGCTGGTGGTCCTGCAGCAAGACTTTACACTTCGAAGGTGCAAGGCGCATACCAAATAATGGGACCACTCTAGACAGGCTATGCAGGGTTGATGGTGTCGCCACAACATCGTCGAAAGACAAGACCGTATCGTCAGCATAAACAAGATTAACTAATTTTTCACCAAGAAGGACTTCAACACTTACACCGCGAGATTCCATGATACTGTATACTCTATTATAGAGCAAGCAAAAATGAATTCTGTACAACTCTTTGGAAATATGGTGAAAAACCTTATACAAATTGTTAGGCGTGAATATCGTTATCGTTCTCATGTAACATATAAAATATCTGACCCACCGTAATGTAGGACTCACATTGTAATATGTCATCGTAATTGTTCAAACGTTCTCTGAATCAAGTAAAGGTGAATTATAAATCGAACGATGTTTTGAACTGCTGCACAGATTTGTTATCTTCACATGTTCAGGCAAACTGTTCCAAATATTTACCACTCTCCGTTCGACGCAAAGTGCGCGGGAAGCACGTTTCACATCCGGCCCAACAAGTTTGTATCTGTGTCCGCATGTGCTGCATGGCCCTCGTAAGTGCAGCATTGGCCTCAGTACAGGGCAGTCACCGAGACGCAGAACACAGTAGATCCTAATGAGGTCGCATGGCACCCGACGGTAAGACAAGGTGTAGAGTCCTAGCTTCTCGCACTGGTCTTCATACCCCAAGCCACGTGAACTCGGGATGAACCTGGTAGTAACATGTTGAACACCTTCGATCTTTTGTGCCTCGCCTCGGGTAATCGGAAAGTAGGCAGGCGAACCGTACTCTAGTGTTGGGGAAATCCGACAACCCTAACGAACACCATTTGTGATCGGAAAGCTATCCGACAGGTCACCGTAGACCCGGACGTGGCCTGTAGTATTCGAGCATACAGCACGTAGGATGTTCAGATATTTCTTGGGAACACGCTTCCGCGCAAGTATTTTGTACAGAATGAATCGATCGACTGATTAGAACGCACACATGAAATCAAAGCACACAGCTATGGTCTGTCTGCGGTATGCGTAGCACTGCACTAGCACTTGCCGCAGAGTGAATATATGATCTATACAGCCACGTCCTGGGCGGAAACCTGCCTGCTGTTTCTAATCCAAAATTCCCGTTTCACAGTGAGGCGACGAACGAGAAGCGAGGCCAATAATTTTGTCACAATTGGCGTTAACCTAATACCCCTGTGATTATAACAGTCTGTGCTTCAGTCCTTTTTGTATATTGCCACTATAATCGGTTCGCTCCAATTAGCCGGGACACTTCCTTCCAGATACGTGTGAATAGGGTGGTCAATGCTTTGAAGAGAACTTCGCCCCCATCCTTAAATAGGGCCGGTGGGAGGGAATCCGAGCCAACGGCACGAAAACGATTGGAGATCACATTTCTGACTCAGCCTCTAATGAATTATCTAAACGAACTGTCCTTGGCTCCTCTTGCATCGTCTGAGTGGGAAGAGGTCCGGGAGGGAGGGGCCAGCTGAACTGATCCTGAGTGTTCCGCCCAACGAGCCATACGACGTTCCTTATTGTGTAGCAGTGCAACCGCGCTGTCTTTGCTTGTTTCACTGACGGTTGGTTTCCTGAAACCGGTGGTGCGGATCAGCTGGAAGAACTTGCTGCTGCCTCTGCTTCCTCCATTTCTTGAGTCCGAGTGGTCCACCAGGCTTCCTTTTCAGCACGTCGGTTCCGCTTTAGTTCGCGCTTATTAGCCCGTTTGATCACCTTATGCTCAGAGACAGCCGGGAGGTTTCTTCTGGATTCCAACGGGTTCAGCGGCCTCTCGGATGTCCAGTGACTGGTGCACTGACAATTGATTGTGCCACAAGCATATGCTCCTGCTTTGTGTATGGTGGCCGAGGTCCTATTCCACTCAAGCTCAGGGTCAATAGGACAAGACAGCGAAAGTTCGGTACGCAGTGCACCTTGATATTCTTGCCTGATTGAGGGCTGAGACAATTTCTCAGTTGTCAATCGGAGGGGACGCATGGTGCGCTTCGTGGTAAAGTGCGTGGAGAAATGGCAGCGTACTAAGGGATGATCAGAGTCGACGCAAGTATTCCAGTTCGAGCGGTAATCCAGAATGGAACCACGCCACCTGTAACGTATGGCAATGTGATCAATCTGGGTCCATCGCTGGCCAGCTACAGGAGGACGCCAATTGGCACTTCAACGCCCACTGTGTCTAAAAGCAGTGCTAATAAGAAACAACTGGTGCTCCGCACACAGTTGCAGCAGGCGCTCACCACTGTCAGTCCGTTTGGAGTTAAGCTCATAATTAGCACCCAGATGAGCATTTGAAGAGCTCAGACGCCCTACTTGTGTGTCCCACCCACAGTTAACTTCAAATAAATCCGAGGTACACCACAGGATTAGCGTTAAGTGAAAAGTGTATGTGAATGAGTGCGTCATCCAACCGCCATCTAAATACGGTTAGTGTCAATGCAGAGATCACCGATACTTGGAAATTCATGGGTAACAGACACGAAAGGAAAAGAACTTTCTGCGGCAATCCTGACGGTTATACTATACTGCATGTTTCGATGAGCGGCCCTTCAACTTTATATTACTGCTGAGTTGCAGTAAAGGGCGGCACACATGAAGTGGGTCTCGCAGAATCAAGTATGCCATAATCAGGTCGGCTCATAATCTGCGATACCGTCCACTGAATGCCCCAATCTTTTCACTCTCTCTTTGTATGAAAGATTGCGCATTTCAATTAGGTTTTTAGATGCTCGACCTTGAGGCTGCTCCAGTGAGTTAAGATCGTGTAGCAATCACGGATGCCAGGCTTGAATAGCGTTTTCAACATGGGGGTGAACATACGTACTGAACATTTGTCGAATTATGGCCTACCTCGTACATTCTGTACTGTCATCGTTTGATAATAGGGATAAAGCAACTCGGGAGTGTTTTCTTAACTACAACAAAGAACTTGGCTGCATGAACCGCGAATTACTGCTAGAAGACCGCTTTAGTCAAGGAGTACATCACTACATTGTCTATTTACTGAGTGATTATTTTGCTGAACGCACTCAGGTCACCAAACTCAGTGGCAGATGTTCCTTCCGACTACTCACAAATGCAGGTGTCCTACAGGGAACAATTCTGTCGCCTTTTCTCTTTTCTACTTATCTCAGCTCTATGTCAGCTCCAACTGGTGCCGCTGATAAAATATGCGGACGATATAGTCCTGGGCATCAATCCTCAAAGCATCGATTGTTCATTCAGACTACAAGCGCTTTTAAACGATTTTAATTGCTGGTCCAAAGCCCTTGATCTGTCTCTTAATGCTTCAAAGTGCCATGACATTCTTTGTTACTTCCACAAAGGACTCAGGTAAGAGCAGCTCCTTACACTGTGCAACAAGTTACATTCGGATGGTGGCGTTTTACAGTTTTTCACATCAGTAAAACATCTGGGTGTGATGCTGAGTTATGATTTATCTTGTAGGCTTCAAGTAAATGAAACTTTCACAAAAGTCAGAAGGCTGTCATTATATGACTCTCGGTTCAGAGCCTCCTGCGTTCCTTGTGAGTTGGTCGTTCGCTTTCCCAATGCTTATGTTCTTCCTCATTGAACGTACTGATCCCCTGTGATGTTTCCCGGTCTGTTGGTAAACATTTTAAGTTAATTGTCCGATCCGTAAAGTGCATAGTCCCATGTAGCGATGTTCCGATAGGTACTTTTGCCAACACACTTACACAGCAATTTTTGTAAAAAGCTGACCTCTAACTTGCTGACCAATACAAGCCATCCCCTACATACTGCTTTATCTGAATGTTTATCAACTTCATCTAGTAGGCAGAAGTACAAGCTAATCTATGCCCGTACACAAGCTCATTGCTCGTTAGTCATCCTTTACCTCTCGCGTCTTTTGCGAGACCCCAACTCTGTCATCCTTGATTTAACCAGTCAACTTTCAACGTGATTGTGTTTTTGTCCATATCTACCCGCACTTTTTCGTATTCTTTGCCATTGCTCTGCTTTTTTGGTACATTGTAGAGGTCATGTGTGTTGTAGCTGAATATTCACCCATGCAGGGTGCATAAAGCAATTTTCTGACTTGACTTAACTTGGAGGTTTAGTTGTGAAAAACGCCCGTTGTGACAATCTAACGTGTTGGTTTCCAGCCCTCGAGGTCTTTTCGGATTGCCTGGTGCAACCCCAGTCATCTTGAAGTAGCACAATCAAGCTACGTTCGACAGTTGCTTTTTGTAGTACATTCGTTCCGAGCCGGTATGAGTAGCCGCTTTTATGTCGGATGGAAAGTATCCTGTATTTACTCACGTTGAAATGCAGTAAATTATGGGTTGACCACTCTGAAGCAGATGCTGGTCGGCACTCACCTGAATTCTGCGCCAAATATTGGTATCCTGGACAAGGATTAGGAAGTTTGAAAGGATTCCCTGTGCAAGATCATTAATAAACACCAAAAAGAAACGTGGATCTAGAGTTGAGCCTTGCGACACACCACACCCGACTTGTAAGTGGTCCATTAAAGATTTCCGACAAAGTCAAGACCCTCTGGAGGCTTCAACATCATGGAATCTACTCTGAAAGTGATAGATGTTTCGATGAAAATATTGCTAACTGTAGCTGATCTGTGGCTGCTAGTGTCGATGAGACCATTGCTCAAGTATTCGGTGAAGACAACGATGTCGATACAGTGTATTTCATATTGAGTAGATATATTCACTGGCAAATATGTAAGAAGCTTTGGTGGGCTAACTGGTCAAAATATTGGCGTCCGACTAGACGCACATATCCCGAGCTGGTTACGCAAGGAGATGGAAGCACTGGTGGTTTAGCCAGACGAATCGAAAAGACAGATTGCTTTAGTAATTAAGGGGCAGTCACCGAACACTGGTCAATAGGTCAACCCTGATGCATATGTGCAATCAAAAGCATGACATTATTAAGACTACGGTTATCGAGAAAGACTGAATGCCACTACGTTGAAATCAACTATTCCATCCAGCACAGAGATGCGGCACTGTTGAAGATCCGCGCTGCTTGCTAAGTTGTGATCACTCAATCACTGACACTGTTGGTGCCTATGCAGCAATCCTGGATGGTAGGTAGTTGTACATAAACATAAATGTTGCCATTCAATGGTTTTATATTCGACGACGTGCGGCAAGGAGTCGTTTGCATGCATGTTATTTATCACCAAATTTATAACTTATGGCCTCAGCTATCCAAAGGCGGGTCCCGAAGCAGTAGAGAGCAAGCATGAACTCGCAAATTAGGCAATGATCGAACGCTTCCATGTAACGTCCACGTGGAACTAAAACACTAACTTCCGCTTTACTATGAATCAAATGTTTCTTCAGCTGCATACGTTTCATTCAAACTGTAAACGAAAGCTTGCCAGTTGAAATCGCTCCATTAATTCTCCGACTCACGTCATCTTTTACCGTATAAACGCTGTTTCGTTACGACGATGTGCTCAGGGTGGAAAGCAGTCACTGCTAAAACACGCTCACCTTTCTGTCAGCTGCTTTCGTGGATATGGACTGAGGATGGACATGCTAAGTTGGTTTTAAGCTTCTTCTCTATGTCTAAGTCTTCAACGGTGCTCGGCTGTAAGCCCAGTCTAAGACAATCTGATACGCAGCTGACGCCGTCAATACCTCAATTTTATTCACTTAGCAGTTTGGGTTTGGTTCAACCTAGTGTCTGAACTTTTAACATTGTGACATTACTCATAATCACTTACTGATAAACATGGCTAATCCAGCTCCGCTGAGCAGTCTCTGTTCCTTAAAAGCAATGTTATTGCTCTGCATTTGCTACTTTCTCGATGTTCGTGAAATGTTTCGCTGGTTTACGTATAGCCCTTGCTCTACAGTACTGTAGTTCGGCTCATACACATGCACTTAATATTCTGCTCCGTAGTAACAGCATTCTCCAACTATAACAGAACTCTCACCTACAAGTACCATCGGAACACCGTCTGTGATTTCCTCAACCAGATTCGACTTGCCTTCATTAGTCTCTATGAGCAATTCTGACAATCTTGTCAGGTTCGAAATACGGGCTGCACACTTTCCGTAATGGTGTATCATAGATTGCTCCAGAGACCGTTACGGAATAATAACTCTAACTGTAAATAAGTCTGTCATGTACTCTTTCGCTACATCCTGTGCCTTAACTTAATACAACTAAGGCAAAACCATCCCCTCTAAACGTACTGCTGGTGACCTGATTCATGATAAAAGGAACTCTTAATACCACTCTATTAGTTAAATAGGGGCTGCGTATCACTTAAAGGTAACAGTTTCAATTGTATAGGATAAGAAACGTTCGGTGAGTAACCTGCTTTTGCATACGCTTGAACTCAGCCATCTATAGATCAATAAACGAAAATTTATGATCCCGTATTATTTATCTTGTCATTATATGGTCCCGAGAAAAAAGGAACTGAGACATTTTAAGTGACTTGTCGTTCCTTGACTATTTAGTCAAGCAAAAGACTAGTTCTACAACGTGGAGTATTGTTATCTCTTAGAAAATTGACATTACGGTGCTCTTGTTCTGGCACTTAACCAAAAATAAGGGAAGCGTTTAGCTTAACATCCACTTTCATGTTTTGTAGGCCTGACAGACTTTCTCTTGCACGACTTTGGAAGACCAAGTAATGGTTTGCTACCTGAAATGTTCCAGTAGGTACGGAAAATACATTGCAAACTAGTCATCCAGGAAACCAACGCAGCTTACGATTGGTCCGGTTCTGATATCGGGAGTATGTGTCTTGAGCTGACCATGAATACCAACTGAAATGTTTTTAGGATACAGACCATGGTGTTAGTCTGATCCCAACTTCTTCACTCGCCACAACTGAACTTAAACAACTGTGTTATTGGCTTTTGCTAAAAATATTACCGTTCTCTCTTGAATCATATAATCGGTTAGGTCATGGGTTCCTCCATGAACTCGCCTGAGCACCAGATTCATCCAGTTTGCACTTATATTCCTCATGAACAACCTCTACTTCTGCATACTGTGGACTCTAAGACCATGCTGGCGACTTATAAAATGATTCTTTCACCCGGTTGTCAATATTTCATAAGGAATACAGCATTGTGTTCTTTTACAAGCGCAAGATATTGCTAATTGGTTTAATACTAGGATGAATTTGCTCATTTCTCTCTTAGGACGATTAATAGTTAAAACAGTGACTGTGACTTTTTACGCCCAGCTATCCTCATGGTCCGATAGGCATACTGGGTTCAGGGTTTTTATTGTGAGTAGTGGCACTGCTCTGTCTAAAAACAAACAGTCAAAGTCTGCAATTCTTCGTTCTTTCGAATCTTCTCCCAAACGTATGGTGGCCAAGTTAAATTTAGTTGAATTCCTTATTTACCTCTAATGAACACTTCCTCAAAAAAGCGGAAAAAAATAAAAGAGACCAAGAAAGGAGGACGCTACTGAAATTTCACGTTTTGGGAGAACAAATACTTCATAATTTGGTGCTTAGAATCAACCAAGTGTGCCAACACGGCGCGCATCACAGTTTTTTTTCTACCATTGCGTGGATTAGCTGGACAATGCTCGCGTATTCTCTCAGACAGCCTCCTAGTTGTTCTTCCAATGTATCTTGCTCGACATGAACAAGAGCAGGAATATACACAATAAGAAGTACATGACCAGGGAAGTCTGTCTTTGAGTTGGGGCCTCACGATTGGTGTTGAAATAAAACTTAGCCGCAAGCTCGCTGTGTAGTACGTATGACTCATAGCGTCGGATAAGCTTCTAAATGTTGCCTGCGCTATGCCATCCCCCTTGAACGGCAACGACAAATAAACCGGTTTCTTTTCTACCGAAGCTAGTTTAGCTCTCATTTCTCTGCAGTCCATATATTTCCGAACAACTTTTTCTGGATAGCCGTTTCTCTCGAAAACGCCACTTAAGAAAGTGAGCTCGTCCGCAAGTGTGTCCTCACTACGAATCCTTCTGGCCGTTTCGGTTAGACATCTAATCAAGTTGCGTTTCTGATTTATTGGGACAAAACTGGCAAAATGTATATATTGTCCGTTCCACGTTGTTTTTCTAAGCACCCTCCGTTGGACCGATCCATCTGGTCTTCCACTAAGCTGAATGTCTAGGAAGGACATCATGTCATTGAGTTCAGTTCCTACGGTGAACCTGGCATTAGGGTGCGCTGAGTTAAAATGGGATAAAATTGTCTCTGGGCAACAGTGCCTGTTCGTCACGCAAAATATGTCATCCACATATCGTCCGTAATATGGTAGACTGGTAGTGACTCCGCTCAGATAGGTATTCTCTAATTTGCTCATGAACTCATCCGCCAGTAGCGGTCCAAGTGGTGAGCCCATTGCTACTCCATCTCTTTGTCTGTATATGGCCCCGTTAAACTGAAATTGTATGTTACTAGTACACAGCAGGAGTAGCTGTTTCAATCGATCAGTTGAAAGGCCGATACCCAGTTGATGGTCTCGAATGGTGTCACATATATAGTCAATTGTCTCTTCTAACGGAATATTGGTGAAGAGCGACAGCACATCCAACGAAAACATCTTTCTTCCGGTTAGCTGAAGGTGTCTTTTGGAGTCTAAGAAACTGAATGTGTCTCGTAGGCTGTACCTGGACATAGTATTTCTCACCGGCTCTAGAAGCTTAGCTAACCACTTGGCTGTTGCGTGATACGGTGAATTGCACATGTCTAGTATGGGCCTTAGTGGAAGTCCTTCCTTATGCACCTTCGGTAAGCCGTAGAGTCTGGGGATCACCGTCCCTGTGGGACGAATGTATTCGAACGTGGCGGAGTCAACCATGTTTTCCTGTTTCAAGCGCTGTAGAAGCTTAGTAACTGTCATTCCTATTGCTGCAGTTTTGTCCTTCTCATTCTCCATTTTCCGGAACTTCGATCAATCGCTAAGGATGACGTTCATCTTGTCGATGTAATCTGCTTTCTGCGTCAACACGATCCCTGTCCCTTTATCAGGCCTTAAAAGGAGTACATTCTCATTTTGCTTGAGAGCTTTGAGAGCATCTAGGTGGTCTTTTTTCAGCAAATACCTAAGCTTAGGTTTGTATTTCAGATATTGGTAACAAGTATTGACCAGGGTGGACTTAAAATGCTCAGACGCTAATGCTGACGACGGCGTAAGCATAGAAACTTGGGCATACAAATTTTCAAACTGCACTTCTAACTCTAATTGTCTTGAATAACTGCGGGGACAGCAAAAGTTTGGACCAAGTGAGAGCACCTCAAGCAATGTCTTATCCAAGTGCAACGACGTAAAATTGTGAACATACCTTTCCGGTTCCTGGGGGAATAAAGTATTTGCCCTAGTTGTGCAAACCTGCCGCCGCAATGAGGCTAAGCGTTTCTCCTCTTGCTTTGTGACTATTCGTTGAACAAAGGTATCGAATTGTTTGCGCTCCACTGCGTCCAGTTTGTCCAATGTGACGGAATGCGCGCAGCAATTACATTCCAGCTCATCAAGTCTCGAGGCAATGGTATCACGCTCATTCAACGTATGCCGTTTCAGCGCCACATTAGTTGGATTAATCCCATTTCTACGGAGTATTTTGTAAAAGCGTTTAGGATATTCACAACGCGAAACACATTCATCAAAGAACCGCATGGTCACTTTCGCTAACGCAAGTTTTGTGCAGAACTTAACGTACTGATTAAGCCCTTTGAGCACAACAGGATCCTTGGATTGTCTCAAGTGAAAAAATATCCCAGGCGTGGACATCAGAACAACTTCATAATTTGACAACAAGCCAATTTGTCAGAATGAGCTCAAAGGAATGGGCTGGAAAATCGGGACCTCATAAGATGTTAACAACACACTATCGTTGAAGGGATATGGAGACGTTTAATCTTTGATTCAAAAATGCCCTAAGACCGTGTGAACTCCAATACAGCTAATGTAACCAATATTAGAAATACGAAGCCATAAACTATCAGTGGAGTGGCCCTCAGTGAGTGATATCTTTTACATGTCGATATACAAAGTGAGAAAGCACAACAAATATCCAACGCGCCGCCATCACTCAAGCTACCGTCGATGTGCACTGCACGCAATGCTCTTTTGCCCATGGAGGCGACGTAAATAGCGGGTTACCATTACTAAAAAACAACCTCAACAACCAGTAGGATGGTAGGAGTACAACTCTTGCGGTACAGACAAGCGTTGCCAACGAAACAAATCACATACTCGTGGACCTGCTATGACAATCACAAAAACACAACTGTAAGCTCTTCCACTTTTATTTTATGGAGAGACTGGTAAGCCTAGTGCTTGTCTGTATTTTTGTCTTCTCGAAATGAAACTGTGTTAGATCACATGGTGAAACTGGATTAGCGCGTAGTCAAATTGCTTACTACCGATAACGCAGGTGCGGAAATGTTTTACGTCAGAGGAGCGTTCTGCGGTTGACAGGTTCAGTTTCATTCTTTTAGTTGAACCTAAGCCGCGCTGAACCTCAAGCTTTAAACTTATAGCACATTATCTTTGATATTGTTACGCGACAATGGAACCTTAGCTATTTTAGATTTAAAGATTGTTTGCCCGATTGGGCGTTTGTCTAAGCACAGTATAAGCTCAGTTCTACTATGTTATCCACCGAGATTTACTAATTGGCAACTGCGTTACTACCGCCATCCAGAACGCGGACGCAAGGGACAAACCGATTTGTCACGTCGGTGACTGAGTGCAATAATTTGAGATCTTATCACGCTCAACGACTGATTCCAGTGGAGATTCAATTATTGCTTGGTCACCGGCATATGGAAATCAAGCTTGCTATCATTTGCTCGACTTTGTATAGAGGGCTGGTGATCAAGTACAGAATGCATAGATATACTCGTCATTCTCGGTGAGTATTCCGTTTTCATGAACTGTTGCGATAGTGATGTACCGACGGTTGTGAAGTGGGGGTCGAATGGGAACAACTTTTGCCCAACACATTCAAGCTTCCAGGTTCTATTCCTTCTGGTTTACACAGCATAAAGAAAACGCAGACCGTCTGTGGCCCTACTATGGATTGTAGGAAGTTGTACATGTCCACAACCGCGAGGATAACAATTGCACGAAAATGCTATCAGCTGGTCATCAGACCACATGCTCTCAAAAATGAATCATTACTGATACACTTAACAAGCTCCGGGATGATAGTAAAAATGAAGGCTCTCGCCGATACTAATTATTATATTCCTAAGATAACAGCAAGGTAATTAAAGAAAAGTACAGCTGGCTAGTTGGAGTAAGGAAAAGTGGGCACAATTGTAACCTATGTGAAGCATAATCATGGAAGGGATGAGTGCGATAAGCCGTCAAGACACGCAAACTCACAAATGGCGACCATGCATCTAGTTGGAACAATTGCCGGATTATTTCTGCGTTTTAAAGACGGAAAGATAGTTCCGGCAAATTGAAAATGAGGTGTTTTCCCCGCATTCCCAAAGGAAGACGGCGATCTGCTCATGCTAATTACCACGCGGCAGCGCTTCACCGTGTACTCGCCAAATTCATGGAAGCGATCATCGCAGACGTACTGTAGGGTTAGCTGGAAAGCTACTACATTATTGCGTTGGAGCAGCATTGGTTTTGTCAACGTTGCTGCTGTACCACGAATTTGCTTATAGCACGCGACAACTGAACAGAAACTGTCTACTAAGGGACAGGAACCGCTGTTATTTACTTGGGGTCTCCGAAGGCTTTTGATTGATTGAATCATCGAATCCTGCCTTACAAACCAGCTTTACGGCATCGGAAGTACAATATTAGAGTGGACCGGTAACTTTCACCTTGAACGCAACTAAAGGTTAGAATCCAAACCTAATTGTTCGACTCGATTTGAGAAGAGCGCGGCGTATCGCAGGTTTCCGTATTGGAGCCTCGCTTGCCTTTAGTTTTTTTTATTAACGATCTCTTCGTAGACAACGTTTAGCTTTGGCGGGTGATCAAGGGATTGGAGCCAACAATGTCCTCCAAAGCGACCTCAATAAGCCCTGTATTGTGTCGGTGAGGAAAGCAATGCCATTCAGAGTGGACAACTGTCGCGTTGTGCAAGTCCACCTTCGACTCATCTACATCTATCATTTTGGTGGGCATGATCTGAAGATCACCTCTAATGAACTTGTCCTCGGTTGTACAAGGCAATCAAGGATTGCTACAAAAAGAGATAACCAGCATATTGGTCTCTTGCAGAGAGCATTCGGGAGTTGAATTCATCGATGTTCTGCTTGATGCTCAACGCCTACGTGCGTCCCCATGTGGAATACTCAATACACGTTTGACATCCTTGGCTAAAGCGTGAATTAGCAGCGCTCGAATCATTCCCGACATCGAACAAGGCAATTTGCCAAGGGTTTGCGCTAACTTCCGTACCAGCCACGAATGGGGAGACCCGGAGAGTTCAGTGGACACTACAGGCGGATACCTAGTGACCTCATATTAGTTTCGCAAATACTGGTAGACCCCATTCACGTATGCTGCGACCTTTTAAAACTCAGTCCTAACTCCGACCTCAGAGGCAATGACTTGAAACTAGTTCAAACATACAGATGTCTAAATTGTCCATAAACTTATTTCTCTCTCCGGATCTACCAGCACTGGAACCCACTCCCAAACTCGGTTGACTGTGCCCCACATTAGCTAGTTTGAAAAGTGGATATTGCATTGGGGGGAAGTAGTGGGGAGATATACAGGCAAACTAGCTTCTTTGCCATTGCAACCCTAAATGTCTCACATAAATCTGCGTAAATAGGTGAGAAATGCAATTGTTATTTGCTATTAGCATTTGCTATAGCAACCTGTTAGTCCGTTTTTCATGGTACCATCACAACTCCACCACCCTATTAGTTTTATACAATTACCCTATGGATTCACCGCTGCGTATTTTATTTGTTCCACCTAGGTAGTATACGAATTTGCAATTCCTTTCATTACAAGCCTATGGGGTATATCAAGCTTGTTTTTTTACCTCTGATAAACCATTTTTTCTAAGGAATATGTAAATTAGGTGTAAAGCAAAACATGGGCATTGGTGATTAAGAAAACAAATCCTAATGTATGTATTTCATCCCACAGCCGGGTTCACAACCATGAAAACTGGGTGAGATAACAGAACGCAAACCGAGATAGCACTGCGGAGGTACGACATTTAGGGTACGAACCAACCTTTGCTACATATCTTTTCCAACAAAACAGTGGTAACATGAAACTCCGACTGTCATATACGCTGCTTGCCGTGCTAGCAACCCTCCCCCCCAGCATTGTCTTTCAGTCAAAATTCAGGCTGACGTAGGAGATCTATACCCAGGGAAAAACAACAATCATCGGGACATCCGTAAGCCAAATACCCATGCAAGCCCGAAGTAACAAAGCCAAAGAGATGATGCTGTGAGTCTTAAATAGCTGATTAAATAAGTGAACAAATAAATTCGTCTATTTCTTAACAAGTGGTAGACGACTCCTAGGAACACGGCAATAGTGTGTTTGTTGTTGGGTCGTTGAACTAAAAGGTTTTGTTTAGATCATGACTGTGCACAACCTCTTCTTGTTAACCGAGAGAATGTGTTACTTGTCTCGCAATTTAGTGATCCAGTTGATGTCAGTTTGTCAAACTTTCTATTTAGCGCAACCCTGGAATAGTTAATGGTGAGAGGTGAAGTGTGAGCAACAGAGGCACAAGGTTCATTGTGTTATTAGTGAAAAAGAAAGAATACATTTATTGTACACCCATAGCAATTTATCTGCATCTAGGCAAGATGCCGTTAATATATTAGTAGATTGCTGTGACTCCAACTTATTTAATACATCCGGTATAGTGAGAAATTTTCTAGAGTTGTTCGGAATGTGGTGAGCTTTGCATTTGCAGGTATTCGTACTAGCAGTTTGTACCATGAATAAGTGGATCTGAGCAGATGCAACGGGTATCCCCAATTAGCTGAGGATCATTATCGGTTTTCCGCAATTCAATGGCAATGCCGTCTGTAAGTTAAACTTACGTTTAATATCATATAAAGAAAATGATTTTCCAATCTTTGCAATCAGAGGAGATACTTTTGGGTGATAACGACAACGATCACGGTAACTCAGGATTGGGGGAGCACCTCATAAGCAGCATAGCAAATAAACGTCATAATTTTTTCAAAGCTACGAGACAATACTCCAGAGCACGTCCTACTTGGATTTTGAGTGGCTGGCTATATTTCAGGGAGAAATTATACCTTGATGATTTAACGAAATAGTGCTCTGACTTTGGAGAATTGGTAGAGTAAAGGTTCAGAAAAACAAGGTAGTTAGAATACCAAATGTTTAACTCCCGATTGATTCAGACATTGGGATCATGGTACCGACAATCCGGGTTTCGGCATCCGTACCCAAATAACCGGGAGTTTCCTTCGAAGAAATTCCCTGATAAGCATCTAAGAAATGCATTTGATGCGGATAGGTCTTCTTGCATTTTTCCAAACACAACTGTAAATGGCTGGGTAAAAATGAGTTGACCAGTTTGAGGTTATCTGTAGATGTAAAAATGCGTCTCTACCTTATGTTGTCGCATGTATTCTTAAGGTAGCTTAGGACGAGTAGCGGCTCAAGCACACTTTCTTGTAAGACACCGATGGTTATTCGTTTTAGGTTGGAGCGCGACCGACCTCTTCCGACTGCTTGCGTATGAGTGCAGCTTACTTAGCAGTGTTTTTAAAATCATGGGACTCCAGCAAGGAGGGCAGTGGCTAGTGCCGCTTGCGTCGGAACATATTTTGCATGCACAAAAGAAACGTAACAACTACCATCCATCTGACATTCATGACTGGTACATGAGAGCAAAGAACTGCAGCTATCAGGTAGCACTGGAGTATCTTGGAAGAAAACTGTTTTGCAAGTGGCTGATCTGATCCAGTCAAGTACGAATTCAAACAACACTGTTCTTGACCACTTTCAATGGCTTGAGAAAGAAAAAGCTTATGGCTTATTTAGTGCCAGCTTGACCAATCACTTTGCGGACCATTTTTATGTTTTGAGATTATGATAGAGCGCTTCCCCTGAGTTAGCAAGCAGCCGGTGGATAGCAATGTTTTAAAAAGTTTTGCCCCAAAATGGGAATATTTTACCGTCAAGTCTTCTGAAAGTTAGTGGGATGGAGTGCGGATGATGTGATGGTTTTACGGATGCGATGACGTTTTCACCTGTTTAACTTTATAGGAACTTTACAGACCAGCTCCTTGGTTTTCTTTTGAACTGGTGGAGTGAGATATGTGAGTACCAATAATAAAGGTGAAGGCGAAGCTGAACTTAATCGACGGATATACAAGAGGATGGGTCACACGCTAGTGAACTATGTTCCAGCACCAAAGTTTCGCTTTGTTGTTGCGCTTTAGGATTTCTTCGTGTAAGTAACTGCACAAGTGGCTACGGGTTTCCGCGACTTTCTTTGTTAACTATGCCGCCTATCTCCAAACTTTAAAGCTGCCCTAGGACCCCGCGTATCTATAGTTTTGTAGTGAATCTATTGGCTCTGATATGCAATTCTTTGTTGTTTTTGTAGTTTGACTGCGACTTTATTTTAGGGGATGATAATGACCGCAATGCTTACAGGTGTTGGTGAATACGGCAAATGCCAGTACCTCTATAGATGAGACAGTATTGTTTACAAAGCCACTGACAGCTATGGTTGAGTTAATGGTTGATGACTTTGGTTCCCGGTCCATAGTACTGACAGATTCACTATGTGCTTCCTAAATAACTTGATGAAAGTTACGATTATGTGTCATCCTTATACTTGGTAGGTTAGTTGGTATAATATTCACCCTGCAAAGCAGCGTCCTATGGTCTCAATTTGGTAATTGGTTAGCTATGAATATAAGAAGAATGGGTCTTACGTGGTGAATACAAGATATAAGTTTTGAGACTTCTGTTGGACGGTTTGAGGTATTTGCTCCAACCATTGAAGTGGATACAGTGTGTTATTTCCCTAAACCCTTGTTTCGCACGTCATCTAGAGATGGATGAGTCCACATAGCATTGCTCTTTGCGAGGGACACAGTCAAGACTGTAGACAAAATGGATAATTCGAGGACATATTTGCATTATATATGCACTGGATTCGCATAGTAGGGGTGCCCAGTTGGGATCAACTTAGGGAAGCTTAGGCTCCATATGTAAATATGGCGGCTGTTGAACTGTCGCCCACTGTGTGATAAAATCATTACTTGCGTCTCGAGTTGTGACAACAAAGTGAGCCCCATCTCATTATCAGAAAGGGTAACAGTCCCCTTAAGTGGGCATTTGAGATGGTTGTGTCGGGAAAACAAATGTTCTACCAGTGGAACGTTGGAGTATATGCCGGACATAGAATGGCGTATAACGACAAAGCATAGCAGGTATCTTGGAAATCGATGTGCCAATAGGTGAATGTAATGCAGTCACTAATAGCGTTCTCCATGATGTAGCCTCCAATGGTGAAAAGGGTGTTCTGTTAGAAAGCACTTAAGGCCTTCGTTCGAACTCACCTCATGTATTCTACTTGGGATATCAGTCACATGGACTGTAGGAAACATGTCGGGTCTTATTTGTACATTGTTCTCAAAGATCACTTACCCTGTGACCTAGAGTCAAAGTAAAGTCCGGATAATGATTATGCTCTGTTGTTGGTGAAATATCTACTCATTTACAATACAGAAAAGTCTAAAACTCTATGCTGTCGATTCAAGCTTGCTGTTTCAACACCGGCTGTTCGTCACCTCTGCTCAGTCTAAACAGCGTCTACCAGATTGCACCAGTTCTGCGATGCAATCGCGAATAGCTCATGTAGGCAATGTTCCATTAGTGTGTTGCTAACTAGTCCCATATAGGTTCCGCCAGCTCGATTGTTCATCCGTCAGCTTAATCCGTTCCAAAGCAAGATTCACACTATTAACCGGCCAATATACTTTCCTTTGTCTAGGCTGTGCTTCACTCGTTCTAATGGAATAATGGTTTTATATGGATATAAATGCTAAGGCCTAACAGCTCCCGTAGGGTGGTTAGGGTCAAATTTCAAAACATACAAAAAACATTGTTAACAAAATGGGGTTTACACTGGTGAACACACTGATGGTATCCATAAGGAATGACGGCAATTGGGATGTTGGTAAAAGTCGTATCTCCTCTTGATGTAAACCCACAGGAGGTGAAAAAGTGGAACGAAATCTGTGACTTGACCTCCAGGGAAATTGCCTACAGACACGTGTTTATTCATGGGTAATGGGTCATGTGAGATGGTGCAGAGCAATAAGTTCCCGATCAACTCGAGCTTCGAACTCTGCCAGTGTGGGATCACATATGACAGAATCCGAGAGGGCATTCCATGCTCTGACGACGCCTACGAACCAGAAGGTCCGACGGCATTTCAAACTATGGTACAGCTCTGCTAACTTGAGGTGGTGGCCTCTTAAATGAATGTTGTGACTGAACGCTAATAAGTAACGGCACGTGCGCTTGGGATCTCTCAAAGCCTGGTAAGTTAAAATGCGGTCCCCGTGCAATCGCCGATACTGTCCACTGAGGTGGCCGAGCGCTTGAAGCCTTCGTTCATACGGCTGATTACATAAACCCTTGATATTTTTGGTTGCCCGTTGTTGGGTCATCTCCAAGTCGGTGAGATATCTCCTCAGTCATGGATGCCAGATATGTATTGCGTATTCCACATGTGGCCGTATATATGAGGCGGGAAGTTGTGGTATAACCGAAGAGTCGAATTGTCCAAATGCAAGCTTCAAGAGGCACAGATGTTTGATGCCCCTTCTTGACGCCGTTCCAGCCTGATTCGAACACCCAAGGTCGACCTGCACCAACATTCCCAGATTCTACTCGTCGGAAGACGTTTGAAGCTCATGGTCACCGAGTTGGTGGGAGTGCACCAAGTTTTACCTTAGGTGCAGCACTGTACATTTGTCCACATTAAATCTAAGTAGATTCTGGGTTGACCACGCGTATACCCTATCCAGATCAGCTTGAAGTACTGTGATATCGTCTGGTGTTTTGATCGCCCTCCATACCTTGATGTCTTCGATATAAAGAAGGCTGTTTGAGCTTACGGTGCGTATGATATCGTTAATATACGTCAAAACAATCGCCGTCCTAGTACCGTGGTACTACTACTGTGGTACTCTGCATTCAACTTGGATGGAATCTGACAGAGAATTACGCACACGTACTTTCAGGCCCCGGTGTAGAAGAAAGTTTCTGATCCATCCTAGGAGAGAATCACCAATAGCTAAGGTCTGGAGTTTGAAGAGCGGAATGTTATGGTCTAACCGGTAAAATGCCTTTGAGAAATCAAGGCAGACTACATCAACTTTTATGCCAGGGTCTATTACTTCAGTTCAGGTGCATCGTGCTAGTAGTAGATTTGTAGTGCACAATCGATTTCCTCGGAAGCCATACTGTTCCGGTGCGAGGTAAATGCTTCCAAGTAAGCGGCTAGGGCATCAGAAATAATAGCCTCCATGACCTTTGAAATAACCGGTAATAAGATTGGAACGAATGTCTCCTTTGTGAATAGAAGTACTCGTCCCGTGTTTCCACCTGTCGGGTACGTACATTTCACCAAAACAGTGTCGAAAGATTAGAGCCAAGGGCTAAACTCATTTGTACCGCCGCTAGCGACTTCGGGTGTATATTATCTACTCCAGGACAGCTGTGCTTGCGCATATTCAACAGCTGTTTTAGCACAGCTTCTGCCGTGAAGGATATGCGAGTGGGTTTTGTGGATGAAACAACGACTGTTATAGGTTTACGTGCCCGTGATCGCAATGAAATGTTGCAGCACATTGTAGGCGCAGGATATTCGCCGCCTCTTTCTGTGTCCGTGTGGGTCCGTCAGCTGGATGAAGAGGAGGAATTCACCGTTTCACCTTGCACAGACTTCTGACATGCTGGAAAAGCATCTTGTGATTTAAGGCCCTACTCACTGACAACTGTGGTTGGTACGCCATTCCATCCTCGCAAACGATCTGAGTACCTTGGTTACGTTGGATCGCATGGGCCATCCAGCTCTCGGTGCTTGGAGGGAGTTTGTAAACATGCCAGGCTGCGTTTCGCAGCGCCATACCCTGGCGTGTCCTGTTCCGCAGAAACGAGACCACGTTCCTCTGGTGGAATGTCTTATTCGCTGATGCCTCGGCAATCAGAGTTAAACTGGCTGACGAAATGTTCCCATGCACTAGCTGACGCCTCGTCTGCCAATAAGGTCCATTCGCCTGTCTCACCTAGTCGAGTTAATATGTCGTAGCGTGTAATCGTTTTTATTGCGTCGGCAATTTCCACGGAATATTCTGCATAGCAAATGTATTCGAAGTGTAGCACTGTATACTCACTGCGGCCCAAGGGATGTCGACGATCAACCTCCCGACCAACACTTCTTCGTTGGTAATTATCCGATACAGTACCCACGGCTCATATTTTTCTCGGAATCGTGTATGAGTGTTGATGTGGGTATGCAGTGGGTAACTGGGGGCAAACGCTTGTAGATCAGCCTTAAACTGTTTTCCGGGAGCTACTTGGGATTCCAAAGTGTGCATGTTGAAATCGCCAGCAACGAGAATGTGACTGTAAGTTGTGTTTATCACCCTCCTTATTGCGGAAGCCAGATAGAAGGGAATCTCTGGCTTGGAGGAGGAAGGACGGAAATGACCACCACTAAGCAAGAGTCTTCGCCTTTTAAACGTAGGGAATCTTGTACCATGCTGACCGGATCCTCTGTGAGCTCAGCTAAGATGTCGTGGCGGAGATACAGAGCTACTCCTCCACCTTTGTTCGGTCAATCGTAGTGCGATCTCCATGACACTTGTGTCAGGGCGTTACAATTGCTCCGTTAAAGCCTTGTGGTCGTAGGCTTTTGCTCTTTGGCGCAGCCGCATTTCGGAAAATTTACTCAGTAAACCTTGAGCGCTGGTATACATACAGGAGAGCTTCTGGGATGTCCAAAGGTGTTGACTAGAGCACGTGAAGTACGTGGATTTATGCCGACTGACGAGAGACCGGCGTCTAATCGTATTTTATGTGAATTGCCAAATCACGATAGGAATACGGTACCATATCCGTCTTATTTCTTCGACCTATGCCGTTTTAGTCAGCTCGCTAGGTTTCCTGTTCACTGGTACAACATCGGTTCCTTTCACCTTAACTAATAGCTATCTTCGCACGCATTTTTCCATGCATCGCAGATACCAAACAGTTGAGCGTGTAAGATAGGAAGATTTAGAAGGTGGTAAATATGGACAACTACTTGGGACCTTCGTCCAACAAGAGTCTATGTACCCTCTCCATGAACAGCTCTTGCAGTTGAAATTTTCTATTGGGAGAATCTAACTGAGTAACTACCACTCGAGTAATCGAATGAAGGGCTGACCAGTTGTCCCATGGGTGTGTTATTTAAACGGAATTGGGCACGCAACCACCGAAGACATAAGCACAGCTTTTCCTCGGCAAACCTAAGTAGAGTTAAGTGAAGAGGGCCTGATCACACTATCATAAAAATTGTTGCATTAACAGCACAGTGAAAAAGTTGTTCGCGATATATTCAGTAGTAGCTGCTAACTTGATGTCAAGCTTTCCTGGATGCTGATGAGTAGAATAATTTTACATGAAATTTACTGGTTTCTGTCAGATGCTCACGAGTTCGACAATAAAAGCCACCATCCAGAAAAGCACCAAACTACTGTTTCACCTTACTGGGGCTCGTGGGTTGAGAGCATGCCCCCGGCTGCCTTCAGGGCACCGGACGCATAAGAGCTAGCAATTTGCACCACGCTTCCAGCTGCATACGCCACTGATCTATGCGATGTGATGGGAGTATCAGATCAGAGTGAGCGGATGGACAAATCGAGTGAGCCAGACAGCGAATGGGAGGCAGGCGTAACAGATTCGATTATGGGACTCGGATTAGTCGATATCACTGTGCAACGAAAAAATGTTATTTTCTATAACAGAAATACCTTCCAGAATAGACTCCACTGCACGTAGAAAAGTATTCCAATGTTTTCCAGCACGTCAGGTTACATAGTTATAAGCAAACGATTATTTTCCGTAATGGCGAGACTATCTCGTACATATTACATGTAAATGTACTGAATCACAGCGTATACAGAATGTATTTATCTGGCAAATACGTTTAAAACATCACTGCAGCCCTTACCGCTAACTACTGACTTCAAATTGGCACTGGGAAATGATGACTTCGCCGAGGTAGTCGCTTGTATGATCAAGCGCCTTCACGCTGCACAAATCAGCAAGTCACCCACCATAGAAGGAGTGAACTTGCCACTGTAGCGCTGCTCCATGACTGAAACGACCTGGTGAAAATGCTCACCATCCTAATCGCAAAGAGATTCAAAGTTATCAGGGAAAAATTCAAGGTGAATATAAAAAAATTACATCTTGAGTGACATTCGAGCACCGGCAGCCCGGTAGTCCGCAGTGGCCTATTTTGTGATGTCTCTTTAAATCGCTGCCTTTGTATTGCCCAAAAATACTGTTTACACTACCTTGAATGATCGCCACCCTTCTAACACAAATAAAAGTTAACTGGCATTCGAAAGCAGTGTTTGCCATTACCCGGTGAATATCAGACCCAATAAGTATACCTTCCTCAAGCTTAGCCTCACTGGTCTTCGGAAACATTTGTTTCGGGTATTACACTGCATAACCGTCTCACTTGAAGGCTTTTACGAAGATTTTAATCAAGCCAGGCTTGATGTGCCGGGGTGATAGAGAGTTACGATCAACTTGTGCAAGATGCCTATGCTGTACATTAATTTCTCTACAGCATATTTCGTCTTCTCTAGCCAACTTTCGGTTACGCAATGTTGTTGAGTTGCTCTACTGTCCCATATGCACAAAAAACAGCAATATTTTTTTTGAAACCTCCCTGCATACCCATTAGAAGTTCAACAACTTTGAAGTCAGTAGAGATGTTCGACCGGTGCTTATCCTAATTCAGTACAACGAGTATCTGTTGCACAGTTTCGTATGTATCCTTCATATGAACAATGAATAATGATTTATAGCAGATAAAAAAGCAGGTGCTTGACATGTCCCGTAGGGTGGTTAGAGCGAGAAAAGATAGATCAAGAGATAATGGAATCGTCGGTCCGGACGATTACAGATTTAACCGCACTGCCGTATAAAGGGAGTTTGAAATTAGAATGTGCTCACACAAAGCAATAAGGGGATGGGATTTGGATCATGTAATGTGCGAGAAAAAATAAAAAAGGTAAGCATAACATTTACTCGTGTGTAGCTATCTCGGGTCAATGGGATACAGAAATCCAATTTCTGCAGTAGTAGCGTTTATCAAATTTCGTACAAGGAGTTTGGAGTGACTCATTCTCGAATAGGATTGTGGCATCGTCCACTGTCTGTTGTGCATTAGTGCCGCCATCTGGTGGTCATTGGCCATAGCACGTAGTGTAAATGTGACAGAGATTCGTCAAGGCGTTTTTCGAAAAGGGATAGGGTGGGAGCATTAATTGCATGTTCCGGGAGGGCATTCCAAGGCTGTGACACTCGAAGGGAGAAAAGTTTCGCCGACATTCCAGTCGGCTGTACTGCCTGACCAGCTTAAAATGCTGACCTCTTAGCGGGGTGCTTTGACTGAGTATCAAAAGGAATGGCATGGGTGATTGGGGTTTCTCAGGATCTGGTGCACCATTATGAGATCGTCACTTAGACGCCGGTAACGTCCACTGTATATTTTGAGAGTCTTCAGCCTGAGTGGGTAGGGGAGGCTGCTCAAACCACTGACGCTCTCCGTTGCCGTACGTTGTGCAGTATCGAGCGCGGTGAGATGGTGCTTCAGCCAGGGTTGCCACGCTTGAATAGTGTATTCCGCGTGCGGCCTCACGCACGCACTAATCGTTGTTAGAAAGATTGACGGGTCAAACTTCCCGAAAGCTCTGCGAAGAAGGCCGAGGTACTGGTTTGCTTTATTAGATGCTTTTTTATTCTGCTTCAAACAACCGAGGTTATCGAACTAGTATGCCGAGATCGCATTCGTGAGAAGCTCGCTGCAGAATTTGTGGTCCTAGGTGGTACTTGTGCATACTTTTGTGCGGTATGTTGAGGACTTTGCAATTGTTGATGTTAAAATGCAGCTTGTTCTCTATGGACCATTCGTACTCTTAGTCCAGGTCCTCCTGTAACGCCGTGTGGTCATCCGCTGCAGCTATAGGACGTCATACATTTAGATCATCAGCAAATAGTAAAAAGTTAGAAGGTAGCACGTTCGCGAGATCCTTTATGAAAACTAGGAATATGCGGGGTCCAAGTACCGAACCCTGAAGTACACCGCACTGAACTTCGATGGATTCCGATAAGTTGCTTTGAACCCTCACATTCAGATGACGTTGCTCGAGATAGTCTCTTATACAGCCCATAGGGGTCGCATGCAACAAGGCACAGTGGGGCACACATTTGCTCTGTGGTTCAATATTACTTTGAAACTACTCTTGAAAGAGTCAGTTAACAAATGCCATTCATCATTGATGTGCCTCGCGCCAAGCTCTTTCACCAACCCTTGCACGTCGGAACGGTAACAAAAAGTTTTTCTCGTGTCATAGAAATCAGAAAATGTATTCCTTCACTTTCTGTAAGCAGTAAGTGTTTTCAGCAAGTAAGTGTCCCTGCTGCAGCAGATATGCTAACAACTCTGTCTTTTCTTTAGGGATGCCCAGATCACTTACCAAGTCATTCAGCTCTGCTTGTTCAATACCATGCGGGTTGACAACAGCAGGTTCAAATTTTTCACAGATGTCAAAATCAGGGGAAGTTGACGATGTGAAATCACTACTCATCATCAGTGACATTTTCTCTGAAATTACTAGAATGGGTAAGGCGTAATTATAAGGAAGAGGTCGAATAGCTAGCTGATCGGGGTAATGGAATTGTTCTTGTTTCGGTTAGCGATTCCATTGACACTGGTTAAGCAGAACTATCAGTCTGTCCCTCCCTCCACACCATGGGGATTTCAGGTGGTATCTTGCCTTTATGCTTGAGCCAATGTGTCAGATGAAGGTTGCAAAACACAAACTACATGCCTCGCCCACTTGTTATTCTGTTCTCCCAGTTTCATCCTGAAATATGCGTGGTAGGCAGACTTCCGTAATATAGAAATGGGTCTGCACTGCGACTTTGCAATAAGCTGCCGATGGACGTAACCAAAATGATTTCAGTCGTTGACACAGCAGCGTCTTTCGGCCGTGATCAATATATTAGGTGAGGAAACACAGCTTTCAATCGGACTTTTATTATCAGGTGGATATCATGGTCAAAAGGACTTCCTTTGGACGAATACATTGAGCCATTGGACCAGTCACAGGCGAGCATTCAATGCATGGAAGGCATTGATTAGGAGTAAGGACAAACCGAAATTAAAGAAAAGCCCGACGTGATAGAAACATTTGGTTTGCATTTTCGTACTCGGCTCCCCTGGTACTACTATAGACATCCTATCTCATTTCTGTTGAAATAGGATACCGAACAATGTATTCGTATGAATGATTCAACGTTTGTTTAACTGAAGCAACAGATGTACCTCATCTGAAGCGAAGGAGGAACCTCATCGACTCAGTAAGGTCCTTTAGTTATGGACTTGAACGTGCATCTTATGTCGAGGAGTTGGGCTCGTCAAAAATGCCGTGATTATCGCCGACTTGACTTTACTGAATAAATGCTTGTTCCTGGAGAACTGAGTTCTGCAACACGCGGTTATTTGACAATCCGTCACAACTTGCAAGCTAACTGGGATATGGCACAAACTGTTCTGCAGTGTCAAGCAGTTTACCAGCTTTACATCCAACGACTTAGTCAAATATTTTTTAATGTCTTGCTATGAACAGCTAAGAATAATTAGTCACTAATTCTTTAAAGGGGACTGATCCGATTTCGCTCTCAAAATTGCCGCAGGAAATGGCTACCTTCGTCTACTTTGTTGATATTTGTTTCGAGCCGGTAATCCTACCTAAGGCGCACTCATTTCAAATCCGTTCCTGATTAAATTGGCCAATACGGAGTATATTTGTGACCCAACGGAAAGCGCTTGTTCACATGCCTACAACCTCTATTTCGCAAACCACCACGGCACACCAAGATATACCTTTTTCTTTCGATTATTTAGTTGTTTGTCAGTTTCACTGTCGCGCCCAGTCCGTTTCAAACTTAAGTTTTGTTATTCTGTTAAAATTACATTAGTTTCGACCAAATAAATTATCCCTAAAACTGTATAGAATAGGGTGAAGTATATCCGTAGTGATATATCCCAACGACCTGCGCCGTAGATGGATGTGCTTACTCGAGGGGAAGGAAACTAAACCACTGTCACACATCAAATAGAGACTGGACCGGATTTTCTAATAAATTGAACGAAGTGAAATAAAGGAATGCAGGGGAAGAAAATTGTCGAAAAAGGTGAAAGTTGGAAATTCGATTTTGAAGTTACAAATGAATTCACTTTTACGTGATTCATTAGTGAGCATTTCATCGCTCGGTAGGCTAATCCGCCACATATCCACAGCTTTCGGTAGGCGTTCTTTTGAATGGGATATTTGCCAAGCTCGTTCGGACGATAGATATTTCAGTAGCAATGAGTACCGGAGTAACACAATTTCCACCACACATGATGGAACAGTACAAAACAGCAAGGAGTTGGGTGTATTAACCTTTAAGGGAAACAGAGGTTTAGTTCGACATCTAGTGAAATATATGTTGGACAAACCCTTCTATCTAGAAACGAGGTCAAGCTGCGTGCTCAACCGACAGATATCCAAGAAAAAGCTATTAATTATTCCACAGAAGCTGCATAGGACAGCTAAACTGAATTATTCATGACAAATAGGGAGATAATATGTGTAAGGTATAGAAACACACCATTATGGGAGCAAACTAATCTTCCTCCACTTAGAAATATAACATTGCCCATCGCACCATTACATACGCAACTCTTGTTGTACAAAAGAAAGAATACCCGTTCTCTCTCAAACAGGACACACTTGAGTTTTCTTGTTGTGGATCCCAAAGCACAGTGGATGATGGTTAAGGATATATTCACCCAGCCTAATCACCTTTATACACAACGGGTAGTTGAGTTAAAAAAATGCCTAGGCATTGATAGACGATTTCCATATCCTGTTGATTCCCCAGTGGTAAATGATATGTAGCTGTGGAAGAAGCGCGGTATTTTAGAAGCGGTTGTAATGCTAGGACAGACGCTGTCTGGCAATTTTCTTACGGGAACGGATAAGTTTATAATAACCACTGAACCGGACCTGATGAAAGTTAGGCACGGTCGCAAAAAGTTTGTTAACTAAGATGAGTGTCGTCTCGCCTTACATTTGCGAGACAAGTTGTGAAACTTGCACTACCCTCATGGCAGATGGCTAACATGTATGATTGACTAGGCGTAATAGACTTAGATTGTGACAGCTGCCGTCAAGGTGAACTACTTTGTAGCACTTTTGTAGATGTATGAATGAACTTAGATGAAGTGAATCGCAGCCAACGTAACTATTATTTTATTACAAATGAAATGTTGTTAGCACAGTGCACTTTAGCATAGCACGGCGATCAACAATAGCGAGAAAACTATTGAGTAACGCAAAGTAGGCCGGAGAATGTGAGCTCGGATTTTCACCGACTTGTCACCACCAGTTGAAGCGTTGGCTTAGACTGCCAGACCCTACTTTGTCTGGTAATCTGGGGTCAATTTAAGTGCGAGATTGAATGCATGAAGTGCGAAAGTTGGATGTTGGAATATATTACACCGAATCGTGTGAGAAGTCAAACCAAGCTTGCCGTTGAAGACAAGGTCACATCGGTTGACCGGTAAAGTGAATTTCTTGGATTTATATAAGGCTTTGGGGCCAAAAATAATGAAATGGGTCTGTGTCATTTTATCAGAATGAAGTATCAACTGGGAAGTATCACCGCTTTGTCCGTATGAAAGGGAGTCGTCTTACTCGATAACCCAGAGTAACTGACAGTAATCGGCATCGCGTAAAATGTGAACATGATAAAATCCTTGAGTTGTGGTCAAAAACTTCACATTCTGTGGAACCGAATGGCCACACTGTGGAAGTGAATGCACCTATATACACACGAGATAATCTCCATCCGTGTTGAATGGATATTATGCGTGTAGGTAGAGACAGCTGTAATGCGTGAATTTGATTTGGCTTTTAACTAGAAAACAGGCCCATTGCCACGAAACGGTACGTTAGAAGACTGACTTATAAAGCTTGAATTTCACAAGCCTCACTGAGTTTTGGCTGTGATACGCAGTCTGAAATCCTTTATGACTAGGTTACATACTCAAACAAAGCTGAGAGCATGTATTTTCGAAATCTTGAAGTTAACGTTACTTCCAAGGTCGTTGAAAGGGAATTCAGCTTTGCTACTAATTTTTCCTGGTTTTGCCTACTACGAATCACAGAGTGCACTCCAATACGTATGGCAGTGATGTAGACCAGGATAGCAAGTTAGACGTGTAGTATTGCGGAACTATGCTTCTCATAGTAATTAGTCTGGGAAAGAGCCAAAACTTGAACGCACCTATAACTGAGTGGTTTAAAAAAACAAGAGTGAAAATAAGACCGGATTTGCTTCTGCCATTCTGTTCCTGGAGCGAGGTGAGGTGCGTGCGTCTATGTAAAAGCAAGCCAAGACATACAACGGAAAAACGAATTTGCAAAAGCTTGCGTCACACTTCTGCCTTCCGAGACGGGTGTGGCCATGTGAGAAGGTTTTAAGGGCCGGTATAGGAACAGAGAAAAAAGTCAAACAGTGATAATAAATCAGAAATATTTGTTTTTGCATTTACACAAGTGCATTTTATATCTCCAAACCAGATGGAATAAGGAGCATGAAGTGAGCTAACGTAAGACAAAGTTGAGGATGGAATTGACAATCTCACTAACCCATGTGTATATTTTATTTAGTACACAGTAAATCTGTGATTCACGAAACGGAAAGCAAGCAACACCATGAATTTCAAATATGCAAGTGTGCGTGCGTCTCCAGATGCACTGTGCATCATGGGGCCAGGTGGAAACGAAAGCTGGAGATACCATCTGATGTACTGGAATCGTGGAGGTTGCAAACTCGATTCTGAGTTTAGTTGCAATCCGTCGAGCGCTTTCCCACCATCCTCCTTCACTAGATCATACCCAGCCCCTTTATCGCATTAAGCTGATGTCAACAGAGAACTCAGGAAGCTAAATACCCATAAAACTAGTGACCTCGATGGTTTAATCCCGTGCTTTTGAAGCAGTGCGCCGAGTCCCATATATTATGCCCGGCTGACATTTTCAACAAGTGTCTCACGAGCGGTACCAACCCCGACATCTTGGAGTCAGCCAGAATAATCCCAAGTGATAAAAAGGAACCACAAAATTATCGGCCTATGGATTGTACTTCCTTACTCTTAAAAGTCCTAGGAAAGCTATTAGTTCCACGGATTTTCAAAGACCCCAGCGCTTCACGCTTGATGCTGTCTCGTACCTAGTGCATCCAGTAGCCTCTGCGCTGGATAACAAGTGCAAGTCCGTACGACTTCTTTTTTCACTATACAAATACGTTTGGGGGTCTTGCTGGATCAGTTCTGCTTAACCTAATTTATTTGAACGGAGCCCACTCTGATGTTGGTGTTGTTGATTGACTATTTCACTGATGGTATGCACTTTACTCACTTAAACGTTAAAAGATCCTCTATGCTTTGCTCTGACTGTGGTGTTTTGCAGGGTGCGATCCTCCCACGTCTTTTATGCTCTTTATATGTCTAAAGTCTTCCCATACCACCAACGTTCATTGGATGTAAATATGCTGACGGTGTTGTCTTGGCGTACAAATATTCTTCTACTTAGACGTCTACATTTCAGTGGGTTTAATCGAAGTTGTGAGTTGGTCATTAACCAGATCCCTTAAGCTTAACGCTTTGAAATGCACTGCTTTAACATTTTTATTTCTCAGCACTGAGAAATTGCGAGTGATTTTAGATGCATCTCCTCTATTAACTTAAGTGTATAAAAGTATTCCTATTTTAAAACAGTTAGTTCCTTTTAGTAACTTGAAAAGCGCAATTAGAAGATGAAGTTCGGCAGGTGCATGCATTTCGTGTCGTCTCATCAGTGCCGATAAGGATAACCGGTATTTTTATATAACACTTTGTGGGTACAGACATACATACAAACAAACGAAAAAAAGGGTGTCTTTGTTCTACAACCATAGCAGCCTGAAGCTGACCCATAGTTGTTTTTGAACGCAAAGCACTGGCTTAGTCCGATTAATGGCAATAGCCTTGGCAAACCGGAGGAGCCTGGAATTAGTATGGCGAAGCAGGATTCGAAACGCCTTGTTGACCTCAGTTCGGTGACCCGATGTCAATAAGTGCCTGCCGATCGAAGATGCTGGCGGACTGCGTACACATGTAGTCTGAGTTGGGCATGCTTGCTGAATAAGTCCGCACTGAACCCATTTTGGTACATGCTCCTTTATTCGGGAACTGAGTGTTCTATTGGTTCTGCCTATGTAACTATCCCCGCAGTTAAATACGAATTGATATACCCATTCCTATTTTATCCACTGCCAACTATATCGGTGTCTATTTTGCACAAAGTCTTTCTTGATCCACGCAGGCTTTGGAGACCTTTCAGAAGGTCAGGAGATTATCCTTTTATGTTCTCGACATATGCTGTCCGTAACACGAAGTCCAATTTTGAGATTTGTAACTTTATGTATACTACTCCACCGGTTGCACTGTTCTCTGCAAATCTTGCCTGGACTATTGTAAAAGGATTATGTTTTGATTGTGAGCTCGATTAAACATATTTTCAGATGTAACGGCTTGCCTAGTGATTCCATAGTTACTTTTCTTGCTCGTAAGCATTTCGGCGCAGATATGAATCTTTCTTCTAAGGTCCTAAATAACCGCTTTTATCCGCTACACAATGCTCTCTTGCAAACATTAGTTGTATCTTACATACGCTCAAAATTAGGATTTTATTCTCTATCGTAACACAATCGCGCCTTATTTGTCACATTTTCTTGTCGACCATAGGACAATCACAAATACTTTGTGCATGCGGTTGCTTGAAAGATACTACATATATTTGACTATTGAATGCCTAAGCTTTGTTAAAGATTTTAACTGATCCCATTCTTTTAGTGTATCCGCAACGATATTGCAAATGCTGCTAACGCACCTATTTAGGTGTATAAAGCCTATTTTGAATTGAATTGCTTAGTTACGGAATACCTACATTGTGGTGGGTCATAAGCGGGTACTACTGCTAAACGTGCCAGTAGTATAAAAGTGCCAGCAAAGACAGACGGTAACGGAACAACAAAGGACCATAGCAACACCCCTATTGAAGAGACAACCTTGTACACTGCAGTTGTATATGCACCAGCAATAGCAGAAACAGCGCGTGACAAGTAACATACAGGAAAGAGTCAGGTGCATAGTGGAACGATTTGTGGACAGAGCTAATGCATAGGATTGGTGGTGTTTGCCACCATCCTAGTGTAATTTAACTTCTTGCAATGTCAAATTGCATATTTTCTGTAGTGTTTTATGATATTCAGTATAATGCACTCCGCCACTAATCATAGAACGTGGTTATACATACCTTTGTCTCAAGTATGTTCACTAGTATACACGAACTTTTGATTTCAACCCAGTTGCCAATGGAACAGTGGTGAATCACTGGCAAAATACGAAGCTTGATAAATCCCATTGGATTGAAAGAATTGAGAAGGCACAAACAACATGGTCAAATGAGAAGCGTTTTGTTGGACTCGTTAGGTGTATGAATTAGGATATGCGTAAAAGAGCCGAGAGAGTGACATGAGGATTAGTATAACGCACCTGGTTAGCAGTTGGCAACACATCAGTTGGCCGCATCATGTGACCTACTGGGTAACACAAGTTATAAATGAAATATGAATGGCACAGTGCTTCGTAAAGTAGTTGTTCAAATACGGTTAGGTTGGAGGTAAGAGCAACGCAGGTTGGGAGAGCGTTCCATGGCTGACGCACTCGATGGGAGATGAAATTTCAGAGGCATTCCATCATTCTATACTTTATCCGCGGCTTTAAATTATAACGTCTTAGGTTCATGTTGTGGCTCAGTTCCGGTATTGAACGACAAATGTGGTTGGGGTTATGCAGTATTTGTCGAAACATTATGAGATCCCCAGCAAACGCCAAAATCAACTGCTGTACATTCCTAAGGACTTCAATCTAAGCTGGTAGGGCAGATGGAAGATGCCCATGAGTTTTCTGGGTGCCCTTCGTTGAGGAGTCTTGAGAGCAGCAAGATATTGTTTATGTCATGTGCGACACGTCTGGAAGACGGATTCCACATGGGGTCGCACAGTGGCATTAGACATTTGTGGGAAGACTGGGGATTCAACCCCACAGAGTACTTAACGAAGTATGTCTTCTCTGCTTGTTTCGAGCAATCGAGACAATCCCGTACCAGTATATAAAGGTCACACTCATTAGTGGCATTTCGCAAGGTATGCTCTCCAAGTTTGTACAGGCTCACGATTTGACCACGCAAGTGAATCACTTTGTACTTAGCCGTGAGTTATGGAGTAGGTTCCTCGTTGACGTCCTGTAAACCCAATCCAAGTAAAAGTGGAGGAAATCGTGACCATCACTGCTATTAATTACTCACCATATCTTCACGTCATCAGATAACATAAGGAAATCAGAGGCGATAAATCTTTCCAAGTCTTTGATAAATACCAAAAATAAGCGCGGTCCTGTGGTACACCACATTCCACCTCCATCGGCTTTGGGAGTGATTCCCTAACACGCATTGGAAGCCTCTGTTGGTGAAGAAAGTTTGTAGTCCATCCATGGACAGGAACTCGATTCTAAAGCTGTTTAGCCTGTGAGGTAGGATGAAGTGATCCAGGCGGTCGAAATATTTGAAGAGCTTCGGGTAGATGGCGTCGGTTACGGCCACGCATTTGGCCGTTTCCGTCCAACTATCGTGCCATAAACGGGTTGGTGAGGTGTGATCCGTGTTAATGGAGTCCATGCTGCTCCGGTGTCAAGGTGTTGCATTTTTGCAGGTAGTCCACTAAAGGGTCAGTGACGACCGCCTTCCTCACTTTCGAGATCACAGGGAGGAGAGTCACTGGGTGCTAGATTGCAGGACCTGAGCTACTACTGTCTTTAAGCATTTGCGTAAGAATGCCCTGTTTCCACATAGTCTGAACTAGAATTCATCGAATCATCTTTAGAAGGGCCGTTACAAGGCTCTATTAGTCTAGTGGACATAGTCTTCAGCATCTCTGAGCGAGTGTTGTCAGCTCAGGGTGAGCTACGATTACGCAACGGGTGCAGCTTTCTTAGCACCGTTACTAGGTTGAAGAGTACAATTGTAAACTCGAGAGGCGGTGAATTGGATGGGTTCGAGTACAAAAATCAGAGCCTATTGTAATCGAAGGGCATTGGCCGCTTCATCGGCGCTTTGTGCTCTGCAGTCTGTTGTTAAAGTGGGGAGTGCAATGCATTACTTTATGAAGGCTGTTGTATCTGCAGCACTTTGTTGCTTGCCAGGAGCTTTCTGGCAAGGCATTGTTGATAAGTTACTTTACCTTCATGGACAAGTGTGGTGCAATCGTTGCGATGCATCAAGAAGCTGAACCAAGTCTGAGTTAGCCTTGCAGTCACGCCTTGTGGCTTCCCTTTCAGCCATGAGATTTTACTCCTGCTTTTGAGAACTGACAGCGTTTTTGAGGAACGATGGGGCTGGTTTCTGTTGCTCTGTTGACTATGTCACTGAGTCTAGCAACGAACTCTGCCCAAACATAGTGAAGGGGATTGTTGTTCTAGAAATCCCAAGCGGATGCCTCTACAGATTTTTCAGGACGTGATAGCGTGTAATTAAATATGTTAACTCCGAGCGTTCATATAATTATTTTGCACAGAAAAAATATTTAATCGCTAAGACTGCATTTTCGCGGAGGTCTAATAGACTCTCCATGAAAACCTGGTAGACCTTGAGCTGGTCATTAGTGAACACAAGGTCCAACAAGGGCGATTTGTTTGATTCACCGAATCTTGAGGGAAGTGCGACATGGTTATATAAGGAAATTTAAGAGATAAAATCAGGAACGTTGGTCGTATGTGTTGTCTACTATATTTCTTATCGATAAGATATTTATGTTACAAATTTATTTGATTAAGGCAACAATAAAACTGCGTATACATAAAATTATTAATGGTTATGTGTATAAACGACTGACGGAGGGGCCAGCAGTTCGGGATTCAATATCCACCAGCTGATATATTTTGCCGTGTCCAGCGTAAAATGACAGACACCATGGCTAAGAAGTGTCTATGCATCATTCGTGTTGTGTTGACCCTCTAAATTCCCACCGCTTGGAAGCGCGTTTAACCAGGCGGTTTAATCAGCTGGGTGACCGCATCAGCATCTGTAGAAAATGAAACCAAGTGACAATGTGACAGATTTTGTAAAGAGAACAAGTGAGGTATGCAGTCTACCTTTGCCTCCAGAAGACGGCACAAGAAATTCGCCCCTGATTATGGTTGCACTTGGACTTTTAGGTATATGAAACAACTACCGGATAATTTGCTTATTTAATAATTATGCCGAGGAAAGTCGAAGTAACTTATTTTCGAAGGATAAAGACGAAAGCGATGAAAGGATTCAGCTATTACACTCGTTCTCATCAGGCGCAAATGTTCAGTCAGCTGCAGACATTACAAAAGAAACGCCTTAAAAAATCTAATGAGATGAATCGCGGTGCTAAGAGGTTGTACCGATTGTTGTATGGTCGGCCGTTAGCCGCTTTCTTGTGGTATTACCAGCAAGTCGCTTGGAGCTGGGCTCGGTAACATGGTAATTAGCCCACCTGGCAAATCAGTTTGTACTATATATGCAGAGTGGAATGCATAGGAAAATGAGTACTTCTTCGCGACCTGCTACCAGTATGAATTTCGGATGAAATGCACACTTCGTTTGCCAACTGAGGCGGCGCTTTAAGTCGGACGACAGTTTCCCTCGCCGATTCGAACCGGAGCTCAGTTGGTAATCTGTTCCGAAGTAACTGCCATCGCTCCAGTAGCCTAAGTGCCATCACCTTAATTTGTAACACAAGCTTAATTGTCCTTGGACCGTACACTTTGTAACTTGCTGATCTTGGCAGCCTTAAAAGAGAATTGGCCACAAGGTCATCCAAGAGCACGGTCTCACCAACATAGTGCCACTGCTCCTGGTCGCGGGCTTTTGCTACTTATTCCTCATGCTCGAGAGACTAAGGGACGCCGTCAAAAAGGACAGTTCTAGCTGCAGTGTCTAGGCGGAACTCTGTTACGTTCTGCATCGCACACCGCATGAAAGGTCTGGAAAGATGCGAACCAAACAGGATCCGTCCTGGAGACGAGCTGTCGGAAGCAACATTCCTTCCACCTCAACGACCGAATTTAGCACAAGCAGAAGAAACCTGGTTTCACTGTAGTCCTCGGAATTCGGGTGGCCGATAATCCTCATCAAGTTAGACCCACTAGTTGGAATAACAAGCAGTTTGCTTATGGTGCCCAATTGGCATAAGATATTCAGTTATTCCCTTTTCAATAAAATTGATGCTGACTCCGTGAAGTTGTCCAATATTACGGATAGAGCATCCAAGCGATTTGCTAAGCATCAGCGTAACGATACCTCTCACGTTACCCTTTTGTGTTTTAGTATAAACAGCAGGTGCTGCTTTTGGAGGGTCCTTCGATGCAACTACGGCCCAACTGCTAAATATACTGGCTTGTAACTTAGGTTTCGTTGAAGCATGGTGGGTGGAAGTGGCCTTGAGGGCAAATGTTACAAACGGGCTGAAGAAGAAGTATGCTGCAACGCATGGGCGATTCCGAGCAGTGAAGTTGTCTGCAAAAGTCACTCCCGAAGAGTAATATTTCGCGCTGCCGAAGCGGTTTACAGTGGAGATTGACACCAAGTCCAGTGTCAGACATCAAGCTGTGTTGGCTCCAACAGAAACCATCTTGGAACCCAAAATTTGCCCTACCAATCAAGGCAGAAAATCACATATTTGGGGCAAGGAAAATAAGTGTTAAACTATCCATTTGCGAGGTCAAGTTATCCACCGGGTAAACTAATTTACCGGAAAGGCAAAAGATTTGCGCTGAGACGCAAACAAAGTGAACACATTACACGATTATTTTGAGCCATACCCGTACCGCTCACTTGCGCACATCGGTAGGTACATATATAGTCCAGTGATTTCAGTCACAGTTTGCCTCAGCGTGAGCACCGTAACTTATAGAGGTGCAAGTGGGACGATTCATCTCTTACCTAATACAGTGTCAATGGCCGAAGCACAATGTGTGCATGCGTTTCTCTGTCCAAAGAAGCGATTCCAACCCATGAAGACGAGGCTAGGGTATTGAACGACAATTGGATTGGGATAACGAGCCACAGCCAAATAATGTTGCCGTGCGATTTTGAACAAATATTTATGTAAACGCCATGGTTGCCTTGCATGCGCGTCACTCGATAGAGGTGAACGTAATACCGAAAGCGTAGGAGGAAAGAGACAACTGGAAGCAGGTCGCTTGCACGCAGAAAGTGCACGTGCAAACTTGCCGTAACTGGATACAGGTGGAGGAATCGACGAAACCGGTGAGACGACACGGGCAAGTCTGTCGTAGAGCACTGGGAGCAATCCATCTGGATTCTCTGGTGGAGTGGGTTTCTGCAGAGCCTGCCGGTAACCTGGAACTACTTCGGTTGTGGTTGAAAGTGGAGTTCGAAATTGCAGTAAGTACCAGCACCAGTTCACGATATTAGGATGGTAGACTGATAACAATGAAGAAGCTGCAGACCATTCCGGAGTCAATGAGCACGCTGGAGACAAAAATAGTGACGCAGATCGTTCATTTTGGCGCTCATGTATTATGAGGTGGAAGGAAGGCAACCGGTGTGGATTGATGAGACCAACTTCAACTTTTTTGCGCTCACAGTCATGACCGCTCACGAAGTGGTAGCCGAGCGCGGTGTACCTTGGTGAACAGCCGAGGACCGAGTGTTCATCTTGTCACCGCCATGACAAACAACGGCGTGTTCGGATTTGAGAGCAAGTTACAACAAGCAACGGTGCGCTCATTAGCTGCGACAACTGCTTGATGCCAAGGGAGCAGGGTGTCATTTTATTTGCGAAAACATGCCCTGTCATACTGCATCTGAAGCACGTTTTCTGAGAGAACTGTACCTCTTTGGTAGACTTCTACGCCTTGTGCCGTGCTATCCAGCACTAAATCCCAACCAGGACATTTGGAGAATAATAAATGCTCATGAAAACAGATAATGAGGAGATGGTATTCCGAGATGTTCTTGGAATACACTGAAGACGCTCTGAGTAAAAGCGCTTGGCGAACTCGCTTTCTGGAGCATGTGGTGTAGGAAACACGAGCACTAGTGATGCAACAGCACTGCAAACAAATGGTTTAACACATATGTAAGAAATGTAGACGTGTTGTTCATTTGGCCGATCTGTAAAACATTCCACTGGCAGTAAACTACCTGTTTTAAACGAGTGTTGTGTTTACTTTATTACGAGGACGGGACACAGTGCACTATATACACGGTTAGAACTAGTCAGTCCTTTATTAGGGTAAACGTCGTGGAGTTCCGGGAAGGTGGTGCACGTGGTCGCGTCGCGTACCCGTTTTAGTCGCCGCAATGTACAACCATCGTTCAAGAGCTTGACAAATAGATGGGACCCAAACACGGTTGTGTGGCAAGCAATTGCGTTTGACTACCTGTCATGCTTGGAGTTTGGAGAGCCAGAGAACAAGGATTTTGATAACGGCGTATTAATAAGAATTTTGAACTACGCAGACTTGACGGACATACGTTATGTGTGTGTGTTCGTTTGTGTCTCCCGGAACTACTATTGACGAAGTCGTGTGTAATGGATAGGTAGACACCTTGTCAACATTCACCTCAAGCGCAACCACACCGGGGATGTCAAGCAGCAGTCAATCACAGGAAATGAACCAACCAATAAAATAGGTCAAAAACGCCATACGGATATACCGCTAGATTAGCACATGATATCAATGAATTATCAACATAGCCGCTATAAATGGTAGCTGACAGGTAAAGACATCAGAAAACAGTAGCGGAATGGCGAAACCAGACGGGTAAGCACCTTTCGTTTAAGCGACATTTACAATTTAATAGATTATTTAATTAGACATTAAAATGAGGTAAGTAAAGGTGTGTCAATACAAGATAGCAAACTTATCACCTGAAATACAGAAACTCAGCACGCAAGCACGAGGTTAGCAAGTCGAATGCGGCTTACCTACCAACGCTGCGCCGGTTCTGCTTACCTTCTCAACAGGACCCGTTGTCGTTTCTTTGTTGGTCCCGAGTGGCCTCGCTCGTGACTCACTAGGCCTGTCTGACTCAGGCACTCGCGACCGCATGTGCCACAACACCATGCGCTCGACGTCGATGGAGTACACTCCATAGACACCTGCCGCTTCTTCTTCGCATGCACGAGGACTTTCTCTTGCACCTCAGCAACTATCTTCGTGATCAGATGACGCCATGCACGCGGATCAACCGCCTTTGAGTCCCAACACCCGTAATCAAAATTAGAACGTGATAGCCCCACTTTGATCATGTCCTGGTAACGTAACTTCGGTTTTCCCACGTGCCGCTTCTCTGCACTCAGCTGACCGGACAACAAATGTTTCGGTATCCGCCTCGAATCTATACGCCACGCATGAGAGAGCCACCTCAAGTGTCTCATCAATAGTACGCAGTCCACTGCATACATGCCACTTCGGCGCCGCATCTCCGTGTCTGCAATTCGGCCGCGCCAACCGATGCGCAGCATCCGTCGCATACTAGTAAACTAATAGTATAGCCGCTGACATTCACCAACGTATAAACAGATCACAAAAGTCCGATCATCTTCAATATCTCAGACACAGATCTATTGATACCAGTGATGTGCACCAAAATTAAGTCCTGCACTCAAACAGGGATTCGCTGTAGCTTGATATTACTAAAAAAGTTATCTCAGGAGCATAGCTGTCTACCTGTGTTTAAATCCAACAGTCCATGTGATCAGTGGCGTGGCAACTGATTTTGCTGATCGAGATATAGGTAAAATTATCACTCTGACTGAGGGCAGCATAGGCGCGTGAAGGCCAAACGATCGGTAAAGTGCGCAATAGCTTTGAATGCAAACTACTGTGTGTATGGGGCACTGAGGTGGATGGGGTGAAGGTGATCCCTTTGGGGCAAATAAGTGGATTACTGGGAAGAACGTTTGCACAGATGTGACACATGGTGCAAATGGGTTGTTGGTCATACAGAGTAACCTTACAATATTCAACCCACAGCTTATCCAGATATTTTGTGCTTTATATTTGGTATCGTTTATTTGACGGTAATAAAATTACTTGAAGGATGTTTGTGAGTAGCACAAGGTTCGTAGAAAGTATAAGTCACGATTATCCTCCACACAATATATTTCCTCGTCGGGGAATCTATCCACATTCCCAGGAATTTCCGATCCGCATCTGCCCCCTGTCACACACCGCCCGGGGGGGATCGTCACCCAAGTCTTCCGTGCTGCGCCTCTGCTTACGAAACAACTGATTGTATTCAAAGCGGATCAGTCATCTCATCGTCTACCGAATGTAAACCCTGTCTCATTAATCACAATTCCGTGTTATGAGTCCAGGAACGACACCATAGCGCAATCAACGATAGTCGCTCATCTAAACTCAAACAGTACACTGAACACCAAACCGCCTACACTTGGGTTGCATCACCTGGTTGACAAGGATGCACATGACGTACCTGATGAGAGGCACTTGATTGAATGTGTGTCAGTAAACCATGCAAAATTTTAGGCGATTGCCATTAAGGCCGTTAAGTAACCGCTCATTTTCGCGCGAACAACTCTGGAACTAAGTTTCGGCGAATCGTTCACCTAGTGTAATATACGTGGTGTCGTGGGCACACAGGGGTTGCGTGTCCGGGTGTACATTGGGTCGTCAAAGAGCTAGGGGGCTGAAAATCAAAACGGATATTTGGTAGGCGACTTGATAGTTTCATAACAACCACCTAATAAGAGTCGGAAGTGGATGTTGCGCGTGGTTAGTATCTCGGTATGGGCCGCGGAACATGGTCACAACTGGCAATGGAGGACGGAGCCTGAGGTGTGTGGATGGATGAGGAAAACACGCATGAGATATGGTCGCAGTTGATATGCGGCCATAACCGCACCATTTACGCAGGTGGAATTGGGGTGGAGCGAGTTATCAACTTCCACTTGTTAATATATCGGTACTTGGGCAAATTGCACACGAACGCAAAGACCAGTTTGCGTTACGCGGGACCGATCATCCCTGTGCAGGCGCTACCACCTGACTAGTAAATGTGATTCGCCGAAGCGAGAAGATTTTATTTGTCGCTTCAAAGCACGTTTTCACCGCAACCCTGTGGTGTGCTCGAATACAGTCCGCAACTGACAAGTCTCCATTCGGAAATATTTCCCTAGTGATCGTGATAAACTTTAATTGGGTTTTTCCTACTTGCTCTGCGTTTCCGCATTGATCATCTTTGCATGAGATTAAGCAGTGTGCAGCCGCCTGTGCTGGTGTAATCGATTAAGCAATTCGGCAAACGAACACACACACATAACGTATGTCCGTCAAGTCTGCGTAGTTCAAAATTCTTATTAATACGCCGTTATCAAAATCCTTGTTCTCTGGCTCTCCAAACTCCAAGCATGACAGGTAGTCAAACGCAATTGCTTGCCACACAACCGTGTTTGGGTCCCATCTATTTGTCAAGCTCTTGAACGATGGTTGTACATTGCGGCGACTAAAACGGGTACGCGACGCGACCACGTGCACCACCTTCCCGGAACTCCACGACGTTTACCCTAATAAAGGACTGACTAGTTCTAACCGTGTATATAGTGCACTGTGTCCCGTCCTCGTAATAAAGTAAACACAACACTCGTTTAAAACAGGTAGTTTACTGCCAGTGGAATGTTTTACAGATCGGCCAAATGAACAACACGTCTACATTTCTTACATATGTGTTAAACCATTTGTTTGCAGTGCTGTTGCATCACTAGTGCTCGTGTTTCCTACACCACATGCTCCAGAAAGCGAGTTCGCCAAGCGCTTTTACTCAGAGCGTCTTCAGTGTATTCCAAGAACATCTCGGAATACCATCTCCTCATTATCTGTTTTCATGAGCATTTATTATTCTCCAAATGTCCTGGTTGGGATTTAGTGCTGGATAGCACGGCACAAGGCGTAGAAGTCTACCAAAGAGGTACAGTTCTCTCAGAAAAACGTGCTTCAGATGCAGTATGACAGGGCATGTTTTCGCAAATAAAATGACACCCTGCTCCCTTGGCATCAAGCAGTTGTCGCAGCTAATGAGCGCACCGTTGCTTGTTGTAACTTGCTCTCAAATCCGAACACGCCGTTGTTTGTCATGGCGGTGACAAGATGAACACTCGGTCCTCGGCTGTTCACCAAGGTACACCGCGCTCGGCTACCACTTCGTGAGCGGTCATGACTGTGAGCGCAAAAAAGTTGAAGTTGGTCTCATCAATCCACACCGGTTGCCTTCCTTCCACCTCATAATACATGAGCGCCAAAATGAACGATCTGCGTCACTATTTTTGTCTCCAGCGTGTTCATTGACTCCGGAATGGTCTGCAGCTTCTTCATTGTTATCAGTCTACCATCCTAATATCGTGAACTGGTGCTGGTACTTACTGCAATTTCGAACTCCACTTTCAACCACAACCGAAGTAGTTCCAGGTTACCGGCAGGCTCTGCAGAAACCCACTCCACCAGAGAATCCAGATGGATTGCTCCCAGTGCTCTACGACAGACTTGCCCGTGTCGTCTCACCGGTTTCGTCGATTCCTCCACCTGTATCCAGTTACGGCAAGTTTGCACGTGCACTTTCCGCGTGCAAGCGACCTGCTTCCAGTTGTCTCTTTCCTCCTACGCTTTCGGTATTACGTTCACCTCTATCGAGTGACGCGCATGCAAGGCAACCATGGCGTTTACATAAATATTTGTTCAAAATCGCACGGCAACATTATTTGGCTGTGGCTCGTTATCCCAATCCAATTGTCGTTCAATACCCTAGCCTCGTCTTCATGGGTTGGAATCGCTTCTTTGGACAGAGAAACGCATGCACACATTGTGCTTCGGCCATTGACACTGTATTAGGTAAGAGATGAATCGTCCCACTTGCACCTCTATAAGTTACGGTGCTCACGCTGAGGCAAACTGTGACTGAAATCACTGGACTATATATGTACCTACCGATGTGCGCAAGTGAGCGGTACGGGTATGGCTCAAAATAATCGTGTAATGTGTTCACTTTGTTTGCGTCTCAGCGCAACTCTTTTGCCTGTCAGATAAATTCTGTTGCCCTATTGGAAACTTCGCCGAGTAAACGTATATTTCTTTACTCTACGTTAACGTCTTTCCTGTTGCGGTTCTTCGTGTATTAGCTGTCTGTTTTTCCTGGCACTTGGCATGGGTATCTTGTGATGAACCAGTTCATTAGGGTAAACTGTGATTCTTAAATTCTAGAGTTTTGTTTCAGGAGAGGACCTCGGGTTTTTTCTAAGGTACTATTAAACAAAATAGTATTATATTTGAAATCTCTCATGCCTTAAATTCCCCGTTCAGTTCCAAGACTACCGGGTCTTCACGTGATTTGTAAATGAGGCAAATTACTTCAATTTTCATTACGCGACTGGACCACTTATCCTAGTCTGCCAGCCGACTGGACTCGGCCTTTTTACTGCGTCAATAACCGCGCGCAATTTGTTCACTTTACTCCTTATGGTAGGCTGTGTGAAATGCATCTCGGAGCAAATGGTAGTGCATGGTTGAACACGAAGTATGAGTCAGTGTGACTGGAGAATATCACTATTTGATATGTGGTGAAACTCCTAAGCATGTTACACAGTGTGGGCGCAATCTTATCTAATACCGGGGGTTGGACTGAAACCGCTTTGATATGGCATGGAAGGTAAAGAATAGCACAATTGTCCGTAAGAGTTGGTGTCAGCTAAGGTTATTCGGAGCAAATATCGATACCCACGGTGCGAGTTGTAATGAAAGCACGAAGCAGTACAAAGTTATTCACCGGGGGAGAGACAAATAATGGGTTACCCGGGACCTCAGCAGTTGGCACGGATGGCGTGCTCATCTCACCTATAACCTTGATATCCGGCCTGCAGTTTTCGTGGTAATACTGCCGGTTCCGTATATGTCACGCACTTTGCACGTTCTACAGGCGCTTTGAGGCACCCTGCGTCTGCCACACGCGTCCATCAGATCACACGAAAGTGTTGACGGTTAGTCCAAATCAGCACCATGAATTGGTTGTTCCGCATCAAGGTTGGTCGGCCGAGACAGATGGCTGTCTTACCGCTTCTCTTATTTGCGGTCGCGAGCGGGTTGCAGACGTTCGATCGCCTCGCGGTTGTACACACACACACACACACAGGAAGCGACTGCGTGTATCGGTCGACTCGTATTACGCGACGATGAAAGCGGGGCCTTGACAAGCGTCCTTAAATATCTCGGACGAGAGGTTTAGTAGATGAGCGACACGAAATGACCCATACTTTTGTTATGCTGCGGGATGCATGGATGTTTACAGGTCGTTTGAGAGTCATCAGCTTCTTCTTCTTCCAAATGAGACCCAAATGTTTGCCCATAAGCTTAGGGTTGATGTAAGTGTACACGTAGAACTTGACAAGGAATGTGCCAAAACTGAGAACTGAACCAAGGTTATGCTCCACATAAGTTGGATCCAAGATGTGTTTGGAACGAGTGCACACACAAGCAAATGTGAGGAGAATTGGAATGGCCAAAGCGAGCGAAGTCCGAGACAACTTAGTGTGCCATCATACTTCGTGCATCCGGACAGGAGACACGAAATTATACTTGTGAATGTTTTAGATTGTTGCTCATCAAAATCGGGAAATCGCACGTGTCTGTGTACCCGGTCTATATGAAGCACGGACACATTTCTCTGGGTCATACAACGAACACCTGGAGGAATCATAGGCTTCTTCAAGCAAGTTAAATCCTTATTCCAATCCATTCCTTTGGGTTCAACTGGTAGTTGACCCTTGGCAATGAGCGCAGCTTGACCCACTGTGTGTGTTAACAGCCAGCCACTGCGGACAAGGTACAACCGTGCAGGCCCTCCTACTATCGGAAGAAGACCTAACCAACTTAGCCTTTATTGCGTTGCGGATTGCCGCAAAGGTACAAGGAAGGGCCGCGGACGAACAAGGATTATCCCGGACAAGATATGATACAATGGTTGTGTATGTCATAAGCTTTATGCGTGGAACAAAACCAAGGGAGTCCTAATGATGTGGAATCTAAAAGCAATTTGTGAAAGTGTGCACCTCAGACCTATTGCCTACAAAGCTCCCATGGTCGAATCGCAATATCTAGAATTACCCGGAGTGCAAGTTGCCGTTGATATTATAATTTTGGATTGTGAGGATGATAATGACAGCCCGTAATACATTGGAAACACTCCTAATAGTCAGCAGGAACTCGAAGTAAATTGCTGTAATGTGAAAAGCACGATTGCAGGGGGCGTTAAAATTCCTCAAATAAAATCGAACTAAATGTTCATGTGATGTTTATCATCATCCAGCACAACTTGCGACAGTTCTCAAAAACCTAAATACCGTGATCAACAGCTTTGACGTATGGGTTTAAGTGGACTTTCAAGTGTCACGGTGTGTTTACATTTGACAAAGATATCAAGTAACTCATGAGTGTTTAAGTGCAACTGTATCTTGAACTAGCTGTTTACTAACGTCGACGGTAACTAGCTCAGGCATATTTGCCTATGAAGAACAAGAAAGTACAAAAAGTACGTAAGATTGAATGAATTAACGCTATCTACAGGCTGATTTGTTTAATGGAATTTCGCTGGTAAAATAACCGCAACTACGGATAACGGCGGTAGATGAACCCCATCCGATTTCATCCGAGTCATATATAAACTGAGGTACAGAATGAAAACCAAATCAAGTGAACACGTGACCCTTTTAAACTCATTTTCCGGTAGGTCACAAAGTACCATGTAAATGCACGTGTATATTCCTTTGTGACAGTCCCTATATTACTCATTCTCCTTCTCTGATGTAGTTGGGAGTGCGGATGCCCCTTTCACTGGTGTCTCCGCCATTAATCGCCCGTCCACCACCAGAAATTGTACAGCCAAGGCGATTACGACCAAAATCCCCTGACATTGTGCACACAACATCCACAGAAGGTACTAAAGATCCCCATCTCCAACTCACTCAAGTCAACCCACAAGCTCAACACGTTGTGCCTTCTGACGTTGCCGCCACTTGCCATGAACCCAGTGGAATCCATGTAGCCGTGAGTAGCAAAACTTCACTCGGCGAACAACCACCTGCTTCCGTCCTACTGAATATACCGAAAGTCACTTTTGTAGAGCAACGCGATTTGGATGATACACAACGAAGTAATGGAATCAAGGAATCGACAGGTACAAGTGGCTCCAAGGAGTTGGAGGGCCAGCCATCGACGAGCTGCATTGATCCGAAGCTCAGCCCGTCAGCTCAGTTTCCCGGTTGGTGTGTCATCACGGACGATGAAGAAGAGGAAGTTCGGACGGGGTCAGTCGAAGAAGGTGAACCTACTCAAGTCGATATAAACAGTACGAGTGACCAGAAAAAGCGCGCATCTGCAAGGCTGGGTCCAAACAACGAAAAGGTAATAATAAGTGTCTATTTGAACATAGAGTATACTATGAAATCTTCGCCGTAGAAGCGCTGATAAGAAACATGTTAGAAGCTTCTAAAATACGCAAAACTGCGGGGCACTTACCGGATAATCTTTAAGTAAAGGGAAAACAATTACGAAATATAAAATTCCCTCAGCGTTTTATCAAAACTAGAAAAGTTGCAGTTACTTGGGGAGTTCAGGATGTAGGAAGTAAAATTCAGCGGACGAATCATTTTGCACTACAGAGTAGCATTATGTTGGCGCATGTGTTATTGCCAGACACCCAATGTATCAGACATCGCAGAATCCGTTGTAGTATTGCGGACATCGTTCGGACAAATGGAGACTAAAATAGTGGCAAATTATACTACAATGGTCTACCGTCTGGATTACATCCACCATTGTTATGGAGCAAATTCAACTCCAGGAAAGAACGATGTTATCACGAGACGCAGTGAAAGATGTCTGGATAAAAGGCATAGTGAACAGAATGGCAAGCAGCATTACCGAACAATTACACAGAAATCAGTCTGGTTGTATATGAAACACGACCAGGGAACCCATTTGGATATACGCAATAACGCACCAATTACGACAAAGTGTTGTATCTTCCACTAACCTAGCCGGTAAATAAGGACATAATCCGGTAGTCCAGTGTATAAAATGCAGCGCATTCATTTCGAGTTTGCGACTAAACTCTGCTCAGCCATTAGCATACAATGAGACGAAGACCAGTGTTTTTATTATAAACAATGATGAACAATGAATTTATACGGGTTAAGAAGCGTTGCTTTACAAGTCCCATTTATATGAGCCACAGGGACATTGGAATCTCCGAAAATTAATTGTACACTAGAGTGAAATAAATAACCCAACACGAACTTTTAAGTTAAAAGAGAGCATAACTGATGAACAGTTTAACAAACTCTATTACTAATGTACCGGGATGGTCAAATAGAGAATACGCATGCTAGTTTACAATTGATACGATAAAGCGTAAAGAGAACCTCCTAAGGTGTGTATCCTAGGAACTACGAATACCATCAAGGAGATGTCTTACGATACAGTGTACACAGGAAGGTAATTAGACTAATTTGTCAGATACAGCTCACTACGCTGTGCTGATAATTTGGGACGCAGAAGCCCAGGCGGAGCGGTACAACTCATTAGAGTCCGAAATGACGGAACAACGGATAGGTAGCGCCCTCTGAATTAGATTCGGGAGGATTTTCAGTGCAAATAAGTTTATGGAAACTGCGGCTATCTCTGACACAGAAAAGAACAGTAAGCGTAGTCTACACCTTGGTTTCGGAGTCTGAATCGGTTTCTGATTCTACACACTAGCTGAGGGTGAGAAAAGCAGCCATTAAACTGCAATGCCAAGGAATAATATATACGAAAGTGAGAAACTAAGTACGAGCAAAATCAAACGCAATAGAATAGAAGGGATGAATATTGTCATCTGCCTGAAGAGTATGCACTCCCCTAACCTTTTGAATTTATCGCATCTCATCAGATGGAGATAGCAGGCATCAAAGCCAAGGTCATCGGGATTTTAGTTGAAGTTTCTATCCCTTTAGCCACTGGACCACGGCGGGTCAAAAGGACCCAGCAATCAATTAATATCACGTTGTTTCATCATATTATGCACGTGAGAGGATGAGGTCGTGGTTGGAGGAAGTGGCAAAGCAGGAGAGGAAAGACAAAGAAACGCACGATACAACCACTGATGTTGGTTCTTCTGTATGTTAACAAGTGCATTCAAGCAAATTTGTTCATTGTTCTTGAGACCCAAACCGAGGTCAACTTCGTAGAGATGATCCTCATTGCTTTACAGCAAGTCTTCAGTTGGTCTCTGTTTATCTTCTTCCACTCACAACCAGGTCGCGCAGTGTACGGTGCAGGAGTCTGGGGGTTGGCATACGTAACACCCGACCCATAACGAAAGGAGCCTGGTGCGTGAAATAAGAGTGCTGAAAACTAAATCTAAATGAAAATCGTTGATATTTTTACAGCTGGCAGGGCAGGTGGCCTACACGGTGGAGAGGTGCGATGAAGTAGATATCATTCATTTCATGACAGGGTAGAGCCGAACAAACGCGCGATATAGGGGAAAGCAGTACGGTAAATGCAGTCATACAAGATAGTATATCACCAAAACAGTTCGATTAACTCCTCAGGGTAATGATTGATCTGAGGGTCAAACATTAGGTGAACCGTTAAAGAATAGCTATTCCGCTTTAAAGCTGGCTGGAATGTTATGCTTTACTGTATCGGATACCTGCAGGCTGTACTGTACAGACAGCGCATCGGCTGAAAACTAGTGCGGCTTAGGCTATGAGGTCATTTTTAGTAGAAACAGCACTAAGGTCACAATTTCTGGTTCGTTGCTTCATCCACATATTAGGTGGTGGTAATGGTCTGATCGATCCCCGGGGCGAGTGCCAATGATAACTGGGTTCGGGGCACAACAACCACCTTACTGGAATGGGGAAGTTGGTTTAAATGAATGCACCGATAGACCATTTTTCTGCCGGCTTTATAAATCTGACTTTTGTTTCCAGCGCACTTTGTTCTAGTGATCATCTTCAAAACGTTGATCAGACACGGCATGTAAAATACATATCCCAGTGTCTTAGCTACAATATAAAATGAAGAATACGCGCTCCTTCGTGGATGATTTGACAGCTAAATAGGGATACCCCCCAAGCCTACATGCACTAATTGAAGCCATAACGGTATCATCCTAAACAACTCATGACTTTACTCGATTAAGGATCTATTAAATGGATTCAGCGTAAGTGTTCCGGTGATAGGAAAGTATATCAGAACACAGTTGCTCAGCCTAATGTCACGAGATTGTGCCAAAGACCACTAATTGACGACAAATAAGCATCTGTGTAATAGTAATGTAGTTACTGTCTTCTTTGAATAAACAGGTGAAAGAACATAAGGAGAACAGAAGAACCGGAGAATTAAGTCCACAGGAAGGCGAAAGGTCCATTGATGCAGTGGAGTCAGATTCCAAAGAGCCAGTAGATGATATTATCTCACCTTCGAAATCCACCATATTAGATAATGCTGCTTTGACCAAAAAGCGGAAGCAACACACTGAAACTGAACAACATAATGCTCAGGACACGCAAGTGCCGGTAAAGAGGTCGGCGGCGGCTTTGTTTTGCCAGCGAAGGAAGTCTTTGGCCGCTATCTTCAGCAATCTGGGCAGCAACCTCGGTTTCACAAGTCATGCAATCCATGCAACACCCAGTAGCCCACCAGAAACGAGCAGCCTGAGCAGTGTAACCGAAGCTGAACACCTACCGATGGGCGGTCTAGTAACTCACTCTGCAATTCGCAGAAGTCTTACAGGGACAGTGGGCTCCAGATTACTAAGGATGAAACGAGGAACTTCCGGAATTCGGCTAAGCAAGCTGAGCAGTTTTGATCAAACTCAGTCACAAATGAACGGAGATATCGGTCGGCTTAAGGTGTCTGACGGCCGACCGAGCCGGTCCAGTGAAGCATTGTTAAACAGCCCGCTTTCAGCCGGATATCATCGGCATTATACCGCAGGAGATCCCATCACTGAGCGGTCATTATTCGTCGACCTACTATGCTGTACTTGCTGCAAACAAGTTGACGAAGAAGCAGCTTATTCCAGTTTGATAGAAAATCACAAACTTGCTCGATTCATCACAATGGTAGCGGTCCTCACCATTTTAGGCTTGGTGTTAGCCTATATAATTCGGTCGGCCATGGAAGCTCCACAGAGTGGCAACACAACCGATCCAACCCCCATCACAAACGACAGATTAGTCTCCTCAGGATCAAATATGTTGCTCGTGAACCACAGACCAGTGGAACGCGTCCGATTGTTTAATCAAAATCATGTTCAGGAGTCCGTTAAACTAAAGGACATGATGAACACAATCACTTCGACACATATTACCACCAAGACTCCGTCAACTTTGTGAACATCTTCGAATCCACAAGTACAACTATTTTTGTAATACCCCTGTTCCCTCTATTATGTGTGTAAAATTGCTCCGCGTGATTCAGAATTTGAATAGGACTTGTCCCAATTTATTTGATCAAGTTTAGTTTGGGCCCTGATGTGTGGCGAACCGACACCTTAGCCTGTGCCTCCATCATCTAATCAACTGGGTGTATAGGGCAGCTTTTTCAGTAAAGTACGGAGAGGTTAATATTCTCCTTTACCAAAACCATCTGACTTATTTGGGATGTGTTCAACACTGTAGACTGTTAGAATTTTAATGTTGAACGAAGATTGCCACTGACCTGTTTCGTTGTTCCAACGCTATTTTCTGTAGGCAATCTCTGGTAAAGTATAGTGTATGGAGAATTACCTAATTGACGAAACTTTCATTGAAAAGTTGCTCCTATACGGCTTTGAAATAATGGGAGCGGTTGACTATAGGGCCTGTCAGGCCCGACAGACACATTCATCGGTCTCTTACGGGACAGTTGTGATGTGGACGTTTCAACTAGCGATGAGATGCCCGGAAATGGAAAGTAATTGTTGACTATAAATCACCGAAGCTTAATGAGTTACCGACATGACAAATCATCCATCGGTTAAGGGACAAACAGATGAGTGGTACGTATCAATCCATTGAATTGACTCTTACAATTTAGTTTAAATGTAACAGTAACACAGAATGTTCATGACACAACATGTCCTGAAACAGTCACCAGTCAGGAGGAAATTCCCGGTAGGTTCACAAAACTAAAGTCGCAAGACACCAGTGCATTTAGATAGACAATGTGCGATTTGAGAAGCACGACGCATACATCACATTTGGATTAAACCAGAAGGAACAAGATCGAAAGCATTTTAAAGGAGCCATGATGGTTTTGAAGTCGGACCACAGTCAGACAAGATGCAGTTCACACCTGAGGGGCGAGTGTAGGCATGACGACGACAGTGAATCCGCACATTATGCGAGTGTTTCGCTACTAGGCAACCACAAACGAACCTGTGCTTAAGAAAAAAGAAATAAAAGGGAACAAGCGGTATGCAGTAACCATTCGAAGTCCGAGCACCGAGTCATTACCGGCCCCATATGGTCAAGTCCAAATAGGCTCTATGCACATCGGTAAGGACCTTTTCAGTATTTTACCCTCTCACTGTGAATAGAGAAGTAAAGGAAATTAATGGATAAAGGTAAATAAAGTGTATAACACAATATGTGTTTTTGTGTATCACTCAAGCGAACAGATGGGCATCACACTGATGTATTTCATTAGATTGACAATTGGTCGTGACAAATACGGCGGGAAAGAATGGTGCTGAGAAGCAGTAGTAAAAGTAGTACGGGAAAATAAGACTCTACATTTAGTGTGTAGAAGAAACAGAGTGAGGGCAATGGAGATGAGTGGAAAGGTCCGTTTACAACTTCGAATGAATAACTTGTGTAATGACCTCACTAAGCAGTCCATAGCAGCTGGAAATTGATGTTAACGACCGCATAAACAATGTATGGTCTTTTTGGCTAGGCAAATAAAAAGTACCAGAGTACCGTGAAGCCAGTGAAACAAAATGCATACAGTCACAAATTTAAAATTCAAATCAAGAGGCACCTAAAGCTTTTTAATTCTGCGGACAAAAACTGATAGTCTACTGACCTTGTGGAACGTTTGGGGTAGAAAGACCCCGAGATATTTGACAGTTGATGTCCTTAGTATGATTTACACGCTCACTGTCGGTGGAGAAGTGGTATTCGTAACAGATTGTGACTCATGAGCTCGAAGGGCATATTACATAACAATAAAAATGTCCAAAACGTGAGACCCAGATGATGACCACAGCACAAGCTCATGCAGACCATGTTGAAAAGTAGATGTTTCAAAAATTCAGAGTAGTACATTCCACAACGAACTCACCGGATGCTTGCATTCAATAAGGCTGAAGAGTATAGGAAGTTTCTACATACACAATAAATGGGGAGAGAATGGTACTTTGCAACACACTACTATTGAAGCAAATTGTGGGGACTTTGTTCCGTTAAGCTGGGTAAAGTAGGTATGTTTGTAAGGCAGTATGGTGTCACGCTGGCGGGAGAGCCTATGGTGCGCTGAGGCTGGTGGTGGCTAGATCCTGACAGATGGTCTACCCACTGCTGCTACTGCTGCGCCATAGTCTCATGTCCTGGGCGCCTCCTCGTGGCGACCGCTGGATGGGAGTTGGGTTTCGACCTTCTCCCTGCTAAGATCCAGGACACCAATCCGCATGCGTCGGCTAACTGACCATGTGCTAGACTCGCTGCCTTTCGGGTGTTCATTTAATCGAAGGCTTTGGCTGAGGACCCGAGTCGTTCTCCTGTCAGGATCGGGCGCCCTGGCAGTATCCTAGTCCATCCTCTCCGGAGGTTAGGAAGTGGTCGATAGCCCACTTCCCGTAAAACCTAGCCATGGGAGACAACAGGTTACGGGTTATATTCTCAATGCTCGATTGGCGTAGAGCCCGAGTGCCACGCATCGTCTCTGACGGTGGGATGACACCTCCGGGTTTTCAATGGTTTGCTACTGCCCGCCTCAAGCCAGGCAGCCCCTGGTCAAATTGGTGCAAACCCGCCAAAAATCCATCTGCGTCTGGCCGTGGTCGCAGGTGCGTATCCAATTACGGTCGCAAAACATATGATAATTGTTCCAGAACCTCAAAGGCTGCGTGTGACGGCCGTCAAGCAGATCCCCATCTGTCTCTGCAATCACATTCCCGAGCTGGATCTGCTCTCCACTGCCTTGTGGGTCAGGCTATTGAGCCAAAGGCTCCGGGTGGAGTCCTTCAAGCAAACCTCCAAACCACCCACTGCCTTGTGGGTCAGGCTATTGAGCCAAAGGCTCCAGGTGGAGTCCCTCAAGCAAACCTCCGAAGCACAACGACCACCTCGCGTGCGATTGCGCACCAATGCAATCGTATGCATGCGCGCAAAGCACTCAGCATCGGGTGCTGGAACGTGCGCACACTACTGGACCGGAACTCCAGCGAGCGCCCGGAGCGACGCACTGCACTGGTCGCAATGGAGCTGGCGCGCTACCACATCGATATTGCGGCGCTCAGTGAAACTCGGCTCGCTGAGCAAGGTAAGTTACATGAAGCAGGTGCTGGCTACACATTCTACTGGGTGGGCAACGCCGCCTCAGTACCATGTGAACATGGGGTCGTATTTGCAATATCCGATCGCCTGAATGGCCAGCTGGTGGGTGAACCAACGGGCATCCGCGCGCGACTGATGACTGTTCGCCTGCGACTCGGAAGAGGTAAGTTTGCTACTTTTATAAGCACGTACGGTCCGACCATGTGTTATCCTGATGACACGCGTGATCAGTTCTACACTGAGCTATCCTCCGTGATACGGTCTGTGCCGAGGAGCGACCGACTATTTCTGCTGGGTGATCTCAACGCGCGCGTTGGGCGTGATGCATCAGCGTGGACAGATGTTATCGGTGCGCATGGCATTGGTTCAGCGAATGCGAACGGTGACAGGCTGCTCTCACTATGTGCCACTCAAGGCCTGACGATCACGAACACTCGGTTTGCACGGAGTGCGAGTAATATAGCAACTTGGACGCACCCACGGAGTGGTCACGCTCACCTGCTCGACTATGTCATCGTACGTCAGCGTGATATGCGTGAAGTGCGCATGACACGTGTATTGCGTGGAGCTGAGTGTGGCACCGATCACAGATTGGTTCGGACCAAACTGTACATATATTTTCGTAAATCGATGTATTGCACTCCCGCCGTGAATCGGCGTAAATTTAACATTCTCTCCCTCGGTACTGTGGCGAAACGTACTGAGCTGCAGAAGGCGATGGCTGCACGCCTGTGTGGTGATGTGGACTGTATAGCCACAGTGGGCGACCTGTGGCACCACATTCGCGATCAGGTGACAGCTGCTGCCGAGGAGACCATCGGGCGCGCAAACTGTAAGCGGCCTGATTGGTTTGATGACAACAATTTGACGATTGACGCATTGGTGTCAGAGAAGAATGCAACATTTGCTGCACATGTGGCAGACCCCAGTGACTTGGGGAAGAGTAGTCAGTTTCGCAAACTTCGACGGCGACTGACCCGAGAGCTCCGTCGCATTAAAAGTGCATGGTGGACAGAGAAGGCGAAGCAGATGGAATGCTACGCCGAACGCCGTCAACACAAGGAATTCTCTGACTCCTTGAAGGCGGTGTGTGGACCGAGGTTGGAGCCGCTGAGGATACTGATCGATGGTAGTTCAGGCGCTACCTGCACGCAGACTGCAGACATAATGCAGGTCTGGCGGACACACTTTGAATGTCTTGAACAACCGTTCAGAGATCGACTGGCCTACGTTGAAAGGCCTGAAGCAGCACGATGTGAAGGCGGATCTGGCGGATACGCCGAGACTGGATGAGACGCAGAGAGCACTTGCTCAGCTGCGAAACGGCAAATGTGCCGGAGGTGACAGGATCACACCTGAAGTATGGAAACATGGTGGACCTGCGTTGTTGACTGCGCTGCACCACTTGGTGCAACGCGTGTGGATTGGGGAGGAGGTGCCTCCTGAGCTGAAGGATGCCCTTGTGCTACCACTGTACGAGGGCATAGGTACCAAGCAATGTTGCACGAATTATCGTGGCATCAACTTGCTGAGTTGTGTGGGCAAGGTGATTGCCTGAATCCTGCTCAATCGCCTCGTGACTCAGATTGTGGAACCAAATGTGGCGAAAGAGCAATGTGGATTCCGTTCGGGTCGCAGCACCATAGATATGGTGTTTGCGGCTCGTCAGTTGCAAGAGAAGTGCAGAGAACGACACCAGCCATTGTACTCGCTTTTTGTAGATTTCAGCAAGCATTTGATACGGTGAACCGCGAGGCACTGTGGCTGGTGTTGGGTAAGTTTGGTTGCCCGCGTAAGTTTGAAAGTTTAATTGAATGTCTGCACAGTGGTATGCGAGCGAGGGTGCAGCTGAGTGGAGAGACCTCGGATGACTTTGCAGGTGTCTCTGGTGTAAAGCAAGGCTGTGTGTTAGCTCCTGCCCTGTTTAATATCTATCTTCATGCAATGTTGTCCTGTGCTTTTGATGCGGCTTGTGCTTAAGGTGTTCGTGTGGAGCACCGTATTGATGGTGGGTTGCTGAACATCCGTCGTTTCGGTGCGAGAACTCTAGTCTGTGAGACAACTATCCGTATGTTGCTGTTTGCTGACGACTGTGCGTTGTTTTCACACAGCGCGGATGAGTTGCAGCACATGACTAGTGCTCTGGCTTCGACAGCGGCCAAATTCGGGCTCACCATCAACACAAGCAAAACTGTCTGTCTCTTTCAGCCTTCACCGTAGGTGCAACCTTCAATATTGCCGCAAATCAGCATTGATGCTGAAGTACTGGAAACCACCTCCCGCTTCTGCTACCTTGGGAGTGTGATGTCGACTGATCAGCAGCTACACGTTGAGTTGCGTAATCGCGTGTCGAAGACAGCAGCGGCATTCGGGAAGCTAGAGTACCGAGTGTGGAACAACCATCAGCTTACCATTGGCACAAAGCTGATGGTGTACAAATCCATGGTACTGTCCGTTCTTCTGTACGGCAGTGAAACGTGGACGATGTACCGTCGGGATGTGCGATATCTCGAGCGGTTCCATCAGCAGTGTCTGCGACGAGTTTTGCGGATCGGCTGGGGCGCCAGAGTTGCAGACACGGAAGTGTTGCACCGAAGTGGGATGTATGCAGTGGACGGCATACGTTTACTGCGACACCTGAAATGGCTCGGTCATGTGAGCCGTATGGATTCGACGCGAATACCGAAACAACTTTTATACGGTCAGCTGAGTATAGGGAAGCGGCATGCTGGGAAACCCAAGTTACGTTACCAGGACATGATTAAAGTGAGCCTCACACGTTCTAATCTTGATTGCAGATCATGGGAATCGAAGGCGGTTGATCGTGGTGCATGGCGCGATCTAATCACGAAGGCAGTTGCTGAAGTGCGGGAGAAAGCCCTCATGCATGCAGAGAAGAAGCGGCAGGTGCGGAAGTGGCAAGCACCAATGAATTGTACTCCATCGACATCGCGCGCATGGTGCTGTAGAACATGCGGTCGCGAGTGCCTTAGTCAGGCATGCCTAGTGAGCCATGAGAGAGGTCACTCGGGACCACTGCCGAAGCGCCGACTGGTCCAGCAGTGAACGTAGGCAGCACCGGCGCAGCATTTGTAGGCACGCTGAATTCGATTTACTAACCGCGTGCTTGCATGCCCAGTCTCTTTATTTCAGGTGGTGGGTTTGCGATTCTCTCCTAATGCCTTTCTTTCTCATATAAATGTCTAGTGGGCCATGAGCTAGGTCCTTTGGGGTCACTACAGAAGCGACGACGGGTCCTGCAGAGAATTACGGCGAGCCGGCGCAGCGTTTGTAGGCACGCTGAATTCGATTTACTAACCGCGTGCTTGCATGCTGAGTCCCTTTATTTCAGGTGGTGGGTTTACAGTTTGTGCCCTAATGCTTTTCTTTCTCATATAAATGTCTACCAGTACTCTATTCCATTAACTTACACACCTCGCCTGAGCCAAATGTATTCAATTTCCGTAGCATATTTGTGTTCGTGGCATTCCGTGAACTATATTTCCTGACCTCGTGCACTTAGCTAGGATTTGTTTGTAAACAACTTATTACATAGGCTATTTAATTAAGGTTTATATCACCGTTTCCTTACGCATTAATCGAGTGTTTCTCTTTTTCTCTTTTTCTTTCTCTCTCTCTCAAGTGATTGGCTGTTGTTTGATATCCCCGGTGTGGATGCGCTTGATGTGCATGTTGACAAGGTGCCTACCAGTCTATTACCCACTACCTCGTCCATACTGCCTCCAGGAGACAGTTGGTCGTTGATGGAGGGGACAGGGTGCACGGTTCTTGTGGCCGTGCTAGGCTCAAAGAGCGGTTCCATGCACTCAGTGTGGAGCGAACTACGGTCCAGCCACCGCCTTGTGTGCGCTTGATTCCCCAAATACAGCGTGCTTGTGTTTGCCTGTGAAGGAGTGTGGGTCGGCTCCGTTGGTGAAATGTGGCTGCCATCCGCATGCCTCCCAGTCTTATTCCTTCGGGTTTACACTGGATATGGGGTATGTGGTTGGAGCTGTGGGTGGTGCAGCGCAAGCCATCCATGGTCCCTCTGTAGGCGCAGGCGTCCTGTTGCTGGCCACAGTGAAATGCAAATCCGAAACGGGATGCCGTCAACCATGGAGTCACGCTGCAGACAATGGTATGTACCTCGATTAGGATCAGTTGGTTGGGCAGGATTGATCGCTTGACCCTCCTGAAAGATTCTGAATAGTCAACAAAGGAGTCGCACTTATATGCATTGTGTATCCAGTGTAGTTGTTACCGGATCTACAAACTACGACGTGGCATCCAGTGTGAAGGTACAAACAACTGGATATCGCGTGGCAGCAATGAGGCAGTTTCCTAGTGATTCCTCGCCCTAGGTATTTTTAAACTTGCTCCACAGTTAAACATGGAATTCGTTTAGGAACGAACATCAAATGAGCCAATAGTTGCAGTTACGAGTAAGTTCATGGGGCCTACGGTCAATTACAAGGTGGGTTTCACGGACCTAAACCTAGGGAGCGAGGACCAATAGCACCCGTTCCAGTCACCAGAAATTCCAGTTCCTGCGGCCAGGAGAGCGACTACCTTTGATATACAATAAGCTAGATCCAAAAATAAAGTAAAACCACCAATTAGTGGAAGTAAGAAGGAAGCTTAGCTCAAAATATCCTAGGAGCAACCTGACGATGCTGCTTAGTACTGTCGGCGCACATGATAGTACCAAACGGCACGAGCAATCCTGTAAATGTTGGGTTGATCTCCGAGCTGAATGCAAGTGCTTGATCATTAGAAAAATACATCATCAGTGCAATTTCCAGTATAATCTCTAAGCAGCATTAGTCAATGGCCTGAGTACATGAAAGATAAACAGACAAAAACTTAATTTCATTGTTATAGACGCGGATCTTCGCTGTTGTTCTGCACGCGTGGCCCCATTCTGATGAAAAAAATTGTCGCAGATTCATGAGGGAACCACGCCAGCGAGTTCCACACGGCAAATCGACGTATATGCCGGCTGAGGACTGCCTCTTGCAGACGGCCGATAATCAACCCACAGGTGGGATAAACGCACATCATTGTTTAGACGCCTGGGATAAATCCCGAAGTTGCCTCCTTCTTAGGCTCACATGTCTATGCTTAACAGAGAAGACTTAAGCTATAACTGATGCGGTTGGAATATAAACCGATACAAGGAAACTAACTATGAACGTCATTTGGAGGGGTTTCCCAACTCGCGGGTAAATGGGTAAGGAAGAGATGGCGCTCGTTTGTAGAGTATTCGTACTACGATTCTGTAATCTAAATGAGGAAAGTATCCTAAGATTAGGGGTGTATGTCGAAAAATGTGAATCAACAGTAAAAATCGTATGGGATTCCGACAGACTGATATGCCCTTTGGCGACGGTACAACCAGTAGAATAAACAGTCGGAAATTGGCCACTTTTGGATCCAAGTGTTGTCAGCTACTAGCGCAGCAATTGTTCAGAAAGATACTTGGCCAGGGGCTAAGAACCCTGGTCGCGGTTAGCTCACTTCACCAGGCAAAGTAAGCGATCCGTGAGCACCGACAGTCACAGATGGGAAAGTAACCGTTGTCAATGACCAGTTTTACAGGATGACAGCGTAAAATGCTAAGAGTAACATTAGGTCCCGAAGGACACTGTTTGACGTCCAATGGGATCTATAAAATTGATGGTGGCCTCGGGGACACTGTGAAGTTTACGTGAATCGGGAGTTGTTTAATGGTGAAAAACATTACTTAGCGTATGGTTGGGTAGTACAAAGACGTACACATCATAAGTTGTGCCAGCGTTCATGAAGTCGGCAGCCGCTAATTCAAAACAGGGATCCTCTAAATCATCCATTCAATGCCATATTTTTAAGATACGCAATCGAATAGGCCAGTGAGTGCAATCCGACCATGTACCCATAAGGAAAAGATCTAATGAGACCAAAGTACTGAGCAGAAAATGTTGAATAACCGCTGGGGTGACATGAATCCTCTACATGATAAGTAGCAGTTCAAGAAGTTCTCTATTTTGAGGCGGAATGCTAAAGGCTGGGCATACGACCTAAAGTGACCACAATAATAAACCACTAACAATTCGTGTGCGCATAGACCAAGTTGACCTTCCAGGAACTAGTTTTTACCTTGTCCTCGCATCTGCTCTCTACATTGCCAATCAAACCGGAGAGAAAACAAGACACTGTAGAGTGCTAGATCGAAGTGCGTTAGGCACAGAACACGGTTACGTTTATAGGTTACATGCTATCATCTCCGGCTACAGGTTTTTGTCTTGACTCGCTTCACTTGCCTGGACAGATTCTGAACCTGCTAGCGGCCCGCACTGGCCAGCTATAAACGCTCACACTGACGCCTGTCGCGTAGCGAAACCGAAGTGGTGTGAGCAACTTACACGAACCGACAAAATGTGGCGCTGCCTTACGACAAAACATCTGTGATTCGCACCCCTAGCGCTAGCCGAAGGTGATCCGCACAACATCTTCAAGTAAAATGCCCGCGCACGACTGGAAATGTTACTGGGATGTGCAAGTTCTGTTGTCCCAGGTGAAGTATAACCAAGTGTACCGCGTGCGGTTACTACTGTCTATTCATTGTTGAATGGCGGCTAAAAGCAAGGAACCCAGGGAATGGGTTTGTTTTAGACGGAAAATAAAGTTATTGTTTATAATAAAGCCGCCCGTCCAATTCCTTACAACGACACAGCACGCCAATAAGTATAAGCCCAACAGTTAATAGACATCGCGGTGAAATACCTGTAAAAATGTAACACTTTCAACGCATATACCAACCAAGTAATTCCGGAATAAAATGCTGTCCCAGAGGGATTCGTTAGACCCTCAGAGAGACAAACGCCACTCGCTCGGGAGAATAATGGAAGGCAATCCCATTAATCAGGGATCAACCAGTGGTGAAATCCCATAGGAACGCAATGAGGGTCAAGCTCACTACCATTCTCTCAGAAATCCATAATAGTAGCCAGAGTAACCAAAGAAGGAAAATGATCAAATATCTCGACATTATATAAGTGCCGTTTAATCAAGTGGTCAGAAGATAGAAAAACCATTTTGCCATTGTACGATTTGGCAACGGAAGACAACCAAATTAAAGACCAGGAGATATGAGAGAGATGAAATGACGGTAGATACCGATCGTGGGAGGCTAAAATGTAGGGTAAACTCGGGAAACGTTGGAAAGGTAAGTGGAGCAATGCAAAAGCGGTGAAAAATAAAAGAAGGCGAACGCGTGTGCACAAAAATTTGGGCAGAGAATAATATACAATTAAGTTGAGGGTTATTTTGGAGTACACGTTGTGTGAATCGATTGGGAAGCGCAAAATCAATGCTGGCGTCAATTCCCATTGAAGCAAACCATGGGACGTTGTGGACGAGGACCCTAGCTGACGCAAAGCAAAAGAAAAGTCTGCACTACTATAACGTGTTTAGATTATTTTCGCATCTCTTCAGATAGGGTTTGTGGGCATCGAACCCAGGACCATTGGGTTTTTAGATGGGACCGCCATTCTTAAGCCACCGGGTTACGAAGGGCAACACTTGGTACAGCGGTTTAATGAACGATGCTGGGGGTCAATGCTAAGTACACGTTGAGTGGATGGGCCGCGAGGTGCAATCTCAATGTTGGCCGCGATTCGCATTTAAGTGAACCTTGGTCTCTCGATCAAAGGAACCATAGCTGATGGTGACACACTTGTACCGAGCGGTCACAAAAACTGTCCTCCTGCGTTATTCGCCTCCAAATCTTTGGATTTATTCTCACAGAGACCTACGTGCCATCATTCGATTTGGCTCCGCGAGCTCCTCCTACCACTGTTCAGCTATTGGATCTATCATTCACGGATCACCAGCAAACTGTGCTCTTGCAACTTCGAAGTCAACCGTATCTGAACCTTATCGGAGGTTTGATTTTTCCTCTCCTCGCATAAAACTCTTGTGGTCTTATTTTAAAGATCTTTTTGAGAGTCACCCGATCACTTTACTACCATTCCTTCAAGTCGCTCTACAAAGCGATAGTTGTCTATTTGATCTGCCCTTGGAACTGCCACTGTCATCATTAGACAGTATTTTCCAAGTCACATTGCTTTGCTTCAGCCCCGCGTCGATCGCTGTCTACCCTCCACCGGCTGGATCGATAGCACGCACCTCGCCTATCTACCCTAAAGAACGCGTGACTCATCTGGCCGCGACACGCCTGGATCCGCTGACCTCAAACCAGCGCCGATCGCCAAGCAACGGTGCGTCAGTATCTCTATCCTCTTCCTACCCCAGAAACATAAATTGGGTGTTCCATGTCCTTATACACTGCCTACTATGGTGCCTTTCTGCTTTTTTACACTTTATATTATCCCTTAGCATGGTTCATTACTTCCATGTGTTAAGCGTTGCCCTTCTTGACCTGGTGGCTTAGGGCTATCTCTCGAAACTAACATGCTAATGGTCCCGGGTTCGATGCCTGCTAACGTTATCCGACGAGATATAAGCTCATCGAAACGCTCGATGTTAGTGCAGATTTTCTGAGCAGTGTACTGGCAATTTCTTGTGGTATCAGATACGTTCCTCATGATGGAAAGACCAAGGTACACTTCAAGTTGAATCTCGGTCAACCTTGAAACTACTTTGCGCAATCCATCCACACAACGTGTACTTCAAAATGACCCTCGGTTCAATAAACCGTTGTGCCAATCGTTGATACCCTTGACCTGTTGGCTTGGGGATAGCGGTCCCAACTAACATCCCTATGGTCCCAGGTTCAATGCATGTTTCCTCTTTCAGATCAGATATTATCACATCAAAACTCGTCATAGTAGTTCATTGTTTTCTGGCTTGCGGCACACCGGAGAAATAGTTTAAAGTGGACTAATTTTATGTCTGTCATTTGAACAATCATTCTTTCCGCTGGATGTGCCGAAACTCTTCGATTATCACATTCGCACTAAGCATTCTTTACTGGACAAACTTTTATTCTACGATGTGAAATCGATGAAAAGTGCAGCATATTTAGCCATCCAAACTCCTCGATATAAATTGCATGTTCAGGACCATAACTATCGATCCTTCTGAGTACATGAGTTTTTTTCATTTGTTTCGGTTAATTAAACGGCGAATTATTCACACGAATTGGCCAATCTGTCCACTAATTAAGTCTGTCACACCCGCCTCCCATTTGCTGTCTCGCTGACGCGGTTGGTTCACCTGCTCACTTTGATCTGATACCACCATAACATTCTTCAAGCGCGTTCAACGATGAACACGCCCACATAGGAGATATGTATCCCAGCCAATAGAGGCGCTACCCACGAAATGCGAATGATGACACAGGGTGGTACGCTAGACGCATAGGTCGTTTCAGGAGTAAGATGATGATAAGCCTAGCACTGGATAAGTCGCCCATTAGGAATACGTCGTTTTGGATGGTACCAAGGATAGGGCATCTACACAGACAGAAGCGTATCCGACCCATTACTACCTTTGCCTGTCGCACGTCATGTTGCCAGAACAAGGGAACAGTAATCCGAGTGTTCCACTGGAGTGGGAGCAGCACTGGTAAGCAGGAATCCAACGGTGTGTACGAGTTGTACTACCCGGAGCGTAATCTCACAAAAAGATCTTTGTGGTGCACAGTATGCATCCGATTACGTGTTAACTGGTCCTGCAGTACGGAAGGAATGTTTCACCGACCCTGGTGGTCAAAGGTAAACGGACAGTAAGCATAATCAGGACACCACACAGTGCGTCCAATGCAACTGAAGAAGCAATGTTGTACATCCACGAGTTATCGAAAGTAGTATCACGCCGTCTTGAAGGTGTGCTAAGATCGAAAAGATGCGTATCATGCTAGCACGTACCTCTACCGGTTAAAATTAAAGAAAAGAGAGCCAACGAGGTAAATTAACCATAGCCATGTCCAGTGGCTAGCTGGTAACAGGGAGAGTCGATAATGCGATAGCATCTACTTATGATGAAATACTTGGCCGCCAGCTTATCCGCATAAATTTACCACATACGCTTCGGTAGCTTGCGTGAGTAGTTCGTAGGCCTGCTCATCGCTTACCCCATGGCGTTCACTGTGGGTGCGTAAGTCATAACTAAAAAGAAACAAAATTGTCAACGAACGAATTAGGTTCTAAGAATAAAGGTGCTAATTAGAGCGTTGGTCATGGTCGAGTGCCGATGACTCTGGGCATGGAGGGTGTACTGACCAATTGCACACCTAGTAGGAAACCCTTTTTCTTGGAGAAAGAACGCGCACTCAATGACGAGCGATAGGAAGCAAAATGGCAAGTTTAACAGTCATATCGCGAAGAACTTTCCTGCTGATTTCGGAATTACAATCTGGTTTTTCTCTTTCCACAATGTTCTGGGGACCGAACGCCACCACAATGAACAATGAATAATAATTTATAGAAGGTAAAAAAGCAGGTGCTTGACATGTCCCTTAGGATGGTTAGAGTGAGAAAAGATAAATCAAGAGATAATGGAATCGTCGGTTCGGGGGATTACAGACTTATCCGTACTGCCGTATAAAGGGAGTATGAAATTAGAATGTGCGCACACAACGCAATAAGGGGAGTGGATTTTGACCACGTAATAGGGGAGAAAAAATTAAAAAGATAGCAAGGACAAAGCTTACTCGTGTGCATCTATCTCGGGTCGACGGGATACAGAAAGCCAGTTTCCACAGTAGTAGCCTTTAGTAACTTGTGTGCAAGGAGTTTGGAGTGACTCATTCTCGAGTATGATTATGGCACCGTCCACTGTCTCTTGCCCATTAGTGCCAGCATCTGGTGGTCATGGGCTATAGCACGTAGTGTAAATGTGACAGAGATTCGTCAAGGCGTTTTTGAAATGGGATAGGGTGGGAGAATTAATTACGTGTTCCGGGAGGGTGTTCCAAGGCTGTGACACTTGAAGGGAGAAATGTTTCACAGACATTACAGTCGGCTGTACTGTGTGACCAGCTTAAACTGGTGACCTCTTAGCGGTGTGTTTTGACTGAGTATAAGAAGGAATGGCGTGGGTGGTTGGGGTTCCTCAGGATCTGGTGCACCATTACGAGATCGCCTCTTAGACTCCTATAATGTCTACTGTATATTGTGAGAGTCATTAACCTCAGTGGGTAGAGGAGGCTGCTCAAACCACTGACGCTCTCCGTTGCCCTACGTTGTGCAATATCGAGCGCGGTGCGATGGTGCTTCAGCCAGGGTTGCCACGCTTGAATTGCGTATTCCGCGTGCGGCCTCACGTACTGATTAACCATTGTTGGAAAGACTGAAGGGTCACACTTCCCGAAAGCTCTGCGAAGAAGACCGAGGTACTGGTTTGCTTTGTTAGGTGCCTTTGCATTCTGCCAAAAACAACTGAGGACATCTTGAACTAGAACGCAGAGATCGCACTCGTGAATAGCCCGCTGTAGAATTTGTGGTTCTAGGCGGTACTTGTGCATACTTTTGCCGTATGCTGAGAATTTGTACTTGGTGACGTTGAAACGCAGCATTTTCTCGGTGGACCATGTGTACTCTTTGTCCAGGTCCTCCTGTAACGCTGTGTGATCCTCCACTGCAGCTATAGTACGCCATCCATTTAGATCATCAGCAAATAGCAAATAGTTAGAATATAGCACGCTCGCGTGATCATTTATGAAAACCAGGAACAGGTGGAGTCCAAGTACCCAGCATTGAATTACGCCGACTGAACTTCGATGGATTCCGATAAGTTGCTTCGAAGCCTCACATTCAGGTGACGATACACGAGAAAGTTTCCTATCCAGTCCAGGACAGGATCACCGATTCCATATTTCTGGAGTTTGTGGAGCAAAATGCGATGGTCTAGACGGTCGAATGCCTTTGAAAAATCCAAGTAGGCCGCGTCATCTCCTACACCGGCGTCCACAGATTTCGTCCAGCTTGCACGAACAATCAACAGATTAGTGGTACAGGAGCGATTTCGGCGAAATCCACGCTGCTCCGGAACGAGAATTTTGTTGTTCTCCAGGTACTCCATCAAAGCTACAGCTACAGTGGACTTCATAACCTTGGTGATCACAGGAAGTAGTGTTATCGGGCGATAAGTTATTGGTTCAGCACGGCCGCCACTTTGTAGTTTGGCGTGAGGATTCCGTGCTTTCACATCGTGGGGCGGTGCGTCTCTTTCAGACGTCGTCGAAAGAAAGTTGCTAATGACGCAACCAAACTCATGGCAGCAAATTTCGACGCCTTCGGACGAATGCTGTCCGCACCCTAGGAGCTGAACGCAAGCAGAGACGTTAGCCTCTTCAGTACAGCTGCAGAGGTAAACGATATGTGATTAAGCCCTGATGGCGGCATTATCTGCTTCGGCAGGATGTATGACGATTGCATGCTTTGGAAAGTGCGGCCAAGTTTTTCTCCAAGTACCTTGGCCGCCTTTTGTGCGGTTTGGGCGAATCCGCATGCTGTGTGCCGAGCAGGAATACCGCGCTTAACAAGCAAGCCCAGAGCACTATACGATCAACACCACAGCTAAGAACCATCAATTATCGACATTCCGTATCCAGAACGACGCGGGAGTAGAGACAGAGGGTGTATTGCCAAAGCAAGTCGCAAACTGACAACTTGCAAACCCATACATATATGCAGCGTGTTCCCTTCCCACGAGGCACTTTGGCTGAAGATTTGGGAGACAGGCCCTTCCATGTGCCTTACGAGCTGGAGACTTGAACCAATCCCTCCATGTTTTCATCTGTTACCTCCGCTTCCCTATATCCGACGCTGTGCAGCCACGAGTCGTTAGAAAGCTCGAGATTTGATTTCCCGTGACTGCAGCATTAAGTTTGCGTTCAGTCCCGTAGGCTTCGCTAGTGGCGTATTGGTCTGATTCACTGCGTTCACGATAACTATCTCCTCCTTTGTGCTCTACACGGACCCGTTACCAGGCATGGCTCTTAATCCTCTTTCGTATCAATGCGCATGACTCGCACTGCTATGTCTCGTCTCATCCATTGCGCCCGTTGATAATTCGTTACTATCACGTTTTTGTTGTCTTGCCGGTTCAGGAGTAGTCGTCGGGTTCCACCTCACTACAATTCAGCAATTCATTTTCCGTTTGTGACGACGTTTTCTCATATTACCAATTCGCTCGCTTTTAATTAATGGCATTCATCTTTCACTGATGGCCCAAAGGTCAAGTTGCTCCACTAGGCATTGCTTATCATGCTAATTTAAAATCGGTGTTCAGTGATCGTTGTGTGTAATCACTACTGGGTTGCTCTTTAATTGTTTGGTCTGTGCAATATAATGCTTATTGCGAATGGTCTGCTTTTTGTCCTTATCCTTTATTATCACCACTCGGCGTTAAGATGGTGTGCACCAGTCTGTCTATCCATTACCCACTCACGAGTGTTTGGCTTCACTTATTTGAGCGATGCTCCGTACACTATTTGGTCAAACTACACACTTGCACGAGGCCAGGTAGACGTGTTCTGTTGTCTTGCGTCGTTCGGCTAAGAGGCATTATTACGTTACGGGTTAGTGTTAGTTCCGCGTGTGTGGAGTTTAATATTGGTGACGGCTTCTATACCTGTAATCATTCCTTATGAGTCAATGTATTCCACCGGATTCTTTTTGGAACGAAGCGGATTCCAAGCTCTCTCTTGCAATTTGGACTCGATGAAAGAGATCATTCTGTGACCGCGTTGAACTCTTCAGAATTACAACTCCTCACAACTATTACCGAACAACATTCTGTTACACTGCGGAGACAACAACTAGGTGCGGAGCATCAGAGGCATTTTGGTGTGCTACGGTTGAAAGAAAGCATTTCCTTATCACACTGGATGTAATTTCTGGATGGTCTTTGGGGCTTACAACATGTGTTTAATGCACGACTAAATTTTTCCAAACTATGACAGGGAGACGAAGAAAAGATTGACGAAGTTATAACCCGCATACAACAATCCCGTCTGATTGACATTATAATGAGATTCTGTCCACGAAATTTGTAGAGGTCCTGGCTATACGATATCTTCTAGTTGGCATTCGAGACAACAAGGACCGAGGACGCCTACTTTTATTAGATGAGAGTAAGCTTACTTGGGAAGCCGCATGTAAATTAGTGAGGCAAATAGAAAATGTGGCTCAACAAATAATTCATTACCAAGTTGAGCATCATTCAGATAAAATCCACTTTGTCAAACCACGATTGTCACCTAACAACAAATGCTGCTTTATGTGCTACAGGCGTGGAGAAAGACTTGAAAGAGTTACTGATTGTAGACAACAAACGATCCACTCGGCACAAGTGCGTCAAGGTCGGAACTCTTGCGCGTGTTTGCCACCCAACAGTCCTTTCACCAAATACTGTACTGACAGGAGAGAATGACACTGAGCCCATATCTTACTTGATTTCACATACTATCACCTCACATATGCCGGAATATCTCCATACACTGCAGAAGTTGAGATTGAAGGTCAACCTGTGCTCCTTAAAATCGATATGGGGGCCTCGGTTACGTTAGCCAACAATCGTACATTGCCCGGACTGCCGCTGGTCCCGCCACTGTCTACTTTAGGTCCTATTACTGGTAAATTGCTCAATGTACTGAGGATGTGTGAAGTAAAGGTTAACCGTGGAGCCAACACTTTTACCCTTGTCTTAATTGTTGTTAACACAGGTGGTTCGAAGTTACTTGGTAAAAACTGACCAAAACATATGCCGGAACTACTTCAAATCGCCAAAAAAGTGGACCATATTCTAGAGATATTATGATTTGGCGGCATCCGTATCCGGATTTGCCTGTCACTGGGACGTCCATGGGGACAGTCACAGGACGCCTGCGCCTACAAAGGGGACCATGGGTGGCTTGCGCTGCACCAACCATAGTTCCATCCACACCTCATATCCGGTGTAAACCCGAAGGAATAAGACCGGGAATCATGCGGATGGGAGCCACGTTTCATCGACGGAGCCGGCCCACACTCCTTCAACAAGCAGAACGGAAGCATTCCGGCCTAATTGGGAACTCATACACAACAGATGTACACGAGGTGGTGGCTGGACCGTAGCCCGTTCCACACAGGATGGAACCACTCTTTAAGCCTAGCACCGTCACGACGACGGTGCACCCCGTCCCCACTAGCAACGACCAACTGTCTCCTGGAGCCAGTATGGAAGTGGTAGTGGCTAATAGACAGGTAGGCACCTTGTCAACATTCATATCAAGCGTATCCACACAGGGGAGCTCAAACAACACCTACTTCTGAAATGCAAGATTACTCATCACGCGGGCAAACGTACCACATACGCCGCCCTATTGGTCTGGATTAGTAAATTGAACGGGAACATACTCATGGTGTTTCTATTCCGCATACAATTGTGCCTTCTCCGGCACCTGAGAAACCGCCCTTTTGAGCATTCCACGGCATTCGCATCGATCAAATTTGCCTTGGATTCGTAACACCTGAAATCAACATGAGTTTGTCATAAACTCACCTTCTTCATGTTCTGGTAATGTTATTTTCGGTTTGCTCGAATGTCGTGTTACTGCACTAAGTTAGCCGTACAAAAGCGGTATGAGTATCCTCGTCGAATTCAATCGGTATACATATATACATAGATTGGCGTCACCCGTGTCCAATGGCAGTTCGAATACAACATAGGCACATGCATTTATCCAAACTTAAGTGTGAGCAGCTGTCACAAACTGGACAGAGACACATTAGACATCGTTATCAATGGTACGACAAATGTGTATGGGTTTCGTTTGGAGGTCAGGCTAACAACCACTTTTGCAGGTATGAGAATAACTACCCAATACGAACGATTGGTGTTTTCTTCCACATTTAGACGTGACTGCCTTAAATCGTGGGCATCCATATTTGAAGGAATCCGATGTAGCAATAGTGAAGCAACTGCTAGGTGGAATGATGACTAAACTACTGGCACAGTGAAATAGTGTGCACTTAGGTGTTGCCCTCTACATGTACAGTACGAATGAGCTCATGGATGGACTGAACCATTATTCTGCGATGCACTGGCTCTCTAAGCGTCATGCTAGTTAGCACTGAGCAGCTGGTCAAGCTATGGTTATGGTGAGTAATACCATGGATTTCACATAGTGATGTAAATCGCTGCCGAATATTACTATGAAGAGGAAGATGCCATAGCTCACTGTCTCGGTATTTAACCATACTAGACTCCGCTTGAGAAGGTAGCAAGTATAGGATAGCATAGGTCATGATGAGAACAATATCGTAATGCGCAACACATGTGAAGTCATCGCGAAATACAGCCGTTCTAGGCAGGCGCAATAAAGATACCACATTGCACCAAGTCCGTAGTTACTCATTTTAGAATGCAACTGTACCCAAGCGCGACTTACATGCGGCATGTAGAATAAGGATGCTATCAAAAAAATGACGGAGTTGGCGTAAGCAAGTTTCAAAATTAGCAGGGAAATGGTTCGATTATGTCCACTGCAGTCTATCCGTAACATGAGGTAAAACCAGAACCCGTTATACTCTTCTGTTGTCCAAGGTGAGCGAGAATCAACAGGGAGGTAGAACCACCAGGCAGTCTGTCATGTGTTACTATTTATTTCCCCTTGGTCATTTCTTCGGACCGCTAGCATATCTTGACCAATCCATCAGTGTCTAGAATACTACCTATGCCCATGCATTTCGATTCGGATACCACAACCTATTGCCGCTGTTCCGGAAATCAACCTAGATGAGTTGTCTGAATCTCAGTGCGTTTACCTGAAGGCGGCCGCAGTACAATGGGGCGTATAGAGATACTTGAGATGGGATACATTGACTTCATATTGCAACCCCTAATAAGTCTTGGTGTCACACGAGAAGGAATGTTATAAGATCCATCTGTCATGTGGGAATGAATCGAGACACGAACAGATGTTAGCGCGTTTTGTACTTTATCCGAGTGCCATTTAGACATCCAGTCAGCAGATCATGGTGTTACGCGAGTGAAGATGCCATCAGTCCGTCAGGCTGAATTGTGGTGCTTATAACTGTTTCTAAATGGCTTCCACTTAGTCCTTCAACGTGAGATATCAGTTGACGTACCAAAGGTCCTTGGTTCGAGTGACAGTACCTGCAATGTTGCAAACGGGCATCTGTTCACACTTGTGTATGGACTACCCCAAACTGAGAGATATTATACCACATCGGTTACGACATTTGTGCTGGAGGAGCTGCACGAACCTCACCCAGGTATCACTATAATCAAAAGGCTCGTGCGGTTTATGTGTGGTGGTCCGGTATTAATAGTGACATAGAATAACCAGACACAGAGAATCATTGACTGAATCACGGAGAATGCTGATCTTTAGCAATCCGAGAATTCCAATTTATTAGAATCAATCAAGAGAGGCGGAATCTGAGTAAAGTATACACAACTAAATGTTTTATCATTAGGCCCTAAGTTTCGCATTCCTTGCAAAATGTTGATCAGGCTGCCTTAGAGGTGCAATTTGAGAGCATAATAGCGCAGGCGCGCGATTTGTCATCAAATTCGCCAGAGAAAGTTGAGAACATGTGATCCGGCTTAGCAAACACCTGGCATGCTTACATTAAGGCTAGACTAGCTAGAAGTGGTATTCTTACAAGTGAACATATGCAGTCACTAAGAGAGTTATGGTTAAACAAAGAGTTAATCATCTCTAATCCCGATAAAGGTTCTGGTATACTTTTGATGGGTGGAACCGATTATGTCAGTAACTTGAAACGTATTCTTAGTGATAAACGTAAGTTTCAAAATCCAACAGTATAAAATGAGAACACAGAAGAGCTAGAAATACAATTGACCGACTTGCTTCGACGAAGGATGAAAGCGAATGTTATCACAAAGTGCGAATCAGAAAAGCTGAGACCTTCAGGCGGACATCTACCACAGTTGTACGGCCTCCTAAAGTTTACAAGGAGGGCGCACCAATGCGTCCCATACTGGACATGGTTAGCTATCCGCAATATTTGATAACTCAATGGATGGTTGATAAGCTGGAACCGCTGCGTAAAACGGTCTGCACTTACCGTTTGAAAGACACTTTCGAGTTCGTTGAGAAAATAAGGGGCGTGAAGCTTAACAACAAATGGGTGTCATTATTAGGAGAATAGCTATTAGACATACATTTCTTGTGAACAAGCTTAATAGCCATTCTTTATTCTTCCCATTTTCTACTTCTTGACTGTTGTTTAAACGCTGTACTGGGTTAGCCCGATTGGTCCACACACGTCATTGTTAATGGACGTTTTTCGTCGTGTCTTTTTCAGCAGTGCCATTTGCAAGAACACATGCCATGGGATTTTCTCCTCATCACTGTTCTACTTGGTTATGTTAAAGGAATATTTAATTGTCACACGATTATTGTACTAGTTTTTAATTTTTGGGCCTGAACTTCTTATTCCAGTTTGTTTCGTGACTTTTGTTTAAACGCTAAATTTCATTATTCTGATTGGCCAGTGCCCGTCACTGTAAACGGATGTTCGCTTTACGCTTGGAGTCCCATGATACTATGTTTAAGGACATATGTGATTCGCTCTTGAGTACACGGTTGCTTATTCGCCCGTTGCACCTGACCTTTTTCCTTCTGTTGGTCGGCTCAAGTATAATTTAGTAGCTTCCCTTCATTTTGCCTTTAAAACTATGTAAGCAACTGTGATTTCAGGTATACAAGTCATTTTCTGGCTCGTCTTTGGACTTCTTCTTGCGGTTGTGGGGGGCTACTCAACAGTCATCATTTGATGCGCAGTCGTTGTTTACGAATATTCCGTTTTTGGAAACAGTGGAACATGTTTGCGAACCAGTACGGCAACTGAACGTACCTATAATCCCCCGGAAAACTTTCTGAAGGTAATGTTACTCAGATGCACCTTAAACGTGCAGTTCACATTCAACGAGAAGATGTATAATCAAATTGATGGAGTTGACAAAGGATCACCACTGAGACCCTTTCTAGCAGATGCCCTTATGGCAAAATGGGAGCATAAGGTATTAAGAACGCACACCTTCGAAGTAGAGAGGTATATACTTCATGTAGACGACACATTTACAGTCTGCAAATCGAAAGCGCACGCTGTGAAACTGTTGGAACCCTTTAATGATGCACATCAGAACCTACAATTCACATGTAAGCAGGAGTCTAGAAACCGACTACCGTCCCTGGACGTTGATATAATCAGAAACGCCAGTGGATCCTGCAGCAGAGCAGTACATGGAAAACCAAGTCGGGCTGGACAGTACACAAACATCTATAGTGAAGTACCCTTACAGTACAAAGGAAATCTATTCGCACTCTTGCCTTCCGGGCATACAGAAATTGTACACCGAGTGAAATCACCAAAGGATTGCAGAGGATCGGTGATGTGTTAAGAGCGAATGCATATCCAGATAACTTCACCTTCAAACATTTGAAAGAATGCAAGATAAAACGACCAAGGATGAAGATACCCGAGAAAGAAGTAATGGTGCGTTTACCTTTCAAAGGCGACAGTACGGCTAATGTCATGTCTGAACACCGGAAAGAAGCTGTTGAAGACTTATTTCGCGGCTCGCCTATACATATTATTTTGCAACAAGCCATTATCTACAAAAGCTTTGAAAGACAGTCTGCCTCCGGTGACTCGAGCGATGCTTGTTTATGTTTACTCGTGCCCCTGTGGCGCACGACACATTGATCCTACTACTAGGCGCCTATCTCATAGTGTTCGCGAACACGTTCCGAGGAGGTTTTACAAAGGTGAAACGAGGTCTATTATCAGTTCCATCTTGTCCTACCTTCTAGAGTGCGGTAATGCAGGGACGAGAAACGATTTCAGAGTCCTCTATACTATACCAGAACATTTCTCGCGCGGATTCCTGAAGTATCTCCTGTCTATTGCGGAAGCTATCTACATCCGCCAACTCAAGCCAGAATTGTGCCTACAAAAGCAGTTTGTACGTCCTTTACATCTACCGTGGTCTACAACTTCTGCTGTACATTTCCCTTGCACATAATTTCCCACCCTGAAAGACCCCGTGATTTATTGATTTGTTCCTGTTGGAATTAAACATTCTGATCAATACGCAACCCAACGCGGCACATTTAGCATTTTGTCGTCATCATGTAATGTTTGAGTCGGATGAGAAATACCGAAAAGAATTCTTTACTCAGATTCTGCCTCCCTTGATTCATTCTAATAAACGGGAATTTGTGGATTGTTGAAAATCAGCATTCCCCGTGGTTCACTCAAGCTGTTGGATGAGTATCTGAAATTCAGTGTTCGATATGAACAGGATGAGCTCGAATTGAGGTTCTTCAACGAGTGCTTACAGTCATGCCGGTATCCAAAACACTTTTGGAGAGAAATAAGCCGAATATGCACAATTTGAGAAAAAACACGATCACACGAAATTATCGGAGCTAGAAAGACTCAGCTCACAGCGGATGCATACCGTCATAGGTGTATCGGAATAGTTTTGAAGGACTTTTGAAGCATAAGTAGAACAGGTTAAAAAGCAACGGTGTGTACAGAAAAGAAAGAAGTAGCTTGACTCACCAAATCATCATCATCATCATTACACGTTAGCTGGAGGTGGAAAACACCTCAGCTATTGTACCGCAATACAAAAGACAAGAAAAGGAAACCAAACAGTGGCACTCCCGCTGAGTCCGCAGTAACGGATGGACATCGTTCCGGAGAGCTAACAGCTGGCTGCCCGTAAAAGAGAGTCATATTAGGCCCAACAATTGAGAACGTGATTGGAGGGGATGCTAAACAGGAGGGGGTGGACAAAGGAACTCACAACACAAACGGCATTGGGGTCGGCTCCAAGCCATATCAGCAAGTGTGTCCAACCAAACGTGTTCACCATCCTTAGGACCCCAGCCAGGCAGTCGGGATGCACCAACCGACGCCAACTTCGAAGTGAAGGTTTTCATTTCTCTCGACCAAGTCATCACTTGGCCTCCCCTCGTCGTCTTCCAACCACACCCACAACACGCAAACAAAGCACGTCGCGGGAGTCGGTGTGCTGGCATGCGCAACACGTGGCCCAGCCATCGGAGCCTGGTGTGTGATATAATGGTGCTGAGCGGTTCACTCGCACTTCCTGCACAAAGTACGCGACGTCAAACACGCTCATTGCTCACGCGGTGTTCGCACCAGACATGACCTAAGCTGTGAAGGCAGCGATGATCGAATTTGACGAGCCTCTTCATGTCTGTCGACCTGATGGGCCAGGTTTCACTGCCTTATAGGAGAGTTGAACGGACGGCTGCATTGTAAACTCTGACCTTGAGGGGGACAGTAGTTTCGCGTCTGCGCCACAGGTGGCGGAGATTGGCAAAAGCACCTCGAGCTTTTGCTATAAGGTTCGTAACCTCATCTTCAATCCTACGAGTGCTAATATAGCTGCCCAGGTACTTGAATTTCTGAATGACTTCTAGCAGATCACCACCAAGCGTTAGCGCAGGGTTGAGTCCCTGCCAATCTCGGCGAAGTAATTTGCATTTCGATGAATCAAATAATAGCCCAATACGATTGACAGCCAGTGCTAATCGGTTCAGTGCTGTTTGGCATGTATGGGAACTGTCACAGATTAGGGCAATGTCGTCCGCATACTCCAAGTCAAAAAGTCGCTCACCAGGAAGTAGCTCCACACCTTTTAGGTCGTGTCCAGCGAACGCTGTTTCCATGACTTCATCAATAGCGAAGTTGAAGAGGAAAGGTGACAGCGGGCATCCTTGTCTCACACCGATGGTGATACTGAAGGGTGGCGAGAGTTTGCCATAAACCCTCACCCTGTCCGAACTATGTGCGTACAGCGCTTTGATAATGTTTACATATTTATCAGGCACACCTTTCCTCAGCAGACAGTCCCAAAGTGCACATCGATCGACTGAGTCGAAGGCACCTTTTAGGTCAAGAAACACGACGACGGTTGGTCGCCAATAAACATGGCGGTGCTCCCACCATTGACGCAATGTGAAGATGTGGTCGATGCAGGCTCGACATCGACGAAGTCCGGCATGCTCTTCACGAATCCGGCTTTCACGAGTGCCAGTCAGTCTGTGAAGAATGACAGGCACAAGCAATTTAGAGGCAATCGAAATCAGACTGATCCCTATATGATTGCCGCAATCTAAAGGGGGAGCCACCCTTGAAAATTGGGACAATGACGGAGCGGTTCCAGTCTGTCGGGACTGTCTCCTGCTTCCAAAGTTTTACTAGCAACTCGTGTAGATCATCTACTAGAGCAGGTCCCCCGAATTTGAAGAGGGCTGGGGGAATTCTATCTGCCCCTACGGCCTTATGCAATTTCAACAGTCTGATCTCAAGTTCGACTTCTGCGCGTGAGGGTGGATCCAAGGAGACGGCTCAAGGAGAAGGGCGCTCAATGCCCGAAGAAGAAAGCGATAACTCAGCTTGGTTAAATTGCCTAGCAACGTGTCCAACCCAACGCTCCAAGCGTTTTGACAGGCTGTGGATCGGCTGCCCGCTCTCATCGCGTATGGTCTAGCTAACACCAGGTCAGGATGAGAGCATGACGCTTTGCGGTATTTCTTCAGACTAACGCGCCGTTTTTCCCTGAGATTTTTGTGTGCCTCATTATATTCGCTTCCAGCCAGAATACATCAGTGAGCATCCAGAAGTTTCAGAGAATATGTAGAGACCCAATGTTCAGTTTGGCAATTTGATTTGCCACATGAGGACATGCCTACTGATAGTTAGGTTTGATGAATATGCGACCAGTGATCTTCGACGGTGTTTAGTGGGCGCTTACTCAGCCCAGTTTTCAGCGCACTTTGATTCGCATTCAGAGCATCTGGCTTCGCCAGCTGGCTGGTGTCAATCCGTTCACATCGACGTTGCGGACTTCAACCGAAACACCCCCGGAGGTCGGTGCAACCAAGTAAGTGGTCAGAGTCCACGCTCATGCTCTAGATCGAGCGACAGTTTTGGACACAGTCTCTCCAGCAGTAACTGATCGGGATATGATCGATTTGTTTTCATGGCTGGCCCGAAGCTGGTGGCCGCGAAGTCGCACTTCTGCGGGTGCTGTGTGTCAGTGCTCGCGAGAAAGAGGCGAGCATCTTCACACAGCTGTAGTAATCGCTCACCATTATCATTACGGGAGCCTACACCATGTTGGGCGCCCAGATGAAGCTCATCAGAGGATAATTTTCTGACTTGGGCGTTTAGATCGCCAACCAACACCACAGTATCCGTGCTTCTTCTGTAACGAAGGAGCTCGTGAAGTTGCTGTTAGCAATCATCTTTTACCGAGTCAGTTAACCTTCCGATCAACCCTGCCAAGTCGCAATTTTTAAGGTTGGGTAAGTGTGAGCACAGCCGAACCTACACAGTGACTGATCAACCGCTGCATACCGCGTCTTTCGTGCGCGACCTCGATGTGCTCGCACGCTGCGACCTAAAGTCCAATGACAACACGAATAGGCTGTACCAAAACAGCCTTCGAATGCTTTGGGTGCTCAGGCACAGCTTCAGCACTTGGTCCGAAGAGATTGCCACTCGGCTCTTCGTCCCGATAATACGACCAATGCTAGAGTACGGCTCTCCCGCGTATTGCCCCAGCACTCGGGGCGAGGTAGAAAAGCTTGAACGGATGCAGCTTGTAGCCACTAGGCTAATTCTCAACTTACGATGTATGCCATATGAAGACCGATGTGGGAAACTAGGGCTGTACATCCTAGCATATCGTCGGCTGAGGGTTGACCTAATCATGACGCACCAGATATCGCATCTTAGTGATTACCCCATGTTGAGACAACTGCTTCATCTGCGCACACCAAGCGGCACGCGAAGACACCGGTACAAACTTATCGTACCGCAGTTGAAGCGGGTAGCTCACCAACTCTGTTTCGAACGTAGAGTGGTGAATACCTGGAACAACCTGCCGCAGCCGGTAATAGAGGCGAATGCAGTGGCCGAATTTAAGAAGCTTCTAGACAAACATTTCGGAGAGACAAAATATAAAGAGCGGAACGATAATTAATAGGTTTACGTCCAAGAGCGACAATTGATGCAGCTAAACAGAGTATGCTCTCCTCGCTGCTTCTGATCAGTATCAGTATCAGTGCTACAGTTTGTAGGGGCGTAGGACGCAATGACAAACAGCCACCGTTTGTCCCCGCGCGACTTCGTAGCATGGAATGAACCAGCTAATCTAACGGCGCACATTCTACTGTTTACTGGAATCCAATCAATCAGGGCAGCTTCAGCCCGGGGACTCAAAACAATGCCGACGCCAGCTTGACCGGTATTTGAAGCTGCATCATCGCCAGACAGGCGCAATGAGAATGTGCCGCCAGTGTCGCATGTGGGGGATCTCATGGTAAGCATGGAGCTAGAACCTTGCAGGCGGGTTTCTGATAAACAGCAAATATCGATCGATAGAGTCTCTAGTGTGCGGGCAAGTGCTGCCTGCTGGCCGACCTGCAGCAAAGTGCGCACGTTGAGGCATGTCAGACTTAGCCGGATACGAGGGCTCCAAAGGGAAACGGATGAACTGACGTTGTCCGCTTGGTTGAACATGGACTTGTCGACTGGATTGGAGCGAGGCCCTGCGATTGTGTGTGATTTGAAATTAGGAGACAAGCGACTATTGAAGTAAGCTGGGGGAGGGTCAAGAATTGGGGTATTGAAAATGGGGTGATATAAGTAAAGTAGGAGCAGGACGATAAGGATGAAGAAGCGCAAGAAGGGGTATGAAGACGGGAAGGCCTGAGCAGTAGCATCCATACCCCTATCCACCCTGCTCGATGCAGTAGATAGGGCGCCGTTTATTATCCTCTGCGACGGCCAGAGCATCAAGAAATTGTTGTAGGAAAGGTTCATTGTATTGCGTGGGCAGAATACTGTCAGGTTGCCCAGGCCTAAACAGGAGAACGATTAGGGTTCTCAACCAAAGCCTTTGGTTCGAAAACCTTACCGCAACGCAGAAGGTTTTGGCACTGGACTACAGAGCCCGTTTTATGAAATGAGGAGCCACCCCCATTCCAACCCCCAACCTGGAGGACCAGGAGGCTGAGTTTGTCTGGCCTCTAACCATTGACCAATCTGGTATGAGTGGCTCTGAAGGTGCAAGAAAAGCACCACCCAGCATAGCTCAATGGATCCCTGAGGCACACAAACCATCGCACCTCGGTAAGGTCCAGCCTCATTGCGATGGGCCCACTAAATAGACAAGTGCTGCAACTAAACTTTCCGAGTAACCCGGATCGGTACGTATGCAACCTTTCTAATATCGTGCTTAGCCCAACATAACTAGATGTTATATCATTAAACCCTAAGTTTTGCAATCCTTGCAAAAAAGGTTGTTCAGGTTGCATTAGAGGTGCAAGCTGAATGCTTAATAGCGCAGGCGCGAGACCTGTTACCAAATTCGCCAGGGAACGTTGAGAACCTGTGATCCAAATTAGTAAACACCTGTCATGATTACATTAAGGCTAGACCAGCCAGTAGTGGCATTCTTACATAAAGAAATGCCCACTGGTGTCACTGAGTCCATGGAAATGGCCCGACAAGCCATGAGAGCGCATACATGCGGGCTACTATGGTCCGCTTGATGACACGATGTTTCTTCTCATAGTCGATTCCTATACCAAATGGATTGAAGTATTTTCGCTGACATACGCCACTTCCGAGACAAACGTTTCCTGCATGCTAACATGCTTTAGCACATTCGGTATTCCGTAAACATCAGTGACCGTCAACGGCTCTGTACTCACTAGCCAACAGTCCTTTCAAAATAACGGCAAAAGACATGTGAAGACCACCTCTTACCACCCAGTCTCAAATGGACTAGCGGAAAGAGCATCCAGATAGAAAAAAGATTGCAGAAACATTCACCCGCTCAACTCCGAACGAATTTGGATACGTTTCTATTCGCTTACCGATACACCCCAACTGAAACGACAGGCATGAGTCTAGGCGAACTAATGTTCGGCCAAAGACTTAGGACGCGACTACACCTCCGTGTCGAGATGCGGTGAGACCAAGGAAAAAAGAGGTACTATCGAAAAGCATCGGATGGAGAACTTCGTGAGGACAAGCAAGTTTACGTCAAACTGCCCCACGAACCGACTTGGCAACTTGCGGAGTTACGCGAAATTGAAGGCCAGAGAGCGGAGGTTGCACTACCGGACGGCAAGGTGGTTATTTTTTGTCGAGTCACCAACTGTGATAGGTGCAGGCAAACTTTAACCTTTGTAGTGTACCGGAAGACAGCTCTGTCAGTATATTGCAACATTAGATTTTGCGTTTGTTTTAACCTTCAAAACGTCCACTTGGTTTACTGACTGCACATCCGTTGACACAAAGCGTTTTGGTGAGTAACTCGCTGCAGCGTTTTTCGCTCTGGCTGATTCGCTTTCTATTTTTGTAGCCTGCACAATATACGTTGGGTTCAGTCGCCTCGGAGTTCTATACTGTCTTGTATTTGACACCTCTTACGTGTCATTGCTTACCGACTATACCTTTTTACACGCATATTAGCGTACTGTACCAAGCTTCTAGCGTGGTTCATTTTCGAAATAGCGTGCGGTACTTTCAAGTTAGCGAGGCGGAGAACGCTGATTTGGCGTCCTTGACACTCTCATTGGTTATGGGACGTAAACCAATGGGACTTCGGTTAGAAGCTGCCAGCATACGCGACAGACAGTCCAATGAAAGTGGTCGAGCACCACCTTCCGTTCTGCCCTGATGCCCCTCTGAGTAAACCTCGATGATTGGTCTCCAACCTGAAATCGACCAATAGGTAAATTGTGATGCTTGTCAAAGGAGGAGATGCTAGCTACCACACTATCCAAAGCTTAAGACTTAACCAGTGTGGATAGACATACTAACCAGCACATGTAGCGGTCTATGGCGATCACTGGCAGCTACCTAATGGTGGCTTATTCAGCGGCCTAACCATGGTGGCGTAGACAGGCAACCATCTAACTCGAATTCCACAGTACAGCAATGGCTGGTAGGCGGTTAGACAATTGTGTGCGAATGTCATTGCAATGATCATGGGGGGACACAGTTCCCACAGAAGTTAGTAGACCAACCTGAAGCTGAGCAACGAAAATTCTAAGGTTGCTTAATTCGACAAAAGTTGATTTCGTCCGTTTGCTTGTGATTCAGGCGGGCTTGGAGGTGCGCAATATACTCGGAATCTTCTGCTGGTCTACCTATCATCATCATGGTGTCCAAGTGTCTGGATTGTGGTAAAGGTGTCACTACCCGCTCAAAGGCCGTTCAATGTTCTTTCTGCGACGGCTGGTTGCATATCACTTGTTGTGGTATCTCACCAAATTTTTATGAGTGTCTTCTGATGTATACAGCCTCCTCTGTTGGCATCTTTTGTGACTTGACTTACATTAGTCAACACCCAGCGGGCACATTCTGGTTTACCTGCTTTTACTCCCCGCTCTGCTAGTGCTCACTCCGATCCCCAACCTACTGTGTCCCAAAATTCGCCTTCTTCTTTCCCTTCTTCGTGTCCTGATTTTGTCACGCCAGTTCTTAAACAAATTTCTTCCCTACCCTCAGAGACACACATTTCTAGTGACCAGCCTAGTAAGCCCCTGCCCAAGACGTTTGCGACCGTCGTCAAAGAGAACACGGTGGCTGCTCCCTCAAGTCGGATTCCCGTGGTGCATAAATGTAAGCCTATAGCCAAGGCTGTAAAAGACAAAGCGTCACCTCCAAAGCGTGGGCTAAAATCGGTTCTTCATAGGATCGACCATTTGGAGAAACTGCTCCAGGACAAGCCGCCTTCCAAGCCACAGATCCCCGAGATCGCCAAAGTCCCTAACCGGGAACGTTGTCTCATCATAATGAACTCCCCGGAGTCGGATAAGACAACAGCAGCAGAGAGAATTTTGGATGACCAATTGGTTCTAAGACGTATGATCTCCCTACTGTTCGATGAGGGGGAACCGGGGATTAATATCGTCTCTGCTTTTCGACTTGGCAGAAAACAGGAAGATTCTTCCAAGGTGCGTCCCCTTAAGGTTGCATGTCAAACTGAAGATGAATGCCGTCGGATCCTTCGACGGACTTCGCGCCTCAAAGGGGAGCCCTTTCACGTGTTACGGGATCTATCCCCGGAAGACCGCGTTAAAATGAAGCTAGCAGTCGATGAATTAAGAACTCGCCGTGCGAACGGTGAAACCGATTTGCGTATTGAGGATTTTCGCGTGGTTCGGAAAGTACAGAGAACGCGCTGGAAGCCAGTTCTTGTCCTTCCCAGACATTAAGATCAACAACTGGATTGCACGTACTTTTTGCGAACGTGCGCAGTCTGCGTAATAAACTAGGTAAAGTTGTGCATCTTGCATCAGTACTTCTCCCGGACCTTATGGCGTTTACGGAGACATGGTTGTCCCCAGAAATCCCAGATCCCGAAGTATATATTCCTGGTTACAGTCTCTCCCGAGCTGATCGCATCGGTTTGAGATCGGGGGCGGCGTCATACTCTACTGGAAGGAAAACCTGAAGGTCCATGTAGTTGATGTTGTCTTGGGAAGTGATGACTGCTCCGAAGTGCTTTGGTGTCGTATTCACGATGGATGTAGATCTCTCCTTCTCGGTGTCTTCTACAGAGCTCCCCTGAGTTCTGGCGATCGTTTACTGGCCTCTCTAAAGAAGCATGGTGGAAACAAGGATTGTTTATTAGTGGGGGGCTTTAATGCCCCTAATGTTGATTGGGACCTTCTTCACTGTGATGCTGCACCCGCCTCCTCCGATTCCACGTTTCTGGAATCTGTTCTTGAAAGCAATTTAATTCAGCATGTCGCGGCACCTCCTCGCATTATCCCTGGTCAGACGCCGCACATACTCGATCTTGTGCTTTCGCCTGCGCCATCGGATGTTTCTGATTTGAATGTCTTACCACCAATCGGGAGGAGTGACCACTGCCTACTTCGCTTTCAATGGACCACACGGTTGGGCATTGACAACCACTGTGTCTATCGGCGGAATTTCTGGCGTGCTGCTCCAAACCGCTTGAAGAAGGCCGCTAGCGAGCAGGATTAGAGTCTCCCTCAGCACTTGGACGTCGATAATGTTTGGAGCCTTGTTTACTCGAAAATGTTGTCCATTATCGATGATGTGGTCCCCATATGAAAACGAAAACCATTTACTAGAGGTCTCCCCTGGATTGACCGAGAACTACGATCGCTCATGAATCAAAGACACAAACTTTATAATCGCTATAGGCTTTCGAGATTGGAAACTGATTATAGCAATTATAAATTGGTCCGGAACGTATGTACCTCGAAAAAACGTACGAAACGGCAGCAATACGAAGGTCATCTGGCTGAACATTCCAAGTCTATGCCGAAGCTGCTTTTCTCCTACTTGAAAAGGAGCACCAGAGCCGGAAGTGGAATACCGTCTTTGCATTCCCACGATCTTAATACCGTGCTCCACAACGATGCTTATAAAGCTAATTTTTTAGCTAGCCACTATTCATCGGTCTATACAACGCGGGTGCCGTCAGTTGATTATTTTTCATCCTTGCTCTCCGCTCTCAGCGATATGGACATAAATGTTACTGTGGTATACAAACTTTTGTGCGAGTTGGATCCCAACTCTTCCCCGGGACCTGATGGACTGCATCCTCTTTTCCTCAAGATTGTGGCCGAATATATCGCTGTTCCTATCTGGCACGTATGTCGGTGCTCACTTGAGGCCGGGCGTCTTCCGCTTGCCTGGAAAGCGGGTATAGTCAAGCCCATATACAAAGGAGGTAATCGGCAAGATCCTACGAATTATCGGCCCATTTGTCTAACATCTGTCGTCTGTAAGGTTATGGAGAGGATTCTTAAGCGAGCTCTCAACCTGCACTTCCAGAACCTCAAGATCATTTCAGCTGCGCAGCATGGGTTTTGTCCTTCGCGTTCATGTGTCACCAATCTTCTGGTAGCTCGAGAAAAGTGGGCTAAATCCATGGATGCTGGTAAGCGGCTAGATGTCGTATTTGTGGATTTTAGTAAAGCTTTTGACAAGGTTCCACACGAAATTTTGCTTAGCAAACTTCGCAGTATTGGTGTTTCAGGAAAAATCCTCTCTTGGCTCACTGATTTCCTGCATGACCGCGCTTTCCGTGTGCAAGTAAATGAGGCCTTTTCCTTCCCTGTAAATATGACCAGCGGTGTCCCGCAAGGCTCTGTTCTTGGCCCTGAACGTTTTAAAGTCTTTATTAATGATCTGGCATCTGTACTACGGGCAGATTGGTTGATTTACGCAGATGATTTGAAGCTATGGATGAAAGTCTCCTGTGTGGATGAAGTTGATGTACTACAAACAAGGCCCTATTTGCTTCATGGTTGGTCGATCAGGTGTCAATTACCCATAACTCACAATAAATGTTCCGTTCTTCCGATCCGTACCTCCGAACCATTTGGAATTTATCATATCGGTGGGTTTTTGCTGCCGAACTCTAATCGTGAGAGGGACCTCGGCGTCATTGTGACCCCAGACCTAAAATCGACCGAAGATACCTTGAGGAAAGTCGCTTCTGCTAACAGGTTGTTTTTCGCCATTCGACGACCCTTCTCTCGCTTGACTCCGGAGATCTTCAGGCTCCTGTTCACTTCTCATGTACGTCCGATTCTTGAGTATGGACTGCCCGCTGTTTATCCTCTTTCCAAATTTGAATGCAACTTGATTGAAAAAGTTCAACGGAGAGGATCTAAATCCGTTCTGGAATTACGAAACCTGCCTTACTCGCATCGTCTCCAGTGCTTGAACTTGTTCTCCCTAGCCTACCGTGGAGATCACGGGGATTTGAGTTTCATACGGCGTATCGTTAGAGGGGAACTTGGAGTTGAATTGCAGAAGTTCTTTCCATTCAATTCTTTCAGTTCGACTCGGGGTCACCATTGGAAATTGTTTAAACAAAGGAGACTTCGGGTCCGTTGTGATGTCACTCTGTCTACCAGAGTAGTGAACGAATGGAATAATCTACCTGTGTGTGTCGTTGATGCGCAGTCGGAGGAATGTTTCAAACATCAATTGGATTCTTACCTGTTGAGTAAACTCGGATCTTGTTGCTTCTTGTGTCAATGCAGCGGTTCCATTGGAACCGACTTGCAATGTCCACCTTGATCCCTGTGACGAACGGGAGGCGATGGAGCTGACAGGATTTTTCCTTCTGCTCTCTACATTCCAATGTTCCAAAAACG
>OX104070.1:15539986-15705066 GCA_944474145.2 Dicrocoelium dendriticum
TGGTAGTTAGGCGCTAGCTGCACAGAGACTGAAGACATAATGCAGATCTGGCGGAAACACTTGACTGTCTCTTGAACAACCGTTCAGAGATAGACTGGCCTACATTGAACGGCCTCAAGTAGCACGATGTGAAGGCGAATCTGGCGGACACGCCGGCACTGGATGAGACGCGAAGGGCAATTGCTCAGCTGCGAAACGGCAAGTGTGCCGGAGCCGACGGGATCCCGCCTGAAGTATTGAAACACGGCGGACCCGCGTTGTTGACTGCAATGCACCACTTGGTGCAACGTGTATGGATTGAGGAGGAGGTGCCTCCTGAACTGAAGGATGCCCTTGTGCTACCACTGTACGAGGGCAAAGGTAGCAAGCAATGTTGCACGAATTATCGTGGCATCAACTTGCTGAGTTGTGTAGGCAAGGTGATTGCCCGAATCCTGCTCAACTGCCTCGTCAGTCAGGTTGTGAAACCAACGCTGGCGGAAGAGCAATGTGGATTCCGTTCGGGTCGCAGCACTATAGATATGGTGTTTGCGGCTCGTCAGTTGCAAGAGAAGTGCATAGAACGACACCAGCCATTGTACTCGCTTTTTGTTGATTTCACCAAAGCATTTGATACGGTGAACCGCGAGGCATTGTGGTTGGTGTTGGGTAAGTTTGGTTGCCCGCGTAAGTTTGTAAGTTTAATTGAATGTTTGCACATTGGTATGCGAGCGAGGGTGCAGCTGAGTGGAGAGACCTCGGATGACTTTGCAGTTGTCTCTGGTGTGAAGCAAGACTGTGTCTTGGCTCCTGCAATATTTAATATATATCCATGCAATGTTGTCCTGTGCTTTTGATGCGGCTTGTGCTTACGGTGTTCGTGTGGAGCACCGTATTGATGGTGAGTTGCTGAACATCCATCGTTTCGGTGCGAGAACTCTAGTCTGTGAGACAACTATCCGTATGTTGCTGTTTGCTGGCGACTGTGCGTTGTTTTCACACAGCGCGGATGAGTTGCAGCACATGACTAGTGCTCTGGCTTCGACAGCGGCCAAATTCGGGCTCACCATCAACACAATCAAAACTGCCTGTCTCTTTCTGCTTTAACGGAGGTGCAATCTACAATATTGCCGCAAATCAGCATTGGTGCTGAAGTATTAGAAACCACCTCCCGTTTCAGCTACCTTGGGAGTGTGATGTCGACTGATCAGCAGCTGCACAGTGAGCTGCGTATTCGCGTGTCGAAGGCGGCAGCGGCATTCGGGAAGCTTGAGTACCGAGTGTGGAACAACCATCAGCTTACCATGATCATGAGCTGATGGTGTACAAATCCATGGTGCTGTCCGTTCTTCTATACGGCAGTGAAACGTGGACGATGTACCGTCGGGATGTGCGATATCTCGAGCGGTCCCATCAGCATTGTTTGCGACGAAATTTGCGCATCACTTGCGAAGACAGTGTTGCAGACACGGAAGTGTTGCGCCGAAGTAGAATGTATGCAGTGGATTGCACACTTTTACTGAGACACCTGAGATGGCTCGGTCATGTGTGGCGTATGGATTCAACGCGGATACCGAAACAACTCTTATACGGTCAGCTGAGTAATGGGAAACGGCACGTGGTGAAACCAAAGTTACGTTACCAGGATATGATCAAAGTGAGCCTCTCACATTCTAATCTTGATAGTAGAACATGGGGATCGAAGGCGGTTGATCGACATGCATGGCGCGATCTGATCACGAAGTCAGTTACCGAAGTGCGGAAAAGAGATCTCATACATGCAGAGAAGAAGCGGCAAGCACCGATGGGTTGTTCTCCATCGACATCGAGCGCATGGTGCCGTAGAACATGCGGTCGCGAGTGCCTGAGTCAGGCAGGCTTAGTGAGCCATGAGCGAGGCCACTCGGGACCACTACCGAAGCGACGAGGGGTTCTGCAGAGAACGTAGGCAGAACCAGCTCAGCGTTTGTAGGTACGCTGCATTCGATTTACTAACCACGTGCTTGCATGCTAAGTCTCTTTATTTCAGCTGGTGGGTTTTTAGTTTCGTCCTAATGCCTTTCTTTCTCATATAAATGCTTACCTATACTCTCTTCTATATACTTGCACACGTCGCTTAAGCCAATTGTAGTTAATTTCGATAACATTTTCGTGTTTGTGTCATTTCCGTAAAATATACTTTCTGACCTCGTGAACCTATCTCGGATTCGTTTGTATGGAAGTTATTTCATATGCTCATTAATTTAAATTTACGTCACCGTTTCCTTATGCGTTACTCGATTTATTTTCTTTGTTATCTTTCTCTCAAGTGCTTGGCTATTGCTTGATATCCACGGTGTGGCTGCGCTTGATGTGCATGTTGACAAGGTGCCTACCTGTCTATTACCCACTACTTCGTTCATACTGGCTCCAAGAGTCAGCTGGTCGTTGATGGAAGGGACGGGGTGCACCATCCTTGTGGATGTGCTAGACTGGAAGAGCGGTTCCATGCACTCAGTGTGGAGCGGACTACGGTCCAGCCACCGCCTTGTGTGCGCTTGATTCCCCAAATACAGCGTGCTTATGTTTGTCGGTGAAGGAGTGTGGGTCGGCTCCGTTGGTGAAATGTGGCTGCCATCCGCATGCCTCCCGGTCTTATTCCTTCGGATATACACTGGATATGGGGCGTATGGATAGAGCTGTGGATGGTGCAGCGCAAGCCACTCATGGTCCCTCTGTAGACGCAAGCGTCATGTTGCTGGCCACAGTGAAATGCAAATTCGGAACCGGATGCCGCCAACCATATATGCAGCTAGAATCGAGGACCAACAAATCATTCTGGGTGGAGCGATTCGTTTAATCCCCTTCTCTTAGCCAAGGAGAAAAGCAGGAGCTATTTGATCCGTGTAGATCACTAATGTTTGGCCAAGTAAAGATTGGTGAAATCGGGTAGTACCGAAGATCACAGCTGCCACATCTCGATCAAGCTGCGAGTAATTTCAATCTGTTGCTGTTAGTGTTTCTTAGGCATAGGCAATGGGTCGCTGGTAGCCCACCCAGAATTCGTGCAGCTAAACAGCTCCAAGAGCGTATGGTGAAACATCGCATAAGAACATCTGCTGATGCCAAAAGCTTTTCAAGCGCCGTGTATTCTGTACAAATTCCATGTTTGGTTTTCACCTAATACTTGATGAGGCGCATTTAGATGTGTGGCTGAGGATGGTATGAACCTTGGAAACTGGATGACAGCAACCAAGAATGACTGCGATTCATGAATATTTTTGGATGCTGGCGCTTCAGGTAGCTCTACCTTTTCTTTTAAAGGACACAATCCTTCTCGTGTGCACCGATACCCAAGATACTGTACACACTGCACAAGAAATTCACATTGTTCTCTTTTTAAACCAACCCGTTTTCTGACAATCGCTTCAGGACGATATCCAAAGTATACTAACATTCGGTGATCTTACGTCCAGTGTCGTGTTCTAAAATACTTTGCTTTGTTTTTCCCTCGATACGCTTATCATCCTCACAGTTCTATTTAGCGCTCGTTGGCCCATCATGTGATCTTGCATTTGATTGGTTGCAATGCGAACCTCTATCCACTTAATTGTACTGCGCGTGTGTGCGAACAGTTTCCACCATACATACGTTCCGTTGCTATGATGGACTGCTGCTTTTTCGGGATACAACAAACTGGTGTCGCGTGTTACCGAGCTCTTTGCATGCCACTGCCCCTTCACCGTTCTGGACTGACTCTGCGGTTACCCCAAATGCAGAATGCTGGGAAGATTGGAGAATTAGTTTCGCAGATTATATTTCTGTGCTACCAATTCTCAATCCATCCGTGACTCTGAAAACGGAGGATACTTTAAAGCTTTTGCGCTTGCACCTTGGCTCAGAGGGTCGACTTATATTTGATGCTCTAAACTTGTGGGACGAACCCACGCTGACAGAAGCCTTATCGGCCCTCGATAAACATTGGGGTGTTCGAGTGAACACCTGTACTTCTTGGTACAGTTTATCGCAACTGAAACGAACATCTGGTGAATCAGTGAACGCATTAATTTCCCGTTTTGTTCGTTCTGTTCGAAAGTGTGACCACAATAGTATCCCCAAGAAAAAGGTGGAAGAAACCATGCTAAAAAACAATTGATTTCTGATCTGACAGATTCTCGGATCAGAGTGAGTCGCTTAATGGAGAACGCAGAAAATTTCACATGGGACAGGGCCTGTGACGTGGCTCGCGCGAAGGTCGCAGTCACGGAACAAAACAAAATTTTCCTCTCTAACACAGGAGCTACTGAAATTGACCGTTTGGATACCACACGCTCTTTGACGCGATCCTCAGTTGGAAGTAAGTGTTACCGTTGTAGAAATGCTGAACATCGTGCAAATGATAAGTCATGTCCAGCAAAGAGTGAAATCTGCCAGAATTGCGGTCTTACTGAACGTATCACCATGCCTCAGCCGGATGACCATTGCCAGTGTCAACCTTCATTCGTTACATTCCAGTTACCCAAATCTTTTTCTTCCGGATATTGGTAGAGTCCCAAAAACAATGCACTGCATTCGGTTGAGCTCGGATTACAAACCGTTCAGCATTTCTCAACCTAAGCCTGTACCTTTGGCCAAGCGAGAAGCGTTGTCACAAGCTTTGAACAATATGGTCACGGAAGACTTGATAGAACCCATGCAGTGTTCCGAATGTGTTCATCCACTAGTTGCCGTACAAAAGAAAGAGGGCTCTATTCTTGTATGCACCGACCTAGCGCTTAATCGACATATACTTGTGGACAAGTTCCTCCTCAAAGCCGGATATTCGCAGTGCATACTACCACATGTCACTGACTCTAGATTGCCAACATTTGACTGATTTCCTCACGCAAGATGGTTTGTATTAGTACAAAGTGCTACCAATGGGCCTTAGTATTGCCTTAGCAGCTTGGCCAAATTTATTACTCAACCGTTATCAGACCTCAAATGATGTGTTGTGCATATGGATGATATTTGTGTCTTTGGTAGTAACATCACCGAACATCAGGAAAATCTTCATATTGTGCTGCATAGACTGAATAAACTAAATCTCCGCCAGAATACCAGAAAATGCCGATCCGCTGTAACGGTGGTAGAGTTTATTGGACACGTTATTTCCGCCTAGGATATTAAGCCTAATGTGCAGAACACCAGAGCCATTCTCGATTGTCCAAAACAATGCAACGTTACACAGATGAAACATTTCTTGGGTTTGTGTTCTTATTACCTTCGACATTTACCGAATTTTGCGACTATTACCGAGACGTTACGGAGGTTGACGCGCCAATACCAGGAGTTTCGTTGGGCCACTGAACAAGACAATGCTTACATGACCATACGTGCGATGATTGAAGCTACTCCTACGGTAGCGATCTTCAATGAGCACTATCCAAGGTTTGTTTCAATGGATGCTCCAGATTTTGGCTTGGATGCAGTTCTGTCTCAGATGCGTGATGACGAGAAGGAAGTGATTGCGTACGCATCACTTAGCTTGTCTGATACTGAAAGAATTATTCCACCGGTGAGGACGCCCTCGCGTGCGTCTGGGCATGTGAGAAATGGCACTTTTACTTATTCGGACGTCGATTCACTTTGCGCACCGATCATTCTGCTCTTACAATGCTACTAAGTCGCGGTAACAAAGGCTAAAAGCCGGTACGCTTGAGTCGCTGGTACTCAGGTTTATTGAACTATGATTATGAAATAAAATACGTGCCAGGGTTCTTTAACCAACTTGCAGATGCCTTGTCGAGACTCCCACTGTCCAACGAAGGGGAAAACGAGGACTTAGAGTAGGTGAAAATGATATCGCAACTCTCAGACGGAACACCTACAATAACATTTGACCTGCTACGAGAGCACACTGACAAAGACTCTGGCCTACCGAAGCTTCGGGAGTACACATCCACTTCATGGCCCAGTCGTACCAAGATCCAACCTGAGTTACTTCCGTACTATACCCTACGGAACGAGCTTTCTACTGTGAGAAACTGCATTACTAGAGTCGAGCAGTTTGTGGTCCCTGCAACCCTTATCCCTAGGGTGGTTGCATGTGCGCATGAAGGTCATCCAGGGATTGTGCGAACAAAACCTCCGATACGACAATACTATTAGTGGCCGAAGTTGAATTTCAGCGTCGAGGCGGTTATTCGGGAATATTACGCCTGCCAACAATCGGATAAGAGTGCGAGGCCCCTGAATGCTCCAGTCCAACCTATCGTGTACCCAATGAAGCCATGGGCAAAAATTACCATCGATAATTATGGGCCCGTTTGCCAATGGATCTCCGCAGAAGCGAAAGGCGTTAGTGGCTACATGTTTCTACAGCAAATGGCCAGATGCTATTCTATGCGGGGACCTAACTAAAGCCGTCATCATAGTGGCTCCGTTGTTTGTTTGCAAGGTACGGTTTGCCAGGAGAAATAGTCACTGGTAACGGCCCACAGTTTCGAAGTAACAAGTATGCTGAGTTCCTAAGGCTCAATAGTATCAGATACACGAGGACTGTACCTTATAATCCAGCAGCGAATGAACTCGTCGAACAGCTTAAGCGTACCTTGAATGAAACTCTACAAGTCCTTCGGCTTTCGGGAGAATCCTGGGATGATGCGCTGGAATCTGAATTGGAGGTATACAGAACCACTCCACATACTGCAACGGCATGAACCCCCTCGGAGCTAATGCTGGGGCGAACAATTCCAACTCGATTAAATGCAGACTTTACATCGGAAGAAACCGCCGATCACAGAGAGTACGAAAGACGGGATGTATATCAGGCTAGATATAGACGCGTTGGGAAAAGGTGTCTTCCAGGGACATTTGTTAGTGTTAGACTACCCAACTCTCGGAAAGGAGGTAATGTATTCGGACCGCCGACCCATGTGGAATCTGTGTGCACGCCAAAAAATTACAAGTTGGTTGATGGGACAAAGGTAAATGCAAGACGGCTACATACAGCTCTTTCCCAGCGTGCTATTGAACAGACGAACATACCTACAGCACAGCGCACGGTACAAACTAAGATAAGCTTTCGACGTTCCGGTAGGATACGCCACCCTGTCTACCGATACACCACATGACAACTTTTCGGGGTGCTGACATTAAATTAGATCCTTCATGGACATGCAGTGCCAATATTTTTACGAACAGAGGAGGGGAAATAAGGTGTTCAAATACTTTGCTTTGTTTTTCCCTCGATACGCTTATCATCCTCACAATTCTATTTAGCGCTCGTTGGCCCATCATGTGATCTTGCATTTGATTGGTTGCAATGCGAACCTCTATCCACTTAATTGTACTGCGCGTGTGTGCGAACAGTTTCCTCCATATATACGTTCCGGTGCTACGCTGGTCTGCTGTTTTTCGGGATACAACAAAGTGGCGTCGTGTGTTACCAAGGTCTTTGCATGCCACTGCCCCTTCACCGTTCTGGACTGACTCTGCGGTTACCCCAAATGCAGAATGCTGGATCAGGGGATTTGTAGCGCCTCAGTAGGCGAAGCTCGTAAGCATTCTCAGCCTAAGATGGTGGGAAAGCATCCACATATCGAAAAGGAACTCTTGGGTTCCACTGACCAGCGAAACTGTTAATCGAAGGGCTCAGCCTAGTGCACAAGTTGAACTAAGACTTACCGGTTGCTTTATAGGAAAGGTGGCTTACATTCGGATTTTTACGGCAGTGAATCAAATAATGATGAAAAGGTTGCGGAAATCTCCGAGTTGGTCCCTTGCTCCATCTTGAGATGCTGCATCTACCATGTCTCATGGTAATTTCGGAGAAGCTGGTTGAGTTTCTCGTTTGCAACTCTGACCAGCGAATGAACGAACGCTCGAGATATTCGTTCGATGGGTTTCAGGAAACTGAAGAGACGGTGTCATGGGATAAACAATCTACATCAGCTTCGCCGGTCGCCGTGTGCTGTTTGCAGACAAAGTGTAGATGTGGAGTGACTAATACTCTAGACGGCTACGTCCGGCTTTATCAAGCCCACAATGCGTCATCAGGTGATCTGCATCTTGGTCAACCTACCCAGATCGTTAGTCACGAATCTAGAGATGAGCAGAGGGCCGAACCCATAACTTCAATGGACAGTCCCTACGTCCCACACCTATCGCCAAAGTCCTGGGCGTACTTTCATGCTATGATTTGAAGCTTATAGATGACGCGGACAGGTTATATGGTAACCGGCTGCGTAAGCTTTGGGCGCTCAGACGCAGCTTGTGCGACTGGGCTGAAGAGTTCGCCACGCACTCTTGATTCGTCACGAGATCAATGCTGGTGTATGGCTCACTAACACCGAGGCTTCCCCACACTACACAACAAAGTACTGATGGTGCCACCACGATTGATGACAAAACATCCGTAGCAAAATTGCCGAGAGCAGTAAACAGAACAAGCATCAGAGTACCGCCAGCCCCTTCCGTACTGCCTGATTATTAAGGGCGAGATGTAAAAAATCGAAGGGATCCAAAATGTTAGGATCACACCTGGTTTGCAGTGCTAACCATATAAGGACCGATGCGAGAGCGGTACAGTAGCTGAGGTGTTTCCCACCTCTAGCTAACGTGCATAGTGTGTGTGATGTGAGAAACTGGAGTTGAGCATCCCATCCTATCGTAGGGTAAAACCTGACCTCATAAATAAATAAATATTTTATTCTCGACAAAGCGAGCCACGCCTTTTGGGCATGATCAGCATATTGCATTATTGTAAATGATAGCGGAATAAGCAGCACCAACAGTGGGAGTAGTACAGTTGGAGACAGTAGTGTGGGTCCATAGAGCCCAAATGTTGTATGTAGTATATGTACACAGAATGCGAGAGGTAAAGATATTAATCAGATCACTTATATGGTATGTTGATGAGGAACTAGTCCGATGAGGACCGTAAGCAATGTAAGTCAATGAGTGAAGTATGAGGAAACGGGGGAAAAATACTTAAGAATAGTGGTATGTCCCTAATCAGATATGTAGGCGTGTTCGTGCGAGAGCAGATATATACACAGAACTTGTAAATGTGGTGACGGTCAACTTGCCAATGTGTTAGGGGCGGTGACTTTATTGAGTGGCGAGTCACATCGTAACCTATCGTACTATATATCTCTGTGGCTTCATTATGCCCATCGCGACGAGACTGGACCTTAACGTGGTGCGATGTTTTGCGTGCGTCAGTGATCCAGTGGAATGTCCTGGGTGGTGATTTTGTATCTTCAGTGCCACTCACAGCAGATTAGTCAATGGCTAGAGGACTGAGAAACGGAGTATCCTGGCCCTTCATCATGGGGGTTGAAGTGAGGGTGGCACGTTACTTCATAAAATGGACCCAATGTCTCTGTGCCAAAACCCCGCTACCTTGCAGTCAGGTTTCTGAACCAAAGGTATTCGTTGAGAACCCTAATCGTTCACCTCTCTAGGCATGCACCAGCTGCCGGTATCCTACCAATTCAATAAAAACAATAACTTCCCCTTCAAACAAATTCTTGATGGTCTGATAATCGTAGAGGATAATCAACGGCACCCTACCTGGTGTAACGGGCTGTTAGGGAGAAAATAAGAAGTGCCCAGAAAATCCACTAATTTAGCGCTTGATCGATTATTAACGATTATCGCATCGGTTTGGAACGTTCTGGAATATTCTAGTTCATGCACGTGACTAAAAACCACCTGGCACCTCGGCAAAAGCTATGAGAAACTACTATCCTTGATAGTTGACCTTCCAATTCTAGAAGTCGAAGATCAGTAAGAGATCTATAAATACAGCCAAGGTCCGCAGTAGTTGGACAGTGTTTGTTGACGGCGATTAGTATGTTATTTTGTCAAGGTCCCCGCCGTTCTGCTTTTCCTTCGGTTGGGCTGGAGGTTTGTAGACCACTAAATTGCCAATTTCGGAATCGCGTCTAATGAGAAGATTATAACAAATGAGAGAGAATAAATTGGAAATTTGATGACTTTTTATGCTGAACAATTTCAAAAGCTGCTTTTCCAAAAGCAATCTCAAATGGAGGCACAAATGAAAATGGTCGAAAATCCGACACAATGCTTGAGTTTGCAGATAACAAGAGCAGCGACGCGTGACATGCAGGCGTTCTGTTGACCTTCTCACGAATGTACTCACTGAATTCAATTATGACGCGGAGTCTAGATGAACATTCGAAGCGTGGTTCAAGCACTAGGAAGACATGATCCGGACGGACTTCACTCGTCAGGATGAATCTTGGAAAGTACGATTGCCACTCCGCAAGCTCGGAGCAAGTGAATATTCAAGGTTCATAGACCGCATTCTGCCCAAACAGTCGAAGGATCTGACGTTTGACGAAGTAGTGTCGCAGCTGAAGGAAATTTTCGGTGAGTCACTATCCTTGTTTGGTATTCGCTATCAACGCCTGACAATTGTCAAACGGGAATCGGACGAATTTGGGGCCCTAGCAGCATGATTCACCATGAGTGTGAGATTCGCAAATTACGCTTTTTAACAGACGACCAGTTTAAGTGTCTCATTTTCGTCAGCGCTCTACAATCCCCTAGTGACGTTGAGATCCGCACGCGGCTTTTAGTTAAGCTGGATCAAGATCCTGACCTGACATTGAAGGTCTTCGTAAGCGAATGCAAACGGCTGCTCACTCTAAAAGAGGACACTGCACTATTCGAACGGAATGGTCTCGCACCACCAGTGACCGTGCACATCGTGAAAAAGGCCAGGACTGTCCACTTAAGCAAACCCTTCATGAGGTCTACGAACAAAGCGTCCGCAGCATGCTGGTCATACGGCGAATGGCATTTCGAGCGCTTTTGTCCGTTCAAACGTCATATTTGTCAAACGCGCCACTAGCTGGGGCATAAGGAGGAATTCTGCAGTTAGGTCCGGTCGAGGAAAGTGGAGAAGTTTTATCGAAAGGGGGATTGTAGGATAGATGGCGGAGATGCTCTGTCCAGAGTTGCCGCATTCCAAAGTGAGTGTAAACCGAGACGACGATTTATCAGGGTGTTGATCAATGGGATCCAAAGGAAAGTGAAATTTGACATGGCCTCGGACATCACGGTTATTTCCAGGAGCATATTGAATCACATAAAGAGGCCGAAGATGGTCGAGTCTCAGAAATTTGCACATTATGCGTCCGTTGGGGTGTTAAAGTTAGTAGGCGAACTTACTTGCAAGATTGCTTTCAAATGTAACAGTCGGGAAAGCGCTACATTTCAAACCGGCCGAAGTTGATTCTTCTTGGTCTCGAGTGGATTGAAAAGTTGCAATTCCTCGAGGTTCCCTTGCATCAGACCTGCAAACGAGTTCGAGCAAGTGCAGAGCCACCAAAAAAGTTCGTCGAAGACATGACACGTACCCTGAAACGAAAAATTGCCTCAGTCTTTCAGGATGGCTTGGGCCATTGCACGAAATTCAATGCAACGCCGAACTTGCAACAAGGTGCTAAACCAGTCTTCAAGGCTAAGAGACCGCTACCATATGTAGTCATGTCAACCGTTGATCAAGAACTCGATCGACTGGAACGAGCCGGAGTCATCACAGCCGTCAACTACTCATCATGGGCCGCACGTATTGTCGCATTGAAGAAGTCAGAGGGCGAGATACGCGCCTGCGCTGACTTCTCAACTGGTCTTAACGCCGCGCTGGACGACCACCAGTACGCATTACCCGTACCGGAAGATATCTTTGCAAAAGTGAATGGTGTTAAGTGTTTTGTTAAGCTTGATCTATCCGATGCCTACCTTCAAGTGGGTGTTAGGTACATCTCGAGTGAGTTATTGACGATCAACACACCGTGAGCTATTCCAATACAACCGCTTGTCCTTTGGTGTAAAACTGGCGCCAGCCATTTTCCAACAATTGATGTATACCATGCTAGCGGGCGTTTCTGTAGCCGCTGCATATCTGGATGATATCATAGTAATGGGTCGAAGACCGGAAGAGCTATTTAACCGCCAGGATGAAGTGCTTGGTTGCATACAGTCGTACGGTTTCCGGATCCGTGAGGATAAATGCACATTTTTCACGCCGATCATCAAATACCTCAGTTTTATCCTTGAAAAGAATGGACGTCGACCAGATCCGGAAAACGTAGAAGCCATTGGAAAAATGCATCCACCAACTGAACTACAGTCCTTTCGTTCCTTTTGCGGGCTCATCCGCCACTATAGCGCATTGTTGCCTGACACACCACCTGCGTGCCCCGTTCAACAAGCTACTAGCCAAGGGGCAAACTTGGAAGTGGATATCAGAATGCCATCGAACGAGTCAAGACATTGCTGTCCTCCAACATGCTTTTGACTCAATTTGATCCATCCAAAAAGATTGTCCTAACCACAGATGCCTCAAGCCATGGGATTGGCCCAGTAATTTCACACACGTGCATCAATGGATCTCAGAAAGCAATCGCCAATGCCGCCAGAACACTTACGAAGACTGAGATAAAGTACGGAGAGATTGAGACACAGTGTATGCGGTCAAGAAATTCCACAAAATGCCTTAGGCCGCCGCTTCCAGCTTCTGACAGATCACAAGCCCTTGCTGGCTCTCTTTGGTTGTAAAAAAGTGCATCTCGGCCTACACAGCCAACCGGCTACAACGTTGGGCACTTACATTAATGGGGTATGATTTCGAGATCCACTACTAGTCGACAATTTCTATTGGCCAAATGGATGCACTGTCACGCCTAATTGGTGCCCATCAACAAGAACATGAGAACACAATCACTGCCACGGTCGAGATCGAATCTGACGTGAAGTATCTGGGAAGTGATGCATCGCACGGTTTACCAGTTACCGCAGAAGCTTTACCAACCGAAACGCTTCGGAACCCGGTACTCAAAAAAGTTAAAAAGTTTCACAAAACAAGCTGCCCGCGTTCATGTTCATCTGTCGAGTAGCGACACTACCTCCAGAAGATAGACTCGCTCTTCATTGTGAACGACTGCGTATTATTTTCGGAAAGTGGTCATCCCCAAGGCACTTCAGGTGCGCCTTATTCGGCAGCTTCACGCCGGGCATCCTGGGATCAACCGGATGTAGGCGCTTGCCCGCAGCTAGAAGAAATAGCTAAACGCTGCCAAAAGTGTGCCAGTGTCTTGAAAGCGCAACAAAAAGCAGAGCTCTATTCATGGCCAAAAGCTACTAAACCATAGTGCCGCATGCATGTTGACTTTGCAAGACCGATCAACGGCAGAAGTTTCTTCATTATAGTCGACTCATACAGCAAGTGCCCTGAAGTATTTCTCATAAATAGCACAACCACCAATGCCACTGTATCAAAACTGCGCCAAACCCTCAACAGATTAGACTGTCCTGAGACAACTGTAACTGACAATAGCACACCATTCACTTCGGCAACTTTTACGGAGTTCTGCAATGCGCCGTCCAGCTCGCCACCGTTTCACCGACAGTCGAATGGCCAGGCAGAAAGGTTTGTCGATAGGTTTAAGCGAGTTCTCCACAAATTAAAAGGGGAGGGGCGTATAGAGGAGGTGGTTGCCCGGTTCCCTTTTCTCTACCGATCAACAGCGAATCCACAAACGCTGGACGGAGTTTCGAAAGCACAGGCTATGATGAACCGGAAGGTCCGCCTCCCATACGACAACGCTCGGAATCCTGTTGGTGAAAAAAACCACAGAATAGAACAGGATTTTAACCGGCGGCATGGAGCAAAGAAACCATCGTTTACACTTGAACAGAAAGTGCTACTACGTGACTATTGGAAAGACAACGCGAAATGAACGGTCAAAAGCAAGGCCGGAAATGTCATGTATGACGTGATCGTGGGCGCACAGATCTGGGCAGGGCATGCAAACCAGTTACGGTCAACCAGAACAAGCAAGGCCTACTGACCTCCCGTTCGATTTATTGGTGGAAAGCTCCAACTTGTCGAAGGAAGCAGTGGAGGGCTGCACACAGTCGGGCAAGGAATCCAGACCACGGACTTTGGAACCCAGTTCTCGGGCCCTTCCGCCAAGGAGATGGACCGATAGACAGAGAACCAAGTCCTGAAGACTGGAAGTTAATCCTAGGATTTCATCGTACAATTCGGACGATGTCAGGAGGAGAGGTGTCCGGCCGGAAGTAAGAATTGCCCGGAAAATCCACTATTAACGATTATGGTATCGGTTTCGAACGTTCTGGAATGTTCTAGTTCCTGCACGTGACTAAAAACCACCTGACACCTTGGCAAAAGCTACGAGAAACTACTAACCTTGGTAGCTGACCTTCTAATGCTAAAGTCGAATATCCGCGGTAGTTGTAAAGTGTTTGCTGACGGCGATTAATAAGTTATTTTGTCAAGGTCACTGCCATTCTGCCTTTTCCTTCGGTTGGGCTAGAAGTTTTATAGACCAGTAAATTGCCAATTTCGGAATCACGTCTAGTGAGAAGATTATAACGTAGGCATGATAGATAGGGTTTTGGATGCTATTGCTCAAACCTTCCCGTCTTCTTCAGGCTCTCGCGCTTTTTCATCCTTAGCGTCCTGTTCCAACCACTTTATCCCTTCTCTTTTCAACCCCCATACCTTGCCTTCCTCCACCTTGGTTCAGTAATGGTTTATTTCCTAGTTTCGACTCACACGAAATTGCGGGGGTCGCTCCGGTGCAGTTGAAAAGTTCATGTCCAGCCAAGTGGATAACATCAGCTCATCTGCTTCTATTTGGAGCCTTCGATCCTCGCTAGACTGACACGTCACAATGTGCGTAATTGGTTACCGATTGGCCAACAGGAAACACTTGTTCGAACACTGCAGACCCTATCAATCGATATCCACTGCTTATCAGAAAGGCGCTTGCAAGATTCACGGTCTGTGATTACCCTGCGAAGCCCCAACGAGCGGTACTAGCGGTACTTTCTCATTGGCCTTGTCCGGAGGGTACGCGGCTTCAAATGCCTATCAAGCAGGCGTGGGTATTCCTCTTAACTGCGAGCTGAAGCTGCCCAGCCAGATTGGCTGGTTCCTTCAAAGCATCGAAGTCGCGCAGGGACAAATGAAGCTTGTCATTGCGGCTTACGCGTCCACAAATTGTAGCGTCGACTCCATGAAAGACGACTTCTGAAACAATTAAACGCTCCCCTCAATTACAGAAAAAGTACGGATAATGTGGTGCTGGCTGGTAATCTGAACGCCCACTTTGGAAAAGTATCCACTGACGGGCTCCACCCAGGCAGCCAACACGGTGTAGGCTTCCGTAATGATAACGGTGAGCGGTTGCTACAACAATGTGAAGATGCTCGTTTCTTTCTCGCGAGCACTAACTTCCCACTGAGCACGCGCAGTAGAGTGAATGGCGACCACCAGCCTTGGACGCAAATCGATCACATCGTTATCAGTTACCACTGGAGAGGATACGTTCAAAACTATCGCTCGATTTGGAGCACGAGGGTGGATTCTGACCACGCACTTGTTTGTGCCGACCTTCGGGTGCGTTTCGGCAGACGTCCGCAACGACACTTTAAGTACACAGATACTTGCTAACTGAAGTTAGATGCTATGAATGCGTATCAAAGTACGCTGACATTCGAGCTGAGTAGGCGCTTACTGAACACAGTTTAAAATCACTTATGGCCTTTCCGCCAGGTGTTGTTAACAGCAGGCGTCTTCAAGTGGCAAGTTAAATCGTCTATCTGCACACTGGGTCTCCACGCAAGCTCTCAAACTTCTGGATGCTCACCGAGGTGTTCCGGATGGAAGCGAATATAACGAGACTCGCAAGGAGCTCAGAGTGAAACTGCGTGCTACTCTGAAGAGAGACCGTGAAGCCTGAGGGTCTCATCGTGCTTCGGAGATGGCGAAAGTCGCTGCTCTTCGTAAGCATTATTCCGTCTGATACGAGGAACGGGTACCACGGACATGGTGTTAGCCAAACCATAAGCGACGAGAGTGGATAACCAACCAAAAACCTGTCAAAACGCTTGGAGCGCTGGGCCGAACAGTTTGAGAAGCAGTTCGGTCAGAATTGCCATCTCGATTGGCCACTAAGCAATCTACTCTCTGGGCCGTCCCCGTGGATCCGCGCTAATATGCGTAAATAGAACGGGAGATTGCACGGTTGAAAGTGAACAAAGCTGCAGGAGCAGATGGACTTCATCCAGCCCATTTCAAATTCAGGGAACCTGCTCTTCTGGACGATCACATAACTTACAAGTGAATCGATGGGATCCGGAGTCTGTCCCAACAAACTTGAGCCGCTCTGTTGTAGTCCCAATTTTCAAGTGGAGCTCCAGTTCAGAATGCTGTAAGCATAGATGAATCAGTCTGATCTCGATTGCCTCTATCGTCCTCCAGAGGCTGACTGGCACTCGTGAAAGACAGTTGTGCAAGGAGCAGGCCGGGTTTCGTCGAAATCGAGGTTGCATTGATCACATCTTCACATGAGGTCAATTTTCGGAGCGCTGCCAAGTTTATTGGCGATCCATCTTAGCCATGTTTCTCGACATCAAAGGTACCTTCGATTCGGTTGATCGATGTGCCATTGGGACGGTCTACTCAGAAAAGGTGCCCGAAAAATATGTAAACATCATCAGAGGGCTATACGTGCATAGTTCGGACAGAGTGAGGGTTTACGGCAAACGTTCGCCGCTCTACAGTATCTCCAGCGGTGTAAGACAAGGGTGCCCGCTGTCACTATTCCTTTTTAACTTCACTATTGACGAAGTCACGGAGATCGTGTTCACAGGACACGAGTTAGATGTGGAGTTGCTTCCTGGTGTGCCGACGATATTGTCGTCATATGTGACAGCTCCCGAACGTGCCGAGTTGCACTGGACAGATTACCACTGGCCGTCAGTCGTTTCGGACTATGCTTTGCACCATCCAAGTGCAAAGTCATCCAAGATTGTCAGGGATCCACTCCTGCGCGGACGCTTGGCGGTGATCAGAAACTTAAGCACCATGGTAGCTATATTTGCGTTCGTGGGATCAAATATGAGGTCACCAAACATAAAGATGCTTTGCCAATCGCCGTCACCTATAGCGACGGCGTGACAACACTATCGCTCCGAAGTGCAGAGTTTACAATGCAGTCGTCTGTCCAAGCATGTTATACAGGTGTGATACCTAGCACATCACCTCAACAGACAAAGACGCTTGTCGCCTTCGACAATCCCGGCATATGAAGCCTAGCTCATGTGTGGTGGGAACACAGTGTGTGCAATGAGCGTGTTCGGCGCCGCGTATTTGGTGTACGTAGAGCGAATGAAACCCTCAGCACCATTACATCGCACCGGAATTCGATGGCTGGGCCACATATTGCGCATGCCAGCACACCGGCTCCCGCATCGTGTGTTGTTTGCGCGCCCGTGATCTAGATGGAAGGAGGGGTGGTCAAGCGATGACTTGGTAAAGAAAAATTATGTCCTTCACTTCGAACTTGGCATCGGTTGGTGTTTCCCGTCTGCCGAGTTGGGGTACGAAAATCGAGGAACACGGTTGGTTTGGAACACGAGCTGACATGTTGAGGAGCCGACCTCAATGGCATTAGTGTTGTGAGCCCCTTTGTCTCGCCCCACCACTCCCGGTTCCCTCTCCTCATCGATCTCAAACCCAATGCATATGATTTTAGCACTGTTGATTTCTTGTAGCTTTGGTAGTGTTTAACCTCTCAGCTTTTTTGTATTGCAGAAAATTGACTGGGGGTTTCGTACTTTCGGTTAACGTGATGATGAGGACGGTACTCCATTTACGTACCCTAAGCTGCATACACGGACACAAACGAATGCTCGTAGTACCAGCTATGAAGAAAGCCACAGACCGTCTGTATTTTGAGCGCTGAGCAATTAGTATCTGGAAAACCTTACCAGGACACGTATATGAAGTAAAGACGCGTATAAATCTAAGGCAGTTTCAGGTCCCTATTTCGTGATCATTCGGTTCAGAAGACGTCTACCCAAGGAATAAGAACAACTTTTTGGTGTTGTGGGTCGGACATTATAACATATCCCAAGTGAATATAAAGAAAGATTTGCAAATGTTTAGGGTCTTTGACAACATTTCGAGGAAGTTGGGCATAATATATTGCGCCTTGAATACGGTATTCAAAAGGATAAGTTTGCACTCGCGTGTGCCAGCTGAAATTGATAGCAGTGTTGCCCATTTGTGGATAGAACGGCTTGTCCTCGGTGGGCATCAGGTGAATCGACGAGAACGACTGTGCTAGAGGTGTGAGTTGCGTATTTTATGCCCCAGATCCACATCACCCATTTAATGTTTGTCAGTTAGCAATAGGCGAGCCGGGAATCAAATACAAAACGTGGGAATTGTCGCCCGACCTCTTTACCCACATATCATCGGGTTCTGTAAGCAACGTTCATCGCAACGATCAGGAATACGACATCAGTCTGTTTTCGTGTACTGGATGCGTGGATGGGTTGCGAACGAATTGACAGAGGCTAACCACGAGGTGAATCGAGGCCTCAAGTTAGATCGCGTGTAGTAATCTCCAACATAAACTAGCAAATAATGTGAAGATCAGACAATTGAAGAGGTGAATCACTATTATCGAGGTGAAAAATAGCACTAGCAAAACACTTGGTTGGATGTGAACGGGTGTTTGAAGAGACATTCGTTAGGATTTAATGAGACAGAATAAACCTCGCAAACAAGCATCTATTCACTGAGATCTATCTGAGCAGATCGTTTTCAGTATTACAGCTGGAAGTAAAGTGGACACCATGCACATTCTTTAGTATTAGATAGGTTACACTACTATAAGCGCAGCGTGCGCACTACCGCTTTGTTGGAGACAGCATGTGCCACACATTGACCAATGCGATTTTGGAAGACGCAATGTGAAACGGCCCACCGGGCTCGAAAATGAGATAGTCAGAGTGCACAACTGGGTCTAGGGTGGCTGCCTGCTAAATAGAAACATGTCGAGCACCTGGAATCAATGTGTTCTACACCAAAACAATAGTGAGAATAAACTGAATAAGTGGTAGATGACGGCTACTAGCAGTAGAGCTTTTCAAACACGTCATAAACGCTAAGGTCCCAATTCTGTAATTGGGGATTTAAAGCAAACACACCATACTGCTTTTCTTCCGAAACTTACAAAACGAGATAATGGGGAAATGCAGAGATCTGGAATTCAGCTGGGCTTCGTCGTGTTTGAAAGACAGATAGCAAGTGTTGCATACTTATCGCGGCCAAGAAAAAAAACGATTTAAAACCTTTTAAAGAATACTATGAGTTACAGATAGCCGATTACCATGCGGATACAGTGAGAGCTTAAAATGCAGACGCAGTGATTAATGTCGGAGGAAATGGAGCCGAAAGACGCTGAAATCATGAGCCCGGTAACTCAACCCAGTGACAGCAAGAGAAAATACGCAATAATTAGGCAAAAAGTGTATGCAACAAAACGTTTACGATGAGTGGAAAATGCGAGTAGGGCATCCGAGAGAGAAGTGGAAATCGAGCGGTTGGTAAGTGAACCGGGGATCCACGAAAACTAACGACCTCGACGGCTACGTTTGTAGCCATATGACATTCTGTTTACCGGAGAAGATGCTGAATCATTCATCGCAGAAACGTCCGTCGACGAGATAGATTCAACTGGCCTAGTCAAGTTCTGATAGGGGCGTTCCGATGCCTTGGCCCCACTTTGATTTTGCTTCCCACCGGAGCAATCATCATCATCATCCGTATCATGGTCCATCTCACTATCTGTTAGCCGACGTTTCCCGCCACCAACAGCACCGTCTTGGCTACCGAGAAGTTCACCATTGACTTCTGATTCAGGCAGGCCTGACGCGTCGTTAGTCGAACCTTTGTGACGCAACTGGTGGTTAGAGAAAGGCTCCATTCGCAAAACCTGTGGGCGAAATAACGTGCTTATGAAAATGAATGCATAACTGAATCATTGTCGAGCACTAATAGACGAAGCTTTTGGAACTGTGAAAGTAGTATAAATAGGAACTTCGAAGGGCACATTGGGAAGCCGCTGTTCGCGTCCCCACAGTCTGGGTGATGCCTCCGGATGTGACGCTTTAAGGGAAAATGAAAACATAACACATGACAGGTCATAGTCTCACTTGATCAACAAGGGACCCTGAATCGACAAGCAGGGTGAAGCCCTGAGAAAACATAAACTCATCAATCGCTAAACTAAGCTGCATCTAAACGTCATGCGCGACAGCGTCCCTGCCTTTGATCTTGGTTGAGTGATGTAGAGAAGTGACTACGACCTTTCTCATGAGGCCCGAGTAACCGTGACACCTCTAAAAAGCAACGTGACCCCACGTCCAAGTGTCACCGGAATTCGAAACATTGTTAAAGTAATGGAAAACGACCAACGGTTAGATGAGACGGAAAAGTGGGTCATCAGTGACACAATATATGGCAATGGCATAAGTAGTCGCGAATATTGGCCGAAGTCTCAGAATCGGTCAAATCAGGGGTCTCACACGATGAACGGCATGATGCAGTTCAAAAAAATGCTTACTGCTACCTAACCATTCAAGCAAACTAGTTAGATTTTAGACAGAAACGTATCACATCTCGACTGTCAGTTAACCATCATACGCCCAGAAAGGCACTGTATAGTTGTCTCATTCTTCCGCCAACCATCAGCAGTGGACACTCAATCTGGACGATGTGGGGCTATTTCACATCTAGGAAACTAGTCATGCCGGTCCGTACTTCGCCATGTAACTTAGTAGTCTTAACCACAGAATGAGCTGTAGATTCGAGCCCTGCAAAGGTCAAATGGAATGCACACTGCTGACGTTTCCCGAAAAGAGGAAACAGTCGTACCTCGCTTTCCAGAGTGCGTGACGGCTGTCTGATTGAGTTTAGATGTGATGAACTTCTACTTATACCATTAAAATCCTTGGCAAGTTATCCTAAATGGACGCATCGGCTTATGATACTGGAATCATTCCTGAAGAATGGAGACCGGTTTCCAACAGACAAAAGCCGCAGCTAGAACCTAGTTGTATGTAAACTGGATTGTTGTTTTATTGACAGCCCAACATCAAATTCATCTAGTGATCGCTTAGGTCGGAGATTTTAAGACATCGCAAACTTGCATTAAACCAGCACACGTGCATATTAAGGAAAACGGCCCGCAGCCTTAAGAATCACAAGGTTGCCTTGTAATAAGAGAGTGCGAGTTTGAGACTGCGAAGGGAACGGGCAACCCTCACAATATCCTTAACCCGTGAGTGACTGGTGGCGGTTACGGCAGCGAAGCGTCGGTACTGCTGACGACTTCATTCCTTCGAGGAGCGTGGGTGGTAGTTAATGGTTATGGACAGATAAAAGGGAGATATGGCCACCAAAGTCCATAGAGCACATTACCTTGTGAAGCTGCCGGAAGGCGATCTGCCTGAGGCAAAACTGGGCAGAGACAGTGATCTCTTCTCGTATCTCAATCGGTGTTTCGGCCAGTCGTTTGAAACCGAAAAATAATTCATTCGGGGAATCATCACCAATTTTCGTCGTAGGAACATCGGGACGCAGAAGCAGAAGGATCCCAGAGGAGATTGCTTCGAAAAAGAGACGAAATAGCCTAGTGGGTGTGATTGGTGGCGATGGCTGAAATGAAGGAGCCCCACCGCGAATGGGAGGAGAAAATGGAACAGGAGCCAGCATTCCGAGACGCAGATGGTTTGCAAGGGCTGGATTGCCGGACGCCCTTAGAGCGACTTGAATTTCAACCGTCAGCAAACGATCCAAGAAAGCGAATAAAGACTTGAATGAACAAAGGTGGAAGAAGTGTGTGAGGTGATTGAGAGAGATGCATATGACAAGGGGAACGCAACTCAGCCTATTCCCTATAACGTAGCAAAGAAGTCTGAGACACCATAATGGAAAGATAAGAAAACAAGTTAAATACCGCTTCCGTTTTGCGCAGTGAGCGAGATATGGGAAAGAGGAGTCCAAGCAACATTCGACAGTAACAAGAAGTACCAGTAGCTGCAGTATTAGCAAAGCGGGCTGTTGCAGCTACCTTATACCTGATTTCGACGTCATACCATTGTAGCCAATCAGGTAATGCAGAGGCGAACATAATGCAAGTCGGGAAAACGTGATCCGTGGGGAGAACTTGACTGCTGGCAATCATCATCATCATTCTATACGTTAAACAGAGGTGATTGATGACCCGGATACTGTGCAGCAATACAATCCAAATAGACGGTTGTAAAAATAAAAATAACAGGAGCGAAACAAAGATAATGTTATGCGTTGTACTAGACTGGGTGAGGAAGTGTGAGATCGCAGGTGGAAAGAAAGGCAAGTACGATGGACAAGGACAAAGTGACTCACAGTACACATGTCATAAGGTCAGTTCTTCGCAAAGTCAAAAAGTGCACCCATTCAAATAGATTCATCATCTTTCAGAGCGAGGGTGGCTCCTTCATAAAATGGGCTCTCTGCAGCGCAGTGTTAAAACACCGCTGCCTTACGATAAGGTTTTTGAACCAAAGACTTTAGTTGAGAACCCTAATCGTTCTCCTGTCTATGCCTGGGCAACCCGACAGTATTCTGTCCACGCAATACAATGAACCTTTCCTACAACAATTTCTTGATGCTCTGGCAGTCGCAGAGGATAATAAACGGCGCCCTATCTACTGCATCGAGCAGGGTGGATAGGGGTATGGATGCTACTGCTCAGGTCTTCCCGTGTTCTTATCCCCCTTGCGCTTTTCCATCATTATCGTCCCACTCCAACTTTATTTTTATCCCACAAGTTTCAATCCCCAATTCTTGACCCTCCCCCACCTTGCCTCAAAAGTCGCTTGTCTTCTAGTTTCAACTCACACACAGTCACAGGGCGTCGCTCCAATCCAGTCGATAAGTCCATGTTCAACCAAGCGGACAACGTCGGTTCATCCGTTTCCCCTTGGAGTTCTCGCGTCTCGCTAAGACTCGCAAGCCTCAACGTGCGCACTCTGCTACAGATTGGCCAACAGGCAGCACTTGCCCGAACACGCGATATCCACTCGATCGATATTTGCTGTTTATCGGAAACCCGCTTGCAAGATTCGAGCTTCGTGCTTACCCCGCGATCCTCCACATGCGGCACATTCTAACTGCGCCTGTCTGGCGATGATGCAGCTTCAAATGTCGGTCAAGCTGGCGTCGGCATTGTTTTGAGGACTCGAGCGGAAGTTACCCTGATCGATTGGATCCCAGTCGATAGTCGGATGTGCACCGTTAGATTGTCTGGTTCATTCCATGCTACGAAGTCGCGCGGGAACGAACGGTGCCTGTTTGCCATTGCGGCCTACGCCCCTACAAACTGTAGCACTGATTCGGTGAAAGATGATTTCTATCAGCAACTTCACGATCTCCTTAGTTATAGAAGAAGCACGGACTCTGCAGTGTTGGCTAGCGATCTAAACGCCCAAGTCGGGAAATTATCCTTTGATGAGTTTCATCTAGGCGGCCAACATGGTGTAGGCTCCCGTAATGTTAACGGTGAGCGATTACTACAGCTGTGTGAAGATGCTCGCCTCTTTCTCGCGAGCACTAACTTTCGACACAGCACTCGCAGAAGCGCGAGTTGGCGCACACCAGCCTCGGACTAGCCATGAAAACAAATCGATCATATCGCGTTCAGCTACTGCTGGAGAGGCTGTGTCCAAAACTGTCGCTCGATCTGGAGCATCAGCGTGGACTCTGACCACGTACTTGGCTGAGCCGACCTTCGGGTGTGTTTCGGTGGAAGTCCGCAACGTCGATGTGAACGGATTGACACCAGCCAGCTGGCGAAGCCAGATGTTCTGAATGTGTACCAAAGTGCGCTGACATCTGGGCTAAGTAAGCGCCCACTAAACACCGTCGAAGATCACTGGTCGCATTTTCGTCAAACCTAACTATCGGTAGGCATGTCCTCATGTGGCAAATCAAATTGCCAAACTGAACATTGGGTCTCTACACAGTCTCTGGAACTTATGGAGGCTCACTGACGTATTCCGGCTGGAAGCGAATATAATGAGGCTCGCAAAAATCTCAGGGAAAAACGGCGCGTTAATCTGAAGAAATACCGCAAAGCATCGTGGTCTCATCGTGACTCGGAGATGGAAACAGCCGCTGCCGTTGGTAATCATCGTAAGTTGTTCCGTCTGATACGGGAAACAGGCAGCAGGAGACCTGGTGTTAGTGAGACCATACGCTACGAGTGGGCAGCCGATCTACAGCCTGTCAAAAGGCTTGGAGCGTTGGGGCGAACACTGCAAGGCAAAATAACCAAGCTGAGTTAACGCTTCCTTTTCCGGGCGTTGAGCGCCCTTCCCTCTGGGCCGTCACCTTGGATCCACCCTCACGCGCAGAAGCCGAACGTGAGATGAGGCTGTTGAAATTGCATAAGGCCGCAGGGGCAGGTAAAATTTCCCTAGCCCTCTTCAAATTCGGGGGATCTGCTCTAATAGATGATTTACATGAGTTGCTAGTGAAAGTTTGGGAGCAGTAAAGCGTCCCGACAGACTGGAGGCGCTCAGTCATAGTCCCAATTTTTAATGGAGGCTCGCGTTCGAAATGCGGCAGTCGTAGAGGGATCAGTCGGATCTCCATTGCCTCTAAATTGCTTGTGCCTGTCATTCTTCACAGACTGACCGGCACTCGTGTAAGACAGATCCGTAAAGACCAAGCCGGGTTTCGTCGAGGTCGAGGCTGAATCGACCACGTGTTCAGTTTACGTCAATGGTTGGAGCACCGCCATGTTTATTGGCGACCCACCGTCGTCGTGTTTCTTGACATAAAAGGTGCCTTCGACTCAATCGATCGATGTGCCCTGCTTAGAAAAGGTGTGCCTGATAAATATGTAAACATTGTCAAAGCGATGTACGCGCATAGTTCGGGCAGAGTTAGGGTTTATGGCAAACTTTCGCCACCCTTCAGTATCACTAGCGGTGTGACACAAGGTTGTCCGCTGTCACCTTGTTATTTAGCTTCGCAGTTGACGAAGTCATAGAATCAGCATTCGCTGGAAACGACTTAGAAGGAGTGGAGATATTTCCAAGTGAGCGACTTCTTGATTTGGAGTACACGAACGATATTGCCCTCATGTGACAGCGCCCCAACATGCCTGTTTTCACTGGACCGATTAGCACTGGCTGTTAGTTGTTTTAGGCTATGCATTGCTCCAATGAAATGCAAAGTTATTCTCCAAGATTGGCAGGGACCCGCCTGGTGGTGATCAGCTAGAAGTCCTTCAGAAATTCAAGTAACTGGGCAGCTATATTAACGCCCGTGGGATCGAAGATGAAGTTGCGAACCGTATAGCAAAAGCTCGAGGTGCTTTTGCCAATCTCCGCCACCTGTGGCGCAGACGCGACATTGCCTTCGCCCTGAAGGGCAGTTTATAACGCAGCCGTCCGTTCAACTCTCCTTTATGATTGTGAAACCTGACCCATCAGGTTACAAACATAAAGAGATTCGTCACATTCCATCACCGCTGCTTTCGCAGCTTAGCTCATGTCTGGTGGGAGCACCGCGAGCAATGAGCGTGTTCGGCGTCGCGCACTTGATGCAAGAAGTGCGAGTAAACCGCTCAGCACCATCATATCACACGCCAGGCTCCGATGACTGGGCCACGTGTTGCGCATGCCAGCACACCGACTCCCGCGACGTGCATTATTTGCGCGCTAGGGATGTGGTTGGAAGAGGAGGCCAAGCGATGACTTTGTCGAGAGAAATGCAGACCTCCAATTCAAAGCTGGCGTCGGTCGGTGCATCCCGACTGCCTGGCCGGGGTCCTAAGGACGATGAACACGTTTGGTTGGACACACTTGCTGATATGACTAGGAGCCGGCCCCAATGGCGTTTGTGTTGTGAGTTCCATTGTCCATCCCCTTCCTGCTTAGCTTCCCCTTCCAATCACGATCTCATTCGTTAAACATAAGTTAACTCTTTTTGGGGCACGATAGCCGGCTGTTAGCTCTCCGGAACGATGTCCATCTGTTACTGGGGACTCAGCCGGAGTGCCAGTGTTTTTTTCTTCTTGTGTTTTGTATTGCGGCAAAATAGCTGAGGTGTTTCCACCTGCAGCTAACGTGTACAACTTTACTTTCAGACCCTAACAACGAATTCGGGAGACCCCAACCGAACTCATGCACGAAGTAAGAATGTTTATTCGTTTTGAACAAGTCATCCGCAAAAACTTCGCCTCTTCTTCCACCCGGACCCAGGTCGCACAAACAGCATGTCCCGTAAGTCGGGGCACTGGTATATGTAAAACATGGCCCAGTCGTCAGAGGCTGGTGAGTGGAACAATGGTGCTGAGTGATTCATTTAGTCTTCCTGTGCCCAGATTAAGACAGCAAACGCGCTCACTGCTCACACGGTGACCCTACGAGACATCAGCCAGACTGCGAAGGCATGGTTCATCGAACGCAACTAGACTACTTATGCCCGTTAGTCTAATGGCCCAGATGTCACAATCGTACAGGATGGTTGAACACACGACTGCACTGCCGACCCTGCTATTGAGGGTGACAGTGATGTCGCACCGAAGCATATATGACGAAGAGCAGCTAGAGCACTTCGAGTTTTACCATACGGTTCGTGACCTCATCTCCTATTCTAAAGATGCTGGCACAGCTGCCTACGTAGTTGAACTTAAGGACAAATGCTTGCTGGTCTTCACCAACAGCCGGCGCGTGGGAATAGACCTTGTCAAGCCTGGAGGACAGCGGCGCGAAGCACAACCCGTGATAGTTGACAGAAACGGTTAATCTGCCCAGTGTTGCTTGGGACTTCTGTGAGCTGGCATGGGTTAAGAAAACATCGTTGGCATACTCAGTCATAAAATCGATAACCTGGAAGCAACTCCACACCTTCCAATTTGCGTACATTGAATGCGGTAACCAGCATTTTGTCCATGGTAAAGTTAGAAAAGGAAGGTGACGATGAACATCTCTGTACCTCACCATTGGAGTTATTGTGGGCTGGCGACCAATTGCCATAAAGTACCCAGAGTATGCGGGTAAAGCGGTCTACTCGGATACATCTTTCCTGATCGAACAGTTTCAAAAAGCGCATAGATCCGCGGAATCGAAGGTATGTTTGATGTCGAGGAATGACTGTGGTAGGTTTAGCGCTCTAAACCCACCTTCACAACAGACGACAGAGTGAACTGGGACGTGGTCAAAGCAGAACGAGGACATAGACTGAGATATGTTAACATCGCGATTGTTCTCCTCAGATGCATACACAATATAAGCAGAAACACACACAAATATATACATAGGAAAAAGATTGACACACCAATCAAAACGCCAAAATCAAGACAAAGGCAATCTGATTGATTGCCTCAAGAGTTTCCGTGCATATAGCACCAAACACCTCGTGACAACTGGTCACAATGTGGACACGAAGACTGCGTTCAAAGTGCTATTAAGCAACCGGAACCCGATAAGGTAGGCAACCAGTGAAGCGTTGTTAATTAGGGCCTATCCACCTGTGCTATGTGCACAGAAACTCTTGAGGCAATCTATCAGATCTTGCTTGACGATTGCTTGCTTGCTTTTGACGAGTTGATTGGTGTGCCCATTTTTCCTATGCATATATTTGTGTAGGTGTTTCTGCTTGTATTGTGTATGCGACTGAGGAGAACAATCGAAATGTTGACATAACGCAATCTGTCTTCTTTCTGCTCTGAGCAAGAGGTTGAAGGGGACCCAATGTTTTACGTTTCTGAACTGGGACGGAAGGGACCCTTAGTAAACAGGGAACTTCGGAAGCGATCAGGCGAGTAATAAACAAGGAGAAAATAGGGATGGTTTTCTAAAGGCATTAAACACTCTCCATAAATTGTGCATTCGAAGGATCCCCTTTCATGTGTATACAGGTCAAAGTGCAAGAGCTACGTACAGAGGAAGCAGAGCACAAGATGCATGCTGCATGTTCACCGAGAAACGAACCTGAATAAGAGGCACTACCAAGAAGAGTCGGCGGTATCGGCGTACGCGCTAGACACAGAGCACAAAATTGACTAGGATGAGGTAGTGATCATCAGGAGAGGAGTACGAGCACAAGGTTTAACTACCGAGGCAGTTAAAATCGTCCGGACCAATTACCGCGAAAAGAAAATGGACGGGGCGAAGCTTTCAAACGTGTGGTGATCAGTCTCAACTCGGTCAATCCGAAGAGCGTCGGCGGACGGTTTCAGGCTGGGGATCAGAAAGGATACGACCTATAACACAGATCACCCGGGAACTTTCGTGCTTATTTTAACACGTGAATGAGCCTTTGATCCTCTGAGCTATGACGATCTTCATCATAATTGGCGATAAAGTTAAGCATATTATGTACTAGCGCACTTAGCCTGAAGAAGTTTTTGCATCAAGAATGAAGCACAAAAGCAAATATCAAGATCGATAAGTATTCTAAACTCATGAATTCCAAATCAATTGCTAGTTAATTTCAAGGAAGCGAATGCTTTGTTGTATGCAGCCAATAGGATACTGTTAGGCTGCCCAAAACTAAAAAGGAGAACAACCAAACGCTCTGGTCTGAACACACGAACGCAGCACAGCCGGATTTTGGCAATGGATTACAATGGGGTCTGTTTAAAAAGGAAGGAGAAACAATAACACTCCAACCTCCAACACGGAGGAAAAGGAGACTGAGTTCGTCTGGCTTTTAACTAATCTGACCAATTCTGACCAATCTGGCATCAGTAGTTCTGCAAGTGCAAAAACATCGCGCAGCGTAGCTCAATAGATCGTTGGGGCACGCAAACAACTGGATCACATTAAGGTACAACCTTACTGAGATGAGACCGCAGGCAATGTATTTACAACAAATGATTCGGTGAGAATTGTCTTCAGATACTAAGACCAGTGAACCACAGCATAACCAAACGGATGCTCTCATCACAAGCCAAGGACGCTGCGTAAGTATATGGTTTAAAAAAAGAATCGTGTCACTGAGCTCCCAGAATGTGGTTGTCAAACTCCTGAACCACTGCTCGCAATGTTCATGACAACTGGGACAAGACTGCACCGTACGTTGAGATAAGACATGCTCTAAAAGGTCACATTGACGCACGCAGTAGCGCACTCCATGATGAGTAGGCGCCACTGCTGCTTAGAAAAGTGAGTAGATCGACTACTTCGATTATCTATTCACTGATGGCGGGGATAGTCGGCGATGACTGGTAAGTTGGCCGGCTTCCGCAGGGATGATTTGTAATTTGACGTGTGCTTCACGTATCGAAGCTTACAGTTCCGACGTATTCAGACGCACTTGAACGTGGCTCGGATGTAGCTCCATAAGAACTATATCGTCTTCTAAACTGTGTAGTCATTCAGCTAATAGATCCCGCACCCCAAGGGAATTTACAATGAAAAGCGCGCTTAAGCGTTTTGTCAGAAGCTCTAAGAGGAATATAGAGTTAATACGACGCTGGCGCGCACCGTTTGTCGTGGAGGATTTAAGAAAATACACTGTAGTATTTCTAAATACCCCACACAATTTCAATAGACGCAAAATGCAATGGTATTTCCATGCACGCTACAGACAATCTCTTAGGACTTAGCTATCAAGCGGATGAAAAGTGGCCCATAAATAGGGGTAAGATAAAGTAAGTCATGTGATGGGTTTCAAGAATTTGGGACGATGTGAACGTGCAGTCATAGCGTTGTCTAACAGACAGGAATTCCGTTTGGCAAACAACTGAGATAGGTGAAAGCAGAAGATGAGAGGAAGCGAAGAGAGAATGGTGTGAAATTCAAGATAGGAAAGACCTAAGAAACGTGAGCGAGTGGATTTCGCTCCTATTCAGATCCACCTATTTTGCCATCGACCGTGCAGCACCACGATTCGCGCGAGGTAGAAGGAAACACCGGAAATATACGTCGCACGGTCATCGGATGTTGAAGCGCAAGAAGACCCGTCGTCAAATAGGTCCACTGTTTGTTTCTTAAAACCTTACAGGAGTGTTAACAACGAGGTGAAAAGAATTTCCGGAATTCTTGCGAGTTGCCTCAAGTTAGACGAACACAAGGCCTACTTCATTAGAATTCAAGATATACTAACAGGCTAAAGCACATGCTGTCCCGGTCCCGACAACACGGAGTGCAACAGGTAAAAACTTGAGACAAATATGGCCTGAAAGGTACAAGAGAACAGGCATAAAGAAACAGAGACTGACTCCAGGCAAATCGGAAAAGGTATCCCGTGAAATAAGCTCAAGGGAAAGACGGTTGTGATTTTCGTTTGAAACAGCGCAAAAACAAAAACACAACGTAAATAAACATGCAGCCGTCGAAATTGGCGGCAGCACAATAAGAAAAAAAGCAAAGAAAAACACCAAGAACTCACAAACTGTTCGAGGTTGAGCCATATCTTATTAGCGCGCATAAAATCCAGCAGAACGCGAGAGATTATCCCGAGCGGATACTTGACCAGAACGGACTAGACAGTAAGCAAAGAAGAACGATCCAGATTACGATGGTGAAGCAAAAACTAAAATCATCCAATTTAGACGAACAGAGCAACAACACTGGCTGCGTAGAATGTCAAAGAAAATAGTCATGAGAAAGGACTGGATAATTAGCTGCATGTGGCCAGACTTAAGTATGGGGACAGGTGAGAAAGAATAACTTGGAGAAGCTGAACCATGCTCTGAACATGTATATATTTTATGCGTAGAAAAGAAACTCATTAACAACACAGTTGAGAAAAGATATCCCTTCAAGTGGCAACATTCAGACAGATCGCCTACCCGCTGCTGATAATGCCTTGCAGTGGACTTATGACCTGGACGCCTTCTCGTGGCGACCGCTGGGTGATTCGTTACACCCTTATTCTAGATAAGAGTCAGGACACACTTCCGTGTGAATCAGTTCACTGATACAGAGCATTTCCCGATGTCTTTCGGGACAACATCGTATCGAAGACTTTGACTGAGGATCCGAATTGTTCTGTTCAGGTGTGAACGCCTCGGCAGTACACCAGTACAAAACCAAACAAAGAAATACACAGACGCTGATAATGTCATGCTGCATCGCGCAAAGCGCTCAACATCGGGTGCTGGAACGTGCGCACACTATACGACCAGCACACGAGTGAGCGACCCGGTCGAAGCACTGCACTCGACCTAAACACGAGTGAGTGTCCCGAACGACGCACTGCACTAGTTGCGATGGAACCTCTGAGCTACGGTATTGACACTGCGCCAATCAGAGAGACTCGGCTCGCGTACCAGGGTATGCCGCTTGAAGATGATGATGAATACACTTTCCACAGGGTGGGAAAGGCTACCACAGCACCATGTGCACACGGGGTTACATTTACACTATCCAACCGCTTAAATGGCCAGCTGGTGGGAGGGCAGATTGACATCAGCCTAAGCTTGATGACTCCGCTTACGACTTGGAAGATGCATATATGTATCTTTTCTGATATCCCCACCATGTGTTACCCTGATAACAAGAAAGATCGGTTCTATGCGCAGTTGTCCACTGTGATACAGTCTGTACCATGGTGTGACGAACTGTTCCTACCGTGTGATTTCAAAGCACGCGTTGGGCGTAAGGCCGCGGTGTGGACAGACGCAATCCGTCCATATGTTATTGTCATAGCCAATGGGAATGTTGAACATCTGCTCTTGTTGTACCCCACGCGCGACCTGACGACCGTTAACACCCGGTTTGCACTGGGTGCGAGTGATACTGCTGCTTGGACGCACGCACGGAGTGGTCACGCTCACCTAGCATCGTACGCCGGGGTGACATGCGTTAAGTGAGCATGACTCGTGTACTACGTGGAGCTGAGTGCAGGACTGATCACAAGTTGGTGCGGACCAGAGTACATTCATTTCGTACACTCATGCAATACTCGACTGCTGTGAATCAGCGGAAAGTTTGTTATTATTCTGGGTACTATGGAGAAGAGAATTGAATAGGAGAAGGTGATAGCTACCCGCAATGTCGAATCCATTGTTTCAGTGAGCGACCTGTGACACCACATCCGTCAATAGGTGACGGCTGCTGCCAGGGAAACCATCGGGCGCACAAACTGTAAGCAACCCGACTGGTTTGATGACAAAAGTGCGACAACTGGTGCATTGATGAGCGTGAGTGTCCATGAAGAACCAGAGCGCTCCCTAGACTAGGGAGCTACGTAGCATCAAGAATGTATGATGGGCAGAGAAGGTAAAGCAGATGGAATGCTTTGACGAACGAGACACACATCAGAAGTTCTATGGTTCTATTGAGACAGTGTATGGACTCACCTTGGGGCCGATGAAAATACTACTTCAGGTGCGGACTGCACACAGGCTTTGAACATCAAGCAGACATGATAAAAGCACTTCGGGTATATCTTGAACAACACATCAGACATTGACCGGTATAAATTGTAGGGGATTAAACAACAAGAGATGATGTGGTTTGCTGACACCCCAACTCTGTTAACCAGGCCAACTTGTGGCACTGCCTATCCATGAAGGGCGTGCCAGACAAACTCATTTCCATTCAGATTCCCGAGGCAGGGTCTACGGGAAACTGTCTTCTCAGGTCCTTACGACAAATGGTGTTCATCAAGGTTGTCCCATACCTCTTCAACTTTGTGATCGAAATGATCATTAATGACTCGATTCTATCAGACTCTACCGGAGTGGAAGTGCTATCAGGTGACAGGCAACATAGCTCTCCTTGAGTCTGGCACACTGGGTATGGAAACACTATTGTACAAACTAAAGCGTAGCGCTACATGCTTCGGCATGTACCTCCCATCTACAAAGTGCTGCTGCGGAACTGGATGGACACACCTCCGGTTTTAGCTATCAAGGAACAGCCAATGGAAGTGGAGGAGCGGTTCAATTGGTAGCTATGCCACCTTTGGCCGTCATATCCTTGAAATAGTTACTTCAAGTATCAGCAAGGTTAGTGTGGCTTATCACAAGGCTCAGTCATATATAGAAACGGCGGGATATGAGCCTAGCAGTGAAGGCTAGAATGTATAACGCTGCGATAAGACCGGTGTTACTGCATGGATCAGATACCTATCCAGTTCACAGTGAAGACAATAAGCGTTTAGCCATGTTTGACTATTGGTGCTTGTGAAACATTACTCTCATCTGGTGGAAACACCGAGTGAGCAATGCTGAAATCTACCAGTTGACTTTGGCAAAAAATCTTCTGGTGCCTCACTACAGTGTTTACTTAAACTTAATCGCCAAGGTTGGTTAGGTCATGCCTGTTGATCCGCTTCCTCGGCGTGCATTATACGCCGTGGAAGCACCAAGACGGGTGAAACCGAGAGGCGGCCAGTCCATGACGTGGCAAAGCTTGAAGAAACTGACTGAGAATTGGTCAGACTGGATGGGGTCTAAGGGCGGTCCACTTCAAAGGTTTGAAACCGTATAAGACAGCGCAGTTATGCAGTGGAGTTCTTGCGTCTGGTTGATAATCCATGTTCCATTATTACAAGCCTAACACATTATTTTGTTTCAGTTTTCGTTGCCTTCTATTTGCATCCAAGCCCACTAGCTTGTAGCTGTTATTTAGTGTTATTCTCGCGATGTGAGTCGTGGCAACTAGATCCACCGCACATCGGTGCTCTGAAATGAACATGCCGACACTGCATGCAACACAGAGAGCAGTTGCTCAGCTGCAAAACGATGAGTGGGCCGGAGCCGACAGAAGTGGAGAAAACGGCGAACTCGCGTTGATAATGCGTTGCATCACTTTGTGGAACGCGTGTAGTTTGGAGAGAAAGTGCTGGCTGGGTTGAAGGATACCTTCGTGCTACCACTGTAAAAGGGCAAGGCAGCATACAAGGTGTCACGAATTATAGCGGTATCAAGTTGCTGAGTTGTGTTGGGAAGGTGATAGCTCGAATCCTGCTCAAACGGCTCGTCACACTGGCCCTTGAACCAGCCGATATGGTATTCAAGTAAAATTACCGTGAGTAAAGCCAGACGCTGTTTGTAGACTTCATCAAGGCCCTTGACACGGTGAATATTGAAGCACTCTGGTTGCTTTTGGGAAAATTTCGTTGCTTAGGTAAATTCGTTAGACTCAATGAATGTGTACACAAGGTGCATCTGTGTGGACAAACTTTGGGTGACTTCCATGTTGTCACCGGTGTGAAGCAAGATTGTGTCAGCCCCTGCCCTGTTTAATTCTTACCTAACGGCTTTCACGCTTGTAATTGCGGTGGCTGTGTGGAGCACTGTATTGCTGAACATTCATTGTTTCGGTGCGAGAACCCGAGTGCGTGAGACAACCATCCGGAGGCTGTTGTTAGTAGGCAACTGTGCGTTGTTAGTAAACAGCGAGGATGAGTTGCAACGATGGATCTCGTTTTACGGCGGTCAAATTCGGACTCACCATCAACAAAGACAAGCAGTCTTTTTTAGCCATCAGAAGGAGAGGAATCCGTGTGCTGCACAAAAAAAACAAAATCGCTGGCGAAGTTTGGAGAACGCAACAAAATTTCGCTATTTCGGGAACTCGATGTCAACAGACTTGCAGATGACCAGAGAGCCAAGCATCCTGGTATTAAAGGTATATGCGGCTTTGAGAAGCTGGAACATCAGGTGTGAAAGAGCCATCAGTTAACTTCTGGAAACAAGCTAAAGGTATACAGATCAATGGTGCTTGTGATTCTACTCTACAGTAGCGACACATTTACGCTTTGCAATAAAATTTGTCATCTGAAGCGACTTCATCAATAATGTTCGCATCAGATGGTGTGACAAAATCCTTCCATGAGAGCAGTCAGCCAAAGTTGGAAGTATGGAGTGGGCAGCATACCTCTGATGCAACACTTGAGGTAACTCAAATAGGTCTACGTATGGATTGGAGTAGAATATCAAAACACCTGTTACATGCCCAAGGGGGACGAACCGAAGCAACTTCACCGGGACACAAGCACGAACTAATGTTGACTTCAGGCAGTAGGAAGAACAGGCAGAGAATGGCCTCCTATGACGTGCAAAGATCAAAGCCGTTGCGCAGCGTAGAAGACTGCTGCGCCAGGAAAAGAAACGCGGCCTACGGAAGCGACAGGTGCCTATCAACGTCAAACACATGCGGTCGAGTGTGCCTCAGTCAAGTCGATCGTTTAAGCTACCAGTTTAACCACGAGGGGATAATATCGAAAAGGTGACTGGTAGGCTAAATAGATAAGCATCAGCGTAACGCTTGGTAAGTATGCTGCTTTCGATTCCATTTACTAATCCAGGCTAATAATGCGACTGATGTGGCACGTGTGCTACATTAGTGCTGCATTTGGTCTGTACGCATGCGAGCGAGCGTGCTCTGTTTCTCACATTTTAAGTGTCTACTGACTACCATTGCCGGCCCGGATACGCTCGGCAAGGTGTCAATTTGCCGAAAACCGCCACCTCGATTAGTCTCCAGGGGACTGTAAATCTTTTCTGGGGGAGACCGACTGTGTGCTAGGCTCAAGGAGTAACTCTATCCACTGTGGAACGGGCTAGGGCCGGTCCAACAACCACAATGTGTACATATGGTATGCATGCTTGCCTTTCATTCATCAATCATGGCTTCCATCTACATACCTCACAGTAATGTCCCTCCGGGTTTACATCGGATAAGTGGCTTGTGGATGATTATATATATATATATATATATATATATATATATATATATATATATATATATATAGTGCTCATTAGCTGTACTATACTCAACAAGTCGCGTGGTTGTATACCAGGAACTGTAGCCCAACCTCGGAAAGAAGCAGTTAGTATAGGACCCCATCACAGTGATCTTCGTGGGTGAAAGTTGCCTCGTTAGAAGCACTCGCCGTGTGAATCGAATGCGATCAGCAATATCAAGTTGGACAAAAATTCACACAAGGTAACAATTATGGCTCCTCACACAGTTCAAATGGTTTACTGTGCTGTGATTGAGAATGGTATGCAGTACACAAAGAGGGTGCTTTAAGAGAACAACCAATGCTACTCAAACGTGTTCATTTTGCTGTCTGAAGGAAGAGGTGGCAGACAGAATATGTACTGTAGCGCCAAATACAACCTATCATTAACATCAAATGACTGGGAGTACATGTAGTAAAGACCTTCCCACTTGGGAAAGAAAGTTGGATTGATGCGCAAAACAGTATCCTTTCCGAATTTGTGCACTGGCAGGTTTGCTACATCAGGCCAGATATGAATTAACTAAAAGAATGGTTGCCACATGAAGACAATGATGGTCTAATTTTAACTGCAGTAATCGGATTAATGATTATTCTCAAAATGCCGGGATGAGGACAGAAACGCTGTTCTGTTAATTTATCTACTGTACTGCTCAACCTTGTAACGAATTAAGAGGTTGGCGGAAGCCCAGAATTCCGGTTTCAGTTAGCAGGCTACTTAAAACAGGTTAGTAGATTGAGTTGGTAGTCACCGGAAGACAGTGACTATCAGCAGGGATCGGTACCAAATGGTTTGATAAAAGGTATTGTGAAACACTGGAGCAATGGTTTATGACGGGAGGAAAAATAAAGTGTTAAGTTGAAAAGTACAAGATAAAAAACAGTGTCGGTAAAAGAACGCGTGAGATACTTGATTCACCCAAGGATTTGCACATGTGTGCGTATTCCTGTCTGGAGTTTAGAAACCGTCAATTATTTGTTCCGCACAAATGCCATCATCTGATGGTCATGAGCTATATCACGTAGTGAAAATGTGACAGGGTATAGTCAAAGCGCCTTTAGAACACGGATAAGGTGGGGGCATTAATTACATGCACTGGGAGGGTGTTCCAGGGCTGTGACATCCGCAGGGAGAACAAGTTTCGTCGACATTCTATTCGGCTGTACCGCGTGGTCAAATTAATCTGATACATATGTATTTCGGCTGAGTTTTATGTGTGAGTGGGGTATTTAGAATCTTACACCGATAATGTACGTCGTACATTTTTGGAGTTTTCAGCCTGAACGAGTAAGTAAAGTGAGACGAAATTCTGGCGTTCATCATCACCATGCGCTGTACAGCACAGAGCGCAGTGAAGCGGGGCTTCTTTTGGGTTGCCACGCTTGGTTAGCGTATTCCGCATGCCGCCTCACGCACACACCAAGCATTTTGGAGAAGACTGATGTGTCGAACTTTCTGAACGCTCTACAAAGGAGGCCGACGTGTTGGTTTGTCTACTTTGATGTCTTTTGGATCTGTCCCAAACGGCCAAGGTCATCTTGCGCGAACACAGCAATCATAAGAAACCAACTATAGAATCTGTGGCTCTAGCCGGTGGTTGTGAGTACTCTGATGGTATATGTTGATAAGGTTACAGTTGGTGGCATTTTTCCAAAGCACCATGTGTACGGTTTATCCTGATCATCCTGTAGAACTGTGCTGTAGTGATAGCACGCCATATCTTTAAACAATCGGTAAATATTAGGCAGTCTGAAAACAGCACCCCTGCAAGACCATGCATGAAGACCAGGAACAGACGGGACCCGAGTACCGAGACTTGAGATAGGCCGCAATAGACTTACATTGGTTCCGGTAGGGTGCTGCGAACCCTCACATTCCGGTGACGATGAGTGAGAAAGTCGTCTATCCAGTCCAGAATAGCATCGCCGGTTCCAAATTGTGAAACGTACGCAGTAGAATGCGATGGACCAGTCGGTTGAATGCCCTTGAGAAATTCAGGTAGGCGGTATCTAATCCTATACTAGCATCCACAGATAACGTTCAGCATGCGTAAGCTATCCACAGGTTAGTAGTACAGGACCAATGTGGCGAAATCCGTCCTGCTGCGGAACAAGAATTTTGTTACTCTCTAGGCATCCCGTGAACGCCTCAGCTAAAGTGGACTCCATGATCTTAGAGACTACTGGAAGTAGTGTTGTAGGGCAATAATCTGCTGGTTGTGAACGGCTACTACTTTTTGACTGGAATGATGACCCCATGCTTCCACATCGTGCAGACGTGCATATCGTTAAGACATCGTTACCGATTCAGATAAACTCATGGCAGTAACTTTCAACGCCTTCAGGCAAATGCTGTTTGCACCAGGAGAGCTTTAACTGCGGAAGGACATCAGTCATTTCAATACAGAGGTGATTGCAGAGGATATGTGGTTAAGGCCTGATGGCATCATGATCTGCGTAGGCTGGATGTAAGATGATTTTACACTGGTAGGTACGGCCAAATTATTGTCCATGAACGTTGTCCGACTCCTGTGCGGTTTGTGCTAGCTCGCTTGTTGTGCGCACAGCAAGAATTCCGCGAATAGCCCAGTGATGATTGTTTACGTGTCTGTATAGCAGCTTGGGATCATAGCGAAATTTTTTCACTAGGTCTTGGTGATTCTTTACTTTATCCTCCAGGAAAAGTTTGACGAAGTTGTTTCTTTATGTTATACAGCCACCCCGGGTGTCATCATTCAGGGGAACTATTTAGGCGAACCAAGCCGAGTCCCTCAATACCACGCAGTTCTGAGGTAACATTATTTCAGTGTATGAGATGATACAATGTACAATTTCAAGTGAGCACATCTGCTGGATAGTAACCCGCATTAATGAGATTAGGAAAGCAATAGAACAAGAGAGTTCCAAAGTTCTTGTCACGAGCGCTGAGAAACTTTGTACTCGGTCGCGTGCTGTCCATGATCCGGTGGAAGAGAAGATTTCGGTATCACAAAACAGCACGAAAACAGCAATCAGAGCATAGGAGCAATCAGTGACTTCGCCCACGAAAGTGTCATGTGGCTAAACTGTTATCAAGTGTAACATAGCTAAATGTACAAGTAATACAAGCAGTGGGAGTCGGCGACCGTACCCTGTTACCATTAGTGCAATGTTTAGTGCTAAATTCCTCAACATGGTGGAAAACAAGATGACATTGTGCAACGGACAGTGTCGTGACGAACTTTCGCATGGAAGGGCATAAAGCCAGCTGACGTTCGGTATAGCATAGTAATAAAACGTTCAGTCCAGGTGGAACATTTAAATGGTGCAAGTAATCCAAAGAGGGTCGTACATGTGTTCTTGATAATCCGGGAAAAACTATCTAATCACAGAGCAGTCAGTCAGGGAACGAAAAGCGCGTTGAACAGCTAATCATCAGCTTTAGCATCATCTATCGTGAAACTGTGAACATGTGTAACTTTTCCTTCGGAGTAATAAACAGAACTATTTTAAAATCAGCAGGCGTTAAACACATCTAGACTCAGTCAGACAGCCGTCACACACCCGGAAAAGCATTGTACGGCCGTTGCCTCCTTTGGGAAACCGTTAACACCGCGCATGCAATCTGGCCAACGGGGGGCTAGAGCTCGAAAAACAACTGTTGCGAGTCCGTGGCGCAGTACACTGGGCTACGGGGATGGTAGCGACCGATGAGGCCAAGTACTGGATGTGATGTAGCGCCAATTATTGTCCACCGACTGGCACGTTATTATCGATGAAGTTCACCGCTTGTCTTCTGCCCGGCCCTGTAGTGCATTTCAGTGTGTGATGGCTGTGTGTGTGGTCAACTTCTACCTGTATCATTCAACTACCCTAAACACTGTGCAATTATCCGCCAATGCGAAAAGTGCGTGCTAAATGGGTTGCAAAACAGCTTTTGACCGCCACAAACGAGTTGAAGTCCGAACTGGATTGATGAACCGCTATAAGAGGGAAGATCATCATTTGCTGAATCACACCATCAGGTTCATCTTACGGTCCCGACTTGGCATTATGTGGTTTTCAAAAGATTTACTTGGAGAAATCAACATTTCCACAGTGAAGATGAAATGAAACACGACGCCCTAAACCGGTTAAGATGTACTGAGACATTTCCGAAATGAAGCCGTCCAAGCATTGACGAAATGCAGTATTTTATACAGTGATAACCAGGAAAGCATTTGCTCGCTTGAGGACAAAGTGCAGTCTGGCGAATGAGAGGAGTCGAGTCAGGGAAGCGCATTGCTCTGTATTGCAGAGTGCCTGAAAGCACTAGGTGTCACACTTTTAGTTTAACCAATGTCCACGTTGTTGTTCGATATTGCGATTGAGGATGCCTTGGTGAGGGCATTCCGGACTTTTGCGTTGAGCATGTTCCTTGCAAGGGTGAAACTGTTACGCAATGTAGATGACATCACCATGTTCTGGAGCGACCTCTAAAGCATGAAATTCCAAGCGGATTTGCGACTGAAGAGACTATGTACGGCATGTCCGTTGAACCTGAAAGTGAAATGCCTTGCTCCAGTGCTCACTCTTGTAAGCAAGGGGCTTGAACAAGTAGACAACTTGATTTATGCATGGAGTAGCCACCTGGTGAGATTACCACCGGAAGATATCATTTTGCCAAAGAGTGAGCAACGTTTGCTTATATATATATATATATATATATATATATATATATATATATATATATATATGACGTGGCATAGTGGCATGAAGAAATTGATCGGGAAACTTGGTCAAGTTGGTGTGTGCCGTCTTCATGGAGGTGCTCAGAACGGTCCACACCAATTGTTAGAGATAGTATCAGACATGGCACAGTCACGCGGTCAGGGGCTTGCCTGCATTCGGCTTCTTTCATCTGGTTGTTTATTTTCGCTCCATTCTGATAAGTCTACCGCATTTCCTTCTTGCTTTCATTTGTGCGACATTCTACTTGCATTCACACCCACTACCTGATTGTTGTTATTCATGGTTAAACTTGCGATGCGAGTCGTAGCAACTGGATAAGCCGTACTTCGGTTCTAGGACCATAGTTGATGAACTGGACTAAACTGCAGTGCACACCACCCATGGTCCCTCTATAGGCACAGGCATCCTGTGGCTGTCATATATATATATATATATATATATATATATATATATATATATATATAGGGAAAAGGTAAAAACCAAGTAAAACCCATTATTTCAGTAATTAATCGATTAACTTTGTGCATTGATTTCGAAGATTCTGGAACCGTCCATTCCTTCAGGTGACCGCCAACATACGGAAGATTGGCAATGAAGCTGACTAGCCGAACAACCTTCTCGTGGTTCCAGCTGGGTGGTTCGGGTTGACCCCACTCCAGCAGTTGGTTCGGCGGCAGTGTTCTAGGACGTGGTGGGATTGTGCCTGACAAGTAATCTTATAAAAAGCCACAAATGTCTGTTAAACGGTTGTGACTCACCACTAACTAAATTCACTGCCTCTTACTTATCCAGAAAATGGTATCTAATCCATAGACTTCAAATATTCCTTCTGATATCGGCGATATGATCAGATAGTTAAAAATGCAGCAACACACATGCACATACAGAACTACATACATTCATGGATCGACAAACAGGACAATCCTATTATACTTTTGTACATTACTCAACCACTCGTTGTACTCTTAGCAAGATCATGCTTGTGCAAACGTGCCTCGTGTAGTCGAGAATAAACAATTTATATATTTAACTTTACCAACTGACCTTCGTTTTTCAGAAGCTGAAGGTCATTGAACGATCTATAAATTTGACGAAGGGACAGTTGCATGTTTTGGCGGTGTTTGGTTAACCAGTTTTGGTTTGTCAAAGTCGGTTGAGTTTTTTGGCTGGGCTAGGAGTCTTGCGGAGAATTTTGTGTTTAATTCGGAATAGCGAGGAAATTTGGAGGATTTAACAACGGCGACAGAGAAGAATGAAAAAGGTTGAATTTGTTCGCTGAACGACGAGTGTTTCATCAGTAACAATCCCAGATGGAAGCACAGATGCTACTGGTTGAAAATTTGACCCAGTGCTCGAATGTGTAGTCAATAGTGGTAGCTACGCAGGACAGGCAGGCCATTTCCCTTGGTCTCACAACCTCACTGAATTTCAGTATGATGCTGATTCCGAATGCACTTTCGAGGCGTGGTTCATACGCTGGGTAGACATGTTCCGGACGGATTTCAGCCGTCATGATGACTCATAGAAAGAGCGGCTTCTGATACGCAATCTCGTTCCTAGTGAATATCTAAGATTCGTTGAAGACATCCTGCTCAGAGATCTGAAGGACATAAGCTTCGACGAAGCTTTGTCACTACTCAAAGATATTTTTGATGAGTGCGTCCCTGTTTAGCATTTGCTAGCAATGTCTGAAGATTGGTAAGCGGAATACGGACGATTATGGGGCCCATTAAACATGCTTAATCTTAAGTGCGAAAGTTTCAAGTTACATGCTTGGACAGGTGACCATATTTGTCCGTGCTTTGCAGTCCCCAGGAGACGCGCAAATTCGCACTTCCGCTTTTAGCTAAGTTGGAACAAGACCCCGATTTGACATTAAATTATCTCGTAGGCGAATGCACACGGTTGATCACTTTGCATTACGACAGCGCCATGATTGAACAGTCGTCCAGCCATAGCCGATACTGTTCATGCTGTGAAAAAGGCGGGAAATGCTAGTACGAACAAACCATTCAACGGAGCCCCGAACAAGCCGATAACACTTTGTTGGTTGTGTGGTGAATGTCATTTGGCATGTTACTGTCCATTCAAGCGTCACATTTGTGATAAGTGCCACAAGGAAGATTATAGCAAACAGTTACGCAGTAGTCCTACGGAAGGAAGAACCGAAAGCCTGAAGCCGAATCTCTGTTGGTGATTGCCGATTTTCACACCAGTGAACTACAGTATTGGTCAAATTATTAGAACTTTTTTTCAATCAACAAGTTTGTTCACCTTTCAGCACATATCTCGTAAGAATCAAATGATGTAACTGCAAAATGGTTATATTTACCAAGAATAACATATATCGAACAGAAAATTATCAAGGTTAGTATTTCGTAAATGATACTTTGGCAATTTTTAAGGAGTTAGCACGCAAAGGCACAGTATGTGAGATTTTTTGTAAATGATGACAAATTGGTTGATGCGACGTGTACAGTAGTTAGGTAAACGGACGGTTAAATTTTTATCATACTTCGTTATTTACAACTGTAGTCTACATTTCAGGATTACATTTGTCTGGTTTTGGATCAATTTATAGGTATGCTCAATTACTTTTACTCTTATTTTTCAAGGTGTCTTCTCAAGTAACGACACAACCTTATTGATCGCCAGTTTTTAGATGATGTTGGCATATTAATGGGTAAATTACATGACCTAACCTCTCGAAAGCATACACAAATTGAAATTTTGTTGAAAATAGATGGTAAAGGAGCAGAAGTTGCAACCAAGATTAGTGTCAGCCCAGCGACTGGATATCGACTTCGAAAGAAATCTCAAAAGAATTTACCCCTGTCCTCTAAACGTTCCGGCAAATGTGGTCGCAGAAGAGAAACAACAGCTCGAGACGACTCACTCCTACTAAGGGAATGCCTAGAATCGCAAAGCTTCTAGCAGACAGCTACAATGGATGTTGGAATAGCATGGTGTTGCAGTTAGTTCGAGAACTGTAAGAAGACGATTTTGAGTTTGCAGGCCTCTGAAGAATAAAAAGTTTATCAAACAAGTGAAAGAAAAACGACAGGAATGGGCCAAACAGCTTCAAAAATGGTCCAAAGAAGACTGGGAGCGGGTAAGAAGCCGGTTTTATTTTCATAAGGATTTTCCAGAAAAATTGTGTCTATATTACTTTTGCTGTGTTTTCTGCATTTCATTTTAGGTGGTTTTCAGCGATGAGTGTATTATCCGGCGCACTGACCAGCAATCTCTATGTCCGCCGATTACCTGGTGAACAGATGAGGGAAGACTGCATCATTCAACGAGTCAAACATCCCCCTTAGATCATGATAAAGAGCTTTATGAGCATCTACGGAACTGGTCGGCTCTCCATCGTCCAGGGTAACATGAACCAGCAGCAGTACAAAGAACTACTGGAGCACAACTGATCCCTCAGTTGTGTGAATGGTCAAAGGAAAAAGGATTTACGGGGACAGGAGACTTCATTTTCATGCATGACAGTGCTCCATGTCACAAGGGGCGTGAAGTCACCCGTTCTCTTGGCCTGGTAATAGCTCTGACATGAATCCAATAGAGAATTTATGGGGCGATTCTAAAGTCAGAGATGAAGAAAAAATTATTACAAACAAGCAACTGCTCATGGAACAAATTGTAGCGACCTGGGCTCGCCGTGAAAGCATGACTGAACTTTGCAAAAAACTCAGACTCCTTGAAAATTGTCAAAGTATCATTTACGAAATATTAACCTAGATAATTTTCTGTTCGATATATGTTATTCTTGGTAAATATAACCATTCTACAGTTACATCATTTAATTCTTATGGGATATGTGATGAAATATGAAAACATTTGCTGACTGAAAAAATTCTAATAATTTGGCCAATACTGTACTCTTCATGGGTTGCGCCGATCGTTACTGTGAGAAAGGCGAACTGTAAAGAGCACGTCAGTGCCGATTTTTCAACTGGCCTGAACACCGCACTGGATGAACACTAGTACGACTTTCCGATATCATATCTCTGCAGAGCTAAATGGTGGGAAGCGTTTCGCCAAGCCCGACTTGTTCGATGTTGATGAATTGCTGACCATAACCATTCATTGCGCTTTGTACCAATACAACCGCCTCCATTTGGAGTAAAAACAGCCCCAGCCATCTTCCAACAGCTGAAGGACATTATGCTCGCGGGACAGTCTGGAGACATTGTATACCTGGATGGTATCATTATAATGGACCGGACGGCAGAAGTGCTTGGACGCATCCAGTCATATGGTTTCCAAATCCGTGAAGACAATCATACGTTTTTCACAACACCCATCAAGTTCTTCGGCTTCATTTTTACAAGACGGTCGTCGCCTTGATCCAGAAAAGAGCAGAGCTATTCAAAAGATACCTCCGCCAGCGGACTTGCAATTGCTGCGTTCATTCTCTGGCATGATAAGTCAATAAGAGCTTTTCTTCCAGATTTGCATCGCCTGCGTGCCCCACTTAACAGGTTGTTGAGCCAAGGCCAAACCTTGAATGCCAGACTGCGTTCGAGCGGGTCATGTCACTTGTGGCTTCAGACCTACTTCTGACACACTATGATCCATCCCGAGAAACTATCCTGGCTGCAGACGCATAAAGGATCGGTGCCGTAGTTTCACATACGTTCCCAGATGGATCTCAGATGCGATCAAACATGTCGCCAGAACGCTAAGGAAAGAAACTACAGCCAGATCGTGAAGGAGGTACAAGCCAGTGTTTGCTGTGAAAAAATTCCACAAGATGCTGTATGGTCACCGCTTCAAGCTCTTGACGGACCACAAGCCGTTACTGGCTATCTTCGGATTGGAAAAGGGCATCCATGCCTACACATCTAACCGGCTCCTTACTGGGCTAGGATTTTAAGATCCGCTATCAATCAACGGTTTTTCTGGCCAAGCGGATGCGTTGTCAAGCCACATTGATTCCCATCAGCAACAACACGAGGACACGGTCATCGCCTCAGTTGAGATCGAACCTGATGTCAGGTCCGTGGTGAACGAGGGATTACGTAGTATGCCAGTTACGGCAGAAGCGGTGCGAACCGAAGAACTTCGAGATCCAATCCTAAAGGATACATGCTACCACAGAACCAGCTGGCCACGTAGGTGATCTACTAAAACGCAACAGTTTTATCAGCGGATACATTCGCTCTCAATTGTGAATGACTGCACCATGTTTTCAGAGAGAGTGGTAATCCTGCAGATATTGCGAGAAAGAGCGTTAAGGCAATTCTACGCAGGACATCCAGAGCTCAATCGAATGAAAGCGATTGTCCGAAGTTACGTGTATTGGCCGCTTATGGACAGACAGCTGTAACAGCTAGCCATAATTTGTAGCATCTGTGCTACCGCTTCAAGGGTACAACCGAAGTCCGAACTACATTCCTGGCCAAAACCAACAAAGTCGTAAGGCCGTGTTCATGTAAAATTTGCAGGCCCAATCAACGGCCAGAACCTTCTCATTGTGGTCGACGATTATAGCAAATGGTCAGAAGTGTGTCTCATGAGCAGTATGACAAGCAGCGCAACGGTCTTAAGGTTACGACAAATCTTCCGCAGGTATGGCTGCCCTGAAACATTAGTGACGGACAACGGAACACAGTTTACTTCGGCTACATTTAGAGAGTTCTGCAAATGCTGCGCCACCCAAAATCGAACGGCCAAGCAAAGATTTGCGGATACCTTCAAGCGCGCTCTCCTCAAATCAAGGAGTGAGATATGGAGGAGGTGATCGACCGGTTCCTTCTTCTGTACCGATCCACACAGAAACCACAAACGCCGGCTGGAGTATCAACAGCAATGATAGACTGAAAGCTCCGCATGCCTTTTGATGCAATTCCACCGCCCTCAGAGCTCACAGTTGGTGAAAGGAATCTCAACCTAGAACGTGATTCAATCGGAGAAACGGTAAGAAGCAACCGTCCTTTAAACGGGGCAATCAGTACTTGTACGTGATTACCGGAAAGGAAACGCAAACTGGACGCTCAGCACGATCAAAGGCAGGCGCTGAAACGTACTTTACGACGTGCTGGTTAGAACGCAAGTCTGGGTACGCCATGCGAACCAGCTGCGATCAACGCTGTGTCAGCTAGGAGCAACAGAAACGGCCGATTTCCCATTTGGCCTGTTGATAAATAGTTTCAACTTGTCTAAAGAGCCCGTGGTCGAACTCTGTCAGCTAAAGAAAGATACCAGAACGCAGAGAACGGAACTCGATTCCAGAGTACTCCAGCCAAGGCGATGGACCGACAGGCATAGAACACCGTCCAGGAGGCATTGAGTCAACTCCAGGCTAACATCATACAATGCAGCAGACAGCTCATGAGGGAAGGTATTCAGCAGAAGGTAAACATATCAAGGAAAACCCATTATTTCAGCAATTAGTCGATTACCTTTGATTGTGCATGGATTACGAAGATTATGAAACCTCCCATTACTTCAAGTGACCACCAATATACGGAAGGTCAGCAATGAAGCTACTAATTTTATCAGCTGAGCTTCGTTTTCCAGAAGCCGAAGGCCAATGAGCGACCTACAAGTCTGACGAATGTGTTGGATAGGTGTGCAGCGTTTTGACGGCGTTTGATTAGCACGTTCTTCTTGGTAAAGGTAGTTTGACTATTGAGTTGTTTTCGGCTCCGCTAGAAGTGTTGCGAAAAAATTTTGTGTGCTTAATTGGGAATAGCGAAGAAATTTGGAAGATCTACTATATATATATATATATATATATATATATATATATATATATATATATTGCATGGAGCCCGAAGGTTTTAGGCAACAAGCATGCCCTGTCGTTTCCCGGTTGATGTTACTGTTCACCAATAAGACTCTGGAGTACGCAAAAGGTTGATCCCAAATGTTTGATTCTTTCAATAATTGCGAGTCTATTCAGTAACAGCAGGGTACACAGAAGCAAAGTCTTGATCCGATAATGTCAGTTTGTAAAGAAAGACAATCATCAACTGCGGCATGAGAACCAAAATACATTGAACGGAGTTGCCTTGACTTGTGTGACTATAGAATCTGGAATAGAGTACATGTGGAAAAAGATCAAACAAATAGAAGGAAAAGGGGATAAAAAGAAGCTGGAATCACCGAATCATCTGTTGGAAGAAAAAGCTTGAATCCAACAGTATCGGCAAATTGTCGGATGCACTGTACGGGATGGCATCGAAATGCTGAGGTAGTCTGCCTTAAAGTTACATTCGCGGAGAGCTCAGTGCATGAGGCTGAGGTATTCCGTAGGTAACACTTCTGAAGGTGGTCAAGAGGCATATGCGCTAAAACCATGTGTTGCAAGGATAGAGCCAACGAAGCAAGGTAATACAAAAATTCGCGATACACGGATGTACACGCGAATATGTACGTAATCCTTATACTGCACGACATAGAAAAATGGGAAGCAGCGCGGGGAGGTGGACTTAGTGATCGCATGAAAGAAGGGGAGGGACGAGAGTGATGCCAAAGAGAAACTGGGCGGAGGATATTGGGGGAGAGAAGTCGCGCGGGAATAGAAGTCTAAATGCGTGAGGTGCACAGAGCCGAAATCCAGAAGGGAAAAATGTGAACCCTAAGGCAATCGGTGGAAAGTAGCCTGAGCAGTGAGACAATGATCCCTGAACACGTGCCAGGGTTTCGTTATCTCAACCGATCGCCTGCCAGTGTGTCAAACAACCGCAAAACAATGATAAAATTCGATGGAACACGGTCGACACAAAAGCAAACGAGCGTGATGTGGAAAACCTGCAAGGGCACTGCACCTACCTGGAACCACTTAGCCTGGTCGATTGCATCCAGAGCCTCTAAACAATGGCGTCTGCCAATCCGTTCACCTCGAGCGAACATGAGTCGCTCGGGTGAACGAGATTGCGTGTTGGTGTTTGACGGCTGTTCGGGGGCAGTGTGCAAAGCAGGACCTGCAATTGCATTAGAACCGTCTGCTTCCACGGCACCCGAAGCACCGCTGACTGCTAAAAGTGCGAACCCAGAAAGAGAAGTGTAATTTAAGCGGACAGGAAGCAACAGCATATAAATTGTTAAATAGAGAGAACCTGGTAACTCCAGAACGTGATACATCAATTCGGTGGAATGAAGTTCACGATACAAAAGTTGAATGTGGAAGAAACACGAGTCAGAAACTTGGCTGGACAGGCGTTTTCAGCATGTCTGAAAAGCTGTCGCAAAAGATCGATATAATGCAGTTGCAAACTCAAACGAACAGACAAAGCGTTCATAATCGCGAAAAAAATACGACAAGCACTTTCAAACCGGTGACCAAGAAACGTAGACCGGACAGACTTAGGGCAGCAACAGCGAACAGTTGTGATGAGAAGGGAGGATGAGTGAAGTCACAGACTTTCAAAAAGCTGATGCAACGCATTCATTGGGATCATGTACTGCCGCCGATCGACCAACAGTGAAGATGATTCCGGCAATTAAAGCGAGAAGTTCGAAGGCGCTGTAAAGGTGCGTAAACGGAGATAGAGTGTAGACACATAGGTGCACACCACAACTATGGGGCGATTGTGTTGGTCTCCGAGCTGGGCTGTAGACAGGTTAGGAGATCAATGCAACCACATGACCCACATCCCGAGATACAGGTATTCCCAACAATTTTCAACCACAGCTACGTGGACACAATGTTTCACAAGCAATTATGCCACGGAGCTGGCATAGCTCCATCAAACTTGCACACATACAATCACCATGCGGCGACTCAGACTGTGATGGAAAACAAACGAGCCATCCCCAGGACAGATGCCAAGTGACAAGGGAGCCACTGACACATGCATCTGTTGTGTACACTGCAGACCACCCGATGAATTCTCTTCATGACAATAATGTTTCCATCGTGTTATGCTGCAGTGAACCACATGAGCTCCGCAGTTGCTGCAGCAGTTACCGCACAAAATGAGATTCCCTCAAGATACCATCGCAGGACGACAACTCATACACCTTTCTCTATAAGTTATGCTATTCTAGTGAGATATAAAAATGTTGTGGAAAGCACGCTTCGCCTTGGGTGAGTCAGTAAAATAACTCTTGCTAACGGTTTTCTTACTCGGTCGGGTCCCAGTGCAGTCGTTAGGTTGTGCGTTTTCGTCTCCAGTCTTAGCTCATGTGTACGTCTGATGGCTAGATCTCGTTAGCCTACAACGTTACGAATTCCATTGGCTACTCTGCACGCACAAGGTATAATCAGTTAAGAACGTTCGTCCGTTCCGACTTAGTTGAAACAACTAGGACGCGATATAACAAAGTACAATCAAAATTGAATAAAATCGCTTTCGAAACAATAAACAGTCTAATGAGAATTATCCAGTAATGGGGTTACGGATACCAACCGACGCCGAATGCACCGCGTTAACATTCGCGGCATTAGAGAACGTCTTCGCTTAGAATATCGTACACATGTAAAGGGTGGTGCAATGTGGTGATATAATCCTGTTTAACAGTGCGTATATTCGGGGAGGTGCTCACTCGCATATAGGTCGCGGAACACCTGGAGACACACAAGGTGGTGACAAGATAGCTTGATTTCGTGCGCCGAATGTTTTGTTAACGACAGAATAAATCGTAAAAAGCGGATAATGACCGGATCTGGGTATGAAGGTGTAGTAGTGGAAAGGGAAGGAGACAAAGAGAATGGGTTGGGAATAGCATGCTAGAAGTGAGGAACCGAATGCGAAAGTGGCACTGACCCCCACTGACTCCGCAATGTCTGAACGGGTCCCCAAATATTTGTGATACCCGCCGAGGTACTCATTCATGAAGACGGAACACACCGGCCTAACCAAGTCCGTGGGTTACGCGTTTGTTTACGTCATCATCTGGCCACCTCGCAGTTTCACCCAATACGTGCAGCAAGAGCGTAGAATGAACGCCGAGTCAGCGTACATTCTGACAGCGTGATCTGGCGCACCGGTCTAGTTCTGTAACAGCAATTTACACTTTGAAGGTGCAAAAGCCTATGCAAAAGCATGCAGCGATATGCGTCAGTCTATTCGGTAGCGCTTGCGCGCGCCAGAGTGTGTCCGGAATCCATGCAGGTTCTGTAAATCGACCGAGTATGATGTGCGAAATATGTACCTGATGAAAACATGGTCAGGTTGAGTTCAAGTCACTGTGCATGCCAGGCAACGCGAAATAAACGAATATGCAGTGCAGATAATGTGACAATTGGAACTAGCACACAGTCCTTAGAACCAAGCGCCACCAGCTGTGCGGCGTGCCTCGATTCAAAGACAATCTCTCAAGTGTTATTCCGAACCCGTGGAATGAAGTTAACAGAAACGACAACGAATGCCGTATTCTTTACCTCTTGGATAAAGGATGAGAGCTACAAGTAGGCTTCATCATTGATGGTCTGCAGCGACCATCAGCAAATGGGATTTGGTAGACTTGCACCTCATCGACTTGGAGCTACTTGATTTGAGGGGGTGGTAACAAGCCAGTGAACGCCTGTGGTACCCTCCCAAAGTGGCGCTCCGCCTCTACGTCGATCGAGTTAATCTCATGACCCGCAAAGGCAATCTTTCGATGAAGATACTCAGGCTGAGTACGTATGATCTCTAACCACTGACTTGTCCGATATGAAGCATTGGTCCATATGCACAGTATCACCCTTCCTAAACAATTTTGCTATGGATGACATCTTAGAGAGCGCTCTGGAGTATTGCGGACACAGCGGCGTCGAACTGCTTCCGAGGCACCGACTTCGCAATTTAGAGTACACAGACGACATCCCCCTAATTTGGGATTCCTCATAGCCCGCCCAAAATGTACTGTGCACATTGGCGGTGTCTACCTCCAAGTTTGGAATGATCTCTGCCCCTTTGAAGTGTACTGATCTTCGTACAGGACTGGCTAGGTGTTCCCACCCTTATCCACTCAGGTCACTCTGGAAGTGGTAGACTAGTTCGTTTGCCTCGGGAGCTGTATCAGCGCTAACGGTTTAATGGATGAGACCTCTTTGCACGTCGCTAAGGCCCGGGTTGCGTTTGTTAATCTCCGCCATCTTTGGTGTCGATGCCACCTGATCCTCTTCTTAAGGAGCCGAGTCTACAATGCAACAATGAGAGCGGTCCAGCTCTACGGTTGCTAGTGCGAAGGATGTTTAGAGGCGGTCTTGGATCACCGGTGTCTCCGGAGCATCGATGGCGTGCGGTGGCAACATCACATTAGCAATGTGGATTCTCGTCGAGGGATTTTCAGATCAGACAGACTAGGCCGGCCGCCGAGCCGAATAATTTTACTGCATAGGCTTCGGTGGCCTGGGCACGTGTTTTGCATGCCTACTGAGCGTTTGCCTCACTGTGACAGTCTGTACGCGCATAGAAGTTGGCTGCAAGCAAGGACAAAGTGGTCAGAAAATGACTTCGGACAAAAGTATGAAGGTGTTGACCTCACATTTGGTCAGGATCAGGCGCTCTCGACTTTCTGGTTGGAAACAAGGATCACGAGCACATATGGCTGGAAACCCTATAGCACGTATCATAGTTGTACTGCGCGGGCATGATACCGTCAAATTGCCCATGGCTAGACATGAGAATGATTCGGGTACTCAAACAAAGCCTACGGTTAAAAAACCCTATCACAAAGCGGCGACTTCAGCAAAACGCTTGCTTTATTTGTGTTTATGGGCAAAGTATTCATACAAAATTAATTTAAAGTGAGATACAAGATTTGCAGTATTTTAGATGCTAAATCTAGGCTGCATCAGTCAGGCCTCATCCCTTGGTACAATGTATTAACATAGGTTCTTTTCAGACATAGCCTTCTGAAGACCCCTAGTTTACAGGTCACATCAGCTTCCATTTATCATCCGTTAATGGACGATGAAGTTTCACCGGCCGCAGGAACTTGTGCCTACTTCTACTCGGCGATGTTAGATAAACAAAAGACAATGCTTGGTATGATGCGGCATTTGTAAACCAGCTATAACGGAAAGCAACAGACAATCAGAGTTGGTCAAAACTAATAAATTACTTGACTGGAACCGTTAATTCCTTTAGGGAAGCGTTGGGGCGATCTATCGTGGCATTTAGAGTAGATCGGCCTCTTCTGCTAACGTTTGTGAAACAAATGACAGCTTTCAAGACTTCATCCATTGACGGCGTAATAAAGGACAAATTTGTAACGTGAAAAATAAGCCCTACCTATACATGGCGTAGGTACAATATCTCCAACGAATACACAGCAATACTTTGTGCTAGGCAATGAGGAACACTGCAGAACGCTTACTCACGCATTACTTGGCCGCAAAGATTAATTTTTGCCTCGCAGGAAATATGCCGGCTCTCCGCCAAAACACTATCTATTACGAGATGCATGATAACTACAGCAAAAGCAGTTTATACTTTACAGGTACCTTGCTGAGTCGCTTTGATAGAGATGCTGGTGGTCCCGCTAACACCACGAATGGTGTCAAAAACTGGTTGCGCAATGTGTGCCTAAAACAGGCAGACAGACGATCATTCACACCCTGCCCAGTAATAAAGTAAGCTGACCATATACGATAAATCGTAGTCGCACTCCTTTGCAGGCTACAGAATTAGCCGCTAGAAATTGTACATTTGGATTAAAAGTCAGGGTAACCGAACACATGTTTACGATAATTCAACTTCAGGCTTTCACAATTATGCGCAAATCAAAATGTGCAGACTGGCATTACAAGTTACTACCTCTAGAGTGGGTTAATGCGATGCTGACAGGGCTGCTTGTTAAGTGACGACAACCGACCGCGTGTGACCTCGCGGGTCAGGTCACCGGCCGTTTGGGATTAACACAAAAACATCAACCCACTTTGCCCCTGTTCCCTTCCGAATTAATACGAACTCTAACATAGTTATTGCGCCTTGTTTGGTTTTTGGTAATTGTCTTAGGTTTTTAGGCCGCGGTTAGCAGCCATACCAGCAAAGGCAGCGAATAGGGGCCGGCAACGTTAAGGAATCCGGATATGTGGAACGCTTAAATTCGCCAGTGCGCTTAAACATAATTCATCGGTATGTATAACGTAACTTCCACTGACTTTGGCTGTCGATCACAGGCTCATTGGAAGAATTGGCGTCTTGGGCATTTGAGTCGTTTACCGAGTCAATTTACCTATATCAGTGTGATTCGCCCCAAAACTACTTGAAAACGACTCACTATGCAGGTAGGGATACATTCAGTATAACCAATCCAATTAAGGTAGCTTGGATGGGCATATTCCGTTAACCCTCTGTCAACAAGGTCATTCCTTTGTAAGAGACCTCACCATCATATCTTGGAAGTGATCAGGAAGTCATCAATTCAGAAAACTTGGTAGAAGACCGGTTAATATATTTATGGTGATACACAACGTTTCGCATTTGACACAAGAGCTTCATCAGGTGAAGTGAATTAGCTTAACATTGGCATTTCATAACGATCATGGCTAAGCTACATACAGAGGCTAATCAATTTGCAGTTCATCGATGAAAAATTACAACAGTCAAAGATCACTATGCTCGTGGGTACACTGTGGTTTGTTTCAGTCAGGGTCAAATGGGGAAAAGGAATTGCTGGTCCGAGGATAGTTACATGTGTGATCAGCAATCTTAAGTGTTCCGTTGCAAAGAAATTGGTCACTGATATAACTTGGATTTAGTACTTTAGAATTTGGTATAGCGAAGGCCAATAGTCCATTTCGATTTGGGATCTATCCACCGATGCTTATCAACCTGGCCGGAGTGAGAATGGACATCAAGCACTAGACAGTGCTACTCCGTCTATTCTATTCACGCAGTTGTCAGCATTGGTGATTTCTATAGCCTCAATAATCAGCCTTTGTTTGCCTGATGGTAATCCCTTTCTGATAACGACATTTTCGAAGTCAATTTCGTGCCCATGTCTAGCGCATGCATTGCTATTGCCGAGTCTCTGAGTAGAGTCCCATACTCTAGCTAATTTCGCGGAGGTCGTGATATATGTCGCTATGTACTCGGCAATAGCAATGTCAGCACTAGACACGGGCACGAAATGGACTTCGAAATGTTGTTATCAGAAAGGGATTACTATCAGGCAAACAAAGGCTGATTGCTGAGACCACCGACCCTCCCTCCACCAAATTCCGAAGTACTAAATCCAAGTTATATCAGTGACCAAGTTCTTTGCAACGGAACACTTAAGATTGCTGACCACACATGTAACTATCCTCGGACCAGCAATTCCTTTTCCCCATTTGACCCTGACTGAAACAAACCACAGTATACACACGAGCGTAGTGACCTTTGACTGTTGTAATTTTTCATCGATGAGCTGCAAATTGATTAGCCTCTGTATGTAGCTTAGCCATGATCGTTATGAAATGCCAATGTTAAGCTAATTCACTTCACCTGATGAAGCTGTTGTGTCAAATGCGAAACGTTGTGTATCACCATAAATATATCAATTGGTCGTCTACCAAATTTTCTTGAAATGATGACTACCCGATCGGTTCCAAATATGTTCCAAGAGATCGAGTACAGATACGGACCTCGTGTTCACAAATTGGCGAGCGAATTGTGCGCCCATCAGGCATTGAAGCCAATGGGGAAAATCATCAGGTGTCTCCAGAACAACATTATTCCCAAATTCCTCACAGTTAAACCTCCGGATTCTTCGTACACCTCGGCACGAATAGCAATCCAAGCAGGCAAAAGATTTCTGAGACAAAGAATCTACCTAACAACTAGACGCCCGAGTGAAATCCACCTCTATGCGAGTCAGCTGCGCTTAGAGTTACAGACTGCAGTGACAGACTGGTTATGACAGAGTTTGCAATAAGGCCTTTGAAGTTTAGGCAGCAAAAGAACGGGGGCCGAAGGAAAGGCAGATACGTAAGTTCAAGCACTTGGTGGCTGCACATAATAATATCGATAGTCGTACTGATAAGCATGTATCTAGTGGCAACAAGTGTAGAGTTGTTAACATGTCAGATAGGGCGTTAAGTGTAACAGAGCGTATAGTTTTAGAAAACGGTCTGAATTTTACTATCAGTAGAGCTAAACTAAGGGCAGAAGATGTATTCCTGGAGCTGAACCTGTTATGACTAGATTACCATTTGAAAAGGCAGAGGACATCCGCGCCCAATTAGGAAATATAGTTAGATTTCAACAGCTGATAGAATCGAATCTTGCTCGAGCTGAACACATAGCGTTAAAGACCCTGAAAGAAGATACTAGTATCGTCATTACAAGAACGGGTAAAGGTAAAGTAACAGTGGTAATGAATAAAACAGATTATTCAGAGAACATGAAGGAGCATTTGGCCACGGGACCATACAAAGTGGTTGAGCACAAAACCGTCGACAATGAATAGGAAGAAATCAGATGCCGGTAGTTACCTAAGGACAGTTTAGGAAAGGGCAAATGGTACAGCGTTTCTCCGAAGTCGGCTATTCCACCTAGAATTTACGTCTCCCAAAGATACACAAGCCCAACGTCCCCTTGCCACCTATAGTCGATGGCATAGGCTCTCCAACACATGAACTCGCAATATATCTGGCGAGCCTGCTGCAACCCCTAACAGAAAGAGCACATTTATAAAAAGAAACTTATGAGTGCACGAATGGTGCAAGTGGTAAGCATCGAACAAGACGAACTGATGGTCAGCTTCGATGTTACCTCCTTGTTCACGAATGTAGCCAAGGAGAAGGCGTTACGATTAGCGAGAAGCTGCTTGACATGGGGCAGCAGCTTAGAGGATAGGACAAAGCTGATAGTGGATCAACTGGTTGAGAGGATTGCTTTGTGTCTTAACATGACTTATTTCACATTCCGGTCTAGAATGCACACTCAAGAACAGGGTCTGGCCATGGAATCTTCAATATCCCCGTATTAGCCAATGTGTACATGGAAGAGTTTGAAAAGAAAGCATTACCAAATTTCCGTGGTGCCCTGAAAGTATGGTGGCGCTACGTGGATGATACTTTTGCGAGTATAAAAAGAGATAGAAAAGACGAATTATTAAACTATTTGAACTCCATTGAGGAGGCGATAAAGTTCACCATGGAACTTGAGTCGCAGAGCGGTACACTTCCGTTCCTTGATTGTCTAGTCCATAGGAACGAAGGAACGTTAAGAAAGACAATGTATCGCAAACTAATGGACACAGATGGGGTACTTAGCTATAGTTCAAGACACCCGAATCAGGTATACACGGGAATCGCCTCAACATTGTTTCACGGAGCAAGTGCTCCGTGCACGGAGGAAGGAGAAAGCAGCACAGATGGAGGCGATGAAAAAGTTAATAGCTAGCGGATATCCGAAACGATTGGTGAAACGACAGCTACGAAAATGTCTCAACCCACGCGCAACACCAACCACAGTGTGGATAGTGAGAGTGGGTATTTCGTATAAAGGAAGTTCGGAAGCGATTCGGAGAGTACTGAATAAGGAGAAGATAAGGCTAGTTTTGCAGAAGGGTCAAATACTACAGTCCACGCTTGTGCATCTAAAGGATTTACTCCCTTCAGATAGAACTGCATTTACAAAATTCCATGTAAAGATTGTACGCGAGTGTATATAGGCCAAACAGCGAGGGAATTACGTACAATGATTTCAGAACATAGCGACACATATCACGACCTCCGCGAAATTAGCTAGAGTATGGGGCTCTACTCAGAGACTCGGCAATAGCAATGCATGCGCTAGACACGGGCACGAAATTAACTTCGAAATGTCGTTATCAGAAAGGGATTACTATCAGGCAAACAAAGGCTGATTACTGAGGCTATAGAAATCACCAATGCTGACAACTGCGTGAATAGAATAGACGGAGTAGCACTGTCTAGTGCCTGATGTCCATTCTTACTCCGGCCAGGTTGATGAGCATCGGTGGATAGATCCCAAATCGGAATGGACTATTGACCTTCGCTATACCAAATTCTGAAGCACTAAATCCAAGTTATATCAGTGACCAAGTTCCTTGCAACGGACCACTTAAGATTGCTGACCACACATGTAACTATCCTCGGACCAGCAATTCCTTTTCCCCATTTGACCCTGACTGAAACAAACCACAGTGTACACACGAGCGTAGTGACCTTTGACTGTTGTAATTTTTCATCGATGAACCGCAAATTGATTAGCCTCTGTATGTAGCTTAACCATGATCGTTATAAAATGCCAATGTTAAGCTAATTCACTTCGCCTGATGAAGCTCTCGTGTCAAATGCGAAACGTTGTGTATCACTATAAATATATTACCCTCACCACTATCCTTAAATAGCGCGGATTCAAGTAAACCCAGAGCAGTAAGTAGAAAACGATTCAAAACTGTGACAGCGTTTCAGAGCATCTAAACTAACCGACCATGACTCAGTCTGTAACACCTGTGTGAGAAGGGGTTTGTAAGCAAGGGCTCACTGAACAGCTTTCGAAAATGTTTTGCTCCACCAGACAGCTGACACTGCTTATTGTGAATTAGTCAACCAGCAGTGTCGCTGATTTTCTTGCTGACGCACGGTTTCCTGGGACCAGTGGCGAGGATCAGATGATGGTTGCCTACAGCTTCTGTGCCCTCCGCTTCTTGAACCCGACTTATCAGCACACAAGCTCCGCTTTAGTTCGCGCTTAATAATCTGTCTGGTTACATTGTGTCCAAAAGATTACGCGACCTGTTGGATATTCAGTGATTGGTACGGTGATGGATTATAGTGTCGCAAGCAGAGGCTAAGGAGTCGTGAATGGCGGCCGAGATCCTGTTCCACTGAAGCTCAGTGTCGTCTGGATGAAAGAGTGTTAGTTCGGTACGCAAGACATCCTGGTAAAGTTGCCTGACTGGGGAATGAGATAACTTCTCAGCTACCAAGCGAGGGAGAGGCCTGGTGCACCTTCCAGTAAAGTTCATGGGAAAAAGACAGCGTACGAAGGCATGACCAAAGTCGACGCAGGTATTCCGGAACGAGTGGAAATCCATAATGAAATCACACCACCTGCAACGTGATCTATGTGGGCGCAAAGCCGGCCACCTGTAAAAGGACGACAAGTGTCATTCGACGTCCAATGTATCTAAAAGTGGTGCTACTAAGGAACAACCGGCGTCCCGCACACAGCTGTAAAAGACGCTCGTCGTCGTCCATGTAGTCAAAATCTATACTTGTCATTTAGATGAGCCATTTGCCCATTCAACAACCATGATATCTTGATCCGCAACACTGTGAGGCAGTGCGCGCAGTTCGTGGTAGGAGGTTTCACTTGGTAGCATCAGAACTGCAGTCAGTGGGAGCATAAGCAACCAGAAACAAACAGCGTCTAGTAATGCTTCATGAATGAACCTTAGTTGACGTCGTCAAACGGACTGCAGACAAATGGCTGCTCAGGGAAACCAAACAACAAACGATGACTCAGCCTTGGAAGTGAGAATGATGTCCACCTCAGCTCGACCAGTGGTTACAGCATCATCATCTCCGGATGCGTGTAACCAACAACTAGAAAAAAACCGGGCGCACTTAGTTCGAAAGCCCCGTGAGGGTCGTTCATCCTAGTTTCGGACACGCAATACACGTGCGTGCGAGTACAGCCTGTTGAGCTACTTGTATAAGAGTGCAAACACTACACGCCGCAAAGGAAACGACACAGAATCGTCTTATAAGGGGCTGTAGCCGATAGGCGTCCAGCAGATGGTGCGGGAAGACATTTGCGGACAGTAGAACTGCAGTGGCATGGCATCTGGTCAATTTAGAAGTGAGTAACGAATAAACGTTAGTAATAAGGATCAGTAGGGAAGTAGGAGAAACAGGAGTAAAAGAAAGAAGGAAGGTGCTAGCAGTAGCATGTTCTCGCTTCTCCGCCCCGCAGTTTGTAATTATATATATAAGTATATACGGCACCGAGGAAATCCTACTTGAAGTATTAAAACAAGGCGGACCCGCCCTGGTGAATGCGCTGCACCACTTGGTGCAACGCGTATGGATTGAGGAGGAGGTGCCTCCTGAGTTGAAGGATGCCCTTGTGCTACCACTGTACAAGGGCAAAGGTATCAAGCAATGTTGCACGAATTATCGTGACATCAACTTGCAGAGTTGTGTGGGCAAGGCGATTGCCCGAATGCTGCTCAACCGCCTCGTCACTCAGGTTGTGGAACCTAACGTGGCGGAAGAGCAGTGTAGATTCCGTCCGGGTCGCAACACCATATATATGGTATTTGCGGCTCCTCAGTTGCACGAGAAGTGCAGAGAACGACACCAACTGTTGTACTCGCTTTTGTTGATTTCACCAAGACATTTGATACGGTGAACCACGGGGCATTGTGACTGGTGTTGAGTAAGTTTGGTTGCCCGCGTAAGTTTGCAAGTTTAATTGAACGTCTGGACAGCGGTATGCGGGCGAGAGTGTAGCTGGGTGGAGAGACCTCGGATGACTTTGCAGTTGTCTCTGGTGTGAAGCAGGGCTGCTGCTATCCTGTTTAATATTCATCTTCATGCCATGATGTCTTGTGCGTTTGATGTTGTTTGTGCCTACGGTGTTTGTGTGGAGCACGGTATTGATGATGGATTGCTGAACATCCATCGTTTCGATGCAAGAACCCTTGTCTGTGAGACGATTATCCGTAGGTTGCTGTTCGCTGACGACTGTGCGTTGTTTGCACACAGCGAATGAGTTGCAGCACACGACTAGTGCTCTGGCTTCGACAGCGGGCAAATTCGGGCTCCCTATCAACACAAGGAAACTGTCTCTCTCTCCAAGCCTTCACCGGAAGTGCAAGCTGCAATGTTGCCGCAACTCAGTACCGGTGACGAAGTACTGGAAACCACCTACCGCTGCTGTTACCTTGGGAATGTGCTGTCGACTAACCAGCAGCTACACAGTGAGCTTCGTATCCTCGTATCGAAGGCAGCAGCGGCATTCGGAACGTTTAAGTACCGTGCGGAATAACCACCAGCTTACCGTCGGCACGAAGCTGATGGTGTTCAAATCCATGGTACCGACGAGACGTGAGATATCTCGAGCGGTTTCATCAACAGTGTCTGCGACGGATTCTGCGTATCGGTTGGTGCGTCGGAGTTGCAGACACGGATGTGTTGCGCCAAAGTTGAATGTATGCAGCGGAATGCATAATTTTGCTGAGACACTTGAGGTGGCTAAATCATGTGAGGCGCATGAATTCGACACGGATACCGAAGCAGCTATTATAGCATTAGATGAGTAAGGAAACTAAAGCTTCGTTACCAGGACATGATCAAAGTGAGCCTATCACGTTCTAATGTCGATTTCAAATGTTTGGAATCGAAGGCGACTGATCGGCGTGCATGGCGCGATCTGATCACGAAGGCAGTTGCTGAGGTGCAAGAGAAAGCCCTCGTGTATGCGGAGAAGAACGGCAAGTGCGGAAGCGACAGGCGCCGATGGGCTGTACTCTATCGAGGTCGATCGCATGGTGTTGTAGCACATGCGGTCGCGAATGTCTGAGTCAGGCAGGTATAGTGGGCCATGAGCGAGGCCACTCAGAACCAACTCCGAAAAAACGAAGAGTCCTGCTGAGAGCAACCAGAACTGGCGCATCGTTAGCAGGTATGTTGCATTCGATTTACTAACTGCGTGCTGAGTTGCTTTATTTCAAGTGGTCGGTTTGCTATATACTGTTAATACTCCCTTTGTTACCTCATATGAATGTCTATCTGAATAATCTTCAATCTACTTACACACAGCTTAAATGAAACGTGGTTAATTTCGGTAATTAAAATTCACGTTTGATCTCCTTTTCTGCCATCTTGAGTCTATCGAGAAAAAGTTGATAACAAGTTTATTCCATATGCTAATTTAATGAAGAGTTAAGTCGGTATATCCGTATGCTTTATCCGATTGATTTTATTTGATATCGTTATTCCAAGTGATTGGCTGTTGCTTGATATCCACGGTGTGGCTGCGCTTGATGTGCATGTTGACAAGGCGCCTACCTGTCTAGTACCCACCACCTCTTCCATACTGGCTCCAGGAGACAGTTGGTCGTCGTTGGAGGGGGTGGGGTGCACGGTCCTTGTGGTCGTGCTAGGCTCGAAGTGGTTCCATGCACTCACTGTGGAGCATACTCCGGTCCAGACACCGCCTTGTGTGTGATCGATTCCCGAATACAGTGTGCTTGTGTTTGCTTGTGAAGGAGTGTGGGCCGGCTCCGTTGATGAAACGTGGCGCCCATCCACATGCCTCCCGGTCTTATTCCTTCGGGTTTACACTGGATATGGGGTGTGTGGATGGTCCCCCAATAAGCGCAGGAGTTCTGAGGCTGGCCACAGTGACAGGCAACTCCGAAACCGGATGCCGGCGCGGATATATATATATATATATATATATATATATATATATATATATATATGTCTGAGGCGCAAAGCCGGGCGGAAAGAACAGAATTATGACCCTATAACAGCGGACAAACGAGCGTAGTAACAATATCTACTGAACCGATGCAGTGAACCATACAAAAGAGCTCATGTCATACGAGTGGGAAACGATGGATAATATGAAGCATTCGTCCGGTTGTTAGGCTAAGACCACATACCCTGTGTGAGACAGCATGGTGAAAGCGAACCGACAGAAGCTAATATGAGAAATGAAAGTTAATTTACCATACAGTGGACGACGAACCACACCGGAAGTGAGGTGAATATGTATGGTGATCACTGGCCATGCGTCTCTGGGAGTCGGTTCAGTAGTTCCCCTCGAGCTCTCGAGCTTCCTGGTTGCCACTACGGTGACCTTACCTGTGTCGAGACACGAAGAGATTGTGTACCAAAAGTTCGAGTCCTTCGTCTGACAGGGCAAGACAAAAGTGAAAGGGGAGATAACATACAGATAAGAGACTGGGACACACGAAAATAACAGCAAAGCTCTGAGGAGCAGAAGAATTGGATGATAAACAGGAAACCAGGTGAATGAGCGATGACAGATGAAGTACCCATGGGCAAGTAGCAAAAGGGATAAACGTAGAGCAGCCACAAGCCGGCGAACCAAAACACAGCTGCTGCAGTCGTATTGTTTTGAGTGAAAAAGATGCAAAAGTTAGCAACAAAAGGCGAGGAAAACGAGAGCAGAAAGAGGCATCAGAAAAAACACCAGATTTCTTAAGTAGAAAAGTCAATAGTGAGGAGCAGAAAGCAGGTAGTAATGGCACAAATGCGATTTCGTCGAATGCGCAACTACCGACAAGAGTGCAATAAAATAACGTGCCTCGTATTGAGATCTCACCCTAGAAAGACGGTATGCACAGTTGCGACTGTGTAGTTCGGGTTTCTTCATCCGCTACGACCATATTATGAATAAGCAACTTCGTGGACTGACACAAGAGAGACGTGCCGAATGACACGTGAATGATAATGATAAACGAGAGGTTGACGATAGCCTGAATTATGACCGCATATGGATTGTGGAAATTAGATGCAGCAGTAAATTTAGCCACAGCTGCAGAGTGGGGTTAAGGTAGGTGTATCTATTATTGTGAGTAACGGGAGACCATGGATAAATGTTATTTATGCGAAGAACATTTAAGGCTTGCGGAGTAAAGAGAACTTACCGGTAAAGTTTTTGAAAGTTCGGTTTGAATAAACTGCACCACCTCGGTGGTTGGCCATTCCAAACAGTCGAGAACCAAGTCACCCTGATGATCTCCTCGAAGCAACAGACTCTTTCCTAGCGGTCCAACACGAACAACTCCACGCAGCAGACGATCACCCTCCAATTCTTGCAAGTCCGCGATCCCTCGATTTGCTTCCTTCGATTGGCCTTGGTTCGAGGTCTTGGCCCCACTATCCCCGACATTTGAAGTGCGGCGTGCCTCTATTACTCCTTTCATCAAATCATCGCTGATGGTTCGCAAAGAGATCTCACAGAGGCTAACAATCGTTTTCATGGCCTGCGAGTGAAGAATAAACAAGATAAACTGAGGGTGGAATCACGGCGAGTGCGTGGTAACGGCTTAAACGCGAGTTAATGAAGGCAAGGTAAAAGGAAAGTCAATCTCTCTTCAACTGCAATACAATCGATCGGAAAAACCAACCTTGGCTTCTATTTCTGTTGGCACAATACTCGCATGTTTCGTGTGGATGTAACGATTTTCCACTGCAGAACTGAGCTGTTGAGACATGGGCGGAGTCGGGGGGATGCCAGCTTCTTGTTGTTGATAAGGAAACCGACCGAAAGGGGCGGGTTCCGGAAGTGACAATAGCCCAGCTGAGGGTAGCAGGCTGGCATTGGGCATTGGGGGTATGCCCAACTACGAGAAGAATAGAAGTTGGAGCCCGGTTACAAACAAAAAATTAGTAAAACGCAAAAACCGACGAAAATTGTTCACCTATCTATAACGATTTAAGCTGAATGAGAACTACATAAAGTACCTCGACGTGTAGAATGCAGGAGAGGCACTAGACTATAATCGGGACTAGATCTTCAAGTTCTTATATAATAAAGGGAACAGAAATCGGGTGAATGAGAACATCGTGGAAGAAAAGGAGGAAGAGCTGTTTAAAAGAGCAGTGAGGCATGCAATCCTTGGACAAACACAACGGATCAGCCGATGTTTAGGAGGAGCTACAACTCAAGAAAGACAGAAGTTTCAACTGGATGCATATGGAATGAAGAAGTCATACAAAGGAGCGTGAATAAAAAAGGGGGGCCAACATAAGAGCTTATCAATGCAGGCTAAAGCAGAACCAGAAAGCGGACTCAGGGACATACGTTCGTTGTGTGACGACTGCATCGACAGCGACGGATAATATCATCAGTAATGAATATAATAAGAATAACAAGAATAATAATAACAGTACACAGGAATTTTAAGTGTGGTTTCTATGCTATACACAGTCATGGATATCTAGGCAATAAGAGTAAGCAGAAGAATAGGGATCTTAATTCAATCTAAGTGTCGTAAGCAAACATTGGGGGACAAGGCGTCTACACCTTGTAAACAACAGCCGATCATAGACAGCTAGGTGCCATATGGGTGTCATAACGTCCGTGAGGTTCTCACTATCCGCTTTACAAACAGTGTCGCGGGGCAGAGAACTTTAATCGGGTGGTGCGATTCGAAGACACTAATGCGATACTGGTGACGGGGAGGAGAATTATCTTTGGGGTAAGCTGATGAACGTTCGAAGCTGGGTTTACTTGACCGAGAACTGAGGTAGAGATCGACAACCAAATACACCTGAGCAAAATTTCCTGAGTAAGGTGCTAACGCACTCGGTAAGAAGAAGATAGCAGGATTCAAATACGTGAAGAGGTAAGTGCAGGCAGAATATTTAGAATGTGTCGCAGTCACTGAGGCTGCCACCTAAATTCAATCCACCGATCACACACCACTAGTGCCACACCAAGAGGCACTCTGACCAGATCGACAGTCTGGGGTTTCGTTCCGAGGCCCATCTGAATACACCAGCAACCGATTGTGACCTGTCACGAGGAAAATCAAGAAACGCCCGACTGCTAACCGGTGTGTCGTTGGAACGGTGAGATCACACGTTTGGAATTGGTGGAGCTCGCGTTTCCAAACTAACGGCATGTGCAACTCGAAGGCAGAGATACAAATAGTTCACTGCGGTGCGTTCCTTTTGTTCCTAACTCAATCGCCCAGTTTCCGAGAGTTGCCATCATATTAGCACCCATTGTCTAACTCCTTTGATTTTGCTTCAGTGTATCTTACTTCGGTTTCACTATCATATCTACAGTAAGGACAAGCTCGATGAGAAAAAAGTATTATGGGCCAGGATTCTTCCATTTCAGTTCAAAAGATGAGACAACGAACTAAGGAACTAAGCACAACGGCTGGATCAGTGGTGAAGAAAATACCCAAAGCAGTGTAGGCGCTGTGGGAAATTCCCTTGGACTACATGCTGACCTGAGAAAGACACCTGAAAAATGTCCATCCGTAGCTGAACCTGCATACGCTGAACGTGTATTAGAAGTCGACATGCTCACATCGATATTGCAATCTTTATAGAGTCTAGCTGCTTTATTTGAATCGCCCTCAAATATTGATAAAATGAACCTCACGAAGTGCAGTGTATTGATAGACTCCATTTCAACCGAAGTATACAATCGAGTACGCGGTTCATGCAATGCGGTGGTTTTAAAGTCCCAGACAATTTATTATAAAAGCTGTTCAGAAAGTGCTTCTCACTGCATGTGGTATGTAATCTCGTTGGTCCAGCTGCAAAAATGCAATGCGTTAAGCATGTCCCGTACTTTTCCAGTTTCAAAGTCAACTTATTGCTAAACAATTCATTCAAAAGCGCAATGTCATTGTGCTTAATACGACTTTCAAATGTCTGAATATTATGGAGGACAAAACCCCGCTACAACGAGTGATAAGGAGGTGAAAGTCAGATAAACCAGAATATCAAACAGTCAACTGGCGCTCCGCATCCAGTTGATATTGCTCCACTCAGTGGCCACCACAAATTCGAGAATAATACTCCGCTTGCTGCAAATAGGGGCAAAGCGATGAATAATAAAGTGATTTTTGAAATTAACAAGGAATTAAATGAATATGCGGGCCGCTTTATTACATTAGATGGCGTATCCGGTAGAACACCTAATTCTCGCACTTCGGAGTTAAGATCAACGTCAGATACAAAACTGATTACTGGAGGACCTTCATCAGGCCGCAGTTTCACGACTAAGCTTGATAAGCCGACCAAGCCCAAAACGAGTGATATAGATGGTGCTTGCTCTTGGATAATCAATTCTGGTAGTCGTAGAGGGTTTCCTAATGCTGTTTCCTGCAAGAAGTGATAACAATGCGGATCAGCGAATAAGCACTGAATTACCTGCTAAATTCCAGTTGCATATGAAACCGCTACCTCAAGCCTCGAACTGTCATGCCCCACCTAAAGTCTGCTCAGACCAGTGTCCAAGCTCATCGAGAATATTGATAGATCCGGTCAAACTGATCGATAGTAAAAGGACGGGTGACCTAGATCTATCGTGTCATTGGGCGACTGTATCGTCATTTTGTTTGGATAGACGTACACTCATTGGTCATAAAGTTATGGAAGACATGCCATCATCTTTGCACCTTACAAACGGTGTAATTGGGTATCATGACTTTCCGATTCCATCAACGAACCACACGAATTATGCTGATGATGTATGGATTGACACGAATGTGCCTCCACCGCGCATAGTGAAGCCTTGTATATCGAGCGCAAGTAAGCAGATTTCATCCATGAATGGAAATATCACCTACCCACGGACTCTTATCAATACGCTACGTAAGCAACAGCCTATTAGTGACATGATGCAGAGGACAAAACTTAGCTCTCCAGCTCCCACAAGCTATTACAACAATTATGGACTCTTCCTCGAACCGTTTTCTAGAGGGCCATACTCAGTCACAACCCCCTCCGCTGTGGCCACCTCCAACTCATTTTCCACCGTTGCCAATACACGCACTTTTTCAACAATTTCTAGCCTGGGTCCAGGTACACAGCATGAAACCCCAGTGTTTATAACAAAACCTAAACAATCTTACTCATATTTCACATCTATCTCAGTATTTTTGATAAACATTCGTTCGCTTCACTAAGATCCACACACTACGCTTATTTGTTTTGGTGAATAACCCTGATATAATATTTATAATTGAATCTTGGTGCCATGATGACATGTCTGACAATCAGTTAACTATTTTCGGATATGACAAGTTTATGAGAAGTAGGCCTAGTCGTCGATGTGGTGATTGTGGAATTTATCTGAAAAATTCGCTCGCAGCAGCAACATAAAAGAACCCTGTACTGAACCATGTGCAGGAATCACTATGGCTCAGGATATCTGTTAATCAGCAGCTGCTGCTCATGGGATGTATATACAGCGCGCCAAACTGTAGCCAAGAAGACCTGGGATTTTTGACGCTGGCATTTGAACGCGTCGCTAGCCTACCATTTATGCATAAGAATAGTGGAGGTGATTTCAATCTGCCTTCGATTTCATGGCCCATGGGAACCGCTCCTTTGAAATACCAAAATCTTATCTCCTGTATCCAAATGAACGGCTGGCAGCAACACATCTACAAACCTACCAGAGGTGAATACTTTAGATCTCATTTTTTCATTGGGCATACCTGCAATCAGTGTTAACGTTCTTGATGAATTTCCAGGGAGCGATCATTGCGTGAGCAAATGCCGCCTAAGACTATACATCGCCGATGTACAGAACACAATGCATTATCGTCTGTTCAGTTTGGTCAAATGGAACTCTTCCATGGACCTGGTTCGTTCGATGAATTTGGATAACCCTTCTCTCTGCATGTCCTCAACAAGCGACGGACCTGTATTATAGTACAACTGGATTCTGTATCGATTCAGCAGTATGACTAAGATGTGCTTACCAAACTAAACATAAATCCGATCGCAATTTTTGAAGGCAGCACTAAAGCTCCATAAGATTTGGCAGAAATTCAGGTTAACTTCTGACTTTGCGCTATTATTAGAGCAGTCCAAGGTCGTCGAAGAACAGAGGCATCAACGTGACAAAACTCTCATTCTAGAAGGGTATAAAGTTCTGAACGGCCCTAGCAAAACAGCTGAGCTATCCAAACTATTCCGTGCCAGGGTTCGCGTCGCAGCAACAATTGCAACTTTATCGCCACACCTTATGGAACATGGTCCCGAGCACCATGTGATTTTTGTGAAGCTTTCAGTGTTTATTTTGCCGAATCAATGATCAATGAATCGTCAGACACATCAGCATTTATTATGCCGCACAGCAAGGTAAGTCTATGCACAGTGAAATTCACTGTAGCAAAAATCATTGGTCAATTCTCTCGCCTATGCTCCTCAACTTGCGCAGGTCCTGATGGGATAACCTCTTGTGTAATAAAAAGCAGCAGTAGTGACTTTCTTCTGTTTTTGCTCAACATCTTTACACTCCCTTTTAACAAAGGAGTATACCGTACTCAATGGAAAACGTCTGTCGTTATCCCGCCACACAAAAATGGCGCCGCCCAAGAGGTTAAAAACTTTCGTCCCATCAATCACACACCCATCGTACCTAGAATAATGGAAAGGATAGTGACAGATGAACTATCTGTATTCTTGAACAAGGCTAACATCATCAACAATTCACAACACGGCTTCATGCAAGGTCGATCCTGCGCAACATGCCAGACAGACTTTTTAAACCATACAACGGCTGACATAGACAACGTAGTGTTGTAATCCTGTTCTTGGATATGTAAAAAGCCTCACAGAAGGTTACTGAACAAACTGAAGGCTATAAGCATTGGAGTACCGATGTTTACTTGGCTGTCTTCATAGCTAATTGGTAGACAGCAGGTGATGGGCATCGGCGACCATTTCTCTAACCTGAAAGCAATCACCAGTGGAGTGATTCAAGGGGGTGTTATTGGTCCTCTTCTTTTTCTAATATATACTTACGACATATTCCAGAATAAGGAATGGTGTTACATTTATCTTTGTTGATTACATTAAAGTTGTCTACTCACAATCACGTGCAAATACCCAGGAAGCCGTACGACTCATTCAGGATAACCTATCTGCCCTTGACTCCTGGTGCCAAATGTCGTGTAATACTTTGTCGTACAAATGCTAAGTACCATTAGAGAGTCCATTACTACAAGGGAATATATCTCACAAAGCAGGGCAGTTCGAGACGTGGGCATGCGATATTCAGTCGTTTTTAACTTTTCGGAACATTGTGACTTTCAAGTTGCGAAAGCCATGAAGACCATCGGTTACATCTGCCATCATTTTTACCTCACTTTACAAAATATATATTGCTATGTTTGGAAAATTGTTAAGTGGTCCAGTCTAATCTGCGTAAATCTGACCACCATGCTTTAGAGAGGGTCCAGAGACGCTTCACGAAAAAGCTATGTGGATATTCCTCAAAGTTGGCATACAGAAAGCGAGGTGATAAACTTGGATTTGACCGAGTTTGGCTTCGGATAATGAAGCTAAACCTATGTATGTTTTCTTTACAGAATCATAAATCGTCAAATCCGCAGTCTTGATAACGGTGTTCACATATCTTTAAACAGCAGATATCCAATCCGTAACAAAGAGATGAAGGTCATGAATCTAAAATTTATTACGAGAATCAGAGGTTTCTTCCTAACCCACTACTCAAAAATTTGGAACAAACTTCCAAATGATATCAGAACATGCTATACACTTTGCAATTTTAAGCTTGAGATTAGTAAGCAGTTAACCATCCAAAACATGATTAATATGTTCGGGACATCTCCTAGATAACGCTTTCGAAAACGGTATGGATGGTGACTGAATAAACTTTCGAAACACATACACATAACATTTCGGACAACAACCCTTTTCATTTCATTTTTTCGCGGCCTAAACATCTGACATGTGATTCTGAAGAATCCTGGTTAAATGACAGGAAATAAGTAGCAGAACGATTCTGATTAGTTTATGTTACCTAATCTGAAACTGCACCAGGTTTATTTCTGAAAAGTATTAATACCATGTCATGAAAAGGTTGTACCATTATTTGATCTGTTCCTTCTAGAAAACAGCCTGGCGCATCGTCGAGGAATATACACATTTATATATATATAATTATATATATACACAATATATACAATAAATACAATTTATTTACATACAATGAATCGGAAAAACGCTTTGGAATTCCATTAATTAAAAAAGCGTTATACGTAATCTCGATTAGATTCAAACCAATTTGTTTCAAACTGGCTCAGCAGTTCCGGTTGGAGATATAGAGATGAAGATAAATTGCAACGACTACAATGGTGTGGAGCTCGCAACGAGTTGGCCTTCATCAAGGAAGCCGGGCCCGAACAAGCAACATCGTGGCATGGTGGGAACCCTCAAGAACCTGGACACACCACCCAGGCGTAACAAAACAGAGAAATCAGTAGACAGGTGGGCCCAATATCTTAAAATGCATAATACCGATGTGACCCGTGTTCGCAAGGTCAGTCATTGTACCTTGTTTATCTGGACTGGCGGATCCAACCTACAGAGGTCAAACATCCTTTCTGAGACTGGCGACTCGGTCAACCACTGTCAAAAGTGGAGCGACACATGTACAAACCCAAGCAATATACCTACACACAAATGCGTATTCATGGATCCACAGATATGATAGTTCTGTTATACTTTTGTACATTAATCGAGCACTCGTACTCGTGTCATGGTCACGCCTGTGCAGGCATGTCTCGAGTGGTCGAGAATAAACATCTACACGTTAAGATGCTCGCACCATCTCGGTACCACTTCGAAATTAAGCGCAATGAAGATAGTCGTGAACGTAGTATGGAGCGAAGATGATCGTCTTCGGAAACGATTTCAATAGGGACCACTGAGAATCCGATGGTGGAACAAAGCGCCGGACACTGGAATGAGCTGCAACATGCATGCATGAATGTTACTTTTGCAGTATCTGAGGTAGTTTGACCGCGCCCTCGAAATGGGCGCGACAAGTGTATAGAAGCGGATGAAGGGAAGATATCTGAGTATAACAAACAAAGGCTGCCAACAATGGAATATCTAGGTGAGTTGTTGCGTGCCAACACCGAGTTGCAGAGCAAGGGAGTGGTAGCCTACAGCTGGTTACGGTATAGCCAGACTAATGTCACCTAGATGCGTGAACAATCACTAGAAGAGTTGAAATACTCTGTGTATAAGCTACGTAGACGTGTGGATAAAAACCAGTCGTCATTATCAACACCGTACTCTAGTAAATGTGCTTGTGATAGGCAGAGACAGGTACACTTGTTAGGTCAGTAACGTTGAAATGTAGACTAAAAGGGTGATCAAAGAATGTTGTATCTAGCTTCTGTTACTAATGCATGTCAGTAACGGGGCGGGCGCAGCACGGTAGCCACATCAATAGGCCCGCACACAACTTTTATCCACGGATGATATCCGAGCGATACGGACTGCCTACTTGTTCGATGCCCATATCGTGATGGATGGATTCAGGAAACGGCCAAACCTTCTCTGAAAGAAACCAGATAAATATTAGTTGCAGATAGGGTTCGGTTCAAATAAATGCTTCATTATAGAATGGGTCCGGGGTCTAGCCACCGCTTTACGCGCAGATAGGATGTAACCATTCAGGTACCTGTACACATTGATGGAAGAGTATCGTGTACTTATCCCGCAACAGTTCAATGGTCTTGGAATGCACCCACCGCGTGAAATGCGCAGGGCGTCCGCAGGTTATCACCTCTAGCGAGAGTTACCTTAATGTGGTCATCCACTAGGTGAGTGTGCAGAGGCTCCGAAACGAAAATAGGATCCAGCCACATTTCTCCTAGTTCCGTTCCTTGAAGTGTATATTGGACACAGAGTGTGTAGATGATGTAAGACAAGACGCTCGTGACTCCTTCGAAATTGCATGCTTCCTGTGATTGCATGTTGTCACAGAAACAAGTAAGCCCTGTAACGAAGATAACCATTAATCACTCGTGGTACTACTGGCAATTGAGTTTGTAGCGAAGTAGAGGTGACACCAAAACACCTGACCAAAAGAGCCAGGCAATGAAGTCAATGGAGCTCGGCCCCGGAGTATTGCTGCATAAGAAGATGGAGACTTCCGGGTCATAAGAGCTAAATCAAAACACATTCAACATACTTAACTACTAATACGAGCTATCACGAAGCCTCCTTCCAAAATATTGTGAACCATGTCAAACAGGTTCAGCTTAAAGGCCACCACATAGTCAGGAAAAGGCTAAACAACCGTTTCGTTTTAGTAGGACTCTGGGATCCAGCACTGTTTGCTGCAGATTCATAACATACATGACAGTGGAAGATGAACCGCGCTTCACCGTAGTTAGATATCAGTCATCGCTAGCAACTGTACCACCCATGGCTAAGTGGCATTACTCACTGGCTCGTGTAAGTAAGGTTATGGGCTCTGATCCGGTAGGATTCGGTGGATGCGTGCTACTGAGCAGTCCCAATAGGACATAAACGGCAGTTGAGAGCTTTCCTGAATGTACGTTGGTTGACTGGATGAATCTAGCCTGATGAGCCTTCTCAAAACGCAGGAAATTCCATACTACTCTCCAACAGCCAAGCCAAAACAGTTCATCGATCAGATTCCTCATGCCAAAATACCGACTAGTCACCCTGGGGTCACGCTCCGTTACGTGCAGAAAATAGCCTGCAAAGTACACCGATGTAAGTGATTTACAGATGAGCGAAGGGTTAGCTAAGTGAGTAGGCTAGCGAATTAGCCGAACAACCCAGTGCGGGACCCCATGGCTTTTTGCCGATCTCGTGCGTTAACAGATGAACTCAAGGAACGAAGCAGACGGTCATCGGATTCACCACTCGTTGTCATCAACGTGGGTTCAGTGAATCGCTGATTCTAGCTGCACTACAGTGAGTTCCCTCCGTAGCTTCTTCACTTGAGGCAAAAGAAAAACTTCATCTGAACAAGGTCGTGCCTAATGAAAGCTGCCGAACAGTCGGAGAGAGTCAAACAAATCGTCATGTTTGATGACTTGTAGTTGCTGGTTGAAGCAAGTTAAAAGAAACCCAGTGCTTCCCGGCCGGTGCAATGTGCACCAATAGGCAAATAAGCCACGTCTCTTAATACCTTCGGCCAGAGGTGGCTATGCTGTTGAGCTTCATAGTGTTGCAACCCAGTACTAATAGAATGGGTATATTTCGAGGCCAAGTTGGGCTACAGACCTGAAAATGAACAACCGTACTTCGTCAAATCAGGATACCGGACGCAAAGGCTGCTCTGGGTATGATGAAATGTTTAATACAGCGATTGATAGCGGTTGATGGATGATCACTGTGGTTGGGTTAGTTAGAATTGATCCAACACTAGCACCTACCCCGCAAAGAAAAGTTTTAATTGCAAGACATTCTTGAGGATCTTCTGACACTTGGATTGTTGCAGCTGAAAAGGAAGTGGGACTGTTGCTGTCCCATTTGCTGTAAGCCATTGTTGATTGCTGTGTCAACTGAAGGCTCTTCGGTATTCTAGCACCTGCCGACTGGAGAGGCAAATGACGAGTGAATGTCCCGATCATCCTTACTTGCCTGAGGACCGCCGGCTGATGACGGTATCGATCACGATTAGGTGCCGGATCTCCATTTGCCTGAACAGATAAGTGTCGAGAGAAATTCAGATCATGTGTAACCGAGCGGCTGCAAATTGCTCAAGTTCTTGTCAAAAAAGTGCATTCCAAGCGAGTGTAAAAACACTGTCTTCATTTAACCTACCATCGTGGCCAAATTGATGCAAAACTTGTGGTACGATGCATGCAGAAGACATCAGGCCACTTGCTGAAGGAGTGAACAACGACCAGATACTTCTGACCATTCACAGGACCGAAGAAATCAGTGCGAACCCGCTCCTGCGGCTTTGCTGCCAACAGTCAGGAACCTGGTCCGGCCTTTTGGGTGCCTTCGGTCTGCGTATTTGAGTGCTGGTACAGAACTGGTTTGTGGAAACATCCAGAAGGTTGACGCGCTCGAACCAAACTAGCCCAAAGAGGTTCAAGCTCTCGTCATTTGTGAAAATATTCCTCTAAGCGGTGACTACAGCAAAGCGGCACTCACACTCAATCTGCCCGATCAATTTTAAGTTGGTGCCTAATGTGCTCCTCGCTTGTTTGCCGGTCGGCTTAACGTCGGGTGCACCAACAGATTTCCACAAGTTTTCGAAATGACTGCGATGCAAAACTTCGTGTAAATTTGCAAACGCGTTAGTCGCCTGTAGATGCTGATGGTGACAAACTTTTTTCTGTCTTTAACATCGTCGGGGAAATTGGCGATTACCCTTCTTGAAAACTTTAGGAGACTGGCTTCGGGCAGTGAAGGGTGGCCTGAATCATCGCAATGAGACTGGACCTTATAGTAGTGCGATGGTTTGGGTGCTTCAGAGATCCATTGAGCTATGCTGGGTGGTGCCTTTTTGCACCTTCAAAGCCACTCATACCAGATTGGTCAATGGTTGGAGACCAGACAAACTGAGCCTTTTGATCCTCAAGATTGTGGGTTGTTAAGAGAGTGGCTCCTTATTTCTTAAAACGGACTCTTTGTAGCCCACCGCCAAACCCGCTGCCTTGCGGTCAGGTTTTTGAACTAAAGGCTTTGAGTGAGAACCCTAATCTTTCTCCTGTCTAGGTCTGGGCAACCTGACAGTATCCTGAACATGCAACACAATGAATTCCTCTTCAAAGTTTCCTGATGCTCTGGTCGTAGCAGAGGAAAATAAACGGCGCTCTATCTGCTGCATCGAGCAGGGTGGATAGGGGTTGGATACTACTGCTCAAGCCTTCCCGTTATCATATTCACCCTCTTACACATTTTCACCCTTATGCTCCCGTTCCAACTTTATTTTTATCCGACCAGTTTTCAACTCCCCGATTCTTGGCTCCCCCACAACATGCTTTGCTAGGCGTTTATCTTCCAGTTTCAACACATATGTAGACGCAGAGAGTCACTCCTGTCCTGTCGACAAGCCCATGTCTAACCAAGCGGTCCACTACAGTTCTTCGACTTCCATCTGGAACCCTCGATTCTCCTTCAGATTGGCATGCCACAATGTACGTACATTGCTACAAATCGGTCAACAGGCAGCAATGACCCTAACATTAGAGACCTTCTCCAACAATATCTGCTACTTATGGGAGATCCACCTGCAAGACTCGAGCTCTGTGTTCACTCTGCCATCCCCTTCAGGTGACACCAGCAGCATTTTCTCACTGCGTCTATATGGTGACGACGCAGCTTCGAGCACCGACCAAACTGGTGTTGGCATTGCCCTGAGTCCCCGGGCTGAAGCTGCTCTGGTTAACTGGATCCCATTCAGTAGTCGGTTGTGTGTGGTCCGATTGGCTGGCTCGTTCAAAACTTCGAAGTCGCGCGGGACCAATAGGTGTCTATTCATCATCGCTGCCCACGCGCCCAAAAACTCTAGCGATAATTAGGTAAAAAACGACTTCTACTGCCAAATGACTGAGCTCCTTCGCCACGGAAGAAGCACGGACACTGCTGCACCGGCAGGGGATCTGAACGCTCAAGTTGGAAAATTATCCACAAATGAACTGCATCTGGGCAGTCAACACGGTGTAAGCTCCCATAATGATGACGGTAAGTAGTTACTTCATTTGTGCGAAGATGCCCACTTAATTTTTACGAGCGCTAACTTCCGACACAGCACCCGCCGGAGGCTGACATGGCGCCCACCAGCCTTGGACGCAAATCGATCACATTGTAATCAGTCACCGCTGGAGAGACTGCATCTAGAACTGTCGCTCGAGTTGCAGCACATGTGTGGACACCGACCATGCACTTGTATGTGCTGACATGTGGATGCGTTTTGGTGGACACCCACGATGATGCTGTGAGCGCATTCACACCAGTCAATTGGCGAAGCCACCTGTTCTGAATACGTGTCGAAATACGCTGACATGCGGGTTGAGTAAGCGCTCAATGGAGACAATTGAAGGTCAATGGTTGCATGCTCACCAGACTTTACTAGCAGCAGGCTAATCCTCATGTGGTAAGTCTGATAGCCACCATGGACATTGGATCGCCTTGCGGTCTCTGGAGCTTATTGATGCACGCCGGTATATTCCGGCTGGAAGCGAACACAATGAAACTCGCAAAGAGCTCCGGGAAAAACTCCGTGTTAGCCTGAAGAGAGATCGCGAAGCCTATTGGTCTCTTCGTGAGTCAAAGATGTAAGTGGTCTTTGCCCTTGGTAAGCATCAAAAGTTATTTCGTCTGATACGGGAAACGGGCAGCAGGAGACCTGGTGTTAGTGAAACAAATTATGACGACAGGGGACAGCCTATCCACAGTTTGTCAAAACGTTTGAAGCGTTGGTTTGAGCATTTGAAAAGCAATTTAATCGGCCGGAATTGTTCGCTTCCTCATCGGCCAGTGATCACCCTGCTCCCTGGGCTATCTCTCTGGATTAGCCCTCTCGCTCAGAAGTCAAACGTGAGATCGGGCAGATGAAGTTGAAAAAAGCCGCAGAACCACATGATCTTCATCCAGTCCTCTTCAAATTCGGGGGACCCGTTCTTGTTGATGATTTGCACTAATTATTAGTGAAACTGTGGGGGCAGAAAATTGTCCGACTGGAGCCGCTCCGTTAGTGTTCCCATCTTCAAAGGAGGCTCGCATTCGGAATGTGGCAACCACAGAGAAGTCATCTGATCCCCATCGTCTACAAATTGATTGTCCCTATAATCCTTCACAGACTAACTGGCTCTCTTGAAAGCCAGATTCGTGAACAGCAAGCCGGGTTTCGTCGAGGTCGTGGCTGCATCGACCACATCTTCACTTTGCGTCAATTGTTGGAGCACCGTCACACATATTGGCGGCTCGCCGTAGTCATGTTCCTCGACATCAAAGGTGCCTTCGATTCGGTTGCTCAATGTGCACTTTGGAACTGTCTACTCAGGAAATTTGTGTACCCGAGAAATATGGAAATATTATCCAAGCATTATACGCGCGTAGCACGAGCAGAGTGAGGGCTTACAGCAAGCTGTCACCACCCTTCAAAATCTCCAGCGGTATGAGACAAGGATGCCCGTTGTCACCTTACCTCTTCAACTTCGCTATTGACGAAGTCATGGAAATCGCATGCACAGGACACGACTTAGAAGGTGTGGAGCTACTCCCAGGAGAACGACTTCTTGACTTGGAGTATGCGGACGATATTGCCCTAATCTGCGAAAGCTCCCAGACGTGCCAAGCTGCACTGGACAGGTTAGCACTGGCTGTCAGCCGCTTCGGGCTTTGCTTTGCACCATGAAGTGTAAAGCGTTCCTCTAAGATTGGACTGGACTGCAATGTTCGCTGACCCTTGGTGGGGATCAGATAGAAGTCGTTCAGAAATTCAACTACCTGGGGATGTTGTATCAGCGCTCTTGGGATCGAAGATGAGATAACGAAACGTATAGTAAAAGCTCGAAGTGCTTTTGCTAACCTTCGCTACCTATGGCGGCAGCGCGACATCACTCTCACTCTGAAGGGTAGAGTACAATGCAGCGGTACGTTCGACCTTACTGTAGAGTTGCGAAACCTGGCCCTTAGATCAGCGGATACAGAGGCTAGTTACGTTCTACCATCGGTGTCTTCGCAGTTTGGCTCACATCTGGTGGGAACACCGCATGAGCAACGAGCGTGTTCGACGCCTTGTTTACAGCACAGGAAAAGGAAATGAACCGCTCAGTACCGTCATTTCACGCACCAGGCTCCGATGGCTCGGCCACGTGTTACGCATGCCAGCCCACCGGCTCCCGCGATGTGCGTCGTTTGCTCGTCGGGGTTGTGGATGGAAGAAGAGGAGAGGCGATCAAGCGATGACTTGGTCGAGAGGAATGAAGATCCTCACTTCGGAGCTGACCTCGGTTGGAGCGCCACAGCAATCTGGTTGGGGTCCAAAAGACGATGAACACGCTTGGCTAGATAGACTTGCTGATATGGCTAGGAGCCGATCTTAGTGGCGTTCCTGCTGTGAGTTTCTTTGTCCCTCTTCATCCCTTTTAGCCTCACACTCCAACCACGACCTCAGTTCGTAGCATAATATAAGTTTACATAATTGTTGTCGCCTAGTAGCCGGCTGGAAGTTTTCCGTAACGATGCGAATGCATTGCTGGTAGTTCAACTGGCATGCAGCTGTTAGGTTTATTTTTTTCTTTTATGTATTGCGACATAGTAGCTGAGGTGTTTTACACATCTAGCTAACGGGTATACTGAAGCTAATGATGGTGTTCTGAATCTGCAGTGGGTCTCCTTGTGTCCACGTCTATGGCACTTTTGGCCGATGTGCCTGCTGAAGGGGCACCATCTCACAATATGCCAGCCTCTGCATTGCGAGAAAGCTGATGGGCGTTTAGCTAGTGGACTTCTGTTTTGACTTTATGGAGTGTTGCCCCTGGAAACTTGCACCTTTGAATTCTCCACCATAGCTGCGCCATACTCTAAATTCATGATCCTTTGGGCTACAACAATGACGTCTTGTAGTCTGACATCTGGGTAGCGTTCCAACATCCCAAACTGATGCAGCAGCACCGTCTACGTCGTCAGCATCGTATGCAGGATTTACTGAAATATTGCTGGGGCGGATTTGACCCCGAACGGAAGTCGATGGTATTGATACAATCCCCGGTGCGTATTAATCGTCAGTAATTCACTTGAAAGCTCATCAACTTCTACTTGCAGGTACGCATCCGATAAATGAAGCTTGCAAAACAACGGCTCTATTTAGTTTCGAGAACAAATCATCTGGAATCGGCAGAAGGTACTGATGAAAGTTTAACGCTTCATTGAGGCCAGTTGAGAAGTCGGCACATATTCAAATTTGGCCACTAGGCTTCTTGACTACCACGATTGGAGCTGCTCAAGAGGAGTAGTTCGCTGCATGAATAACCCAGGTTTTCTCCAATCGATCTAGTTCCTGGTCCATAATTGGAACTGCCGCGTAAGGTATTCGCCCTCTTGCAAAGAAGACCGGAACAACTTTGGGTTTTAATGATCTTGAAGCTTTGATCTTCGTGCACGTACCGAGTCCCTCACGAAAAACATGCGCATATCTCTCTCGAGTGTGTTCGATACCCACTATCTTCGGGACCTCCAGTTTGTGTAGTTGAAAGGTTGCACAGATCTGGTTGATGGGAACACCTTGGAGATTAAGACGTTTGAGACACTCTAAGACAAGAAGGTTCACATTCATGTGACTTGTGATGAAAATAGTCCCCCAAGCGGTGAAATCGGCAAAAAGGGCACTCGCATTCTATCTGACCGATCAGATCCAACTTGGTGTCTGATGCGCGCGTTTCTTGTTGTCCGGTCGGTTTAATGTCAGGTGCACCAACAGATTTCCACAAGTTTTCCGGAATGACAGTGATGTCGGACGCCGTGTCAATTAGCAAACGTGCCAGTCGCCCGTTGAAGCTGACTGACAAATTTCCTTCTGTAGTTAACATCATCGGAGGTTGGTGTTTACCCTTCTTGAAAACTTTCAGTGACTTTGGCTTTGGCTAGTGTACGGTGGCCGGAACGGTAGTTTGGACCTGCAGTGGGTCTCCTTGTGTCCACGTCTATGGCACTTCTGACAGATGTGCAAGATGAAGGGGCACCATATCACAAAATGTTAACCTCCGCATTGTCAGCAAACAGATGGGAGTTTAGCTTGTGGACACACCCCGTGCTCATTTGCTTAGCGTTGTTTCTGGAAGTTGCTAGACAACAATATCATCAGTATGCACATTTGAATCCTCCGCCATAGCTGTGCCGTGCTTTAAATACATGATCCTCTGGGATTAAGCAACGGCGTTCTGTACTGTGACGTCTGGGTCGCGTTCCAGCATCCCAAGTCCTCTGGTCCGGATTTCGGTATCTTTGGGGACTTCAAACTGATATCAGACACTCGAACTGATCTTCAGGAATCGACATTAGTTTACGTTTCTGGCATTCACGCTTTACCGTCGCTGCATGAGCAATAAAACCGTCATCTTTCTTGCAAAGCTTCAAACAATTGTACCGACTATTAAAGAGCGATGACTGGCCTACAAACATTTATGTGAGCTGGGCAACAGTGTCATCCAAGCTGGAATCATGGGCATTCTTGGTAAAATGTAGTTGAGATATATTCCATGCGCGTGCGTCCGCAGTTTTCGCAACAGCAGACTTGATGCATAATGAGACTAGACAACTCTGTCCTGAAAACAGCTTCATAGAATCTGAGCCAGGCATCGTACATTAGTCCTGAATCAGGATCAAAAATGAACTCACTAACGCTGCTAATCACTGCGTCCGCTGAAGGCTTCCCAGTGTTCTTGATGGGTGTATACTGAAGAGATAAGGTTCGGGTGAGAATATCAATCATCCGCAGCTGTGTGGCCTCAAATTGCTGCTGCTGCCGTAACAAAATAGCCTTTGGATCTTCCAATAAGGGTGAAATCATGACTTAATCCCACTTCCGTCTCCAAAAACTGCTGAGGGTTCCGCTGATTGTACGGATAACTTGCTACTACTTTTCAGATTAGAAGACAAACCCCCCGGGCGAAAACTGTATTGAGCACCCGGCAAGCAGTGTAAACAAATCAAATAATGGGGTCCAATCAATAGGTAATAAGGAAATGGCCTAGCGCTCATTGGCGGAGTTCAAGGAGGACCATCCACATTGGCAGCGTTCATGGTGAAGCATCATCACTATCCCGCTCTCATTGGTTGGCCAATAAACTTCAGCTTGCGTCATGGTCAACTGTACCGGGCTGCTAGGAAAGTGGTGCCTGCTTCCTTAACCCACAGCAACAGCTAAATGAATGAAGGATCGCGCACCCTACAGTAGAAGAACAAGCAAAATCCACAGCACTGAGTCTCACAGATGGCAGGAGCGTGTAAAAGCCACATGGGGGCCTCGGTGGTTCCAACACTAATGATGATGCAACCGCCTACAGAAGTGAACCGGCCGATCGCTTCATGATGGTTCATGGTTGATGGAACACCAACCACTCACGCAGCAGTAGTACCGTGAATCTTCAATGCGTGAAATTTTGGACAAAAGGAGCAACCCTGTGCGTTTATCAATCTAGATGTGTTGTCAAAGCGACAGGTTATCATCTCACGAGAACTACATTGTCCCCTTGCCTCAAGTTTCGCAGTCTTCTGTGGTAGAAACTCCAGCACATAGGAAACACATATAGGACACTGTTGTTCCTTAGTGATAGCCTTGGTTCTCGAACTACGATGTAAGACATTAGAACGATAAATGATTTGTGGTGGTAGCTGGCGAGCGAGCATCAATGACCCCAGGCTAACTTGTTGCTTGCTCGAGTCGATAACCCTAATCGATGACACCAATTGGATACGTGATCTTGAATGGCGAGAACAGAATAGTGAGTGCTACTTGAAGAACGACCAGATTGAATACACCCATTTGTGAGTGGCTCTAACTGAGGCGAGGTATAAAGCAAATTTGTGTTTGTTTACACAACAGGTTAGTTGAGGCTCAGATTTAGTTTTTCATTCACGGAGAGCGATTACGAGATGTTGACAGAGGTACAGTCGTACCAAACGCCACTCGCCCTTGGGGAGTAATCGCTGATCCCATCCCCAACTCCGCTAAAGATAGTACATTGCCGGACAACTGGAAAGCGTCTAAAGTGAAGTGGATGGATATCGCGGTGTTGATTCAAGTGGATGAACATCCAACGTCATAAATGAGACTCTATCGACAGTGAAGCAAGGCGGATAATGAAGGTCTGGAACATTTGTGACCATAAACCGGAGCACTCGGAAATAAGCGAGCGAATTGAAGAATACTAAGAAGGTCGATCGTATTCTCGTACACATTGCCGCCGAGCGGCCGACATCCGTTCAGTGGAACCAGAAAGCCATTAAGGGTCGCAAAAGCCTTCACTAAATAAATTGGAAAATCAGCATTGCATTTTTGCAATACCCCGTCCATGGAAAACCAGTACCTTATCTTTGCACGATAGCCAGCTGTTTGTGACGGTATGTTGTTGACACAAGGTGTAGGCGCCTTGATACTGAATGTTTGCTTAGGGCATTAAGGTTTCAGGTAAGTCAACCTTCTCCCCATCTTCTTATTCTTTATTTCATAGGTCCTCATGGTTGTATGGCAGCGAAGCATCAATTCAAATGGCTGATGTACTGCTATTGATGATGATGATGACAACCAGTACCGTCAAGATTTGATTCAAGAGCCACCGCGAGAAACACTGCATCGGAGTGAATTGCAGTGACACAGAGTTGTCCCGAAAAACGGAACGATTTGACGGCGCAACCGAAGGAGAAGGCTGCCAAGAAAATAAAGAAACGACTCAACAAAGTCAAAGAGACGCATGGGGATTCTCGCCTCATGATACTGAAGGGAGGAAACCTGATTTCGACCGAGATTGAAACAGATCCGATTCAGCGCTTTTTTCGCTTGCAGACGAAAAACTGCCGTCCGCAACCAAGGTTATACTACAACCCGAGCTAACTGCTACTGCCAATCTGCTAGACAGCAAGCTAGCACACAGTGAACGAAGAGATGGAAACTGCGACGCATTAACTACGAAAAAAGAGGATGTGGTGCTAGCTGGTGAGGGAGCAGCAATGACCCTAGGCTAACCTGGGTCTTCCTCAAGTCGATAGCCTCAATATATGAGGTCAAGTGGATAAATGATCTGGAGTGAAGAGAACAGAAGTCAAGTGGATGCCACTGGAAGAGCGACCGAATGGGTTGCGCCGAGCCTAATGACTCTATGATTCTCGCACAAAGTGCACTGACTCTACTTGAAGATGGGCACGACGGTTGACTGTCGCCAGTCTAAAGGTGGCTCTGTACTGTACTAAACCGTGGTAAATAGAATAGAGAGTTCAGTCAATAAGGAATCACTTCCATCTTTCAGCAACGATGGGGGAAGGCCTCGAGTTCAGGAGCCATGTTTTTTTTCAACGCGGAAAGCACATGTCGAATCTTTTCCAAAGTGGGAAGTGTAACATCTACTTCCCACGTTGGCTCAGGCGACTCACAAGCGGCATTATCGCAGCACGCCTGTTGAAATGCTCCTCAAAACGTTGCGCCAAACGCGCAAGTCGACGACGCTGAGAATGGATCCACTCACCGTCTTTCTCAACTATTGTCTCGATAACTGCTGGCTTTTTCTAATCCGTGTTCAGGATGAGGTGGAATAGCATTTGGCACTTCCCAAAAGCAATGGCTTTCTATATCCCATGGGCCTTTGCCATTCACCAACATTCACGGTCGATTCGAAGACTCCTAGTCAGACGTCGTTTCAGCGAGTTACGGACACGCTGAAACTCAGCACCTATCGGAATCTGTTTCCCTGCTTCGATCAAGCTGGTCGATGCCTCGGAGATCCATTCGCAGTTATGATGTCGCAAGCTTGGTGCACAGTAGGCGTCAGACATTCTTCATGGCACATTTAGGACGATCCCAGTCAGCGTTCGGCTCACAAACCTCCTTCATCTTTGACGACTAGCGTGCCAATTCTTCGTGATATTGTTGAATTGCAGAATGCGAGTTCAAGTTACAGGTAAGGTTAGAAAATAGGCACTTCTCTGAAGCGGGAAGAGTGAGCGCTAAGGGTGCCCGCACTACAGTATGCTCGGAATCCAGACACGTGCTCCAAATCGATCCACAGCCTTGGACTGATGTGCGTCATAGTTGAAGGCAATATGGTCAATTTGGGGCCAGGTCATTGCGGATTCGGTGGGCGCCAAATGATGCGGTGTGAACGTTCGTACTGGAAAGCAACGCTGCTGAGGCAAAGGTTGTGGTCGGCGCACAGTTTCAGGATTCAATCACCTCTGCATGTTCGACGTGCATCGAGTCCGAAGCGGCCTCCCAGGGGTCGTTCAGTCTGAAAGATGATCCACTTGGGCATTCAAGTCACAACCAATAATCAAGATGTCAGTATTCTTGGTCATCATAAGAGAGTTGTCGACAGAAAGCGTCTTTGATACCCTTCAAACTGCATTCAGTAGGGGCAGAAACTGAGGCGATGAAATGACAACTTGCATTCAGACGCTGCTTATTGATCCCAATAGAGGTTCGAAATCGAACCACACACATGCAGCTGTTCAGCAGTATCTAGTCCAGGAGACTGCCTTCAGCATGTTTGCTGAGGGAAATACCAACACGATGAATACCTTGAATCATTGACTCAGCATCACTAGAGACGCGAAGAGTGTAACCATCCTTGTTGGAATCAGAACTAGGGAGTCGAAGATTTGTCAAGATGCTGTTATCTCGTATGTGTGTTTCGGAAAGAGCACATATGAATAGCAAGAGAGTGAAAAGTGAGACTCAGTGCTGCCTGTTGGCCGGTCTGACTCAGAGCGCAGACGTTAAAAGAACCAACGTGAAATGAAACTCTAGGTTTGATGGAAGAGCTACGTGTATCGGTGGCAGCAGCTGCAAGGTTAGTGGCAGTCTCCTGTTAAATAGAGGAGGAAGAAGAGAGGAGAGAGAGCAAGAAGAAGACGTATTATCGAAGTGGTCGAGAGGGTGGACGATACTCGACGACTGCCCATAAGGTTTTGTTCGAGATGCCTAGCTCCAAGCCTTTGACTCAACTTTCTGACCCATTGCAGAGACCCATAGGGTTTGTGGTTCAGACCTGTCACGCACAGCTTTTGAAGATTTAGAATAGCGCAGACGGTTTCCGGCTGTATTCTGCTAGCATCTGCGATCACGGCCACCCGCAGGTGGAAGTTGACAGGTTTGCACCAATTTGACCAGGGGCTGACAGGCTTGGGGTGGGTGGTGGCAAACCATTGAGCACCGGAAGGTGCTCGCCCACAGTAAGGGAAAATGAGTGGCGCTCATGCTCGACACCAATCGAGCTGTGAGCTTATAAGCCGCAAACATGTTGTCTCCAATGGCTAGGTTTTAAAGGAAGAGGGCTATCGACCTAATCCTAACCTCCAAAGAGGATCAGACCCGCGTAGGGGCGGGCGTCCTCGCGGTATACTCAGCCCACGCGCGACTGGTGGTGGTCGCGTGGCAGCGAAGCGCCGTTACGGTGTACAGTTGGTGATTCATTATTATTATTATTATTATTATTATTATATTATTATTATTATTAAAGAGGATCAGATTGTGGGAGTGAGTTAGCCAGTAATCTGACTGGTCCAGGAAGCAAGAAAAACTGGCATCTAACGAAGGCATCAGGCCTACCAGTAGGGACCTCTCATGCTTTGCAACAGATGGGGAATTCATGTTTCGACAAAGCAACTTTCAAGACAGTTAGCTAAGTGGAAAATTCGGAGGAGCAGTAAAGCAGACCAAGAGACTTGTGGAGAACATTCTGTGATACCCGCAGCTGGAGATGCTTGATAAACCCAGTACTCATTCGCTGGAGTGCGATGCAAGACAAGTGTAGCGATTTAGAATCAGCACCGAACTGAAATGGTATCACACTGATCGACATGCATTCGTGCAAGGCCGTTGGGTAGTGGAACGGAGTTTCGCTTAGACGCGCGAGCGGTCATAAAAATTTGGATAGTGAGCAGCAACAGAGATGGAATAACGCATGAAAAGGGTTTTATTGTGAAGTTATGTCAGGAGGGTAGCAACAGACCGACTGGTGTAAGGTAATGAGATGCAACAAAATGCAACTAGAGCCAAGTTGCAGATGGATTCAAAGAGTAAGTTCGGGGATTGTGCGACAGGGTCGTTGATGGGTGGCGTGGGAAAGTAGTTCTTTTAGAAAGTGACGTGCCCTGAGAGATGAGGACTGAAATGCGACTGGAATGGGACGAAGAGGTCTAAGGCCAATGCGTTTCAACGGCAATCGTCTAACCGCTCTCTGTAAAAGACAGGTTCGAAGACTGCGTGCAGGCTTAAGCCGGTGCCTATTCCACAGTGATAGGAGGGTCAAAAGACGCAGTAAAGTCAGTTGGAACATTATACGAGTGAGTACATCCATGCGGCGAAGCCGATTCTGTGCGGACACCCCAGAGTTGGTAATGGGTCGGTGTACATGCGGTACACGAAGCATCGAGACCTGAGTCAAGATGGAAGGGGAAACGGTCGCTCATAAGGCAGCGGATGACAAAGAATAGCATAGAAGTCCAGAGTTGAATCACACTTGGAGATAAGAAGATTCAGTGAGGTGGTCCCGAATGACTGAAAACAGGCGAGCGAAGATGCCGAATTTCGTGTCAGATATAACGGTAAACTACAAGACTCTACACCATAGGAAACAACTATCCCGAGAGAAGCTAAGTAAAAGTTTACGAAGGAAAACAAATACACTCTGTGACTGAATAAACCATTAGGTAGGAAGCAGCGGACAGAACACCGTACGACTGTAGGTACGGAGGAGTGGGCACGTATCCTCATGTAGACGGGCAAGCAAAGTAAACGAGCTGTCTTAGAAACCATCGGAAGAGGCCTACACCTGACTTGACGGACCTGAATACACCAAACAACAAATGACTTTCATCGGACTGCGAAAGCTGTAGCCATAGAGCGTGAAGGTTCGAGTGAAAAACATACAGATATTTGCTAATCAGTAAGCCTCCCGGCGCGACGGATACAGTCGCCATGACTTAGGTCGCTAAGACAGTAGCAACGTGCAGTGAATAGAGGACGAGCGCAAACTTATGGACAAGAATTCAGAAGCGAATGAATTAAGAAAAGAGGAACCGTCGGATAGAAAGTCTACGAAGTAGGAACGAGATCTAAAGCAACAGCGTCACTGGTCTTGCAAATGCATTAGGTTGAATAAGGTAACTAACCGTCGGTGTGGCGGATCCCGTGGGTCTGAACGAGCTTCATGGTCATTTGCACACAGCATATGGTGACTGGCCACTTTGGAGATCTACTCAATAAGGTTCCGCGAACGGCATACCGATACATGAGCAAAGAGCATGGCCTATTATTATTATTATTATTCAACACTTGACTAATCAACAACTGGCAGTGCCACAACACATGATTAACAACAACAAAAAGTGGAAAAACTGTCAGTCAATGGAAGTGTTTGAAAGGTTTAGTTCATGCGTTCCGTGGGTAGAGGCCTTCTCAGCTGCCCAGGCTGAGGAAGAGAGTTGACTTAAGGAACCCCATTCCGAGCTTTTTGTCATAAAGACCTGACCCGCAGGCAGTGGAGCGATTCACGAAGACCATTGGCAGCAGAGCGGCTCATTCGCCTTCTTTGTGCTTGGAAGCAGTCCACAGAGAAGCGGGTGGCTAGCAAGGATGTTCATCCGCCCTCCGTCACTCACTTCTGTGACCAGAAATAACTGGTCAGTGACCCTATAGCTGGCCACATTGGCTTTGACACAGCGCCGTACGAGCTCATGTGGTATTTGAGGAAGAACCAGGTGACCAGCCAGGAACTCCCCACACTCAGAGACGCCGCCGCTGATTGCGCGCGACTGTTTATTTATCTCGCCTGCGAAGCAAACGAGACTTATTCACAGTCGCCACCACAAGGAAGACATTCCCCAATCCGGAACCTGGGGACGCGCCCGATAGCGTACAGCTGCGCCTAGGCAAAATGGGCATGCAAGCTCGATAGGTGGTCCAGTGCTGTCCAATGGAGCTTGTTACCAAACACAAAGTAGTCCAACTAGCTGCGAAGTGTACTCCACTTGCATCCGTAAGCAAACACACCCGGTCTGTTCGGCGAGCAATGTTAACGCTCATAGATCCAATACAGCAGTGCGAATCTTACGACTGGTGGATGGACAAACTTTACGCAGCCATTGCCACAGATCGCTAAGGACTGTATAATCTATACGGGTCCGACGGATGCACAATGACCGCTTCGGCAATGTAACCATCGGGTGAACGGATCGATAATTCATAGTAGCTGATAGGGCGTGACAAGGATAGCCAACAAACCGGCAGTCTTGCAGTGGTAGTTGACATTTTGAAGTTGTGAAGCACGTGTCAAAGCGTGTGGTTTTCCGTCTATCTAGAAGCGCTTGTATGGTGGTTACCGGTAGAAATTTTGAATCAGAATATACCGACAGGATAGTAGAATTCATCAATACTTTGTTGCCGCAGCTAAAGATGAAGATGGGACAATCTTGATGTACTCAAATTGTTGTAGTGAAATCAAGACACAGTTGCTCGCATGCTGGTACATGGAGAAGCAGAAAATGAAAGTTCTCCGATGTCATTCACAAACAAACATCTCCTGAAACGGACGCTAGCAACTGAACCAAAGACAGTCCTGAGGGTCAACTATTTCCAGGATACATTGCCTATACAGTTGTCCGAGTGAACGAAAATACCACCGGATTGCCTATGACTAACTGCTTTTGCGAGGTAATATAAAATCCTGAGACAGACTATGTTATACTGCGGTTCAATATCAAGAACAATGAGTGCAATAATCAGATTACCATATCAGGTCTGGGACCCAACAGAACTTTTCGCTTGACAGGAGCCTTGCGCTGTTTCGGTTCAACCACAAGCAGAGGATCAACCTTCTTTTTGTACTGTAGACGATGTCGTCGGCCTCTCATATGCAATTCTTTGGCTTCTTTATTGTTAAATTGACATTCACACAAGCCGCAGCGAAAATGCACACCCATACCGCCTGGGGCGGGAAACTAAAAGCAAAAGCAAGATGGTGGAGAGATAAAAAGAAAAGATAAACGCAAATACAAACAGGACGGTCAACAAAAAGTATGGAGCTTGTATATCACACAAAAACAAGGCTCGTCGATGTATGCAAGCAATATCAATCAAAGATTTTGTGATTGCAAGGTACATACTCATTGGTTACGAGCGCATATCAGAGTTGACAAGAGCTTCATGCTGCCTCGCGCGGCTTACAAAACATGAACGTGCCGGTCGAATGGACAGAAAAGAACCTAGAAGTTAGTCAGCTATGGTCAGGACATTAAAAAGTGGTAAGAATTTGCTTTCGCTGCCATAGTTTTAAGACGGCGCCCATAGCAGATACGTTGGTATACGGGCAATTCATGGCTCATATGTCCAATGTGCAACCTCGCAAACATGCTTAATCTGCTACTCGTTGATGAATGTAAGGTGGAAACTCTCTCTTATTTCAAAATCCTCATGCAGTGACTCTTGGAATTAAGATTGAGGTTTAAAGGAGATACCCTCTGAATTCGATAGAGTACGTGGGGTGGCCGGAACACCCTATCCGTTTCCTTTTAACATTGCGATAAATAAGAATAACACGATGATGCTAGACCTCAAGGAAGAAAAGCATGAAGTGATTAACAGTCATTTCAAGTTTGGACTCAGCCCCGTAAATGCCTCTCCGGAAATACAGCTGTTAGGTAAGTCAGAGCCTAAGAAATTGCTGCATTGTGGAGCCGAGATGTAAGCTTTGCCCCCACTCATTGAAAGGCCAACGGATGAGATAAATCACTTAAACAAAAAGCATTGTTAAGTTAAACAATAACGAGTCAGGTATCGAAATTCGATGGATTCAGCTGCCACAGTTCGCAAAGGAGCGATAAGGATAGCCAACAAGCGCGAGGAAATTGAGGTCGGACACAAGTAGAATACAACGGGGTAAGATAAAAAGTGAGCAAAATTAGTACGAATGAAAAGTTAATAGGCACATGCCAGAAACCGAAGGTATGAGCACCAATGACCCAAAAGCTGCGCAGTATCACAAAATGTCTCCAACCACCAATGTGGCACATTTCCGGGAAAGCATTCACGAAGTCGGCACACATTAGTCTGACCAAATCATGTGGTTGATTTTTCATGCCTTTAGGTCGCATCATCGACTAGTCGGTGCGACCCAAGCCAGTACACGTAATCATGCTTATGGCGTAACTAAACAGCGCGACATTTGTCTACATTGAATGGTAGTGTAATTTGAACTAGCCAGTTCGAAATCGTGTTAAGGTCACGCTGGAACTTTCAGTGGTCGTCCAGTTCCCTGATCGCTCGCCATATCTTGACATCGTCAGCGAAAAACAGGAAACCGGAAGTTATTGACCTCGTCAGATTAGTTACAAAAATTAATAATAGACGATGCCTAAGCACCGAACCTTGTGGTACACCGCACTCCACCTCAATTGCGTCAGACAGGAGTTCTCGTACTCTCACATCCAATCGAAGTTGGTGCAGGAAATTGCCTATCCAACGCAGCAGTGTGCCACCAATGCTATAGATCTAGTTTGTGGTGGAGGATTCGGTGGTCTAAACAATCAAACTCTTTTAATAAATCCAGGTAGATGACGTCGACTCCCATTCCAACATCAAGCCAGATACTGCGTGCAATTAACAAGTTCGTAGTGCATGAACGGTTTTGTCGGAAGTCAGGTTACTACGAGGGCCAGTATGCTGCGGTTTTTCAGGTAAGGCATCAGTGCATTTGCGATGATTGATTCCATAAATTTGGAAGGCACAGAAAGTAGGATTATTGGACTCTAGTTGGTAGGGTTAGTGCAACTACTTCACTTACGAATAAGAGTGAGGATTCCTCGATTCCATAATGCTGGAGTTTGATTCTCCTCTAGACAGAGTTGGTAGAAGATGGCTGATGCCTTTAAAGCCTTCGGTCGAACGTTATCGACACCAGGAAAGCTGTGGGTACGTAGGAACAACAACTTCCTTAACACAGCTTCTGCAGTAAGTGGTATTGGATAAAGCTGACGGTAGGAGAATAAAAGCTGGGATAATCCTTAGGCCCGTTAGTCTCTGGAACGCATGCAAGTAAAAGTAAGACTAAATAATTTATTCTTGAATACTTCGAGGCACGCTAAATCTGACTTGATCAAGAACCGTAGGAGATCGGCTGCTTCGGTTGCTGGCCGCGTGTACCCGTCAATTGTGACCAGTGCCGGAATTACGCGTCGCATTTTAGGAAGGAAATTAACATGCGACTATGAGATTGCAATGCGTATAGAATCGCTTCGTTACCTCCTGCTGATGCATCACCTTGCCCTCGCGGATCAATTTTCACACAAAACTTGCGCTGAGCCACATATGCTGTCCAGGTGTCGGAATTGGGCGAGTCCTTGTGAGCTATCCATGCTAAGTCCTTCAAGAACATGCAATTACGTGTTCTGCTCCTTAGAAATCACTAACTTTTCCTTTGACGATGGAAGGATTTCTGTTCCGATGCATGCGCTACCAGTATGCTAAATGTCCTTATGAACGTTTCCTAGGTGTATTCGGTTATGAAGCTCTAGGATTTCGCTTTACCAAGTGCGGGTAACACGATGTAATGTGTGGTAGTATACACTTCATCATCCCTTTCTTCAGGATACGGCATAGCATACATAGTCAAACAGTAGTCACATGGCCACTGAGACCCAGTTGTGTGCTTGTAACTATTACGTCGACCATGAGTTCTTCGTTGATGAGCACAAGATCAAGTATCGACGGCCTGTTAACAGTACGAAATCTGGCAAGAGAGGTTACATGGTTGTACACAAGGTAGCTGGGAAAAATCTCTTGTAAAAAGGCTGTAAACTGTGTGCGATCGGTTGCTGCTATTTCCAGGTCGTGTAAATTAAAGTCACGCACGTTGAGAATGTGACTGTATGACTTGTTCGAAACAACCCGAAGAACGTGGTTCAGTTAAGAGTCCACTTCACACGTGAAGTTTGGTGGACGGTAAATCACAGCTATAGGACACATATCTTGCGCAACCATCGCCCGCACCAAAGCGACAGGGGGCACGAGCTTCGAAGTGATCAGATACGCCTTATAATGCAGAATTACGCCACCAGCAATACAAGTTCTATCATTTCGAAGCAGCGACATACCAGGTAAATAGACCACAGAATCTGATATCTCAAGGCTTAACCACGTCTCCGTAATCATACTGAGATCCCGCGGTTGTGATGCCTGGCATTCGCTAAGTTAGGAAAACTTACTAAGCAGACTGTGAGCCTTAGTACACAAACAGGATAGTGTTTTTGATGTTAGAAGTGGACAACCAATCCGTGTTCACTTTTAAGCCGACTGTTTGTCGGTCGGCCGCTATTTGTTTATTGCGTGGGCCGTTGGATCCTGAATTTTGGTCAGGCTGCATGGTGGCCAGGACGTTCCAGATCTGGATGTTCTCTCGTGTGTCGCTGTTTTGTCGGGCGCCGTGAATGCAGAACTGTGGGGGCAAAGGCCTTACTGAGGTTGCATGTCCCAACGAAGTGTTACCCACTCATGGCCGTGTGTCTGCTGTCCTTAGTCGAATCTCCTGCTATCTTTGGCCTAATGTCGTGAAAACTGCGTCAGATCGCTCGTGATTGGTTCAAAAAATGGACACACGGGTGTCGCTTCCGGTGATTTTATCGAGGCGACCGATGCTTATGTTAACCCACGGTGGGCTGTTGTGACCCATTGCTTAGGTGTATTGCTCAGGAATGAGTTAGAAGCAGTCACATCAGATGTGACTTGCCTACTTAGGGTTGGTAAGTGTCGGAGTTCATGCGCAGCTGCCGTGGGACGGTTAGCAAGACTGACTTTACCATTCGACTTAGGGACAGAGCTGAGAGGTGTTTGTTGCATAATAAGAGCATTCTTACTAAACTCAAACGACAGTCCTGAAACTCACCATCTGCAAGACTGTTTTCGTGTTTTTCAGTTTTCACGAGTACCAATATACACTTGACAGTCGGGATTGTTTTGCATGCTTGGCAAAACCAGAGCGCATCAGTCTGGTTTGTCCCTTAAATTCTAGATGACTTAAACTACCAGTTGTGGTGGAACGCAAGGGCACAATTTGAAAAGGTGACTCCTCTTCTGACCTCTCGTGCAGTTTGGCCCGCCACATGCGTCACTAAGTGGAATCATGTGCAGTAACGGTCGTTGTTGCACTCGAACACTGCACTTGTCCGGTCACGCGTAGTAGAAGATGAGTGATTCCAACGTTCGTTGTTCCAGTGGTACTGGCGCCGTCGGTTATCGCTGTCGACCGAAGAACACGCGCACATGCAGGATGGCTGCTTTGTTGAAGGACAACGGTTTCTAGTCAGTTTAGCCACTCAAATCAGCTTGTAGTGGGTGGATGCCAACGACTAAGTGTACGCGATGAACAACTAAAGTCGAAAACTACAAATTGGGTTGTAGCCTCTTTGTAACGATCCTGTAGAAGTAATTCTAGGACCACCAGATAGCGTAGAGAAGCTTTTATCGATCGCGGTTTCGCAGCAGTGGGAGATGTTAAAAAACAACAGGGTCGCGTGGCTAGATATGAGCGCGGTGTGTTAAAACAACTAGAAATACACAAATCACTATAAGTAGAAAATAATTCAGTATATATGCGCCCACTGAATATGTGAAGTTAATCCGATTTGAATAAGTGCATGATGATTGCACTGGGTGAAGATGTGAAAATCTGTGAATTACTAGAGCACATTTACTATACGACCGTAGCTTAAGGTCTATCCCAGAAGCGATAGAAGCACGCGGTACGTTGTACCCACGTTGACGTGAGACTACTAACAGTCACGTGATAGATCGGGAGACTACATAGCTGTCCACGCCGACGCGCAGACTCGTAAGAGCAATTCATGGATCACAAGTCAGACGCCCGAGACACTCAGCCATCACTAGATGCCGTCGTAGTAGCGCACCGTGAACCAAAAAAAAGTCTGGGCCTCGATCAACAATCGATTGTTCTAAGAACACGGGTTCATTTAACAGGACATTTCAATTAATCACACACAAATTGGTTGTTCCTTTCGCGGCATATACTTAAGTTTTGTTCTCTGCATGCCAAACCAATTATCCGCTTGGCCGTGGATACGTCCATTCGGGGTCGATTTGTGGCTATCGAAGCGAGCAAACAAGAAGTCGGTCTTGGGTCATGGCTGTTCCCCAGCTGTTACCACAGACGCTTCGATGCCAGGCAAACTGGCGGTTGTACGCCGGATGGGACACTGCAGGTGTGACTATACCTATGCGGAAGTGGGGACTCGAACCCAGTGTACAGATCGTAAGCAAAGCACCCGAAGCACTACACAACATACCCCATAGCCAGTTGATCCACCGCAGTCAGGTCAAAAAAGTTACAGGTTTGATAAACTGCCTACCCATAGCATGCCTCGGCATTGGTACTCTCGCTATCAGCCCGGATAATTTTGGCTTGACACAGCCTGGAGCTAACTGGCTAGCTAATGACAATCAGCCAATGAAAGCGTCTAACCTTGAAGTTCAACAATGAGAATGAGGTGACTTGTAGATCCCCAGGGAACACACTCCTTCGGGAACAAACAAGCGCGCTTTTAGGCACCTAGTAATTTCTGGAAGCTAGGAATTTTCAGCTAAGTCAGTCTGTCGTTAATTATTTAGGGTATAACCTCCGAAATTGACCACTCTATTCTGACTACTTCTAAGTTGACTGGTCTTTTCACTGCTCGAACGTTCATGTAAACCATAAGGATACGGACCTCCGTATGTCGACCACCTTCGTGTTGATCACTTTGTCGAGTTCCTTGAGTGGAGAATTTACGGAGGCTTTATTGTATTTTGACCGCATCTTTGGCTCTGGATACTGTTTTCCGGGCGCTCAAGAGGTTTCACCAGAGGCCAGTCTTCGGATTTGTGAGGTGGCTGAACCGTGACCTGAATAGCTGTATCGGTTATCCGTAATATAAGCAGAAACACAACACTCTCAGAGGTGTCATCTTAATAATAAGGTAAATCTCACCGCAACCACGTATTCTTCACCAACCAGCTTCTCTTCAGTCCTCGTGGCAGCTGTCTGTTGAGTAGGGGTAGTATCCGGCCTCGTCGTAGGAGTGTGAGTGACTCCGGTGTTTGTTGATGGAGTTTCTACTTTCGGAGGTTCGCGGTCCGAATCGTCACTCACTGTACGTGGTGAACAAAAGGAGCATAAGAGGAGGGATTGAAAGTAATACTCGTAGAGCAATATGCATAAAATGATCGAAGTTGGGACTGAAAAGAAAGCAGTAGCATTTGCTCAGGAGCAGGTTGATACGTTGGCGGGATACTTTGAGCTCATAGTCGAATAGTATTAGGTTGCTATTGCAATTTTAACTGCAGAAATTGAATGCATATATATTGGCTCACAGGTGACATTTGTAAGCAAAAAAGAGTATTTAAATCGATACACGTTTGCCAACGAAAAATAAGTTCAGTTATCCTAAATAGATAAAATTATGGAGTTCAAGTGGCGATGAACTCGTCGAAAGTGGTTTCAGCATATCCTCGGAGAAATTTATACAGGTTCTTGAAAATGTGGTGGTAGGGAGGCAAGGAGTCAGAGAAATATGGTGACTGAGATAAAGTTTTGTAGCCTAGCTCAATTAGCATATTTAGGTCTGGTCACGTGACGTCTGCCTAGTATTATCGTGGCGAGGAATTTGCCCCTTTCCATCGGCAAGTGGCAGATACTGACGTTTTCGGCGATTTGTTGACAATACATCTCTACTGAAACGGTTTCCTCTGGATTCAGAAAGCTATGAAGCATCAGACTAGCTGCAGACCACCAAACAATCACAATAACCATTTCTGAGTGCAATTTCAGGCTGTGGGAGATGTGGAGTTTGCTTATGGTCCAACCACTTGGCAACGTGTCGTCACTTTCAGTAAAGGATCTAATTATGGTCGCATGTCACATTCTGGTTGAGAAACGGGTCGTTTTTAATGCTCAGAACAAGAGAAGACAATAGTTCAAAACGAAGATCTTACTGATTTTTTACTCAAATCGCGTGACACTTCCTTATCAAGGTTTTTTGCTATTTCTATCTCCCGTAAACGTTTGAAAACCACCAGGTGCGATATTACTAAGTCAGGAGCAAGATCCCCAAGAGTTTTATGCGGATCCGCCACAACTAAGGCTTGTAATTGATAGTTGTTCACTTCCGATGGCTGTTCACAATGCTCTTCATCTTCAACACACGTAAACTACTCGAAATTTTTGAAACCAGTATTGTGCAGTTTGGTAATCACTGGTTCCAAGACCAAATGCACTGCTGATGTTACAAGCTGTTTCTCCTGCATTTCGACTTGGAACAAGAAAATCGTCTCTTCTGTCTATGTTGCAGTCAATGTTTTGCAAGTGTACAAACGTGCCTCTTGGCTAAACTGTCACTATTGATAAATATAGCAAAAAGGCGCCGCAAAACAATAGATGGGATCAAGGCAATTTCTTAAACATGTGTTCGAAAATGTCGTTAAAATTGAAACATCAAAAAACCGCAATAGAGTTGTTGTTAACTTAGTACTACAGAGCTTATCATACTGCACACCATACTGCGCAGCTACGAATGGTCATGGACCACAAAACATTGGCGCGGGAGGTGGCAAACAACAAGAATGAGTTCGACAACCTCTGCTAAAAGTCGAGTCACTCGATGCCGTTAACAGTAACTAGTCTGAGGCCCTATGGCAAAAAAGCAAAGAAATCAGAGTAAAACTAGCAATCCAATGTGCCCATTTGCCACGTCGTGGAGTGTACGCACCGCTTGTTTAGCAAACGTATATGTCAAATCTGGAGATAAGTTGTATTACGTGACCAAAGATTATATGCCAACAAGTATTCGGATCCAGGACAAACATGGTAGCCTGGTGCAAACAGAAGGAAGAAGTTACTGATCGCAACCCCAAAAACTGTGGTTCAGCAGCCTCAACGCATGCCATATGACGAATGGCTGCCGAAACTTGTGGAGGACAATTACAGGAAGGTTTCGGTTGCTCCGAGAATATTCTAATCCGCCACTTCGAAAAACACATTTTAAGATCTGAGGCGACTGAGAACAATAGGTAACGTGCTCTCTTCAGGTAATTTAATGTCACCGATATAGGCAATAGTTATGACCAAAGGTGGACACATTTATTCATGAGCCAGTCCAAAGTGCAATACAAGGAAATTAGAGAAGGAAAAACAGGTAAGTAAAGTCGATCAAGCTAGAAAATAAACAGCTTGATACAAGAGACTGAATGTGGAAGTACCGCCGACTCTGCAGTTACCGATGTGGCCAGCCACAGTCACCAAGAGAGAAGAGAGCGCGTACTAGCCCGATCAACGCTTTAGGCCAATTTCATTATCACTTCCTTAGATCACGTCAACGACTGGTTACCCTGAGTTCATCAAGCTAGACACAACAGCGGCAAATATTGCAAGCCGATGTAGGTAGCGGACGGGCGCAGAAAAAACGGCCTATCCAGCTTGAGCGATTATAGATTAACGGGCATGACAGTGTTTAAAGTACCACAGGACAGCAGGTCATAGCTCACATATTGACCAGCTGCTAGGTTACTGTTTACCATAGGTCTAGGTAGAATCGCCAGCGTCCAGCCTATTGTTTGACAATCGCATCCGCAGAATCTGACTTAGTATCCACAAATAAAGTAGGAGTGAATATCGTTGTTGGCTCCAAAACTGAATCCTCACCGGTTGAGTGAATTTCTAAGATAAAGTACCTGCATGCAGATTATTTGACCAAGTCAAGTAATGCAAGTGTGTTGCGTAGCGCCAAAAGATGCTAATCAATGGCTGCTATCTAACATCTAATCGATCGTAGTGCTGATGCTATCGAAGCTTTCTACAAAGAACCCAATCAGTCACTACCAGCTCAGAAACAATTATGGTCGGGTAGCATCTGGATGCGCAAGCAGATGATCGAAGTTGCTCGATTGTTGTTTAGAAAAGTGTGTGAACGAAATTCCTAGTGCGGGGGATGGTGCATCACCAGGTTGATAAGGGTAAAGAATGCTAGCCGCACCTGCCTACACTGTAAAAACCCTGACCCCGCTTTGATACCAAAGAAGCACCAACTCTCATCAACATAAACCCTGTGCGCGCGTATCATATTGGTCACCAGAATGCTTATGAGCTAGATGGAAGTAATATGGATGGAACTTATAGCACCGTGACTGAAATAAGACGCTTATTGTCCCCGTTAAAAATGCCAGTTAACACCCATTAGTCGGAGAACAACCATTTTGCATCTAACTGAGTGAAATGTAGTAGATAAACTAACTAGTAACAAATTGTGTGGTTGTACAGCATCAATAGAAAGATGACGCTTAGCGTCGGATGCCTCGTTTCGTTTCAGAGACGCAAATTTGCCTCGGCTCATATCGAGAGTGGGAATTGGTGAAGTCAAAACATCGAGTGGTCTAAACGATTAATTATTAAGCGTGATACCCGATGGGCCAATTGCACTCCGATGAGTTCGGTCCATTATGGATCAAATGTCGGCCCGTAGCTTTAATGATCACAAACCTACCTTGTGATCCGAGGACGCGGGTTAGAGATTGCATAGGGGACCGAGCAACCCTCGCAGTATCCCTGGCCCACGCGCGACTGGTGGTGGTTGCGCGGCAGCGAAGCGTCGGTACTGTGTACCGGCGTACTGCAGATACCCTAACTCGATCAGAGAGAAGAGTAGTGTGTTTAGTTGCTAAATCATTGACCAAACTTCAGACTATGGTTTCTGAACCGACATGAGAGATGAGCCAGAACGGTATGCAACTGATAGATGTTGGGTATTGCATGCATGCCCACTTGTTTCAGTTACGGTCTCAGTAATCGATTTGACCAAGCCTCACCTCAGTGCGAATTATAGTCCACATTGAGATTGCGCGTCATAATCCATTCGTAAGAGTGCCAACATCAGCCAACGTAGCTTCCAACGCGCCAACGTAGCATTCGACTACGTACAGGCCATCACATCTTACGGGTTTTCGCCATGCACTAACACGACGGATCAAAATCCAAGACGGTGTTGCTTCACAATGTTACAACGAAACGAGCCAAATAAATAGAAATTGTCAATTATTAAGGTGAGTTCCAGTAGGCGGATAAACACTTTCAACAGCTTTTAGTATGGAGCACGGGAGACGATTTCAAGAGATACCGAGTGACCAATCTGGTACATCAGTAAAATATTCAGCAGTGTGCATTCCATCTGACCCTTGTAGGGTGTGAACCCGCAACTCCACTGTTGCCAGTCCATGGTTGAGACCAATGAGCTACGGCGGACGGCAACGACCGTCGTTACTAGATGTGATATATAGCGCCGTTCACTAGCCGATGGTTTACATGTTACTACCGTGCAGAGTACAGGGTAGTCCCCTCACCAAGCGACGAATTTGCGAAACTTGAGCCGCCAACTAACTTTTGGCAGTATTGAGTACAAAAGAGTAGTAGGGGAAATTGAATGGTGAAGGAAGAAATTCATCCCACCTTGTTGAGGGGGCTACCCTGTCCTTTGCATAGAAGTAACGTGAAAGTCAGTGGATAGTGACTGGCACTATATATAACATCTAGTAACTTAGTTACGACAGTTGTTGCTGTTTCCCGTAGCTCAGTGGTCTCAACCACAGACTGGTAACAGTAGAGCTGCGGGTTCGAGCCCTACAAGAGTCAGATGGAATGCGCACTGATGAAGATTCCCGAAAGGATGAAATGACCATACAGTGCTTTTCCGGGCATGTGATGGCTGTCTGACTGAGTCAAGATGTGATCAATTTCTACCCATACCATTCAACTCCCCCTACTACTCTTCTAACATTAGTGAAAGCTGGGGCAACAACGCAGATTATCACTGTTGCTTGGTGGATTAGCGAGTACAAATGGGGACCAGTAATCTTTGTGTCATGTGCTTCGCGGAAACTGGAAGGCTGAGTAGATGGGCAAATAGCATGGTCTGAATCGGCCAAAAACATTGCTAATGTGGACGCGGTCGAGTTGACTAAAACGTTAAAAGCTGTCCAATGGGTGATAGGTAACTCGAAGTGACGAATTGCAATGGAAAGTAGCGGACTTATGAAGAGTCCCCCAGTGACTCAAGTACGGTCTACGGAGTGATTCGATGGAATGCCACGACTAACAATCACAATATCCAAACACTTGCAGTCATACGGATAAGAGAGCGGCTCATAAGATATATGTTTGGCAGCACCTAGGCTATAGTGAGCGGAAGTGTATGGATATGATGAAAAAAGACGTCTTCAGTTTAATAAGTTTAATAATGAGCGCAGAAGAATAGCCGCGCACATGTGGCCGTTTGCTGAGAGCAATCCACGTGGAGCATCCACCGAACGACTAATGAGAATGGCTTCAGTGCCAATGGCTTCAGCCAAAACAAAATTACATTGGCGGGTCAGTTGTACGCAACAGATGCAGCTAATGTGTCCAGAGAAACGTCGAAATGATTTGCAAAATGTGATTCCGTCACCACCAGGACACTCACATGTACTGATCGCCCATCACCGGTAATTCCCATATGCAGCCACCCAACCAAATCGGTCAGTTTTTTCAAACGTAAGTGCACAGGCAATACAAGATGAAGCAATGCGTGTAGACAGGCCTACCCGGACACGGATAAGGGCGTTCAGAAAGGAGTGTGGGTTATCATCAATTTGCAAATTGGGCGTGACGCGCTAGAGTCTCGAAACCAAACAGATGCAAACACATTGCCCCGGTGAACGAAATGCAACGCATGCGTATTCTTAGCAGACCCAGAGAACTAGGATAAGCATCGCTTCCATGGTACTGCATAGGCTTGTGTCAGACGAAAACAAGCCGATGAGGCCAGATGGACGGGAACAGATAACCAGACGATGTAAACGAACGACAAGAAGCTCCTACAGCATAAATGACCATACCCAATAAAGCGCCCCTATGAGGCACATACTTTTAATGACATCAAGTGGATCAGGGAGTGAGGGAATGGGTTTGCCCAACGCGCGATGCAGTCGCAAAGTGCGTCGGTGCACTCGCCCAGTGAGGTGGGCAGAAAACGCATCGGTTCCCGTGCAACCGACGTTGCACAATTCGCAACGAAACTCGTTTGTTCTGGGATTTGTAGCGGTGTTTTCAGCTTGTGCTTTTTCTTTGGATTTAAGACGCTCCATTTCTTCGACCTGAAAAGAAAAAAACCGGACAAAAGCTATCATGGAAAGTTTGTGTTCAAATACCACCTGAAACACGATGGAGACAAGGGTATCAAGGGCTGACGCCACAATGCCATATAGCCAGAAGCACGATACTAATAATGACAAGAGGGGTGAAGTGAAAAAGGAACAGAAAATTAAATAGCCCAGACAAACAAGCAAGATCGACGCACCAACAACGCACGACCACAGGTAGCTGGTAAAAAGGTGAAAAAAGGACGGTGCAAAACAAAGGGTTTAGCAGTATGCCAGCCTTTCATATTGATGAAGCGCTGCTGTGCGATTGCAAATGGTTTTATACGCGGGCCGTGGTTCCGCAGTCCCCAGAAATCACGAAGCAAGGTAGACGATCCAGACCTGAGGTGTAGAAATTACCAATTCCCACCTCCATCATTACCAACGCGGAGCCCCTCTTAGGTAAGGGCGCACTTGGTATGTAACCGAATCAAAACACCTTAATCAGTTTTAGTTCTTGATCTAAGAAACTGATTTGATCAGTGAAGCCTGGAACTCATATGTGCACCTCATCACCGCGAAAGTATTGGTGGCTGGAGCCGTTAACAATGTGCTGTAACCATAGTCGGTGTTAAGTTTCTTGCGATTTTCAGAGTGAAGCGACCAAGGTTTACTGCTGTGAAGAGGAATGACCTTTATTTCAATCAGTGATGTACGGACACCACTCCGACTAGTGGCAATGGATGGGACCACCTGCAACCAGAACCGGGAAGACGAGGTACACTAGACTAGTTGGATGATCGTGCGTATGGGATTCTGGTTTGGAAAAAGCAGCATTAACCAACACATAGAGCACCCAGTGTGTATGCACAGGCAGTTTTTAATCCATCCGTGTCAGCGTATGAAAGTTGAACGCCAGTGGGGAGTGTCATTAGATGTTGCGTCAACAAGATGTGGGAAAGGCAAAGGGTAAGTAGAAGTTCACCGGTGGTCAGTTGCGTCAAGAGCTACGGAAGGCAGCGAGTGGGATGTAATTAAAACATGGAAAAGACAGTATCAACGGTAGGATGTCCCCACTTATTTACCCTAGTGTGTAAGGCAACATTCGGAAGTCAAAGGTGGATGGTACAAAATGAGCGAAAAGTCATAACAGAAAGAGTCATGGCGACTGGGTGTCAGCTGAAAATGTCAGTCACATGACAAACTCAGCTACTTGAGGTGCGATTTACAAGCAATCCAAGCAAACCGAATACGAAAATATGATCCCCGTGTGAATTCTACTGTGAAAGACGATGAGACCGAGAAGAGCAGACACTGGCCTAAGACCAGTGAGTCAGTAACACGTCTCGCGCACACTTTCGGAAAATACTCTAACATCTGCAGTCCATAACCGTGTTTAGTCCTCTCATGATGGAAGAAGGAAAAACAACGAACAAGATACAGATAATGGGAAGATGGGGACACAAGCATGTAGGTAACCTTATGAATCCACCGATGCGATGCGCCGCGTCGTTGAAGTAAACGAATAGCCCAATGTAGTGAAAGTGATCGTCAATGTCTAAGTCATAGTATAGTACGACATTCGCAGTAGCTGCGCAAAAGCAGTTGTAGCACACTCTAACACCGGCTGCGATATCTTTATGACAACTGGAATAAACTCCTACTTTCAAGCGAAATACTCCGCTCTACCACAAGTTGATACTAAGGTTGAAAAATCTGGATCGAAACGTTGTGGTGGTGGGACAAAGTGAACTCCATAGTCGGGTACAACATAAAAGGTTAATGGGAAAACACATCCTAAACGCGGATTGCGTGTGGGTAGAGAATAATGAATGCCGGAGAAGATAGACGAGGGTTGGAAAATGTCATTTCACATTGTGAACGATGCTCAGCACTTACAGACTGCCGACCGATGTAGTGTGACGAGTTTCATTAGGGGTCTTAGGGAAGCAATACCACCGCAATAAGGTAACAAACAAAAGCAGTGGGAGTGTCAAGGTGAGAAGTATTACACCACAGTGTATGCATCTGTCCATGTCGCACTGCAAAATAATGCAGTGTACGCTGGTTGTGTCAAGTACAAAATTTATAAGAGTAAAAACACTCGAACTCACTTGGGACAAGCGTTTCTTGTGACGTTGGCCATTCTTATGATCGTAAAGTGCCTTAGGTCCCCCACAACCCACTTTGCACACATCGCAAAAATACGTCAAAGCGATACGGCGAGCTGTAAGCGGCAGAAACAGAACGGACAAGAATCAAGGATGAGTGTAGGTGTATGGCCGAATGGAATAATTTTAACATCACAGCTATATGTACATGGTGAAAACATATACCACCCATCCAGAGGGGCTTTAAGCATTCATCATCATCATCATTATACACGTCAGCTAGAGGTGGGAAAAACACCTCCGCTATTGTGCCGCACTTGACCGATCTGTAGTAGTGTGCGTACATTAAGGCATGCCAATCTGGAGGATCGAGGGCTCCAAATGGAAGCCGATGAACTGGAATGGGCCGCTTGCTTGGACATGGGCTTGTCGACAGGAGAGGAGTGACGCTCCGCGTTCACATGTGAGTTGAAATTAGAAGATAAATGTCTAACAAAGCATGTTGGGGGAGGGCCAAGAATCGGGGGGTTGAAAACTGGGGGATATAAGTGAAGTTGGAAGGGGACGGTAACTGAAAAAGCATAAGATGGGGAATAAGAAGACGGGAAGGCTTGAGCAGTAGCATCCAAACCCCTATCCACCCTGCTCGATGCAACAGATAGGGCACCGTTGATTATCCTCTGCGGTGGCCAGAGCATCAAGAAATTGTTTGAAGTAAAATTTATAGTATTGCGTGGTCAGGATACTGTCAGGTTGCCCAGGCCTAGACAGGAGAACGATTAGGGTTCTCAACCAAAGCCTTTGGTTCAAAAACCTGACCGCAAGGCAGCGGGTTTGGCGTTGGGCTACAAGGAGTCCGTTTTAAGGAATAAGGTGCCACCCTCATTCCAACCCCCAACCTGGGGGACCAGGAGACTGAGTTTGTCTGGCCTCTAACCATTGACCAATCTGGTATGATTGACTGAAGGTGCAAAAGCACCACCCAGCATAGCTCAATGGATCGCTGAGGCGCACAAACCATCGTACCACGATAAGGTCCAGCCTCATTGCGATGGCTTTAAGCATTCGGATAAAGCAGGTCAGGGTGAGAGCAAAACCCAATAGGCTCATGTTACCATGTAGAGTTAGAGTGAAATCCACCTTCACGGAGTTGTCTGGATAACTCAAAGGAACATGCTTATTTTGACTGCGGGCATATTCAATGACGAGGTAAGGAGTGAACGCGAATTACTTTATTGACTGGTCACAGACACGAAACTGGAGGCAGGTGAATAGTTGAAAAGACAACCACGCTGGCCGGAAACAGAACTGGGATCAATTCCCGAAAATCAATAAGATGCGAAGCTTAGCGCTATACCAAGCCAGTGGTTGCATGTGCCTTATGAGGCCTAAACGTTGAGCTACTTTAACCAAGCATGTACCCACCAAGCACAATGGGTGAGCAGGTCGCAGATACCAGGTCTGAACATGGGTAAAATAACGTAGTCTGTAGAAGTACTGTAAAAACAGCGATGATGTCATGAAAAAGTATACCAAGAGCAAACACAGTTCAGGATGCAGCAGTCACAGTGAAATCATTGTCTGTGAGGAGAATGCGAGCATCAGGAGAAAATGAACTGGCGGTTTTGGCTCACCTCGAGCAGTATCATATTGAGGCGGTCCAAATCTACGTGGTTTTTCTAAGATGGGTCGGAAAGGGCGAGGGCGCGGCAGTGGTTGGGCGACTCTGGTTCCGAAGCGTGATGGACCCGAAAAATCCATTGGAGTAGGAAACTGAGGTTGGCCTAAAAAGTGCATCTGTTGTGGAGGGCGTGGTCGCGAATAATCGACTTCAACCAAAGCATCCTGCCGATTCATGTGGTCGAATGGGCGTGCAGTATCCGGATATCTGTGAGTATCCCCGTCGAAAACAGGTGAGGCACTCCTACGACTACCGAATGAGCCTCGAGATGGTCCACCAAAATTTTCTTCTACGAAGGGTGCTGGATGACCATGTCCGAAACGAGGTGCGGGAAAGCGCGTTGGTGGATAATCGCTTCCGTTTATACGATGCGAAAAAGGTGGCATGGGAGGGTCATTGAAAACTGCTGGTTGTGGTACGCGATGAGGAGGAAACATTCCGGTCGTTGCCAGGAGTGTAGGTTAGCTAAGAACAAACAGCGTATATGAGTGACAATACAAGTGTTGAGGAAACAGGCTATAACTGAATGCAAAGAAGCGCCCCACATTCAAGAGATGTGGCGTGAAACCAAGAAGAAACCGGAAGAACCAGGCATGCAGTAGGAGGTTCATCGCTGATGCAGTCGATGAGAAACAACAGCAACAGCAGAGACAGCAGACAGCAATACGGCAAAAGCATCATAGAGCACGTTCCACCGCATTTGTTTTGCTTTTTTACGGTCACCTGAATGAGCTGTACTGTAGAACAAAACCTAGGGAATTTAATTATTGTTATAATCTCACTAGACGCGATTCCGAAATTGGCACTTTACTGCTCCATAAAACTTCTGGCTCCACCAAAGGAAAAAGCAAAAGACCAATGAACTTGACAAAATAACGTGTTAATTGCTGTCAACAAAACACTGTACAACTGCGGCGGACCTTGATTATATTTATAGATCTCTTACTGGCCCTCGACTGCTGGAATTGGAAAGTCAACTATCAAGGTTAGTGGTTCCCTATCGATTTGATCGAGATGTCATGTGGTTGGTATTCATGTGCAAGACTTAGAACATTCCAGAACGTTCGAGAACGAGGCGATAATCGCTAATACTCGATTAATCGCAAAAATAGTGGATTTTCCAGGCAATTCTTACTTTCTCCTGGACATCTCCCATCCTGAGATATCGTCCGTGGTATACGATGAAAGCCTAGGATTAATTTGCAGTTTTCGGGACTTTGTTCTCTGCCTGTCGATCCATCTCCTTGCCAGAAGTGCCCGAGAACTGGGTTATGAAGTCGGTGGTCTAGATTCCTTGCTCGACTGTGAGCAGTCGCTCATGGCTTCATTCGGCAAGTTAAGACCTTCCACCAATAAGTCGAACGGGAGGTCGGTAGGCCTTGCTTGTTCTGGTTGACACAATGTTGGCCGTAAGTGGTTTGCATACCGTGCCCAGATCTGTGCGCCCACGATCACATCACACATGACATTTCCGGGCTTATTTATGACCGTCCGTGGCGTCCAATTCACGTGGCCTTCCCCGACAGTCACGTACTAGCACTTTCTGTCCAAATGTAAACGATGGTTTCTTTGCTCCATGCCACCGGTTAAAATCCCCTACCATTCAGTGGTTTCTTTCAACAACAGAGGATCCCGACCGCGGTCGGATGGCATGGAAAGGCATGCGGAGCATCTTGTGCTGGAGTAACTCCGCCCGGCGTTCGTGGATTCACTGTTGCTCGGTAGAGAAAAAGGAACCGGTCAACCACCTCTATACGCCCCTCCCCTTTTAATTTGTGGAGAGCTCGCTTAAACCTTTCGACAAACCTTTTTGACTGGCCATTCAACTGTGGGTGAAACGGCGGCGAGCTGGACGGTACATTACTTGCAAAACTCCGTAAAAGTTGCCGAAGTGAATTGCGTCATTGTCAGTTACAGTTGTCTCAGGACAGTCGAATCTGTTGAAGGTTTGGCACAGTTTTGATACAGTGGCATTGGTGGTTGTGCTATTCATGAGAAATACTTCAGGCCAATTTCTGTATGAGTCGACTAGAAGGAGGAAAGTTCGGTTGTTGATCGGTCCTGCGAAGTCAACATGGATGCAGCACTATGGTCTAGTAGATTCTGGCCATGAATAGAGCTCTGCTTTTTGTGGCGCTTTCAAAACATTGGCGCACTTTTGGCGGCGTTTAGCTAGTTCTTCTAGCTGTTTGTCCATGAAGGGCTAGTATACATAACTGCGGGCAAGCGTCTTCACCGGTTGATCCCAAAATGCCCGGCGTGGAGTTGTCGAATAAGGCGCTCCTGAAGTGCCTTGGGGGTAACCACTCCGAAAATAGTATGCAGTCGTTCACAACAGGGAGCGAATGTCTCCTCTGGAAGTACTGTTGCAACTCGACAGATGGACATGAACGTGGCCAACTTGGTTTGTGGAACTACGTAACTTTCTTGAGTACCGGGTCCCGAAGCGTTTCGGTTGGTAAAGCTTCTGCGGTAACTGGTAGACTGTGCGATGCATCACTTGCCGAATAGTTCATGTTAGGATCGAACTCGACCGAGGTACTGATTGTGTCCTCATGTTCTTGCTGGTGGGCATCAATTAGGCGTGACAGTGCATCCGTTTGGCCAATGGAAATTATCGACTAGCAGTGAACCACGAAATCATACCCAATTAAGGTAAGGGTCCAACGTTGTAGCCAGTTGGCTGTGTAGGCCGAGATGTCCTTTTCCGAACCAAGGACTTGTGACCTGTCAGAAGTTTGAAGCGGCGGCTTTACTGCATTATGTAGAATTTTTTCACCGCGAACACTATGGCCAATGCTTCTTTCTCGATCTGGCTGTAATACCTCTCGGCCTTCGTAAGTGTTCTGGCGAGATGGGTGATTGCTTTCTGGGATCATCGGAATACGTATGAGAAATTACTGCGCCAATCCCATGGCTTGATGCAGCTGTGGCTAGGACAATCTCTTTAGGGGGATCAAAATGAGTGAAAAAAATTTAGGACCCGTTCGAAGGCATTCTGATGCCCAGTTTCAAGTTTGCTTACACCGCGAGTGATCACTCGAGTTGATCACTCGCGGCGAAGCGCAAAAGATCGAACGAGTGCAACACATCGCCACCAAGTTGATCCCCAGCTTGAGAGGCTTATCGTATGAAAACCGGTGCATGAAACTTGGGCTCTACACCTTGTCATATCGCCGTGTTCGAGTGGATCTTATCATGACCTACCGTATTTTACATCTCGGTCATTTCCCCATGCTAAGGTCGTTAGTCCACTTGCGAGTACCGTGCGCCACACGTGGGCACAGGTACAAACTCGTGGTACCTGATCTGAAGAAAATCCCACATCCCCTGTGTTTCGAGCGGAGGGTTGTGCACGCCTGGAACAGTCTGCCAGAACACGTCGTCGAGGCCGAATCTGTGCAGAAATTCAAATCTTTGTTGGATTTACACTTCGATAACATACGTTTCAGAGAACGGTTGCCACTTGACAACGATATCACCCACTTGTGACTCACTGTGTAAACAAGCATTTAGTGTGCTACAGAAGGAGTTGCTGAACCATCTCACGATAACCACCGGACGTGTTTATTTATTTTTTTAAATGTTTTTTGATTATCACCCGATGGAGTTGTACAGAATTATTTTCTACTTGCTCCAAAATACAGTATTCAGTATTACACGGATAGGCCAGGACTCGCTTCCATACAACAGGACCGGACGAACACAGGTATTGTACACCGTCCTTTACCGAGAGTGAAACGTCACGACGACGCCACAGACGTTTCAGATCAGCGAAAGCTGATCGGACTTTGGCAATACAGTGTAAAACGTTCTTCTTATGGTGCCATCAGAAGAAATGCAGCTCCCAACGCAGACGACGCTATCTACTAGTTCAAGCTGCGCAGCTTAAAGAATCAGAACGGGGACATGTGGATGCCAATGCTGGTGTAGGACCTTGCATTTCGATAGAGCGAAGGTCATGCCATAGTTGGTAACTTCAATCACGAAGCGGTTTAAAACCACCTACATGCTCATTGGGTCGTTACCGAGCAAAACAATATCATCAGCATAGTTCAAGTTAGCTGAGTGGTTAAATAAATAAATAAATTTGTATATTTATCGGCAGACGGTACACGGCCCCATAAGTGGGAGCGATCATTGTCTGGAAGAAGCTCTACGCCAGAACCCTAGAGACCTTCCATAGCGATTAATAGGATATCTTCAATCGCGAAGCTAAAAGAAAACGGGGACTAGAGGCATCCCTGTCGAACACCCCTAGTGACGGCGAAAAGTGAGGAGAGCTTAAGTTCTCACTCTGGCAGACATCGTTGAATAAAGCTCGAAGTATGGCGGTATACCATTCGGGTACCTCATTCCTTTGCACACAACAGGATAAAGCAGGCCGATCGACCAAGAAGAACGCGACTCAGATGTTCAAAAAGGTGAGCATGGTAGGCTGGCGATAAAGGTGGCGCTGCTCGAGAAGTTGGCGGAATGTAAAGGTGTAGCCCATACACCCTCGCCTGGGGGCGGAAAGCAGCCTGTTCCACATGGGTGTGTAGTTCGCGAATCGGTGTTAGTCTGCGCAGTGGCTGGCGCATGAAGTAGGAGTATTCTTTTTGAAGATGAGTACGATAATCGACTCGCCCCAAGAGAATGGAACCTCTTTTTCACACCAGACCTTGAAGAACAGCGTTGGTTGACAATTGCCTCGCCACCGTAGTTGAGCAGCTCCGGAAGAAGTCCATCTGTGTCAGTAGCTCTGGACCGCTTCAAGTGTCGAATCTTAAGACAGACCTGTGCTTCGGTGGGTGGTTCCAGTGTAACGTTTTAAGGCGCGTAAGTTGGTCTGTTTGTTAGAGGCGGGGAGAAGAGGCAAGTAAATTGAGATCGGAAGTGTTCAGCCCAGCGGCCCATGCGCCTACGCAAGTTGGTGATCCATTAACCACGCAACTAGCTTCATTGACGCCAGGTCATCTTTAGCCAGTGGTTCAAATGAGTTGGAAAAGCTTGCGAAAACTTTCAGAGAGCTGCTGTCTCCCTATCCGAAGCGCGCTGAGACCGCCAAACTTCGCGATCGTTACGCAGGCCTTGCAAGAGTTATTGATTGAGTTTGCGGCGCAGTTCATCGCAGCTCAGCGATAGTTAAACACTTTCGAAGAGTGAGCAGAGATCCAACCTCTCATAGGACGCCTAGCAATTCCACAGTATGAGTGACCGGAAAAACGCAACACCTGTAAGAAATTCCAGTGATGTTCGATATCTGTAGGTGTGGCACTCACGAGCATATCTGATAAGGAGAATTGACAGGCCAATTGAATGGAGGGGTTAGCCAGTCAGTTGGTATTTATCGTGCGGTGCCATGGTTTCGAGGAACAATCAAAGCGTACGCAGATATCCGCACAGACAAGAGCGTGATCTGAGTCGAGGTAGCTGGAACAAATTGATCTGCAATCCCGTGTCCTGCGCCGCCATCTAAAGCTGACTGCAATGTGGTCAATTTACAACCACGCTTGTGTTGACGAAGGGAGACGCTAAGTTGCGGCGCGTCTCCTCGAATGCCTGAAGTTTGTGCTCGCAAGAGCCCGTTGTCCTCAAATAACGTGAGAAACCTTTCTCTGTTATCAGAGCGAAACTCATCAAGGGCATGACGGTCACAAAGATGACGTTCGCATGCAACAGACGACCGACCTGTGCAATGAAGTCTCTGACAAAGACAAGGACATCGAATTTTTCGGCTTTACACAAAAGCTGGTGGAGTGCGCGATAGAAGTAGCCCTTAGCCGATGCACAACTGCAGTTGGTTGGAGCAAAGGTTCGAATCACAAACAGATGGTGTAATGAACACGGATTATTCCAGGAATGAAGGAAGAAGACAAAAGCCGATAAGGAGGCTTTACTCGAGTAATAATTCGGACGTATGAGCTATAAAAACAGAAACATGTATTAGAACGGTAAATATGCCAAAGCATGGAATACGGCAAAATCAAAAACACATGACATTCTCCCTCGCTAGGAAATCGTTGCTGAGTAGTTGATGACGTTTGTAAAGATGAGTTCGGCGCAGAGCGGTCCGTGTTAGGAAGGGAAATTGGATAAGAATAACATGCGGGATGCGAATGAAAGAGCTGTTCAAAAAGGCGACGTATAATAAATGAAGAGCAGGATCAAGCTTCACGATTTCTTAGATCGTACGGTCGGGTTCGTTGTTGTTGTAGCAGAGTAGTCTCTCTTCTAGTAGTAGTATTATCAGGAGATGGGTCGGGAGTTGCTGGCAGAGTAGTAGTAGGAACCATAGCATCCGGTGTATTTAGCACGTGGGGCGTCAGAGGGACATCGCTGTCATCGGGAATCCTGCCAGCAGCAGGAGCCAAGTGGCGAGTAGAAACCGTCTCCTCTCTATCATCGGGAAGTCGGACAAAAGGATAATCTGGGTTGCAATCAAGTAGCTCAACTTCTTCAACCAATTGTTCATATTTCGATTGACGTGAAGCACGCTTCATGAGTACCCGACCAGGCTCGGATAGCCACGTAGAAAGGGATGTGCCAGTAGTTGACTTTCGGTTGAATCGAAATAAGCGCTCGTGTGGAGTTTCGTTGGTGGCTGTGCACAGCAACGATCGGATAGAGTGAAGAGCATCTAAGAGGACCGACTTCCACTGTCCGATATCCAGGTTTTTTGAAGATAGTGAAAGCGTAATAGCACGCCATAAAGTTTCATTGAGACGCTCAACCTGCCCATTGCCTTGCGGATTATAAGCGGTAGTCCTACTGGTGGATATTCCTTCATCGTGCAGAAACTTTCTTACTTCTTCGGACACAAAAGAAGGACCGCGGTCGGAGTGTATATAAGATGGCATTCCGAACAAAGCAAACAGCTGAGTGAGGCATCCGATCACTGTTGCAGAAGTCATATCAGAGCAGGCAAACGCGAAGGGAAACCGAGAGTATTCGTCAATCACAGTCAGGAGATACTTGTTTCTTGACGCAGATGGAAGTGGTCCTTTGAAATCAATGCTCAACCGTTCAAACGGTTGTGTAGCTTTAACGAGTCGACCAACAGGGGGTCTATAGAACCTAGGTTTGATTTCGGCGCAAGCTTTGCATTGTGAGGTCATCGTCTTGATATCGTTCAAGGAAAATGGAAGGTTACGAGAACGGATAAAATGCATCATACGAGAAACACCAGGGTGGCACATTGACTTGTGTAGTTCGTTAAGTTCCGTACCACTCAGAGATGCTGAACAATGAATTCTGGAGAGCGTGTCTGCTGCTTTATTTCCGCTTCCCGGTCTATACATTATATCGAACCGATAAATAGATAGTTCCAAACGCCAACGTTAGATTTTATCATTCTTAATTTTTCCTTTGTTATTGTCACCGTACATGAATGTCACTGATCGCTGGTCAGTTACTATCGTAAATGGATTGCCAAGGAGGAAATGACGCCATTTTCGCACTGCTTCGACTATAGCGTAGGCCTCTTTTTCGACGGCGGAGTGGTGTTTTTCGCTGTGAGATAGCGTTCGGGAGAAGAATGCTACTGGTCTGCCATTTTGATTCAAGGTAGCGGCGATTGCAATGTCAGATGCATCTGTTTCGACTACCGATGGTACACCGGGTGTGATAGTCACGACTGTAAATCGTTCTAATTCTTTTTTGAGTTGTTCGAAACAGTTCATTACCGGTTCGGGCAGCGGGAAAGTTTCATTGTGAATCAATGGATAGATTTTATCGGAAAATTTTGGAATCCATTTCGAATAATATGCAAACATTCCTACTAGGCGCTGTTGTGACTTGGAATCATGCGGTGGCATCAACTCGGCCAAAGGTCGTAGTCGCTCCGGGTCAGGTTTGATAATGCCCTTGGATATTTCGTAACCGAGCAAGGTGATTTTATTAACAGCAAAAATGCTTTTTGTGTCATTAAAAGTGATGCCGCAATTTTTGGCTACCGTCAGGAAGTGTTTAAGATTTGCGTCATGTTCCTCTTTGCTTCTACCGCACACCGTAACGTTGTCAACATATGCAAAGGTATCTGCAACTCCTTCCCGTTTCAGAAAACTGTCGATGGCTCGTTGGAAGCAGGCGACGCCGTTGGTAAGACCGAAGGGAATACGGCAAAACTCGTAAAGTTTTCCACCAGCTTCAAAGGCAGTGTATTTACATTCTCCCTCGTTGATTGGTATTTGATGGTAAGCACTCTTCAAATCTAGAGTACTATACACATCGAAAGGAGCGATTTTATCGAGGAGGTCATCGATCCTCGGAAGCGGGTAGGCATCAAGATAGGTAAATCGATTGATAGTTTGGCTATACTCCACAACCATACGCTTCTTATGTCCGCTCGTAGTTACTAACACTTGCGCTCGCCACGGCGACCTCAAAGGCTGGATAATGCCATCTGCCAGAAGTCTTTTGATTTCAGATTGAATGAAAGTTTCATCGGATTCGCTATTGCGTCTAGATTTTGTAACAATCGGCTGGCAATTTGGAGCAAGGTGCTCAAACAGGGGGAACGGTTCCACACGGGCCGCCATTAGGCTACAAATAGTAAAAGGAGGTCTGGATCCATGAAACGATATCTCAATTTTACGATGATATTTGAGGAAGTTGTGACCAAGTAATACGTCAGAGCAAAGGTTAGATAAAATGGATAGTTTCACATTGGAATAACAGGTGTCTTTGTGTCGAATGGAGTAAATAATGTGTCCATGGGTGAAACTAGAATGAGTAGTGGAAGCCATAACGATGTGCTCCCGAGAGGTTTCGATATGAAATTTGTTAAGTGTTACAACTGAAGCGGAAATGTAGCTTTCAGAGCTCCCAGTATCGACAAGGGCTTGCAGCGGTATGTCATTCACCAAGACGTTAGTAACGGCACTGCAAAGGCTGTCGGGCGCGGCAGCAGACGTCACAGAAGATAAAATCGACATAGAAACGTTCGAGCCGTGATTTGTGCTTGGCCTGGATTTGCAAACGCTCTGGAAATGGCCTTTCTTTGTACACTTTGTACATGTCGAATCCCTGGCGGGACATCTTGATCTAGGATGTCTGGCGTAGCCGCAAAAGAAACACGTTGACTGGGAGGACGCAGCGACAGGTTCTTCTTGAGAAGATAGCTGCGGCTCAGATGGGATTTCAGTTTTCATCGTGGAGTTACAAGTCGTCAGCTTGTTTTTGGGGCAAGTCAAGCGATCTAGCCATCTCGAAAGCGGACTGAAGATCGAGTGATTTCTGTTCCAATAATCTCTGCCTGATGAGGTTAGATTGTAGACCGCTGATAAAAGCACCTCTGATAGCTTGATTCCTGTGTTCGTCGGCAGTGACTGGTAGAAAATTACAGTCACTAGCAGCGGAATTTAACCTCTGAATGAATTGGTCTAACGATTCACCATTCTCTTGCCTGGCAGTGGCTAGGATGTGACGTGCAAAAATTTCGTTTTTGGGTTTTATGAAGATATCTTGTAGCGTTTTGACGGCATCCTCATAAGAAATGCACTGAAAAACCACCTCGAACAGGGCAGATGAGATATAATTCATTAACGTTTTGAGCTTGTCCGGCTTCATGGACTCGATCGATTCTAAAAAAAATTGTTGAAAGTGTAGATCCAATGGGCCCAGCGTTTGCCGGCGTCAGAAGATTGAGGATCCACATCAAAGCGATCTGGGGGTAAGATTCGATCCATGAGGTTGTTGCATTAATCGAGTGAATTGTAATGAACACGGATTATTCCAGGAATGAAGGAAGAAGACAAAAGCCGATAAGGAGGCTTTACTCGAGTAATAATTCGGACGTATGAGCTATAAAAACAGAAACATGTATTAGAACGGTAAATATGCCAAAGCATGGAATACGGCAAAATCAAAAACACATGACAGATGGTGTCTCTCTGTACGATGCCTATTGATTTGGCACGAGTATTGAAGACGAACCGCACACAATCGGTTGTTATTCTGAAAGCAAACGAGCAGTGAGGCTTTAGCTTTGTCACTCAATGCGATTCCAACACCAGCCAAGGTAGCTGCAGCAGCCTCTCTGTCACCGGACAAATGCAGGGAGTATTTGATCCTGAGATCAGCAGACAACAACTTAAATACGGTGCTGGAATTCTGTAACCGGGTCTCACACACAGCAGACTTCAATAGCGAGGTACTCCAGGGTGCGCGCTAGGCCAGCTTATTGTCCGGTCTGCACAAGCCGGACCGTAGCATTAGGAATCACAAGCAAGCTTTGTAGTCGAGGGCGCGGATTCAAGCCTGCGTAGACAGGGAAACCTTCAGTATCCCTAGCCCACGTCCGACTGGTGGCAATTGAGCGGCAGCGAAACATCGGTATCGGCATACTGCTGATGCCTTCCTTTCTTTTATGTACAAGGGTTCTAACGTTGAAAATTGCCAACCAGATCGAGGACAAAAGACGGCCACCTGTCGGACTCTTTGAACACGGGCGAGACTGTCATCAGAGGTAGATTCAAAGGAATTATTGATGAAGATAGGACTGGCGTATGATGGAGGTGCGTAAGCAGCCAGAAGCTCAGGAGTAGAAGAGAACGACAGCAATAGTTGTGGGATCAATGGTTCTATTAACTGTACCGCATGAAATAAACAACACCCAAGCAACGGTTTCGCAGCAGCAACCACAGTGACTGCACAGACACTTGAGCAGATAAGACCCATCTAACGCAGTCGGCTCACTTCTCAATGACAACAGACCTGTAGTGTATGAATAGTTTCACTTACTTTGGCAGTTTCACTTTAAGTTGGACGTCTTTCAGACCAAACCGGACGTTTTGCAAATCAAAATGGACACAGTAGAAAATCGAATTCATTAACAATAAGGCGAGTTGACGATGTTCAGACCATACTGTGGTCATAATAATGTAACCGAACCGTGTAAGCCTTTCTATTTACCGTGGGTCTCGGTTATCTCGATCAAAGGCAGTGACCCATTTTTCCACAGTTTCTCCATCGGTCGTCGCGTGTTTTACATGTAGATGCACAACTGTGGGAGCAGTTTAGGTTGTTATGACTACAAAGTCCAGCCTAGGCTCATTAGCTATGTGCTGCACGAAACTCGCAACATGAGCGATGAACGATGGGGGCAGCAACGGTAGGAGGGAACTTCGTCGGCACAAAATGAGATCCTTACTAAGCTTGTGTTCGTTGACAGCAAAGCCACCTAGGAAGCTGCCGACGTCGAGGAGAATATAGCAAGAAAGATAATCAATGCCGACAAGCGATAAGGTACCAATACTCAATGCGAATGTGGGGGATACAACAGGGAGAAGCTGACTCCCAATGTCTTGTAGCTCGTTGAAGAAAACGCTAAACGGCATTCTAAAGACATGTTGGTGCAGCTACAGCAGCGGCTGAGCGAAATCGTGATATACCTATCCTCAGCTATTGTTTACAACGCTCTCAGGAGGTTAAGGGTAACGATCACCAACACGAGGTAGACCGTGTCAACAGTGCCACAACCATCGCAAGCCAGCAAGCTAACGTTCTTGACTTTTCAGTACAAGCACCGACTAGCAAACAGAAATGCATCTGTATAGATGAGAGCAGGTTCGATCTCTATATGCGACGGTCAGGCTCGCTCAAGAAGAGGGATGAGCGCAAAGGTTGTCTTGCCTACAGGTATAGGCCGAATGGTGACGCTGTGTTTGGCAAAGAATAACCACGGTATCGTTTACTCGAAAATTATCAGCAGTAGTATTTGCAATAATGTAAAGTTCTCGGTGTTCGTCGAGGAACTAATGCAGCGTATACACTGCAGAGTGGAGATGAACGGTGCATGGCTGATCATGGAGAATGCCAGGATCCATATACCGGATGATCTAAGAAGGATATGGGGCTCATCCGATCAGCTGAAGTTCTTCTCGCCCCACTTATACATGCTAAACCCAGTAGAACATTTGTTTTAGGTGAAAGCGTCGGCGAGACGTCTGCTGGCCAATCCAATGCCTGCTCAGACGCTAAGTGCGGTCATTCAAGAGAGAGTTGAAAAGGCAACCCAGCAGGACTGCACGAACTGCGTCCTCAATATGATGCTGAGCCTGACAAATGTAGCAGCTAGGTAGTCCTTCAGTAACTGAACATGTTCAACGTTAATGCTCTATTTCTTGTCACTCCTATTTTCTTTCACAGTAGGCATCTTTCAAGCCAAACTACCGAAGCCAGCATAAAATAATAGGGCCTGTACTAAGATGCCCACAGCATGTCTGCCAGGTTGTGATGGTCGGGGCACTGTTGATGCGGTTTTGCTCGTAGTAAACCTGCTGAGCATTATGCGTAGCCTGCTGTTAGCGTTGAATACAGCAGATAAGGATGGATGGATCCCGATCTCCCTCAGCCGTTGCTGCAGCTTCACCAAAGTGCCCTTGGAAAGCTGTTCAGCTGTCTTACACCACTGCCCACTGCTTGTACAGTCCCGTCCCATTCGCATGACCAACATGTAGCGGGAACATCGTAAAGTCGCCTTACTCCTCTGCCTTGATAACAAACTGCAACTAAAGGCCAGTAAAATTAAGGTGCTTTGAATGGATTCATTATAGGCTACAATGTTCCAATATCCGAGCAGTTGAATAGGTACGTCCACACATCCACATAAGATACGCTAAGGCCCATAGAGCAACAGGAGACAACTGGGTCACCGGTTCTGATCGAGACAACTGACGCCCGTGATCAAGAGGAGGGCTTGCACAATCGCCCACTGCTTGCACAGTTCCGTTGCATTCGCGCGACCACAATGTGGTCTGAAGATCCTCCAGTCGCTTTAATCCCCTTTCTCCGATAACGACTTGCAGCAGTAGACCAACAAAGGATTTGCTGCTTGGCGGAGCCACGATAGACTGCACTGATCCAATAATCTAGCAGCCGAATAGGTTGGCCCACATAAAATACGTAAAGGCCCATAGAGTGGCAGAGGACAACTGGATCGTCGCCTATCTACTTCATCATTTACGACCCAAGTGAACGAGTTGGCCAAGGTTTAATGCAGTAAGAATCGCGGTGCAACTGAGATGGTGTATCGTAATCCATTCTCAAAACAGGTGTTTCATAACGGCCCTCCAGTGCTAGGTAACACTTGTTTAAATCATGATAGACTACGCGATTGGGGAGTCCGACTTTCTAATAGTCACAAAGCTACCCAGGTCCATGTGTAGTCAGAAATGGACCCATGTAGCTGTGTGACTACTGGAAAGTCAGACTCCCCTATCGCGTAGTCTACCATGAGTTAAACAAATGTTACCTAGAAATGGAGGGTCGTCGTGTAAAGTCAAACCGTCACAATGAGACTGGACCTTAAGGTGATGCGAGGATTTGAGTACCTCATTGACCCACTGAGTTATAGTGGGTGGTGCCTCCGGGCCCCTTGAGAGCTACCTCTACCAAGTTGGTCAATGGTGAGAGGTCAGAAAAACTCAGTCTCCTGGTCCTCCAGGTTGTGTTTAAAATGCGATGACGTCCATTTCAGTAAAACTAAGACATTGTCACCTCCCCACTGCCTCGCGGACAATGTTTTGAGCCAAAGGCTTTGGTTGAGGACCCAAATCGTCTTCCTTTCTAGGTCTGGGTGCCCTGGCAGTATCTCAGCCCACATAAAAACATGACTACTTTAAACATAAACCTCATGCTGCATCGACCGTCGCACAGATTATCAATGGTCGCCTTTTCGGTTGCATTCAGCAGGGCGGATAATCGAAAACATGCTACCATCGGCGCCTCTTCTTTCTTTTCGACCAATTTCTGGTATTCCCATCCCGACCACCATTACTAACCTTCCTTGTATAATTTCCAAAGCAAATGACAGCAATCGAAGTTAAAAAAGCCCACTAACTGATCAAAAGTCGTTATAAGCGAACGTACGTTTTCGGTAATTCATCATCAGACCTATACAATTACATAGCAATCAAAATTTGTTCATGAACCCAAGGAGGCGGCCATTCAGTCGATTGACACTATCACCCAGCATCAAGCAACGTCCGTCAGGTGACCGTTGGGGACTCAGGGCGCTCGCACAGTTCAATCACAGTCCGTCCAGGCCAAGGAAGATTTAACGCTTGAGTGAGCCTTTTCTGGGTACAAAACTGTGTTTCGTACAACCGAAGTGCAGTGGCTTCTGCGGCGTCTAATATCCGCCTATGGACGTACTTTGAGCGATCTTCGGGGGCAAGATAGATAATTTTGAATGAATCAGCCGACCAGGTGGAGCTGGAGAAAACTATTAAGGAAATCATCACGAAACAAGAAAAATTACGCATATCGCTCATGAAGGCAACAAAGGAAGAGAAACCTACAGCGACGTTCCCAGCCGAATCTGAGAAATATGTCCGACATCTCTCTTCCCTGCCGCTCGATCGTACCACCATTGAAGTCTCATCATTAGTTCTGTCTTCCTAGCAGAAAGGATAATGGGCTGGCAATAAAGGCACAGTTCGAGAACCTGTACGCGCAGACCTCGCAATTGACACCAACCTCTGAAGCGCATAGAGAAGAGTTTAAATCTATGCTGGTGCATGTCTGTTATTAATATCGTTGTGCTCGGGTAGCGCACAACACCCCGGTGAAGCATGAGCATCTCCAAGCTTTACACCGTCTGCTTAGCAATGAGGAAATTTTGATTACTCATCCAGATAAAGGTGCCGGCATTGTCATCTTACACAGAGTAGACAATCTCAAGAAAATGGATGAAATATTAGCAGACAAGACGAAATTTTGGAAGAGGACGAGTGAGAGACAAAACAGATGGAAAATCAACTGTGCGACTGCCTCAAAAAGCTTAAGAATGGTGGTTATATCAGTGAATCGCTCTATGAACAGATACACTCCGTGGGCACGGTTATTCTAATGATCTACGGTTTTTCTAAAACGTACAAACCGAACTGTCCTCTCCGCCTAGTTTTGGACATGAGGAATTCGCCCTACCTTTCGATTGCTCGTTGGTTAGTTGAGCTTCTTGAACCCGTTCGTAGACGTGTCGCTGTACACATTCTACAGGACAGTTTGGAGTTTGTCGATGCTGTGCGAGATGCTGACGTCACCAACCAAATCGTGTGCTCTCTCTACGTAACATTGCTTTTCACAAATGTGCCTCTATTTGAAACGATAGATTTCCCTTGCAACTAAATTAACGAGAACCACCACAATATTGGCGTACCAACCCTGGCCTTGAAAAAGCTTTTACTCAAGTGCACAGTATACCGGCAGCGGGATGGAGTTGCAATGGGTTCGCCATTTGGACCAGCCCTTGCTGACGTCTTCATGGGTACGTTGGAAGAGAGTAGATTGAATGCGACCATCAGCAGTCTTTGTCTATACCGTCGTTACATAGATGATATCTTCATTCTACTTCACGCCTCTAGAAATATCGAGAAGCACACCAACGATTCCAATCAGGCTCAAGAGGCGATACAATTGATCTACGAAGTAGAAGACAAAGACGCTTTTTATTTCCTCGACGTAGCCCTGAAAAGACTCGATGGTGGCGTAATCCGACAGCACGTGTACAGAACATACACCTGGAGCGGACAGTACACGAAATTTTATAGCTTTGTGCCGCTTAAACTCAAGCGAAACCTGATACTTAGTCTAAAGATCCGAGTTGAACGAATCTGCCCAAAGGATACCCTTCTCGACGAGCTAAAGTGCACACGTTCGATCCTGAACGCAAACGCCTATTCAGAATGTTTCATCAGGGCTAATATGGGGCGGAAGGAGGCACCAACATTTCTGACGGTGGAAAGGAAGTCCATCTTCCTACAGTTAACATACAAAGGGGAAATGCGACGGAAGTTCTATCCCACCGTCTTTCACACACATTAAGGCGAAAATACAGACCCAGTTCACCAGCAGCCCACTGGTGAGACTAAACCTCAAGGATAGGCTGCCTGGTCACGCCAAAACAATGCGTATCTACGCATTCTCCTGTTCCTGTGGAGCAGGATCCATTGGTCGTAGACAAAACGCTTATCCGACAAGATGAAGGAGCACCATCCGGCCTGACGGGTCACGACACCAAGTCGGCTGGTTCATTCAACATTATCTATCTTGCCCCCGAAGATCGCTCAAAGTACGTCCATAGGCGGATATTAGACGCCGCAGAAGCCACTGCACTTCGGTTGTAAGAAACACAGTTTTGTACCCAGAAAAGGCTCACTCAAGCGTTAAATCTTCCTTGGCCTGGACGGACTGTGATTGAACTGTGCGAGCGCCCTGAGTCCCCAACGGTCACCTGACGGACGTTGTTTGATGCTGGGTGGTAGTGTCAATCGACTGAATGGCCGCCTCCTTGGGTTCATGAACAAATTTTGATTGCTATGTAATTGGATAAGTCTGATGATGAACTACCGAAAAGTTACGTTCGTTTATAGCAACCGAAATGCCACTGGAGTAGAATCATCTGCAGCCACTTTTCCATAACACTCATCGGACGCCTATGGGCAAAAGCCCCTTATAAGGCCACGCCGACCCGTTTCCCTGGCGACTTTTAACGTTCGCACTAAAAGACAGGTTAACAGGCTGCATTCACACGCACTTTGGACACACTGGGTATTGACGTGTGTTGTGTGTCTGAAACTAAAATCAATGACCCTAATGGGGTTGTTGAAGTAACTGCGCCCGGCTTGTCCTTCAGCTATTGGTTGCACTCACCCGGAGACGTAGATGCAGCAGTCACGGGTCAAGCTGGTGTAAATAGTATTTTAAACTGCAAGGCTGAACCATCCTTGGTTGATTGGATTCCGGGGAACAGCCGTTTATGTGCAACCCGTCTGACGACATCAACTAAGGTTGCTTCACGAAGCAGTAGGAAACTGTGAGTTCCACTTGCGCGCCCACCGAATGCAGTTCTAATACAGTCAAAGACACAGTCTATCACGAACTGAACGCGCTACTATGCAGTGCTACTAATTCAGATATTAAAGTACTTGCAGGTGATATGAACGCACAAGCAGGGCCTCTGAGCTCCTCATAAGTTCAGCTGGGTGGTAAGTATGGGATTAACTCCGAACGGACCGACAACGGCGAGGGTCTGTTGTAACTGTGTGTGGAGCAGCAGTTTCTTAGTAGCATTGCCTTTAGACAGTGGGCGCCGAAGTACCACTTGGCGTCCTCCTGTAGCTGGCCAGCGATGGACCCAAATTGACCACACTGACATAAGTTGCAGGTGGCGTGGTTCCATCCTGGATTGTCGCTTGTACTGGAGTACCTGCGTCGAATCTGGTCATATCTTGGTACGCCATCGTTTCTCCATGAACTTTACCGGGAGGCAACCGGATTGGCAACTGAGAAACTGTCTCAGCCCTCGGTTAAGTAAGCCTATCAAGATGCACTGTGTATCGAAGTTTCGCTGTCTTGTCCAAATGACATTGAGCTTCAGTGGAATAGGATCTCGGCCGCCATGAATGACGCAGAAGCCTTTGCTTGTGGCACTATCAATCGTCATCACACCAGTCGATGGATATTCAAAAGGAATACAGGAGAAACCTCTCGGCTTGCTCCCAGTACAATTTGACCAGACAGACTATTAGGCGCGAACTAAGGCGGCGCCTACGTGCTGACGAGGGGGCCCAGTGGACCAGTCGGGCTCAAGAAAGGAGGAGGCAGGAGCAATAGGCAATTATCGCAAGCTGTCCCAGCTGATCCGCACCACTGGTCCCAGGAAGCCAGGTGTCAGTGAGACAATCAGAGACAGCTCGAGTGCACTGAAACACAATAAGGAGCGACGAATGGCTCGTTGGGCGGAACAGTTTTAGGATCAGTTCAGCTGGCCCCCTGCTCCCGGACATCTTCTTACTCAGGTGATGCAGGACGAGCCATGAAGATTGAGGTCCGAAATGCGATCCCAGCCCTCAGCCATTTGCGTGCCGCTGACAAGGATTCCCTCCCACCTGCACTATTTAAGGGAGGTCGCCTGCAAAGCACTGACCACACTATGCGAACCTAGCTGTAAGTGTCCCGGCTAACTGGAGTGAATCGATTGTAGTGGCAATATACAAGGACAGTCACACAGACTGTTCTAACCACAGGGATATTAACCTAACTGGCCTTGATTCTCGTTCGTCGGCTCCCTGTGGAACGGGAATCTCGGAGTAGGGTAGAGCAGGCAGGTTTCCGCCCAGGACGTGACTGTATGGACTATATGCTCACTCTGCGACAGACACTAGAGTAGTAACACGCATATCGCAGACCGACAATAGCTGTGTTCCTTGATTTCAAGAGTGCGTTCTATTCAGTCGATCGATGCGTTCTGTTCGAAATACTTGCGCGGATAGGTGTTCACACGAAATATGTGAACATCCTACGTGCTGTATACTTGAACACTACAGGCCATATCAGAGTGACCTGTCGGATAGATTTCCGACCACATGTGACGTTCGTCAGGGTTGTCCGATTTGCCCGTTTTTGTTTAATTTCGTCGTGGACTCTATCATGAATGTTGCCTTGCGGAATTCCACGATGTAGGCGTTGAGGTCCTGTCTGGTGAAAGGTTAGAGGAGCTTGAATTTGCGGACGATATCATTTTGCTTTTCGACGATGTTGCAAGGGCACAATCAACCTTGAATAGCCTGTCTAGAGTGGTCCGATCATTTGGTATACGATTCGCAGCTTCCAAGTGTTAAGTGTCGTTGCAGGACCACCAGTCAATTGATGAACTCTTGACCCTTGATAACGAAGAAGGCTGGCTGGTTGATCGATTGTTACTTTGGCAGCTGCATCAGCAATAATGGGTGCACAGAAACTGAAGTCAGTTCATGCATTGCAAAAGCCAGAACGGCCTTCTTTAACCTGCAAAATTTTGGAGACAGAGGGGAGTTTCCCTCCGTCTGAAAAGCCGTGTATACAAGGACCCACTGAGGGTCAACCGGCTCTATGGTAGTAAAACTTGCCTCATGGATCTGAAGATCTGAGGCGCCTTTAAATCTTTGATCATCGTTGGTGTTGAGTGGCAGCAGCGTGTCTACAACAATGATGTGCGTAGACGTTGTGATAATCATGCTAGCTCTTAGTACAGATAGCACTGAATAAGTTGCGTTGGCTTGGGCACGTGCTACGTATGTCTGGTCACCGCTTACCTAAGAGAGCGTTGTTTAGTCGGCCAGGTGTAGGGTGGCGCAAGGCTCGAGGTGAACAGAAGTTGACCTAGCAGCGGGAAATGAAGTCACTGACGACCAAACTGGGTGACGTTGATCCGTCTCGCCCTCCAGGCTGGAGTCCACGTGATTCGCCTTGTGTTTCGCTCGAGACAAAGCTCAAAGTCGACACCAGTGGCGCGTCTGCTGCCGTCGCCTAGTCGGATTGCCCGTTTAAAGTGTGTGTGGTGCTGAGTTATCTGTTAAGTAATGGCTGATTATGACGCGGGGCAATGAAAGCCGCAAGGAAGCTCTCGCCAACGTCGCCTTATCTTTGCACGATAGCCAGCTGCTTGTGACGGTGTATTGCCTACACAAGGTGTAGGCGTCTTGACCCTGAATGTTTGTTTAGGGCATCAAGGTTTTAGGTAAGTCCCCTTTCTCTCTCTCTCTTAGTATTCTGTATCCCTTAGGTCAACATGGTTATTTGGCAGCGAAGCATCTGTTCAAATGGCTGATGTACTGCTCTTGTTGATGTGATAGTTGTGTAAAGCCAGCACATAAACTACGAGAAGACAGATGGGGAGATAGGGGGGATACTCAGTCACCGCTTTTGATAGAGGCGATCGAGGATCACGATCAAAAAAAAATAGTCTGTAGCGGCAGGATGTCATCCTTTCGATGCTGGTCCCAAGTGGCCTCCCTCGTGGAGCAGTAGTAATCTCAACAGTCTACGGGCAGTCGCCCCTGCTAACAAGCGTCCATGAACCGTAGACAGGAGATTTCAATGTATATATATATATATATATATATATATATATATATATATATATATATATATGGTTGGCGGCATCAGGTTTCGGATTTGCCTGTCACTGTGGCCAGCCACAGGACGCCTGCACCTACAGAGGAACCATGGGTGGCTTGCGCTGCACCACCCACAGCTCCATCCACACACCCCATATCCAGTGTAAACCCGAAGGAATAAGACCGGGAGGCATGCGGATGGGAGCCACGTTTCATCTGAAGTTCAGCGGAAGTCCACCTACCGATCAACCCAGCAAAGTCCCTATTCATGAATCTAAATGCGGTGAAGAAGCATCATGAATGCGACATCAGCCTCAGCATGGGGCATATATATATATATATATATATATATATATATATATATATATATATATATATATATATATATATATATATATATATATATACAACCACAATAATAAGAATGGATACATTTCTCTTTAAATAAGAAGCTAGGTCCATATTTGGCGCAGCTAGCGACCTCCTGCGCGTTCTGTGCTCCTGAGACAGGCACTCAACTACATTTATTTGCAGATATTTGTGTCATCCGTTTGACCACGACGATCATTTCGGTCCAACCCAATACGCCCATGCGACCACTGAACACCTGCTCGATTTGCACTCAGCGTATAGGACCTCGTCCCAAAGCCATCACATACTCGAGCTGTCTTCATGGTGTTCACGCTCCCTATGACAATTCGCTCCATGCAACTAACATCGAATTCTGTCGCTCGCATCCACAGGCGGTGCTGCGGTACATTTGTCCGCTTTGCGTTCCCAGCATTGTGAATTACGGGCGCGATATTTCTAGCGACCTTTCCGCCACGAATTGCTCTATGTTCGGTTCTGTAATCTGGTCTCCTACTAACCCGCTATCCACACCACGTAACAAGCAATCGCAGACGCAGTCGCCTCGGTCACCACGATTGGTCCAGCCGCCCAGCAACAATACCCGCTCAGAAGTGCGCTTGCTTAATCTGGAATAAGAGCTACAGAGCCTACTGCGGAAAGTCGACGGCGTAGCCAAACGACGACAGCAACCTCCCAACCGGCCTGAATCACGTGTCATCTCAGCGTCACCAACTGCTGATCTGTCCAACACTCACCGACGACCAACGCTTCCGTCAGAGGCCGTCCCACTAAGTAAGCTTGCTACCGCTCCACATCCGCGTTCGTCTAAGTGAATAACGAGTAGCCCTACTCCTAATTCTGTCATATACAAACGTGCCCGAGTCCAACGACCCGCAACTTCACAGTCGAGATTCTCGTGATTCCACTATATGGAGCTCAATCTGTATCGTGTTAAACATCCCCGAAACAAAACCCATTAGTCTCACAAGACTGACTCGCCACCCTTCATCTCCGATGGCCGATAAGCCAAGACTTCTGCGTGTTGACTTACAGCCAGGCCCGGCTATGGAGGATGTCCTGTTGTCAGCGCATATACTCCGAAACAACGCGTCTCTCGGCATGTAGCAAATTCGTATCCTCCCGACATCACTTGGACTAAGCGCGCTGCGCGCACGCAGCAACTGACGCCACCCACTCAACCACGCTCCATTATAGTGCATGGCATTCCAGAACTGCATGTCCTTGGCGCAACCTTACAACAACAACAGCATGACTGTAATCAATATCGGTTCCTTCAGCAGACGCTAAATATTGTCAACGTAATCACAACGGACGTTCACCGCCTACCTCGTCCAGCAAGTTATACAGGAACAGCCTTCATCTCCTGAAAGTGACATTCCTCACCGCTAGCATGACAACCGATGCACTCATCCTCTGGTATGCTAATAAAAGACGAGCACCACCAGATATCCGTCTGCGTCCTGATAGGCACCCGGTGCCGAGGCGCACAGTTTCTCACAGACCCCTGGTAGCAGCAGCCAACTTGGTAACGACACTCTGACCAAACCGTCCTCAGACGGTCCATCACCGAACCACCTGGCTCACTGCCTGGTGTAATCCACTCACCTACACATTCCAACCTTCAGTCTTTCAACGACCCAGGCACTAGCACCCATCTGTGCTCCGACGACCCACACCTTGCTTCCCCAACTACCAACCTTAGCGGCTCCACCTCTCCAAACCAAAAAAATGGTGCACTGTCGGTCATCTGCTGACCGGCAGCACCCTAGTTCCTCCCGCGCCCATCACCCAAACAGGGCTCGCTTGTATCTACACGAACGCACAGGGCCTCATGTCTAAACTTCCGGAGCTCCAATCCCGACTTCTGTCAACACCAGCGGACCTAATAGCCATAACGGAAACGTGGCTCTCCGACGATAGAACTGACGGTGGAATCCAACGTCAAAATATGTCAGTTCTCCGCTCTGATCGCGCAACCCCAGGTGGCGGTGTCGCACTGTACTATGACATCTCCCTCAGTTGCAGTATGTTCACAAACACTGCCCTCCAGTCTCCAGACACCATGTGGTGCGAGGTCGTACTAACCGACAAACACTCCAGCTGTTTTGGTATCATTTACCGCCCCTCTAACAACTCCCCTGAGAAGGACGCACGACTACTGCACGACGTCCACCTTATGTTATCCCACAAGCGCGCACAATTTCTTATCTTGGGACATTTCAACCTGCCCCGTCTATTTCATTTTGTCCCGTCTACTGACTCCTTTGCATCAGGCCTCATTGATCATCTTCACACGGCCCCGTTGTGCAACCACACGTATCATCCGACCAGATTCCGATCCAACAACCAACCACCCCTACTAGATCTCGTCCTCACTAACGAAGAACTGGTGGTTGAGCACGTTGAGTACGATGCCCCCTTGGGGCTTAGCGACCACTGCGTCCTCCGTTTTGATTTTATATGCTTCGTCGAAAAACACATCAGTACGCCAACTTATACCAAACGCTGGACTGATTACGGAAAGCTGAACCTTCTCAATTCCGCTAACAGCTGGTCACCCGAGTCCCAATCAAGTGCCGACAGCGTGTGGTCAACCTTTTGCCTTACCCTTATTATATTTATTTATTTATTCACAGTCTGTTAACAGACATTGTGCCATCAGAACCATTGCAGAAGAAAAAAAGTGAAGAAGATAGGAACACTAACTGCGATTTAAAAATATGGGAAACATTTTTTGGTTTTACACACGCCATTGTGTATTTTTTGTTTTGTTTGTGTTTTTGTGTGCATCAAAGGGATGGCGAAATGGCAGAACAACATTGACGCCACTGATGTCTGTTGCGGGCCATGACGTCTAATGTTTCCAACCACTGCGATTCAGCATCTCGTGGTCCCCAACCTGGAAGACGGACTGGTCCGACTGCTGCCAAACTTGAGGTTGCCTTCTTCATGCTCCTTCTCCACGTCATCGGCTGTCCACCGCCGCACTTTTTCCAATCGCTCCCTGGGAGTGCAAATAGCGCTCGACGTGGAAGGCGATGGGCTGACATGCGCAGAACGTGCCCGAGCCAACGCATGTGATGTCGGAGAAAAACATCCTGAAGACTGGCACTATTCGCCCCAAGCACGCGGTCTCGCACCTCTGCATTGCTTACGTGGTGTTGTCACCACACCCGAGCAATCCTTCGTAGACAGCGACTGTCAAAGACTGACAGCCGCTTCATATCTTCCGACCGAATAGGCCGTCTCACAGCCGTACAAGAGTACTGCACGGACGGAAGCATTGTACACCCTGCCCTTGAGCTTGACATCACGACGACGCCATAGGTGTCTCAGTTTGATGAATGCAAGGCGGGCCTTTGCAATCCGTTGTGAGACTTCATCTCCAACATCGCCACCAGCTGTGATGCAACTCCCTAGATAAGTAAAGCAAGGGACTTGCTGCAGAACATGTCCAGCAATGGTGAGCGCGGGTTCAGGCACCTGCCAGTCCTGGAGCAGCGTTTTACATTTTCCCAGAGTGAAGCATAAGCCGTACTTAGACGCCTCCATAGCCAAGCGGTCCAAAGCGCTCTGAACGGATTGTGGATGGTCCCCCAGCAAGGCGATATCATCGGCGTAGTCAAAGTTCGTGAGTCTGTCTCCAAGGAGGAGCTCAACACCGCAGTTCTGGACACCTTCCAGTGCTCTTTGGAGAACATCTTCGATGGCGAAATTGAAGAGAAAAGGTGAAATAGGGCAACCTTGGCGAACACTGCTGGTCAAAGCAAATGAAGAAGATTGCGTGCCGTAAGCCCTGACTTTGCCCGACGTGACTGTAAAGTACTTTCAGGATAGTTACAAACTTGTCGGGCACACCTTACTTCAGTAAACAGTTCCACAACGCAGATCTATCTACTGACTCAAATGCCGCTCGGATGTCCAAAAACACTACGATTGTTGGCCGCCGGTGAATGTGACGGAGTTCGAGAAGTTGGCGAAGCGTGAAAATTTGGTCGACGCAGCCGCGGCCTGGACGAAATCCGGCTTGTCCTTTTCGGGAAAACACCTCTCCAGTCGTTGAAAGCCTGCTAAGTAGGACCCTACATGAACTCTGCTCCACTACGATGACCTGCAAACAAGTTTCCATAGGGAAGAGACGCCCATCACTCATCCGGAGTCGTACACGGAAGTGGATTGCCTACAGGGACACGGCATGGAGAAACTATCGCTCCCATCCAACGGCTACTCAGTGTGAATATTACCGATCCATCCGTAACCAATGCGTTCATCTTGTACGAGAAGATAAGAGTGAGTGTCAGCTTATGCGTAAATTTTCATCCAATCCCAAAGTCTTGTATAGTCACGTCAACAGTCTTCGACAAATCAAGCACGGTGTCACCGTACTGACGACAGCCACAGGGATCACGAAGTCAGAGAATGAGTCCTGTGACAGTAATACGCATCCACATTCTCCGTTCCATCAATGCATACAACGATAGTACATTCTTCGGTCTCACCCCCAACTTCCCTGACGACCGTTCATTTCACTCCGGAGAAGGTGCTGGCGAAACTCAAATCCCTGCGGTTAACGGCCTGTCCTGGCGCTGATGGTTTCCACCCAAGGCTCTTGCGAGCGTGCTCTGCAGCTCTAGCTTTATCCCTATCGAGGCTGTTCACCCACTTCTTCTCGCAAAGCGAAGTTCCCAATGACTGGAAATGTGAGACTATTACACCAATCTACAAAGGCGGTACTCGCAAAGATCCGGCCAATTACCGACCGATAACTCTCCCCTCTATGATCTCCAAAGAGATGGAATCGATCATCGCAGACACCTTAATGGAACACATGGAGCCTCAGAAACTGCTCTCCGATTGCCAGCACGGTCCCCGACGGCAACGGTCGTGCCTGTGTAACCTGCTACTTGCCAGGGAAGGCTGGACGACTGTTGCCGACTCTAGCATAGAAACGCACGTTATATTCCTGGATTTCACCAAAGCCTTCGACAAGGTCGACCACAACATTCTACTACAGAAACTGTTGTCTTATGGCGTTTCAGGGGCCTTGATGGACTGGATCCGGAACTACCTTCAAAACCGTACCGTCCAAGTACGCGCCGACAGAGCGTTGTCTCCTCGCACCCTTGACACAAGCGGAGTTCCACAGGGGTCTGTTCTCGGACAGCACCGCTTCCTAGCCTTCATTGATGACGCCAAACTGCAAGTGGAGTCTTCGCTGCTGCTATATGCGGATGGCGCGAAGCTGTGGCGCACAGTTAACCTTCCGGACAATGCCCACGCACTTCAGACGGACCTTGACCGTCTACAAAATCAGTGGTCCATAGAAAACAACCTACCATTTAACGCTTCGAAATGTCGCGTCCTATCTACCCGCCCTTCCGCTTTTTCTCCTATATATTACCTGGGAGCGTATATCCTCCAGATCTCTTCAGCCGAAAGAGACTTGGGTATCATTACGCAGGTGAGTCTTTCCGTATCCGCTTCCTGCCGGAAAGCAGCTGCTTCTGATAACCGCATGGTGGGACTGCTGAAACGAGCCTTCGGTCAAAATGACCCTAGCAATTTGCGCCTCCTCAACGCTTTTCTTCGACCCCACTTGGAGTTTGCTATTTAGGTTTGGAACCTTTGGTTGTCGAAGGACCAACGTAACTCGAAGCCCCACAACGTCGAGCAACAAGTGGTCTGAGGTCGCAAGCACCTAGATTATCCACAACAACTCCACTGCCTGGGCCTCTACTCGCTTAAGTACGGATGTCTAAGGGGCGACCTGATCTTTGTATCTATGATCTTATCCAAACCTGGACATCCCTGTCGCCACCCACTCCCACTGCACCAATCGTGTTCCCACCTATGGGGCCACCCACTGACGCTCACACATCAGCACAGTGGACTGAACTGCAGACGACACTACTTCGCTTCGCGAATCTGCCGACCGTGGAACGCTCTGCCTGCCGATTTAGTCTTGGCACCCACTCTGGCGGATTTTAAGATCCGCCTGGACTGTCATCTGGCCGAGCTATACCACGATATCCCCTGATATAACCCCCTACTTGATGGAGTTTCTTTTTTTCTCCTAGCTAACTCCTTTCCATAGCCGTTTGGGAGGGCGTGGTGGGATGTCACGCTTTGAGCCGGCGTGCATTCTGTTTAAATGCCGCATAAGCCCGAGGAAGATACGGCTAACACGCGAGTCCAACCCGCTATAAGGTTGCTTGGCCTTTCATTAGACCCGACCCGAACTCTCTTTACCTTATGGGTCATGTAAAGCTCGAGCATTTGTTCCCATTAAATACAATGTTCCAATGTTCTTGAATGGGCAATATGAATTTGTGGTGGATAAAAAAAACGAAGGCTTATCTCTCGTCGGTGTGAGTTACGGTCCAACTGGATATTACGATATTTGGTGTACGTCAAAATCGCAAGCAGCAGTTATATTTTCAAATTTTCCAAACCAGTTCTCCAGCTTGTAGCGAACATGGTTAATTGGTAAGTTAAATATTTCGGGAGGATTGTGAGGTTTTAAAAGGTAACAAGTGTAGATAAATGAAAGGTATAGGTGAAGTAATACGGCCATTACTTGGACCGCTAGCGAAAGAGGAAATTAGCATTTATGGGTCAAACCAGGAATGTTCACGTTGCAGAACAGCTAAGTTAGCTACCTTGAGGGGTAGTGAAGTTACGTTAGTCAATCATCAACAGCAAAACATCAGCCATTCAAACTGATGCATTGCTAATATACAACCACAGTGACCTACGGAACGAAGAAGAGGGAGAGAAGGGGGGGCCTGAGTCAAGGCACCGACACATTGTTAGCACACCACAAACAGCTGGCTATCGTGCAAAAGTGGCATCGCCAACATAGATGCCTTGCGGTTTTCAGTGTCCTGCGTCATAATCAGCCAGTACTCCGCAGAGAACAGTACGAAACACTGTATACAGGCAGTCCGACTATGAGACGACAGCAAACGCGCCACTGGTACCGACTGTAAGTTGTCTTGTACCGTCTCCAGCCAAACATAAGGTAGGCCACGTGGGCTCCATCCTGGAAGACGACACGGACCAACAACACCAGTTTGTTCGTCAGTGACTTCATTTATCGCTGACAAATTTACGTTTGCTCATCTCGAGTCTTGCACCACCCTACATATGATAAACAAAACTTATCCTCGATGAACGGTGATCGGGCGTAAATAGTAGGTGCCCAGGCCAACACTTTTACTCAATGTCATCAGTTTTTCCAAGGAATTAACCTGATAATCACCACCTAACCCTCGCCTACGTAAATCATCGTCGCGAACAAACTGGTGCCACCCGACACCAGCAATGCTTCGCAGATAAATTGAAGGCGCCACAGAATTTCAGATCGGAAGAGCCAAGTCTCATTAGCAGATAGTAGGACGGCCCTCCCCGTGGCCTAGTAAGTACGGCCTTACAAACCGAGGGAAAGCCCTTTCCGACGCCATAGATCCCGCGAATTCAATAACGTTTGCAGAACATGAACTGATTTCAGTCGTTATTCGCCCATCATTGCTGATGGAGTTGTCAATTGAATTGATCAAGGAAGTCGATTTCTTCGCTACAAAGGGTCAATAAATCATCAAACGGCCAGTGGTCTTGCAACATCACTGCACTGTGAAGGCGTGAAGCGCATACCAAATGATGGGAACACGCTAGAGGTTATTCAGAGTTGAATGGGTCAAACTAACGTCGTCAAATAGCAAGGCAATATCATGCGCATAATAATGGTCAAGTAGCTTTTCACAAGGAGACAACTCAACGCCTGTATGGGGAAGTTCCGAGAGAGAACACTCAATGATCGAAGCCACAATGAAGTAGAACAAAATTAGGGAAAATGGGGACTCCCGGGAAGATAGCTGATAGGCTATCGTAAGCCATGATGCGGCCTGTGATGTTCGAATACAGAGAAAGTGAAATGTTCACATATTTCATGGGAATACGTTTCTGCACGAGTATTTCGAACAGAATGCATCGACCGATTGAGTCGAACGCTACTGTCGGTTTGCGGTACCTGTACATGGTCTATACAGTCCCGTCCTGGGGGGAAACCCGCTTGCTCTTCCGTAATCCGGATTCCTATTCCGCAGTGAAGCGATGAACGAGAACTGAGATTAGTGATTGTGTCCCCATTCGTGTTAGGCTAATAACTGTGGTTAGCACAGTCAATGCGACTGCCCTCCCTGTATATTTCCATTATAATCAATTCACTACAGGTACCTCACCTCCATCCTTAAATAGCGCAGGTGTGAGAGAATCCAGGTCTGTGGCTTAGAAAAACGATTAAGGACTGAGATCGCATTTCGGACCTCGGCATCTAAACTAACCGGTCACGGTTCAGCCTGCATCACCGGGTCTGAAAACAAGGGACCAATTGAAATGATCTCGGTGCTCCACCCAACGAGGCATACGGCGCTCCTTATTGTGAATCAGGGCACCGGCGCTGCCTCTGATTGTCTCATTGACGGCTGGTTCCCTGGGATCGGTGGTGCGGATCATCATTAAACATATAAGGTATTGGATCGCAATACATAAGAAAAACAAGCAGCAATGGCAGACAGCTGAGCCATCAGTGACGGAGACATCGTTTCGAAGGGCTACCAACCGGCTATGTGCCGCAACATAAAGTATATTATGACTAGGAAACGAGACGGTGATTGGAGAAGACTGAGGGAGAAAAAGGGCAAGAGAGTCAAAACACAAAGGCCACTGAGATCGGCTCCTAGCCATGTCAACAAGTGCATCCAACCAAATGTGTACATCGTCTTTCGGACCCCAACCAGGGAGCGCAACACGTGGTGGAGAAACAAAGATCTGGTGTTCGAAGTAACTGTGCTGAGCGGTTCATTTCCTCTTCTTGTGCTATAAACAAAGCGTCGAATACGCCGCTTGTTCATACGATGTTCCCACCAGATGTGAGCCAAACTGCGGAGGTCCCAGTGGTGGAATGTAAGTAGCCTCTTTACGTCTGCCGATCTAATGGACTAGGTTTCACAACTGAATAGTAGGATCGAACGTGCGGCTGCATTGTACATTCAACCGCACATGGTGATAGTGATGTCGCGGCAGTGCCATAGATGGCGAGGTTTAGCAGATGCGTGACTTTAATTTTACTGGCATTGACACAACCTTTTGGGTAGTTAAATTGCAAAACGACTTCAAGCTGATCCCTCAAGGGTCAGCGCAGGCGGACATCCCTGCCAATCTCGGAGAAAGGCTCTGCATTTTAGGGTGCAAAGCAAAGACCAAAACAGCTGACAGCCAGTGCTACTCTGTCCTCTTCTGCTTGTGAACTGTTATAGTTTGGGGCGCTGTCGTCAGCAAACTCCAAGATCAGAAGTCGTTTATCTGTGAGCAGCTCCACACTTAAGTCGTGCCCAGTGAATGAGATGTATATGACTTGGTCAATAGCGAAATTGAAGATGAAAAGTGACAGCGGACATCTCCATCTTACACTGATGGAGATATTGAAAGGCGGCGATAGTTTGCTGTAAGCCCGGACTCTGCCCGAAATAGGGCGTAAAACGCTCGGAGCATCATTATACACGTTAAATAAAGAAAACACTGGCTATTGGGTTCAAACACTATTTACGTATTCCTCGAGTACACTTTTCCTTAACAGATAGTGCTAAAGGGCACATCGATCCAAAGAATCGAAGGCAACATTGGCGTTGAGGAACACGACTACGGTGAGCCGCCAATAGATATGGCGGTGCTCCAATATGTGACGCAAAGTGAAGATCTGATCCATACAACCCCGACCTCGACGAAATCCGGATTGCTCTTCACGAATCTGGCTTTCACGAGTGCCAGTCGGTCGGTGAAGGATGACAGACAAGCAAGTTGGGAGCCATGGAGATAAGACTTATTCCTCTATGGCTGCCACATTCCGAACGCGAGCCTTTTTTGAAGATCTGGAAAATAATAGAGCGCCTAAGATCGGTTGGGACAGATTCCTGCCTCTCCAGTTTCAATAGTAAGGCGTGTAAATCAGCAACAAGATCAGGTACCCCGAATTTGAAGAGGGCTAGGTGAAGAGCATCTGGTCCCTCGGCCTTATTAAATTTTAGCGGTCCGACCTTATGTTTGACTTCTGAGTGAGAGAGCGGATGCAGAGGCAGCCCAGGGAGCAGGGCGAGTACCGACCGGTGAAAAAGCTAGCAATCCCGGTCGATTAAGTTGCCTTTCAAAGTGCTCAGCGCTCAAAGCCTTAAGCGTTTTGGCAAGTTGTGGATAGACTGTTTACTCTCGCTGTATATAGTTGCACCAACACCAGGTCCTCTGATGGTTACTGAGGACAGCAGTCCGTTACATCGCTGACTCACGATAAGACCACCAGGATTCGCGGTTTTTCAGGCTAGTACAAACTAGTAGCCTGTTGTCTTGGCGAGTCTCATTGTGTTCGCTTCCAGCCGGAATGTGCAAGCGGGAGACTGCGAAGAGACCCAATGTCCAGGTTGGCTACCAGATTCACTATAGGAGGATTTTCCTGCTGCTAATAAGGTCTTGTAAACATGCGATCAGCGAACGCTTACTCAACTCGTAACCTAAAAGTAACGAGCTTGCTTTGTAATCTGATGGCGCGGGTTCGAACCTGGGTAGGCGCAGGGTGACCCTCAATATCATTAGCCCACGTGCAACCGGTGGTGGTTGCGCGGAAGCGAAGCGTCGGTACTACGTACCGGCGTACTGCTGATGCCTCTCTCTCTATGCAGCGTAATTCGATAAACATTCAAAACATCTGGTTTCACCAATTGGTTGTTGTCTGTGTTCACAGCGCCGTCGCGGGCAACCGCCAAAGCGCACCCGCAGATCAACACATACGAGTGCGTTGTCAGTGTCCACACAGGTGCTCCAAATCGAGCGACAGTCTTGTAAGTAGCCTCCCCAGTGGTAACTAATCGCAATGTGGTCGATTTGCGTCCATGGCTAGTGGGCGCCTTGTCACCCTCCAGCGGGTGCTGTTTTAGAAGTTATTGCTCGCAAGAAATAAGCAAACATCCCCACACAAGTGAAGTAACAGCTCCATGTTGTCATTATGGGAGCCTACACCACGTTGGCAGCCCAGATGAAGCTCATCAGTGGACAATTTTCCAACTTGAGCATCCAAATCCTAACCTAGTGTCCGTGTTAATTCTGGGACGAAGAAGCTCGTTCAGTTGGCGAGAGAAGTCGTGTTTCACTGAGTCTGTACTACCGTTTATGGGCGCGTAGGCAGCGATGACAGGCAAAGAGAAACTCCGTGCGACTTGAAAGTTTTGAACGAGCCAGCCAGTCGGATTGCGGTTCATTTAGATGAGCTCACGACAGTAGCCTACAGCTCTCGCCGCTTCCATTTCTTGAGCCCTTTTAGTCTATCGGGTTTGCTTGTTAGCACTAGCCTCTGCTTTAGTTGGCGCCTAATAGTCCACCTAGTAAAAGTAAAAAGTAAATCGTCAGCTGCACGCCATAAAGGCGCTTCGCTGCCGCGCGTGAGCTGGGTATGCCGTGAGGACGGACTTCCTCACGTGGATTCCAGTCGATGGCCTTAGGATTGCAAGCCAGGCGTGTAGACCACGGGCCGGTTATATTGTGTTCAGCCGCGAGTATTCTGCATTCCAATAAGTTCACCAACCCTACTGCAGTGACGATTGACTGCGCTACAAGCAGAGGCACCCGCATCGTGTATGGTAGCAGAGACCCAATTCCATTGAAGCTCAATGGCATTAAGATGAGACAGTGAAAATTCGGTAAATAGGGCACTCTGGTAGGTCTGTCTACTGAGGACTGAGATAGCTTCTCAATCGCCAATGGAGAGGGTCGTTGGGACCTCGCCCGGTAAAGTTTATGAAAAAACAACAGCGTACCAGGACATGATCAGTTGACGCACGCATTCCAAAACGAGCGACAATCCAAGATATAACCATAACACCCGTAACTTATGGCAACCTAATCTACCTGGGTCCATCGCTGGTCAGTTATAGCGGGATAGCAAGTAGCATTTCGGCGCCTAGTGTCTAAGAGCGATACTAGTAAGAAACAGCCGGCGCTCTGCGCAGTTGCAATAGCGCTGGCCGTTGTTCGTACGGTCAGAGTTAAGTCCATGCTTACTACTGAACAGTTCAGACGACGTAGTTGCGCATTTATATTCCATGCAACAACGATATCTGGATTGGGAACACTGTGAAGCAGTGTGTTGTTGGTGGTGTCCATGGCAGCATAAGGACTGTAGTTAGTGGGGGTATAAGGAGCGATCACAAACTAACAGCATGTAGTACTACTTCGTAAACCAATCTTAGTTGATGTCGTCAATCGGGCTTCATACAAACGGCTGACCACGGAAATCCAACCAACCAAGGATGACGACATTGGAGCTGAGAACGATGCCCACCACAAGTTGATCAGTGATCGTCGCATCAGTGTCTCCTGATGCATGTAACCAATAGTGAGAGAACAAGCCAGGTGAAGTTAATGCAACAACTCCGTGAGGGTAATTGATCCTAGTTTCGGATATGACACACGTTAATACCCAGGGTTTTAATGTGCATGCGAGTATAGGCTGTTAACTTATTTGTCTTAGAGTACGAACGTCTAACACCACCACGGAAACGAGACAGTGGCTTTATAAAAGGCTGTGGCTGATAGGCGTCTAGTGTGTGGTGCGGGAAGGTAGCTACAGACGGTTTGTCTCCAACGATATTGCGGATTCTTTCGATTAAGTTGGGTATTATAGTGGAAAGGTTAGCAAGGAGTTGCGAGCGTAGTAAAAGAAACAGGTGGGGAAGGCGTCAGCAGTGCGTGGCAGGTAAGTCGACTCTTGATAAGATGTGCGACGGTCGGATGTAATTGAAGTTTGGGAAAAGTCATGGTGTATGTGGACTGAGATATTGCCAGGGCGCTCAGAACGATTGTCACCCACCAAAGCTTTTGGCTTAAAAACTTATCCACAAGGCAGCGGGGATGTGGCAGTGATTTGGTTGTATAGAAATGGGCGCTATCCAATTTCCAACACCTATTGGGCAGGAGACTGAGCTTGTCTGATCTCTAACTACTGACCAATCTGGTAGGAGTAGCTCTCGAAAGGTTCGGCAGCACCGTCCAGTAAAGCTCAATGGGTAGAAGAGGTACGAAAACTGTCGCACTACGTCAAGGTCCAGTCTCGTTGCGACAGCCGCTAGCCAGTGAATAGGTAGGTAGCGTTTCGCGTTCCTCCGTAGTAGAGAGCATCAAGGGTTTGATACGCCAACTGGAACGGTCCTCAGTCCAATTAGCTTCCTAACAGCAACGCACATATTAAACCTTGAAGGTCGTCCAACATGCCTTCAGCAGATATGACGGCAGTTGATAGAACCGTGTTATAGGATACATAACATTGCTGTCTACGTAAAAATCACTGCGACGGGGCATTTATTCCACAAACTTGTGAATTCACACTACTAATACACGGCTTTATCACTGGGGACGACGCTGAAAAAACTGCAGTATTTTAAGATAATCCCTTTGTTTTAGCATTTTTTGAGTTTTTCAGCCTGACGGGGAGATCACGGGTTGCTCATTCTCCACTTTTTCGTTTGTCTAACGAGTGAAAGGGCACGTGACTCAAAATCCTATTGCGCGGAACAAAATATACCACCAAAACCTGCTACAACGATGTTAGCTGCAACGACCGGCACCCAATAATGACAAAGAATGTCGGATGGGGTTGTTCCTGCACAAAAGACTTGGCTCAACATGTGGTGACGGTACCTTTTGCTTTTTATCCAGTGTCTTCGCAGATGAATTAAGTAATTTCTTAGTCCTCTTTCGTTGAAAAGTGGCGCGTACAGGGACCGGCAATCCAGCATCGTTCCGCGCACAACTGAAAAAAGTCAATAGCAGCTTAGTAACTCTGAAACACCTTAACAGGAGCGTTTGACACAAGGGCAGGCACTACCGCCGATCGACAGCTGTTCTGCACAGTCAGCTTCATCAGGCCGACATTACTGGAGACTGTAAACTTATGGTCAGCAGTGCTGATTGCTGTCAATCGATGCTCTAAACTACAGTCTGGAATAAGGAACCTCGAAGTCTACTGAGAAAATCCGGACGACCATGGCATCCATAACTGATGCAGCTAAAAAACAAACTGTCGCTGGTAGGCAGCACTGAGTATTCCTCAGCAGAAGGTTGCTGGTGGAATCAGCATTTGTAATCATCACACTGTATGCTGCCAGAATAGTCTTTGGTATAGCACAGCAAGTACTGCCACAAGTGGCAGTAGACTCAAAGAGGGCCAAAGGGGTAGATCCGCGTCGATCATAGCTAGACGCATGATAAAGTTATCATAAGTATAACACGTACAAAGAAGTAAAGCGGCGAACAGCAATAAGGTAGAACCGGGTGCAAAAGAGCAATAATATTTAGAGAGTAAATAGTATCAGCAGGTGTCAACGAAGCGTTTGGGCCATTGACATTTTAGCCGACAAGAAATACGCCAGCAATAAATCAGTACACGGAAACGACGCTTCGCTGCCACGTAACAACAACGCAGTCGCGCGTGAACTAAGGATACTGCGAGGGTTGACCGTTTCCCTACCCAGGAGAAAACCCGCAATCTTCGGGTTGCAAGGACACGCCTTATCTTTTCGGCCACGGGCCAGCACCAATCGATAGAAATTATGACGCCAAAAATTTGAGTTACTGCGTCAAAAAAACTACCAGCACAGAAGTTCTCGACAAAGACAAGCTACATCGCGAGAAACCGCAGACAAATTTTAGTGAGTATCCGAGAATGGTTAGATGTAATTTGAGATAATGGAGCCAATTTTAATAAGTGTGATAACAGTTAAAAATTGCATGATACTCCAGAGTACGTACGCTCGGGTTGAAAATGGGTTAACTCGTATTTGGAAGTTAACACCAAGACTGGAAGTGGAATAATTAGAAAGAAACCAGCATGAATGAAATGCGTCAGGTGAAATAAATTCATTTCTTAAGAAAGGGAAGGCGAAGGATACTGCCGGATAAACCAATGGATGCGTGAGGGATAGTAAATCGCCAGAACCGAAAGTCTGTGTTGCCGAACCATATGTTAAATGCCTTGAAAAAGTGTGTTAAGTCATGATACAATGCAACGACGATAACTAAGCGATCGTTAGTATGGATAGGGCAAAATGTTGTGATCCTATAGAGCCCATATCGTGCACTGACTAATATGCACGGGTGGAATAGCTAAACATATGCGAGAAAAGTAATAATCAACAGTTTTACGAAGAATTCCGTTTTACTATGTGTAGTGAGTAGCGAAAACCGTAAAGCAACTGAACAGCATATTACTTTTTAGCTTAGTGCAATATTCCTTCGGTCCGGTGTTGAGCTGTAGTGCGACAAGTAGCGCGACAAGTTGCAACGCAAAATAAATACCTCGTAGACGGCTGTACGCTCGAGCCGCCTAGTAAGAGGCCGATGTAAAAGTGGCAGCTAAGGAAGCACGGAAGAAAGAAGGAAAAGTGCCGGAGAGGAATAGGAATGTAAGGATAAGAGGAAGCGAAACCGATCGACCCCTTACCTGTTGACGTGTAACCGTGACGCCCAAGGGCCGGCTACACTAATAGACCAAAAGTAGCAGACCATTTGATTGCGCAATTGCGGGCCCATTTGATTTTCCGTTACCTCATGAGTTGTAGTGCAGCCTTCCTGCATCCACTAACCTCGCGCCATTGGTGAAATACACCCCCACCCAAAAAAATGGCGGACGTCGTAAGTGGACGGCCTGATAAAAGTATGGAGCAACAGTCCGAGTCCCATCAACGTGCTCCTATGTTTCAAAATAAAACCCTAAAAACCTTAAAATTTATTTATTAAGAGTTGAATACACTTATATTAAAAACAATGCTATCTTAGGTGTTTGAAAGCTTGCATGCTGTTTAATTCAGGTTCAAGTTCGGCTAGCATAACGAAGAGAACAAAAGCTGCTGTGTGAGTAACACTGTGCTTGGTTTAACTTGGATGCCAATTATGTCCATGGAAGTTCTTAGCTAGTTTGATTTCAAGTAAAAATTCAATTGGGATCGAACAGTAGGAAGAGCCAGTGATTGTTCCAATTTCGAAATCGTCCTTCAGCTAACATGGGATGGATAAATTGATCATTCAAAGGATAGCTAGGTTAATACACACCATGCACCTGGTTAACTAAACAGTGTCCACGTGCCCAGTCTTAGCGTTCTTTGCTGAAACGGTCACGTGTATAAAAGAAAACTGCAAGAACTATCAGGAAAGAAAAGGTTACCAACTTACATAAGTAATAATGCGATGCCAGTAAACTGAATTTAGGAGACCAGTAAAATCATATGTCACTATGACGAATGTTTTAGACTTCCGACCTTGGGCATCAAGTCGATGTTTAAACTTGTTCACCGTCGGTGCCATTACGACTTTTGCGGACAACGCGTTTTAATAACCTATGCCCTTACATGAGAACAGAAAATCTACCCCAACCCGGTTAGATCGTGGTTTGTGCAGCTTCATCGGGTAATCACGAAGGGATGGCACGCGAGTTGTGTGTGTGACTGAGCAAATGTTTGCTACCGACATGACCTGTGTGTTAACATGATCATTTCGCTACAAACGGAGGCGGAAGATAGCCTTGGGTCCTCGCTTGAGAAGTCCAATGCAACTCGTGGCAATTCTGCCTGTTCAAGGCCAATTACTTACTCCTCTTGTGGTATGCAACGTGATGTTTTCTCCCGCTAGAATCACGAAGTTGTACCTGCCTCCGAGGCAATCAGTACAACATGCTATCATCTAGGGAACTTTCTGTTTAGATGTGTTGATTCTTGCGCGCACAAAGCGAAGCTCCCTGCTTACCTTTTGTTGAATTCAAAGCACTAGCAGCCAGGTTCATAGTTGTTTAGAAGGCGTTAGCCGAGCTTGCCTCGCTTGCATTGCTCAACACTAATGTGGAATTGTTTATGAAATCCTTGCTTACTGCGAAGGTGGACGCTATAGCGGACTGTCCCTCTGCTGACATTCCACCCATTGAGGAGGCACCTATCCTACCGGACGCTCTTGTTCACATGGAGATAACTGACACCTATGCCTCGGACGGCACTGTTGATCTTCCCCAAATTGAAGGCAAGTCAAGGGCTTCGGGAACAGGAAAAAAAGCGTTATATGGCAAGGAAAGCGTGCAAACCATCCTCCCCAAACCGGGTGATAAACCGTTCAAGAGGAAAGCGCCTGAGCTGGAAGCACCACCTGGTGCTGCAATTCTCTCAGTGAGACTTGAGGTGCCGTCGCCTTCGGTCAAACCGACTCCTGTCAAACAGTCGTGTGGCATGGATGCTAGGGCATGCGTGGTAAATACACATTGTCAGGGCGATTCTTACACAAATAGCTGTGTGCTATTCAGTAACCTCACCACTCCGCTTTTCCTACCGAGCGCATGCTAGCTGATGTTGTTTGACTTAAGGTTTGCATGACCAGGCTTTTACCACCAGGTTTCACTGGCGTTCCTGTCAGGAAGTCCATCGGGCTGCGAAACCTTCCAGGAGGTCAACCAAAACCTCGACCCCGCCTGTTTAGAGTGGTTCTCTCCACGCCAGAATAGCGCAGGGCGTTACGGCGACTTGCCTTCAAGCTCAAATGTACCAACAATAGTGCACAACCAAGCATTCCGTCGGCGGATAGGTTTAAGTTAAATGTAGCCATTAGAGAACTAAAAGCCCGGCGTGCAGCTGGCGCGCAGTGTCTCCCAATGGTGGTTTTTCAGTTGGTCAGCCGGCGGTCCTGTCCCATCCTACCAGAGCCCAAGCTATGTGCGCACAATCAAGGGCTGGTCGTCCCGAAGTCATCCATATAGTATTAGTAACGTGCGTAGACTGAGGTACAAGAGATGCGAAGGGGGTTCGCCAGTTGACAAAATTCCTCCAGGTATACGCGCTTTCATTGAAAAACGTCTGTCTGAGGAAATTACAGATGGTAAAGTACATCTACCTGGCTACACACTGTTTCGAGCTGACTGCCTCACTGGTCATCAAGGGGGCGGTGCAGCCATTTATGTGAGGTATCACCCCGAAGTATTTAGGACCAGCGTTTTTCATTCTCTGGACAGATTTGTTGAGGCTCTCGCAGTCTTAGTTTGCGTTCCCTCGGCTCATGTTACGGTCGTTTTGTGTATAGAAGGTCCAAGCGCACCTCCAATGGAACCATGGGCTTATACGCCCTCACTGCGTACAAGTGTCCGGTGCTGGGAGACTTAAACCTCCCAGAGGCTTATTGGGTTGATCTATCGTTCAGTGCGGCGCTGGGATCATTCGGTGCTGAAATGTTGGACTTGCTGATGCAGGTAACACACCACCAGTTCGTTGAGCTCCCCACTACGTACATGAGGAATCTACAGCCGTTCATTTTTGATCTTGTTTTTGCTGTCGTTTGACTTTTTAAGTGGTATGACTTAAGACTCGCTCCTTGTCGCCGGCGAGCAAATTTGCTTGTCTTTCCAGTGTACCCTTAACGGGTCTTGCCAAGCTTTTACCAGTTGGTATCCCAACATTTGGGCCGCGACCTACCAAGCGAAGCTGGATAAATTTAAGTCATCGCTTTGTGTTCACATAGCCTATGAAAAGCTTAAGGCTCACCACGTCGACATATCTGCACCTCACTTCCCACTGGGGAAAAGCAAGGAATTGAGGGAGCAGCCTCAGTGGTTAGATACTGTGGGGAACTGCCTGCTAAAGGGGCGGTCTAGATGCTGGCGACCGTATAGATAGCTCCGTCGAACAGCAAGCTTGACGGGTGTGGGTTGGTTCGAAACGGGTGTAAACTGCATCCTAGACTGGTCCAGCTTCAATATGAAAATGGCTTAGCTGCTACTGATTCGACAACTCCCAGAAATGCGTTGCCAACGTTTAAAGAGGTTGTGGTGGTAACTCGCCTGTACCACCGTTGCTATGAGGAAATGGGGCCCTGTCCATAGTGGCAATGACAAGGCGTGCTTGCTTGGCGAGCAGTACTCAGGAGTGGTAGTGCGAAACAAAAACGGCATGCAGAGAACTAGCTTTAACCGTCTCTAAAGACACTTGTCTGGATGAAATTACTGTAACTGGGTCTCAAGTTCGCCGGTTGCTGAGAGAAGTTAACCCAAGTAAGGCTTCCGGGCCAGGGCCTGTTCATCCGAACTTGCTGCACGAACCGACAGTGGAAATCAGTGGGCCACTGACTTGTGTGTTGCAGAAGTCACTCAACCGTTGTGTCTTACCTACCGAACAGAAGGGGACTGTTGTCAGCTCGGCTTTCAAGTGCAGTGACAAAGACCTACCGGCTAATTACAGGCCTCGCAAGTTGACCGACGTGGTCATTAAATAACATGAAACCTTAGTACGAGGTACAGTGTAGAACAATTTGAATAGTTTTAACCTGCTTAGCGTCGATCAGCCTGGTTTTCGTAAAGGTTGTCGTGTTAAACGAACTTGCTCTCAGGTCTTGAGAGCTGGACTGAAGTTGTAGACACTGGCCATACGGTGGATGTGGCGTTCATTGGCTTCGCCAAGGCCTTTGACACTGTCCCCCATTCGCGACTCTCACATAAGATGAGATCTTATGGGATATCTTGTCATGGTTCCGAGTGGAGGTCAGCTTTTCTGGTTGGACGGGAACAGTATATTCCTGTGGGAAGCAGTCTTTCGGTTCAACATGCTTCCCTAATGGCGTTCCGCAATGCTCAGTTCTAAGTCCGCCGCTGTACTCAGTCTACGTGAGCGAGTTGTCCGGGAGCTCGAGCTACCGTCGCTATAACTAGCTGATGACCTAGAGATCTGGAATAGCCTTGATATCCTTGGATGTCCCATGGCTCTGCAACGAGCTCTAGATAGAAGCTGTGAATGGTCTGTTTTGTAGTTGCTGCTTATAAACCGGGCAATTTGTTCGGTACTGTGTATCGGAGCGTCTGATTCCGTCGCAAGTTATCTGCTCGATGGGAGTGAACGTCCACACGTGACTCAGCAGTTTGAGCGAGGTGCCGTCCACTGTTCCACACTAAATTCTAGAGGCAACTGGAAGAAGGCGGCTAGTGAAGGCTTCCGGAGGTTAAATAAATAAGTAAATAGTATATTCTCGAATTGGTCGAGAGTCACTAAACCAAGCGTGATCAATATTTACATGCAATTATGTTTCGCAACAAACAAGTTGCTATGTATGTAATCAGCAGAAAGCCGAAAGTTGTGCAAACTTGGGAAATTGTAACTTTAAGCATGAGGAATAAAGTCGTCAATGCATGACGACATCTTGGGTTCTAGCGTGGTAATGTAAACAGTCAGGGCACTACATGTGTAGTGAAAACGATACATGGTGGCAGGGAATATCTTAGTCTTGAAGGTGTCACGAAAATATTAGATCATGATTCTAATCGACTTGCCAGTATGAAGTTGTGGGCGGTGACTTTATTCAGTGGCGGGTCACATCCGCCACGTCGCAGTGTTTTTAAGCGGACATCTGTGGCTTTTTATAGGAAGAACACCTGCCAGGCGAAAACCCACCACGTCCTGGAACACTGTCAGAAATCCGTTTGTACACTAATGTACAGCTAGCAGAGCAGCTCGCCGACTGATTTCACCCTCGGTTATCCGCAGTCAATTGACTTCCAATTTCCTCTGTTAGCTGATCAGGTATCTTTGGTCGGGGCGGCCATGATGGCTGAGACCTATGGAGGATGAGACCTTAGTCATCTTTGTTTGTCCAGGTGAGCAAAACATCAGATTCCTGCGTCTGGATTTTTTAGGTTTATATATGCTTTTCAGTTGTGTAGAGGCCTCGTGTTCAGCTATCATTACTGGAAAACGGTCGTGGTAGTGAGTGCATTTGTATCCATTTCTTGTACAGCTGTTTTTTGTAGGTCCTTGTGAGTTACCTCCTGTTACGGCCAAAAACGGTTTCTCGGTCCAATCCCAGATCCCCAAGCAGTTCCGGACCTCGGAGAAAACGGAAGGTGATGGACAAACAAGGACGCAAAGAACAGGCGTGGGAACAAACATGGTTTAAGTCCTATGATATAACATTTAGTAAATAAATAAATAAATAAATAGTATATTCTCGAATTTCCGAGACACACCTGAAAAGGCATGATCAACGTTTACAGGCAATTTGTGTTTCGCAACAAACACGTTGCTGTGTATGTAATCGGCAATAAGCCGAAAGTTGTCCAAGCCTTGGAAATTGTAAAATTAATCTTGAGGTGTAAATTCGTCAAAACATGACTAATGTAAAACTGGCAGAGCAGCTCGTCGACTGATTTAACACTCGGTTAACCGCCGTCAATTGCCTTCTAATTTCCTCTGTTAGCTGAACAGGTTATTTTTGCTCGCGGCGGCCATAATGGCTGAGGCCTATGGAGGGTTAGGCCTTCGTCATCTTCGTGTCCAGGTGAGCAAAACTTCCGTTTCTTGCTTCTAGAATTTACAGGATTATGTATACTTCGCAGGAGTATGAAGGCGTCATGTCCAGCTACCATTACTGGACGACGGTCATGGTAGTGAGTGCATTTTTATCCACTTGTACAGCCGTGTTCTATGTAGGTCCTTGGGGGTTTCTATGTCCTGTCCCAGGCACAAGCTCTTTCACATTCCGATCCCAGATCTCCAAGAAGTTCCAGACCTCGGAGAAAGGGAAGGTGGAAACAAATGGTGCACAATGTGTAACAATGATTGTGCTGAACGTGTCTTTTGAGTGTTCGACGAAGGCAATGGCCTATAGGTTGTTTGCTACAATCTACGTGGGATAAAGAGCGTTGCGCCGTTGAGCAAAAACGCAGTATCGGTTTGCTATGATGTAACTATTTCGTGGGAAGACAGAAATCAGAATTTAAAGAACAGCAGGTAGCCGACCTACTTCGATAGGGAGCATAGAACATGCTGACCCAGAAAAGTCAGTGAGTCTGTTGGACTCATACATAGATAAGTGTCGCAAACATAGCAGCGAGTAAGTGAGTAATGAACACTTATAACTGAGAAGCTAACAGGCGTCTGTGTACTGACCAGATGAGAGGAGTGCTGAACAAAAAGCTAAAAAGTGTTAATTGACGGAAGGACAGCGAATAGCCAGAATGCAAGCGTACATTAAGGTTGCTGAGGATATCAGAACCTTAGGCCTAACCGCAGCAGCTAGGGTGCTAAGATAATAAATAAATAAATAAATAGTATATTCTCGAATTTCCGAGACACACCTGACCAGGCATGATCAACGTTTACAAGCAATTATGTTTCGCAACAAACACGTTGCTATGTGTGTAATCGGCAGTAAGCCGAAAGTGGTCCAAGCTTTGGAAATTGATGAAGGGATCTGTATTCCATCAGCCTCTGTCGAATATTACTTGTCAACACCCCACCAATGAATGCGTTGCGAATGGCCTCGTCCCGATGATTCCCCGGCAGTAACGGCCTAAAAATTGCAGTCCCTCAGAAGTCTTTCTAGTTTCTGCAGGAACTGATCGACTGTTTGTCCGGAATGTTATTTCGCGGCACACAAGTGGTGCCGTGCGTATGTCACGCTTTTCGAGCATAACTAAACGGTGGATACAGTCAATATGGCTTAATCGTAAGACGTGTACTCAGCGATTCGTTCAAAGTTGACAGCAGCAATGTAATGAACTGGACTTTAAATTTTATCTAGCTGTAATTCTTTGATGATGGACCAAAAATTCTCGTGATTATAAATCCAACATTTCCATAAGGAGACAGCATTTGGCCTATCAGGATCAACATCGCAGTGATCAGGTCGAATGATGCGTTCTATGATAGATCCTCAGACAATTAAATTGGTACGACGTAGTAGCGAGCGCGCGTGTCGGTTCAAATGGAAGAAGATGAAGGTCCGATTCATGAGACTTTACTCCTCTGAAATCAGAGTGTGAGCTGTAAAGCAAAAGACTGCATGTATAGAGAACAAAACAAGTGCTGAAGAAACTTTCGCCAATGTCGTGAAAAACAATTCTGCCACCTTCAATTCATCGCTGCGAAATCGAGACGTCACTCGACTACAGATGAGAAATTCATACAGCTGAAAGTACGAGTGATTCTTAAGGACGAGATTATTGAACCATCTGCATCGCCGTCGCGAGTTCAAGTTTTGATAGCTACTAACCAAAGCCATAAAGGCCACATAGTTCTAGGTTATAGCCAGACTATCAACCGGTATACTCACCTGAATACATATTCATTACCCGCAATTGACGCTCTTATCGACAAAACCTCGATACTCGGTTTATAGCCCTTTGGACTTGAATAGCGCATATCATTAGATATATACTAAGGAAACCGAAAGAAAATTCTTAGCATTTGAAGCATGCAGAAATGTTTTCCAGTTCTGTCTTTTGCCCTTTGGTGTAACCAACGAGTAGCATGTTTTCAAAGAATTATTGATAAGATAACCGACCAAAACCCGAAAGCGACTTTCGCTTACAGAGATAACTGTGGGGGACAAGTGCGGATGAACCCAGTTGTACTCTGGCAAAATTTTACGAAATCGCTCAGAAGTACAACCTAACTTTCAGCGAAAACACAAGCCTCTCCTAGTTTCAATTGCTATGGATATAGCGTCTAACGTGAGAAAGTCATTACCTCGCAGGCTAACCGCTGTCGGTGACAGTGGAAGATAGGTGGTGCTATATCCCAGTTGGTTTGCAAATTACGTAGCCCAGCCAACCTCCACCATGGCTCAGTGGCCTAAGCTACTGGCTAGTTGGCATCTGCCTCGAGCGGTCATGGGTTCGATGCTCCCTAGAGGACCGAGGACATGCGCACCACTGACGAGCCCCAATAGGGCGAAACGCGTCTGGTGCTTTTCCAGACTAGGCTCTGCCATGTAGCTTGTGAACTATTGGGATGAAAGCCTTATCAAAAGCATTATTCGTTCCAATATGACACGGTCATTAGGTTATGAAGTTTCCCATGAGATTATGCGACCGGACCCAGACCAACTATTGACATCCCACCGATATCAAGTAGCAGTAACGTGTCTGAGTATGTTTTGCCTTTTATTCCTCGTGGATCTCCTACGATCGACATTTGATAATTTTCTCTCCGTACTTCGTTCTGGCAGTCGTTCGGAACCCCAGAGGATAAAATAGAAATTTCTGTGGTCGTTTCTATTAACGAATCAATACTCTTAGTCATTGAAATGTACGCCTCTTACATTGTCATTGCTGTTATGCTAACAGAATGGACAACCGGTCGCCACTTTTTCGCGAACGCCTTACCTAGTGAACGGCACCATTCTGCTGTTGAAAAGGAGGCACGTGCCACTGTGGAATCAGTCCGAAAGTGGCGCCACTATGTCATCTTTAATCGCTTTACGATTATTATAGATCAGTGTTGAGCCGCGAGCTAAAAGATAAGATGCACCTGTGGTTCGTTTCTCAAAGCTTGATAAAGGGATTGCATACGTTTCACCACCATGTGAGGTGGCATCTTCAGTGCGGTGATAGACAGTGTATACTCCTGCTTAATGAATCGTCAGTCCGTCGTCCACGGGCAGGTGACTTTTGAAGGTGGCAATTTCGATTCTGTGCCATGTGATCTCCGTCCATTTGCTGTCCATTTGCGATTACGATGCTGCGTTGTTTGAACAATCTAGCAGTCATTTCAGATATGTTATTCATATACGGCAAAACGACCCTCTTGCTTGCCTTTGGTATCGGCTCGGCGTTCATAGGTTTGTGGTTTAGAAATCTGCGGATGGAGCTGCGTGGGTATCCATTGCGCTCGAACGAATCGAATAGGTGTTTCTCTTCTTCCCGTTTGGCTTCCTCTGTACTGCAGTGTTTTTCAGTCCTGTAAAATTGTGTCCGCACGCAACTTATTTTGTGGCCCTTTGGGTAGTTACTATAGAGGGCTTGTAAAAAAAAGCATTATGCATCATCTCTTGTCTCGGCAGTACTATGAATCGTTCGTCAAACAATTTCCTGATGCTCTGGTCACCGCAGAGGATAATGGTGCCCTATCGGCCGGTGGCCGAGTGGTCTGCACGTTTGCTTTGCAACCATAACGTCACCGGTTCGAATCCGCGTAGGGGTGGGCGTCCTCGCGGTATACTCAGCCCGCGCGCGACTGGTGGTGGTCATGCGGCAGCGAAGCGCCGTTACGGCGAACAGTTGACACGTTACGTTATTTTATCTGCTGCATCGAGCAGGGTGGATAGGGGTTTGGAGGCTACTGCTCAAGCCTTCCCGTCTGCCTATCCCCCTCTTACGCGTTTTCACTATTACCGTCCCGTTCCAACTTTATGTATATCCCCCCCCCCAGTTTTCAACCCTCCGATTCTTGGCCCTCCCCCAACATGCTTTGCTAGGCAGTTATCTTCTAATTTCAACTCATGCTAACGCGGAGCGTCACTCCTCTCCTGTCGATAAGCCCATATCCAACCAAGCGGTCCATTCCATTTCATCGGCTTCCATTTGGAGTCCTCAGTCCTCCTTCAGATTGGCATGCCTCATTGTACGCACGTTATTACAGATCAGTCAACAGGCAGCACTTGCCCGAACATTGGAGACGCTCTCAAACGATATCTGCTGCTTATCAGAGACCCACCTGCAAGACTCGAGCTCTGTGCTCACTTTGCGATCCCCTTCAGGTGACACTAGCAGCACTTTCTCATTGCGCCTATCCGGTGACGATGCAGCTTCTAGCACCGGCCAAGCTGGTGTTGGCATTGCCCTGAGTCCCCAGGCTGAAGCTGCTCTGGTTGATTGGATTCCAATCAGTAGCCGGATTTGTGCGGTTCGATTGGCTGGCTCGTTCAAAGCTTCGAAGTCTCGCGGGACTAATAGGTGTCTGTTCATTATCGCTCCCTACGCGCCCACAAACTGTAGCGATGATTTGGTAAAGAACGACTTCTACCGCCAACTGACTCAGCTCCTTCGCCACAGAAAAAGCACGGACACTGTTGTGCTGGCGGGGATCTGAGCACACAGGTTGGAAACTTGTCCACTAATGAAATGCATCTGGGCGGTCAGCACGGTGTAGTCTCCCGTAATGATAACGGTGAGCGGTTACTTCGTTTGTGTGAAGATGCCCGCTTATTTCTTGCGAACACTAACTTCCGACACAGCACCCGCCGGAGGGTGACTTGGCGCCCATCAGCATCGAACCAGCCTTGGACGCAGATCGATCACATTGCTATCAGTTACCGCTGGAGAGGCTGCATCCAGAACTGTCGTTCAATTTGGATCATGCACTTGTATGTGCTGACCTGTAGATGCGTTTTGGCGGACGCCCACGACGACGCTGTGAGCACCTTGACACCAGCCAACTGACAAAGCCAGCTATTCTGAGTGCATATCGAAGTACGCTGACATGCGAGTTGAGTAAGCGCTCACTGGAGACAATTGATGGTCACTGGTCACATGTTCACCAGACCTTACTAGCAGCAGGCAAATCCTCATGTGGTATGTCTAATAGCCAACATGGATATTGGGTCTCTTCGCAGTCTCTGGAACTTATCGACGCTCGCCGGTATAACCCGGCTGGAAGCGAACACAATGAAACTCGCAAAGAGCTTCGGGCAAGACTCCGTGCCAGCCTGAAGAGAGACCGCGAATCTTCGTGGTCTCATCGTGCGTCGGCCGGTGGCCGAGTGGTCTGCACGTTTGCTTTGCAACCATCATCATCATCATCAACAGCAGTACATCAGCCATTTGAACTGATGCTTCGCTGCCATACAACCATGAGGACCTATGAAACAAAGAATAAGAAGAGGGAGAGAAAGGGGACTTACCCGAAAACCTTAATGCCCTAAGCAAACATCCAGGGTCAAGGCGCCTACACCTTGTGTAGACAACATTCCGTCACAAACAGCTGGCTATCGTGCAAAGATAAGGCGACATCGGCGAGACAGCTTCCTTGCGGCTTTCACTGCCACGCGTCATAATCAGCCATTACCCCGCAGATAACTCAGCACCAAACACACTTTAAACAGACAACCATAAGGTCACCGGTTCGAATCCGCGTAGGGGTGGGCGTCCTCGCGGTTTACTCAGCCCGCGCGCGACTTGTGTTGGTTGCGCAGCAGCGAAGCGCCGTTACGGCGTACAGCTGACACATTATTATTATTATTTATTATTTACATCGTGCGTCAGAGATGGAAGTGGCCGCTGCCCTTGGCAACCATCGTAAGTTATCCATCTGATACAGGAAAGGGGCAGCAGGAGATCTGGTGTTAGTGAAACTATACGTGACGAGAGTGGACAGCCTATCCACAATTTGTCAAAACGTTTGGAGAGTTGGGCTGAGCATTTTGAAAAGCAATTTAATCGGCTAGGATTGTTCGATTCTTCGCCTGCCAGTGATCGCCTTGCTCCCTGCGCTGTCCCTTTGGATCCACCCTCTCACTCAGAAGTCGAACATGAGATCGGACTGTTGAAGTTGAACTAAGCCGCGGGATCAGATGATCTTCCTCCAGCCTTCTTCAAATTCGGATGCTCTGCTTTTGTTGATGCTTTACATGAATTACTAGTGAAACTGTGGGAGCAGGAGACTGTCCCAACCGACTGGAGCCGCTCCGTTATTGTTCCCATCTTCAAAGGAAGCTCGCGTTCGGAATGCGGCAACCCTAGAGGAATCAGTTTGATCTCTATCGCCTCCAAATTACTCGCCTCCATAATTCTTCACAGACTGATTGGCGCTCGTGAAAGTTATATTCGTGAAGAGCAAGCCGGGTTTCGTCGGGTTCGTGGCTGCATCAACCACATCTTCACCTTGCGTCCGTTGTTAGAGCACCGTCAAACATATTGTCGGCCCACCGTTGTCGTGTTCCTCAACATCAAGGGTGCCTTCGATTCGGTTGATCGATGTGCCCTTTGGAATTTTTTACCCAGGAAAGGTGTGCCCGAGAAATATGTAGATATTATCCGAGCATTATACGCGCGAAGCACGGGCAGAGTGAGGGCTTACGGCAGGCTGTCGCCACCCTTCAATATCTCCAGCGGTGTGAGACAAGGATGCTCATTGTCACCTCTCTTCAACTTCGCTATTGACTAAGTCATGGAGATTGCATTTACAGGACATGATTTGGAAGGTGTGGAGCTACTCTCAGGAGAACGACTTCTTGATTTGGAGTATGCAAACGACATTGCCCTCATCTGTGACGGCTCCCAGACGTGCCAAGCCGCGCTGGACAGATAAGCACTGGCTGTCAGCCGCTTCGGGTTTTGTTTTGCACCATTGAAATGCAAAGCATTCCTCCAAGATTGACAGGGATCGCCTCCTGCGCTGACCATTGGTGGGGATCAGCTAGAAGTCGTTCGGAAATTTAACTACCTGGCAAGTTGTATCAGCGCCCGTGGGATCGAAGACGAGATCACGAACCGTATAGCAAAAGCTCGAGGCGCTTTTTCCAACCTTCGCCACTTATGGCGGCGGCGCGACATCACTGTCGCCCTGAAGGGTAGAGTGTACGGTGCAGCGGTACGTTCGATTCTACTGTACGGTTGTGAAACCTGGCCCCTTAGATCAGCGGACCTAAAGAGGCTAGTTACGTTCGACCACCGGTGCCTTCGCAATTTAGCTCACATCTGGTGGGAACACCGCGTGAGTAACGAGCGCTTCGACGCCTTGTTTACGGCACAGGAAAAGGTAATGATCCGCTCAGTACCGTTATTTCATGCCCCAGACTCCGATAGCTGGGCCATGTGTTGCTCATGCCAGCCCACCGATTCCCGGGACGTGCGTTGTTTGCGCGCCGGTGTTTGGATGGATGAAGAGGAGGGGTGGCCAAGCGATGACTTGGTCGAGAGGAATGAAGACCCTCACTTCTGAGCTGGCCTCGGTTGGAACGTCACGGCTCCTTGATTGGGGTCCAAAAGACGGTGAACACGTTTGGCTGGATACACTTGCTGATATAGCAAGGAACCGACCTCAGTGGCGTTCGTGCTGTGAGTTTCTTTGTCCCTCCTCATCTTTTTTGCCTTCACTTCCACCCACGATCTCATTTTTTAGCGTAAAACAGTACTTTTACTTTTTGCCTAGTAGCCATCTGGTCGCTTACCGGAACGATGCCTATCCGTTGCTGGTAGCTCAGCTGGCATGCACCTGTTGTATTTATTTTCTTTTTCCTTTATGTATTGGGGCACAGTAGCTGAGGTGTTTCCCACCCTTGTCTCAGCGCGTGTGGATGAGGAGGGACATAGCTTCAATTTTTACAAAACGGTGATTTTAGCTCAAACAACAACACAGAAAGCAAGAGAATTCCTGGAAGCATGCTACTTCTCTAATATTTCGATCAACCGGCTCATCGATATCGACCCCGTGTACCATCAGCTCAGAAAGATCTCCGGCGGAAGCAAATGGACAGAGATCACATGGCACAAAATCGAAATTGCCACCTTCAAAAGTCACCTGCCCGTGGATGACGGACTAACGATTCATTAAGCAGGATTATACACTGCCTATCACTGCACTGAAGATGCCGCCTCACATGGTGGTTAAACGTATGCAATCTGGTTATCAAGCTCGAAAAAGCGATCAACAGGTGAGCAACCAAACCCGACTATCAGTGTTCAAGAGAAGATCCAGTATTCTGAAGTTCATCGTCGGCGTATTGGACTCTCTTGCTACCATTATGACTTTGTTTACCGGATCGGGAAAGTTAATGTGGTTGCCGTCGCTTTATCGCGTACATATTGTTCATCACAGTCACACCCCGTGACGCTCTATGAACTGCATGACACCCTCTGTCGCCCAGAGAACACCAGAATTTTCCATCTGCTTCGTTAACGGAATCTTTCTTTCCTAGTTGAGGAAGTGAAATCAATGTCAACTCAATACAACGTATGTACCAAACTGAACCCCTCTTTTTACATGCCATTTAGAACATTCATTAAGGCGACACACTCTCGAAAAATTAATCAGAGTTCAAGGGTCCTTTACTCTCACCAACAAACAAGAAATATCTGTTCACTATTGTCGATGGATTTTCTATGTTCTCATTTTCCTTTGCATGCAACGACCTGACAACCTCAACCGCGGTTAATTGTTTAACCTAACTTTTGGCTGTCTGCGGTAGGTCGCTCTGCATCCATTCTGATCGCCGTTCATCCTTCATGTTCCGAGAAATGTAACCTTTTCTCACGCAAAAACTTTGAATTCAGTCGGACAACACCGTACAAACTCCGACATAATAGACAAGTGGAGCGGACTAATGGCGTCATCTGGAAATCGATGACTCTTGCACTCAGATCTAAGGGCCTTGCAACAACCTAGTGGGAAATCGCTTTGCTAGATGCTCTGCATTAAAATTGTTCCCTTCTTTTCACCGCCACGAGCATCACTTCTCACGAATCACTTCTCTTTTAAAACCGTAAATAGGTATCAGGTCTTGCTACCGAGTTGCGTTGAGTGTGCCAAGACCCTTCTTGCTGCACCGTAGTGTGAGATCCTCAAAATATGAGCCACTAGTGGATGGAGTCGAGCTATTGGATTGCAATCGCCGGTACGCTCACATTCGATTTACCGATGGAAAGGAAGACACTGTGTCACTGCACAACTTGCCACCACCAGGACTGCGTTGGTCCAGTGATTCTTCTTAACCCCTCCCACACACTTGCCAATGAAATAAGCATTCATACAGTGGCGCACACTCACGTATCACATTTTGTCCCATTGTCCACCTGACTCTTCATATCTTAATGCGCAACCGCAAAGAACGTATGTTTACTGTTTGCGTAACCGCGAGGTATAGAATTATCCATTTACTCCCTTGTTCATTAGCCCCAGGTCTGGGAGAATAACAACTCATACATGAAATATGATCCACCATCACTTCGTATTGTTATATCTCACATTTTTTCTACTCCTTTTCAGCCTACTCACCTCAGTTTGTTGCTGAATAAAGCCTATTCATTCGGGCTGTACTCATTCTCAATCGGCATGTTTCTGCCTCGCCTATTCAAATAACATGAGGTTTTCGTGTTGAAACGAAACAATGCGTCTAGACTCGACGAACTTCCTCCATCTTTGCTGAAAGTTGGAGGTGACTCTGTTCACTGTACTTCCTTCTCTTTTTAACACGATTTGAGACACGGAAGGAGTGCCTTCAGAGTGGCCACTGTCAATCGTCGTGCCCATCTTCAAGACGGGTCAGCGTACTTTGTTCGAAAATCATCGAGGCATTAGCCCTATATCCATTGCCTCCAAACTTCTCACGGATGTCATTCTTCAACGACCCACTGGTCCCTATGGGAACCGAATTACTGAAAGCCAGAATGGCTCCCACCCTTGTCATGGTTGTATCGACTGCATATTTGCTCTTCGCCAAGTTATAGAGCAGAGGCACATACAGACGACCGACTATGGTGATTTTCCTTGACTTGAAAGCCGGCTTCGATTCTACTGACCGCGCCGGCTTTTGACACGGCTTAGCAATAAAGGGTGTGCCAGGTAAACTACTTTCCATTTTGAAGTTATGTTAGGGTGTAAGGAAACTGTCTTCCGAGTTCCTCACGACCAGTGAGATTTGCCTAGGTTGTCCTTTCTCTTCAACTTTGTGATCAGAATGATCATGAATGACTCGATTCTCTCAGACTCCACCGGAGTGGCAGTTCTGCCAGGTGACCGGTGATAAACTTGGCGTGTACGGATGACATAGTTCTCCTTGGGTCTGGTGCAAACACTACTGGATAGACTGGTTCGTAGTGCTTCACGCTTCGGCATGTGCTTTGCACCTTCAAAGTGTAAAGTACTGTTTCAGGACTGGACCAGCATACCACCCGTTTTAGCTCTTAAAGAACAGCCACTGGAAGTTCAGCTGTTGAATGGTTCGCCGAGCTTGATTAAATTCTTGACTAAGTTTCGCCACAATACGAGGTGGCTTCCTCAGTGCGGTGAAGCGCGGAGGACAATATCGCTGATTGAGTCGTCCATCCCTAATCGACGAGGTGACTTTTTAAAGTCTCAGAAAGACCAGCTGAATCGCTCAGCTCCAGACTCCAATTGCCCGGCTACGTGTTACGGATGCCAACATCTTGATCCCGTTGGTGTGCGTTGTTTGCACCATAGGATCGTGATAGGAGAGGAAAAGGCTAATCGTTAGCTTAGGCCACAGGAGTGAAGGTCCTCACTTCGAGCTTGCCACGGTTGGTATTTTCGGACTCCCAGATTTGGGTCAGGAAGACGATAAACACTTTTACTTGTTGACAACGCCAAAAGGTGGTCTCAGTGCTTTTCCGTTTTATGAATTCCTCTCCCCTCATACCACGTGGCCTCTCTTTCTAACCATTACCTCATCCTTGGAGAATAATTAAAAACAAGGCACGTTATATTCTTGCTTGTTTTCTTTTTACAAACATCAAAGTTGTATTGTGGCACAATAGCTGAGGCGTTTCTCGTCTCGGACTACCTTATGGAGTGGATGCATTGTTATGTACTGTTGAAACAAGTTATTTTTAGGCAATCCGACTTCCGTGCTTTGATTATCCAACGGCGCTTCTCCTATCTTGCCATCCATCTCTTGACAGCTCTTTTCCAACTCTGCATTGCGACAATCTGCCCGACTGGTCGTCTCGCTAGCTTGAATTGGTTGCTTCATTTCATGATCTATTAACTATTGCGCAATCTGTCTATACTCAGTTATTTCTCTTTTTTCAGCAACTACCCCAACTTTACCTTACCTGTATAAATGTTGAAGGCCTTTGTTAAATCTCACTTCGATGTCCCCATTCACCTACTTTGGCTGCTTCTGGCCTCGCTGTTCTTTCAGTTTTCGGCTATAAAATGTGCAATTTTACCCGCGGATGACGAATTTTCAGAATTCGAAGACCCAGATGACAGTGAGCTTACTTCATCAGTTGTTGCCATTGTCGTTGCACTACGCGCATTGTGGTTCAAAGCCATGTGATTATCAGATTTGCCCAACTTTGCTGACTTCATATGCTTTTGCTCAATTCTACAAATTTTCCACTTGCTAGCCAGCACTAAGGTGTCGTAATGGCTTTATGACTACATGGCCCTTTGACGCTAACCTGCACATTTATCGCAATCTTCATAATTTCTTATGCACACCAAGGTCACTAACGTATCTGCTATAGGGCATTTTATCTTTGGTTATTTTCTACATTCTCTAGCTATCTACTCAGTCGTTCCTTAAGCACGCACTTCATCATTTTACTCTTTCGGTGCAAAGTATCATGCAGTCTTTTTAGTTTTACTGACACGAACGAAATCTAGAGTTTATGGTTTTTCGCGTTTTTTGTATATTACCGTTTTAGCCCACTCTCTTCCCCAAAGTTGTTTTTAATGCCCACAGGCGGAAATGTAAAGTGGCAATGTCAGGGGCCGAATGCTTCGTAGTTAGCATAAGCTTTTTGACGAGTTCTTTCTTCTCTGTACCATAGTTTATCCACTTATGTCACACGACTTAATAGTGAGATCAGACGATTAGAATGGGGCTCCTGTTATTGTACCCGTGGTTATCTGATCCGAAATACTTTAGTTCTTTTTTCACGCATAGCTCTATGGCCAGCTACAATCCGTTTTGACCGTCTTAAGTGTACTACTGCGTGCTTCTCAAAAGCATGTGGTGTTTTCACGTACAGATCAACTTTTCTGTCAATGCGGATAACTTCAGAGAACGGAAGCGGATACAATCTACAATGGCGCGTCAAGACTCCGAATCATCCCCGTTGACCAGTTTCGACTAATGAGTTCATATATTTACCCCGGCCCTCACTCTACGTGTTGCCTCTACGCCTTGTACCCTCGGCTACTCAGCCTTGTGGTCCCTTATTAGGTTATCGCATTCAGTGTGGCTGGTTCCACAGCCTGCCGGTGGCCGAAAGTATGAGGCTTCTGCCTTGTAATCCAGTGGTTGCCGATTCGATTTTGCTTAGCTGGAGGGACATCGCAGTATCCGGAGCCCTCGCTCAACTTGTGGCGGTGGCATGGCAGCGAAACCTCGGCACGAAGTTCTGGCATACTACTTTTTTTATCTTCCTATCCAGAGTTTTGGACTTGCTCCTGTGTATCACCTACATCTTACTCAACATATGGCTATAGGTTGGATTAGCTTATTCAAACAAAACTGCGCGATGGTACATGTTGCTTCCTCTCGTCGCTATCATCATTAGTACTTTTCTTCGAACCCTGTTTTCATTGCTTTTGTTATTGGCGTTTCTTATTCTATGATCCCCAATAACGCTTACCGGAGCGGACAGGATCATGGCTTCTGCAGTGTCATTTCGATCTTTTTCTTTTCGCAGTAAAGCCGGTAAATTGCAACTATCAACTGCTTTTTACTACATTCTGACAGGTCACCTGTTGAACTAATCATTCCGTAGGCGACTTCACAATGTACGCCAACAAGGTATATCGCTCATCTTGTGCTGGATGTGCCCAGTTGTAATGATAAGACTGGCTCCGAGTACCAAAACGGTCAACGGAACTCAATTTCCTATTAAGAATGGAGCGACTTCCTTTAAACTTATCTATATCGGTCTTCTGTCCACGCTTCTTTTGGTATTCATGGACTGGATTTGGTGTAGACTGAGCGAGCTACTTTACTACTGTTTGATTTGTTTTTCTGAGCTAAAGAACGATTTGTTGTGACGCCACTGACACGTAGTATAATGTTCATAATCTGTTTACACGTTTCTATCTACTGATCCTCCATTGAGGCGTTGATCCTTTGTCTATGAGCGGCCAGCATTCTAAGCAGAAAGTGACCAATGACGTGGGGGCTACAGCGTAGCCTCAGCTGTTGTGTGTGAAATGCCTCCTAAGGCAGTGATGCCATCCGGTGAAAGAGGCTAAACCAGGAGAAGTGACTGATACAACATCCCCTAAGATCCGGCTGATCCCGCCGTTGACTCAACCGAAACTGTTGCTAGACGATTACTGTGTCACGACACTGAATGGGATAGGTTGAAAAACGGGACTGAGGAGTGAAGTTTTATTTAGCTCATCTACTCACCCCCATTATCACTTACCCTTCAAATTTGTTCCTAAGGCTGAACTGTGGTGGCCTTAGGTCATCTTTTCTGTAAAATCTCAAACATTAAAAAATAGATTAGCAAAATGAATTAATTCGTTATGAAAGTAAATATGACGACTTGATATTTTGATGCAAAATTGGACTGTTTAGCCCGATGCTTCACCATGTTATACCAATAAGGGTCTCTAGACATTGATTTTGGCTATCAGTTCACTATATTTCAATAATTATTCCTCCCGGGCGTTGAACTTAAGCGGATCAAATCACCATGGCTCGCACAGCCAGAATAACAGCAGTTAATGGTAACAAAAAATGCAAGAACTGCATAATGCACAAGGGAAATGGAATTAGAAGGAAAGACACTAAACATAGGATAGGGGAAGTTATTTTCTTCGCCACCTCGGCTGAGCTCTCTAACCGTCTATGTAACCTGTGCTAGGGCCCCCACTCGGAGGGATGACATGCACCTTCTCACCTAATCCTCGTGGTTAATTTCCTCATGCTTTTCTACCATCTGTGGTTTCATCCGGCTAGGTGCAGTAACGACATAGTGTGCCGATGTAGATGATCGAATGGTACATGGAGTACGACGACTTTACTAACGTTAACTATACGATGCGCGAAAGTAAGCGCGGATATCAGAAGGCAATTGCAGTGGGACACAGGGGACTGTATTCGATGGGATACAAGAACACGCGGACGGATAAAGCAAGACAGGCGGTACACGTTAGCGCGGAAACTTACATGACGGTCGAGTGTCGAGCCGGTTGTAAGGAAGGTTAAAACATAACGAATAATGTATAATTGCCTAACACTTAAATAGTACATAAAAGATAGCAGTTATCTTTTTGAGCGCTGCAGATTGGAGCTCAGCAATTCTACTATGGTACTAGTGGACGCCTTGCTAGGCACCGCTTGTTTTTTTAGTATAAAATGATATATATATATATATAATACTTTAATATGGCCTCCTTGCGCTACGTTTTGATGTAACACTTCTCAGGCATCAGTGATGAACCAACACCAGCCTATCAGTTTTTTCACTCCGAAGTGACTATGCTTCTGGCCTGTTCGCAGTTTTATATCTCTTGTTCCACCTTCCCCACTGCTACTGCAGACTGTGAGATCACATTGTCCTTACTACTGCGGGTTATCATCTGTTCCATTATCTGACCCATAAGAGTGGTACAACTTCATATCGAAGTCTACCGATCGACCACTTAGAGTAACCTTCCAGTGCTACCGACCCCTAACCTCAGGATAAAGAGCTTGTCTTGTGATCTGACGGCACTGGTTCATGCCTGCGTAAGAACGGGGCGACCCTCGCATTATCCTCAGCCCACGTACGACCGGTGATGGTTGCGCGGCAGCGGCGCGTCGGTACTGCTTACCAGCGTACTGCTTATGCCTTGGTAAGAGCTAGTGGCGTATTAGCTCAGCCCTTCAACCCCGCAGTTTGGATGGCACTAATTTTTTACAAACGGATGTGATTTTACTCGTCGTTTTTAAGAGTGAGATGGGGGAACAAAAAGCGGTTTCTGTTTACCTAGCTAACAGAGAACAAGCGTTGAAGTGGTGAATATGATTTGGGTTATCTTTAGGGTTATATACTAACTCATTGACAATATTATATTTTTTTGTTCTCATGGGAAACGGTATCCAAGGGGGAGGAAATGGCGATGTAAGAAATAGCAATGGCGGATGCCATCGTTCATATGTTATATGCACACTAGCTACAGATGGAAAACGCCTCAGCTATTGTGTCGCAATACTAAGAACAAAAAATTACGCAACAGAGACACGCCTTCAGGGTCACCAGTAACAGACGGACTTCGTTCCGGAGAGCTGACAGTCGGTTATTGTGTCGCAACACACTTATATTTCGCCTGTTAGATGAGATCGTGGTTGGAGGGGATGGGACAAAGAAACTCACAACACAAACGCCATTGAGGTCGGCTCCTTTCCATGCCAACAAGTGTATCCAGCCAAACGTGTTCACCGTGCTTCAGTCTCCAACCAGGCAGCCGACAGGCTTCAACCGATCACGACTTCGAAGTAAGGGTCTTCATTCCTCCTCACCGAGTCATAACTTGGCCACCTCTTCTTCCATCTGCACCCGCGGCGCATAAACAACGCATATCGCGGGAGTCGGTGGGATGGGATGCTCAACATGTGGTCGAGCCATTGAATTCCAGACACAGTGAGAAATGCCAATCCCTTGGTCGAGAGTTGCGCAGGAGTCTGCAAATGGACCGCGAAGCTTGATGGTATGAACGTAGTACGGAGATGGAGCTTGCTAGTCTCTATGTTAATACCAGAAAACTTTATCTCGTTCCAGTCACCGAAGGTGTTCGATCTAGTATAAGTGAAACAATATGCGAAGAGGATGGCGCTTTAATCACCAATCTTCAACCACGGTTGGAGCGATGGGCCGAACATTTTGGCACGCAGTTTTCTTGGCCTCCAGCTCCATCTGCTACCTCTGGCGCTCACGTTGGAGCCGAGTGGTTTACCCCCACAGATCCTCACTCTTAGCAGCAACTCGAGCAGGAGCTCCGGCACATGAAACGTTATAAAGCCCCCTGCCCTGATGGTCTTCTAGCTCTGTTTAAAGTGGTGGCGCTTCTCTGGTTCGAGAACTCACCGCTTTGTTTTCGAAAGTATGGTCGAAAGAGAAAGTTCCATTATCTTGGGGTGAATCGATAGTCGTCCCCATCTTCGAAAAGGGCCTGTGCACAATCTGCTCCAGCTAAAGAAGCATAAGCTCAGTCCCCGTCATTTGCAAGCTGCTAGTGTCCATCATACTTCTCAGGCTATCCCCAACGCGCGATTCTTTGCAGTGAGAAGAACAAGCTGGGTTTCGTCCTGGCCGCGGCTGCATCGATCAAATCTTCACACCCCGCCAGATCTTCGAGCTCCGCCTTGTGTATCCGAGGCCAACAATTGCTGTGTTCTTGGAGATCCGTGCAGCCTGTGATTCTGTAGATCGTACAGTACTGTGGCACTGCCTACTGAGGAATGGTGTCCCCGAGAAGTTCGTCTCCATACTGCGCGCTCTATATAGTTTGACCTCGGGCAGGGTTAGGGCTTATGGCAAGCTTTCGCCTACCTTTGTGGTCCCGAGTGGAGTTCGACAAGGATGCCTTATCTCTCCTTTCCTATTCAACTTTGCCATTGAGGATGTCTTGAAGAACGCTCTAGGCGATTCGTTTGAACGCTGGTGTTGAGATCCTCCCAGGTAGTCGAGTTGTTGATTTTGATTATGCTGATGATATCCTCTTGCTGGGCGACGATCCACATGTCGTCCAACTTGCACTAAACCGCTTGGCGATTGAAGCATCAAAGTACGGTAGGTACTTTTCTCCATCCAAATGCAAGGCTCTCTTCCAAGACTGGCAGGTGCCTCTGCCTGCACTCACTCTTGATGGTGAGACACTAGAGGTTGTGGAGAGCTTTGTCTACTTGGGAAATTGCATCACTGCTGGCGGGTCTGTTGGAGAGGAGATTTCAATGCGCATCTTGAGAGCTCGCCTCGCTTTTTCTAGGCTGAGGCACTTGTGGTGTCACCACGACATTCTTTTCTCCATCAAAGGGCGGGTCTATTGTGCAACTGTTCCTGCTGTACTATTGTACGGATGCGAGACCTGGCCCATTCGTAAAAGTGACTTGCTCAGGCTGTCTGTCTTCGAGCACCGCTGTCTGCGGTCCATTGCCCGTTTGTGATGGCGGCACCATGTAAGTAATCTGGAAGTTAGACAGCGTGTTTTGGGTCGTGGAAGCCACTCGCTCGAGGAGCTCGTCTCACTGCATCAACTGCGGTGGTTGGGACACGTATTGCGCATGCTAGTCCAGCATTACCCGCGTCGTGTGTTGTTTGCGGTTGCTGAACAGGGCTGGAAGAGACGGTCTGCTGGATAACCTACGGCTTGGAGAAGCCGCATGAGAAAGCTGACGAAACAGTTGGCCTCGACCGTTTGTTGTCGACTACCTGGTTTGGGTCCGAGAGATGCGAGTACTTGTTGGTTGAAGACCTTGGAAACCATGGTTAGCGAGTGACGTTAATGGCGGACGTGTGCATCGGTGTGCTGCGGTGTCTCTTCTTCCTCCTTCCAAAAAACAAACTGAAAAACCTTCAAAAACTGTGGGTGGTAAACTGGACAAAATAAGCTTGTTGTTGTTGTTGTTGTTTTCTTATTATTCATATTGTTCTCCTATTCAGCCATGATTCCGATAGCACTATATATGTACCGCAGATTGTGTATTATATATATATATATATATATATATATTTGCTTGGTGCGTGAAATAACGTTACTGAGCGGTTCGCCTCTTTTTCCTGCACCATAAACACGCTCATTGCTCCCACGGTGTTCCCACCAGATCTGAGCCAGATTGCGAAAGCACCGGTGGTCGAAGGTAACTGGATTTTTCGTATGGTGATCTAATGGGACATGTTCCACAACCGTACAGCAGGGTCAAACGTACGGCTTCATTGTGCACTCTGCCGTTCAGCGTGAGAGTGATGCGCCGGTGCCATATATAGCGACGGTTAGCAAAAGTACGAAGCACTTTTGCTATACAGTTGTTGACCTCGTTTTCAATTCCAGCGGCTCTGATACAACTGCCTAGGTAGTTGAACATTTGGACAACTTCTTGCTGATTCCCTTCCCCCACCAAGGGTCAATGCAGGCGGTGGTCCCTGCCAATTTTGGAGGAAACCTTTGCACTTTGAGGGTGCAAAACATAGCCCGAAACGACTGACTGCTAGTGCTAATCTGTCTAGAGCCGCCTGGATCATTTGTGAGCTGTCACAGATGAGGACAACATCGACAGCATACTCCAAGTCAGGGAATCGTTCATCTGAGAGCAGCTCCACACCAAGATCATTTTATGTGAACGCGATCTCCACAACTTCGTCAACAGCTGAGTTGAAGAAGAATGATGACAACGGGTATCGTTGTCTCACACTACTGGAGATATTGAAGGGCGGCGACAGCTTGCCGTAAGCCTTCACTCTGCCCGAGCAACGCGCGTAAGACGCTTTCATCATATTCACATACTTCCTAGGCCCACCTTTTCTCAAAAAGTTATCAGCAGTACGCCGGTACGCAGTACCGACGCTTCGCTGCCGCGCAACCACCACCGGTCGCACGTGAGCTAAGGATACTGCGAGGGTTGCCCTGCTCCTACGCAGGCTCGAACCCGCACCGCCAGATTACAAGACATGCTTGTTACCTTTAGATTACGGGCCGACATCTTTCCTTAGCAGACACATCGATCCACCGAATCGAAGGTACCTTTGATGTCGAGGAACACAACAACGATGGACCGCCAATATATGCAACGGCGCTCCAACAACTGACATAATGTGAATATGTGTTCGATGCATCCCCGACCTCGATGAAACCCGGCTCGTTCCTCATGAATCGGGCTTTAGGAGTGCCAGTCAGTCTGTGAAAGATTACAGAGGCAAGTAATTTGGAGGCATTGGGGATCAAATGTCTTCCACTATTTTGTCCAGGGGCGTCTCAGGTCTTCAGAAGCTCAGTTGGGTGATAATTATGGGCTTAACTT
>OX104070.1:15705563-15736818 GCA_944474145.2 Dicrocoelium dendriticum
GGCAGATTCGGCCTCGACGACGTGTTCTGGCAGACTGTTCCAGGCGTGCACAACCCTCCGCTCGAAACACAGGGGGTGTGGGATTTTCTTCAGATCAGGTACCACGAGTTTGTACCTGTGCCCACGTGTGGTGCATGGTACTCGCAAGTGGAGTAACGACCTCTGCATGGGGAAATGACCGAGATGTAAAATACGGTAGGTCATGATAAGATCCACTCGAACACGGCGATACGACAAGGTGTAGAGCCCAAGTTTCATGCACCGGTTTTCATACGATAAGCCTCTCAAGCTGGGGATCAACTTGGTGGCGACGTGTTGTACTCGTTCGATCTTTTGCGCTTCGCCGCGAGTGATCGGACAGTATGCAGGCGAGCCGTACTCTACCATTGGTCTGACGATGGAAGAGAAGAGGCGAGTGGCGACGTCCTCAGACCAAGTGCAGAAGCTGCGTTTCAGCGCCCAGAGCATGCGCAGTCCGTTTCGATACAGTTTGTTGGTGTTGTCGACGGACTTCAAGTCGCAGCGTGAGAGTACACCTAGGTCTTTCACGGAAGGTGTGGGATGCAGTGGTTGGCCGTCTAGGGTGTACGTTCGTCCGTGAACAGCCTTCCCGAGATTCATGAATAGGGACTTTGCCGGGTTGACCGGTAGGTGGACTTCAGCAGACCATACTGCGAGGCGGTCGAGGTCTTGTTGGAGAATGTCACAGTCATCGAGAGTATTAATTTCTCGCCAAATTTTGAGGTCATCCGCAGTGTACATGGCGACCGTAGAAGCTGGGGCAGCTCGTTGATGTGGATGAGAAACAGAGTGGGTCCCAGTACCGTACCTTGAGGTACACCACTGGTCGAGGGATACCAATCGGTTAGATGGCCGTCCACCTGCACCCTCCATCATCATCATCATCATCATCATACACGTTAGCTAGAGGTGGGAAACCCCTCAGCTACTGTGCCGCAATACAAAGAAAAAAAATGAGAGAAAAAGAAAACAACTGGTGAAAGCTGGCTGAGCTACCGGTAACGGATGGGCATCGTTCCGGTAAGCTACCAGCCGGCTGCTGTGCACCCAAAAAAAATTATTATGCAAAATTATATAAGGCTAAGTAATGAGATCGTGGTTGGAGGGGGAGGCTATGAGGGATGGGGTGGGACAAAGAAACTCACAGCACGAACGCCACTGAGGTCGGCTCCTAGCCATATCAGCAAGTGTGTCCAACCAAACGTGTTCATCGTCTTTCGGACCCCAACCAGGGAGCCGAGATGCTCCAACCGAGGCCAGTTCAGAAGTGAGGGTCTTCATTCCTCTGGACCAAGTCATCGCTTGGCCACCCCTCCTCTTCTTCCATCCACACCCCCGGCGCGCAAATAACACACGTCGCGGGAGTCGGTGGGCTGGCATGCGTAACACGTGGCCGAGCCATCGGAGCCTGATGCGTGAAATAACGGTGCTGAGCGGTTCATTTCCTTTTCCTGTGCCATAAACAAGGCGTCGAACACGCTCGTTGCTCACGCGGTGTTCCCACCAAATGTGAGCTAAATTACGAAGGCACCAGTGGTCGAACGTAACTAGCTTCTTCAGGTCCGCTGCTTTAAGCGGCCAGGTTTCACAACCGTACAATAGGGTCGAACGTACTGCTGCATTGTACACTCTACCCTTCAAGGCAAGAGTGATGTCGCGCCGGCGCCATAAGTGGCGAAGGTTAGCGAAAGCGCCTCTAGCTTTTGCTATACGATTCGTGACTTCATCTTCAATCCCACGGGCGCTGATACAACTTCCCAGGTAGTTGAATTTTTGAACGACTTCTAGCTGATCCCCACCAAGGGTCAGCGTAGGAGGCGGTCCAGACCAATCTTGGAGAAACGCTTTGCACTTCGAGGGTGCGAAGCAAAGCCCGAAGTGACGGACAGCTAGTGCTAATCTGTCAAGTGCCGCTTGGCACGTTTGTGAGCTGTCACAGATGAGGGCAATATCATCAGCATACTCTAAATCAAGAAGTCGTTCTCCTGGGAGTAGCTGCACACCTAAGTCGTGTCCTGTAAACGCGATTTCCATGACTTCGTCAACAGCGAAGTTGAAGAGAAAAGGTGACAGCGGGCATCCTTGTCTCACGCCGCTGGAGATATTAAAGGGCGACGACAAGTTGCCGTAAGCCCTCACTCTGCCCGAGCTACGCGCATATAATGCTCGGATAATATTCACATATTTCTCAGGTACACCTTTCCTGAGTAGACAGTCCCAAAGTGCATGTCTATCCACCGAATCGAATGCATCTTTGATATCGAGGAACACGACAATGGTGGGCCGCCAATATATGTGACGGTGCTCCAACAACTGACGCAAGGTGAAGATGTGGTCAATGCAGCTACGACCTCGACGAAATCCAGCTTGTTCTTCACGAATCTGGCTTTCACGAGTGTCAGTTAGTCTGTGAAGGATGACAGAGGCAAGCAATTTTGAGGCGATGGAGATCAGACTGATTCCTCTATGGCTGCCGCATTCCGATCGTAAGCCTCCTTTGAAAATTGGGACTATGATGGAGTGGCTCCAATCGGTTGGGACAGTTTCCTGCTCTCACAGTCTCACTAGTAACGCGTGTAAATCATAAACAAGAGCAGGTCCCCCGAATTTGAAGAGCGCTAGAGGAAGCTCATCTGGTCCCGCGGCTTTATTTAACTTCAACAGTTCGATCTCACGTTCGACTTCTGAGCGAGAGGGTGGATCCAAAGGAACAGCCCATGGAGCAGGGCGATCACTGGTCGGCGAGAAATCTAACAATTCCGACCGATTAAATTGCCTTTCAAAGTGCTCAGCCCAAAGTTCCAGGCGTTTTGATAAGTTGTGGATAGGCTGTCCACTCTCGTCACGTATAGTTTCACTAACACCAGGTCTCCTGCTGCCCGTTTCCCGTATAAGACGGTTACCAAGGGCAGTGGCCATTTCCATCTCTGTTGCACGACGAGACCACCAGGATTCGCGGTCTCTCTTCAGGCTAGCGCGGAGTTTTGCCCGGAGCTCTTTGCGAGTTTCATTGTGTTCGCTTCCAGCCGGAATATGCCGGCGAGCATCTATAAGTTCCAAAGACTGTGAAGAGACCCAATGTTCATGTTGGCGATTAGACATACAACATGAGGATTTGCCTGCTGCTAGTAAGGCCTGTTGCATATGAGACCAGTGAGCTTCAATTGCATCCAGTGAGCGTTTATCCAACTCGGATGACAGCGTAATTTGATAGGCGTTCAGAACAGCTGGATTCACCAGTCTGCCGGTGTCAATGCGCTCACAACATCGTCGCGGGCGTCCGCCAAAACGCATCCGCAGGTCAGCACATACAAGTGCATGATCGGTGTCAACACCTGTGCTCCAAATCGAGCGACAGTTCTGGACGCAGCCTCTCCAGCGGTAACTGATAGCAATGTGATCAATTTGCGTCCATAGCTGGTTCGAGGCTGGTGGGCGCCAAGTCACCCTCCGGCGGGTGCTGTATCGGAAATTAGTGCTCGCAAGAAATAAGCGAGCATCCTCACACAAATGAAGTAACCGCTCACCGTTATCATTACGAGAGCCTATACCATGTTGGCTGCCCAGATGCAGCTCATCTGTGGATAATTTTCCAACTTGAGCGTTCAGATCCCCAGCCAGCACTACAGTGTCTGAGCTTCTTCTGTGGCGGAGTTCGTTCAGTTGGCGATAGAAGTCGTCTTTTACCGAGTCATCGCTACAGTTTGTCGGTGCATAGGCAGCGATAACGAATAGACACCTGTTAGTCTCACGCAACTTCGAAGTTTTGAACGAGCCAGCCAATCGGACCGCACACATCCGGCTACTGATTGGAATCCAATCAACCAGAGCAGCTTCAGCCCAGGGACTCAGGGCAATACCAACACCGGCTTGGCCGGTGCTCGAAGCTGCATCGTCACCGGATAGGCGCAGTGAGAAAGTGCTGCTAGTGTCACTTGAAGGGGATCGCAGAGTGAGTACAGAGCTCGAGTCTTGCAGGCGGGTCTCCGATAAGCAGCAGATAACGATCGAGAGGGTCTCCAATGTTCGGGCAAGTGCTGCCTGTTGACCGATCTGAAGCAATGTGCGAACATTGAGGCATGCCAGTCTGAAGGAGGATCGAGGGCTCCAAATGGAAGCCGACGAACTGGAATGGGCCGCTTGCTTGGACATGGGCCTGTTGACAGTGCAGGAATGACGCTCTGCGTTCACCTGTGAGTTGAAACTAAAAGGCAAGCGACTATTGAAGCAAGGTGGGCCGAGAATTGGGGGTTGAAAACAGGGGGATAAAAGTAAAGCTGGAACGGGACGATAAGGGTGAAAAGGCGCAAGAAGGGGAATAAGAAGATGGGAAGGCTTGAGCAGTAGCATCCAAACCCCTATCCACCCTGCTCGATGCAGCAGATAGGGCACCGTTGATTATCCTCTGCGGTGGCCAGAGCATCAGAAATTTGTTTGGGGAAGGATTCATTGTATTGCGTGGGCAGGATACTGTCAGGTTGCCCAGGCCTAGACAGGAGAACGATTAGGGTTCTCAACCAAAGCCTTTGGTTCAAAAACCTGGCCGCAAGGCAGCGGGTTTGGCACTGGACTACAAGGAGTCCGTTTTAAGGAATAAGGAGCCACCCTCATTCCAACCCCCAACCTGGAGGACCAGGAGGCTGAGTTTGTCTTGCCTCTAACCATTGACCAATCTGGTATGAGTGGCTCTGAAGGTGCAAAAGCACCACTCAGTATAGCTCAATGGATCACTGAGGCACACAAACCATCGCACCACAATAAGGTCCAGCCTCATTGCGATGAACCTGTACCCTCCACTTTCTTCCAACGAGAAATTCATGGATCCATCGATGTAACGATCCTCCGACACCACACGACCTTAATCTGTCTAGAAGCACTTCATGATTAACTTTGTCGAATGCGTTGCTGAAGTCGATGTAGATCATGTCGACGGACCTTCCCCGGCTCAGTGCTTGCAACCATTCCTGTCTCGTCACAAATGAGTTGGTAACACAAGAATATCCCATCCTGAATCCGTGTTGTGCCTGTGTCAGAAGTTCTTTCGATTGCAACAGATGTATTAAACGCATTTTTTACTATCTGCTCGATCACTTTGGCCAAAACGGGTGTAAGACAAATTGGCCTGTAGTTATCCACGTTACTGGGGTCACCACCTTTCGGGATCGGCCTCACCACCGAGCGCTTCCAGTTGTTTGGCAATGAGCCCTCAGACAATGATTTGTTGAATAGATCCGTAACAGCAGGCGAGATAATGGCAGCTAGTGATTTGATAATTAGCGGATGAAGCCCGTCAGGCCCTGCAGGCTTGGTACCGTCAAGGTTCGCAAGTAGCAGGCGCACCTAGTCGACACCACAAACCAAACTGTTGAGTTCTACAGGTATGTTACTCGCTGAGATGGGTATGGACGCCGCGTCGTTTGCAAACACGGAAGCGAAGTGAACGGCCAGTGCGGACGCGCGATCGGCAGTGGAAGTTAGCAGGTGTCCGTCCGCGTCTTCCAGAAATGACACGTCACCTTTTGGCTTCAAATGACGTTCCACGTAAGCAAAGATCTTCTTTGGGGCCATCCTCGCGTCAGTTGCAAGCTTTTCTTCGAACTTCCGGCGCTTTGTCAATTTCGCTTTGTTGCAAATATTTCGCTGTCTTTTATATGCTTTGTAATCAGTGGCGGAGCCAGAGAGGCGAAATGCGTCCCACATTCTTCGCCGTAACCGAGCCAGCCTACCATATTCCTTGTCGAACCAGTGTGGTTTGATTGGTCCGACTTTCTGAAGTTTCAACGGCACAAACTGATTACAAAGCGAAGCCAATCCTTCCTTTATTACTGTCCAACCGTCCTCCACAGATGTAACATGCGGTAGAGACCAATCCATTTGGCTCGCTGCTCGATTTAATCCATCGAAATCAGTTTCCCAGTAGTTGTAAGCTGGTTCCACCGGAGATAAAAACACTGCACAACCACGACGCCTTTCGATGTAATTTCATCTCATCAGGTGGAGACAGCACGCCTTGATCCCACGACCATTGGAATAGTAGCCGAAACCACTACCCCTTTGACTACCGGGACAAAGGAACTCACAGCACGAACGCCACTGAGGTCGGCTCCTAGTCATATCAGCAAGTGTATCCAGCCAAACGTGTTCATTGTCTTTCGGATCCCAACAAGAGAGCTGAGACGTTTTAACCGAGGCCAGCTCCGAAGTGAGGGCTTTCACTGCTCTCGATCAAGTCATCGCTTGGCCACCCCTTCTCTTCATCCGTCCACACCCCCAGTGAGCAAACGCACATCACGGGAGTGGTAAACTTGTATGCTCAACACGTGGCCGAGCCATGAGAACCTGGTGCGTGATATGACGGCGCTGAGCGACTCAGTTCCTTTTCCTGTGTCGTAAACAAGGCGTCGAACACGCTCATTGCTCACGCGGTGTTCCCACCAGATGTGAGCCAAACTGCGAAGGCACCGATGGTCGAAAGTAACTAGCCTCTTTATGTTCGCTGATCTAAGCGGCAAGGTTTCGCAACCATACAGTAAGGTCTAACGTACCGCTGCATTGTACACTCTACCCTCCACAGCGAGTGACATCGCACCGGTACCATAAGTGGCGAAGGTTATCATTTTTTCCACCTCAATAAATCTGTTGAGAACTATTTTCATTTGTGACTGAGAAGCTAGAAGCTCAGGTTTTGGTGACATGTGGCTGGACTTGGGCCACACGAGGCCCGCGTCGCCCTCGACTTCTCTACGGTCGCATATTTGTCATAGGCTCACTAGGCCGGATGTGTGTTAATGGGTCCGAATGAGAAGTAGATAGGGCTGGGATGGCTGACTTTTGGAGTGTTGCTGGAAGATTCGTTGCTGCGCTTTCTGGCATGCCTAGCAGAAGGAGCGGAAGAACGTCTTTCATGACGTTGATGTGGGGGACGCTTTGCCAACGCAGCAGCGTCGATGCAATAGCTACAAATCCATAGCAAACCCTTGTCCTCAGCATAAGTCTTGAAGAGCGGTTCAGTAAGTTGCGAGCAACGCCTTTGACCACATGCCCAGAGTATGCAGGCAATGCATTAAATATCCTTAGTCACCACCTTCGCACGATGCAAATACTGTTCAAGCGGAATGATAGGATTATGCCGTGAGTGTTCTTTCTTCAGCGGGTCGTTAAACCAGGAGCTGGCAGACTTTGAAATACTGATGGACCTAAAACAAAGACCGCAGCACACCCTGTCCAACCAATTAATGCCCACGTATCCTGCCCTAGCAGTCCCTGCTGGACTGGTTATGTGAAGTAAGATAAAAAAAGTAAACTCAGGAGGCAAAAAGAGAAAGTGGAAAGAGCTAAGCAAGTAGAATACCAAGATATTTGGGTTATTAAAAAAGAACTGAAAAATGAAGGTGAGTCATTTAGGAAAAAGAAAGGGTTCAGTGTTCCACCCAAAAGCATCGAGATGGCGCGCAAAACCCTTAACCGTAGATTCCCTAACCACGTGGGCTGGAAGCGAATTCCAGCGATGTATAACTCGGCGCGAAAGATGAGTTTCCCTCCTAATCCTATCAGACTAGGGTGTATGCAATTTTAATGGGTGAGCGCGGAGATTAGGTAACGTAGCGGGACTAAATAGCCCTGACAAGTCCGGGCCGATCTTACCAGTCAAAATACGATAAGTAATAATCAGGTCCCCTCTTATCCTTCGGTAGTGCATTGAGTACATCCACAAACTGAGAAAGCGTTCAGGATACGTCTGTCCTCGCAGACCTTGCACTAACCGAGTGCCCACTCGTAACACCCACTTCAAGTCCATTTTGCCTCGGATAAGATATAGTGGACAAGCCTGGATACAATCTTCCAGGTGGAGTCGGACGAATGCCGAGAAAAGCATCACAAACAAATTGGCCGCTAGGATTCCGAAAGAGGGGCGGATAAACTACATTATACGAAACCCCCGACAACCAGCCTTCTTTCAATTGTCGCCAGAGTGAAGTGCTGATGTGTGGCGACCCCTAAATCAATCTGCTGAGTGACAACAGGGAGTTCACCACCATGGAAAACATCGGGTGGGAGGATTAGCAGCTCCAATTCAGAGAACAGAGCAAATGGCCCTATTTATGGGCATCAACCATAAGATAGACCATTCCCAGAGCTTATCCAAAGCACCCTGAATTGCCTCAGAACCCCCGGGATATCCACAATATTCCAGAGCTTAAGGTCGTCAGCAAACATTAGTGATGACACTCCTAGCTCCCCCGCCAAGTCATTTAAATAGATTGCGAACAACAATGGCCCAAATACCGAGCCCTGCTGGACGCCACTAAGGACAGCTTGCCGGAGCGAAAAGCTACGACCCACCCGCACGCACTGTTCCCTCCCCTCAAGGAAAGCAGACACGCAATGAATATCGCGACCAGATATACCGTAAGATCTCAACTTTAGTGAGAGTCGAAGATGAGAAACAGTGTCAAAAACTTTCGAAAAGTCCACAAATAGCACGTATACAGCGTGGCCGCTGTCTACCGCTTCGGTCCAGCTTTCACGAGCTACAAGTAGATTAGTCTGACATGAAAATCCTTTGCGGAATCCATGTTGTGCAACACTGAGAACGTTAAATCTATTCAGGTGGTTTTCCACTGAATCCCTTATCAGCTTTTCAAACAATCTGACTACTAAGCTTGTCAAAATGACAGGCCGGTAGTTCGCGAGCAGAGGCGCTATCACCGCCCTTAAAAGTCGGACAAATGATTGCCTCCTTCCATTTCGAAGGCAGGACGCAACTGTCAAGTGATAGTGAAAACACGCATGTGAGTGGATCACTCAACTCAGTGGCCAACTCATGCAACAGCTTCGGACCGGAAGCTTTAGAGGGATTAATGCCTTGCAGTAGCTCGAAGACCTGAGTCTCCGTTAGCTTAAACTCAGCTAAGCAAGAATCCTCTGGAACTCTTGAAACCAATTCAACCTGTGGTAAAGAGGTCTCCCGAGCAAAGACCCCAGTATGATTGGCGGCATCCGGTTTCGGATTTGCCTGTCACTGTGGCCAGACACAGGACGCCTGCGCCTACAGAGGGACCATGGGTGGCTTGCGTTGCAACACCCACAGCTCCATCCACACACCCCATATTCAGTGTAAACCCGAAGGAATAAGACCGGGAGGCATGTGGATGGGAGCCACGTTTCATCAACGGAGCCGGCCCACAATCCTTCACAGGCAAACACAAACACGCTGTAGTTGGGAATCAAGCGCACATACAAGGCAGTGGCTGGACCGTAGTCCGCTTCACACTGACTACATGGAACCACTCTTTGATCCTAAGACGGCCAAAAGAACCGTGCACCCTGTCCCCTCCTGCAACGACCAACTGTCTCCTAGAGCCAGTATACTGATCACTAAATATACAAGCCTTGTCAGTCAGTTTGCGCCCGGGTCCCGTCTGTTCGAATTAATGCTGGTACAGACAGTTTTGCCCCGCTGTCTTTTAACGTAAGCAAAAAACTTCTTGGGAGTAGCTGCGGCCGAGTTCACTAAACTCTGCTCGTACTGGAGACGAACAGTCCTGAGATGTTGCTTACATATACTTCTCTCGATAACTATCATAGGTACTGGCTGAGGGAGCTGCTTGGTAGGTTCGCTAGTCTATAAATCGTTTCTTGAGTAGGTACTTGCCTGTGGTATCTATCCACAGAGGATGTGCCCGTAACCCTCTTTTCCTCGTGAGTGGAAACCTCTGTAAGGTAGGCTTTAAATTTCTCCCAGGCTAATTGGACAGAGTCGGCCATTGAGATCTTACAGTTCAGAACTGAATCCTTAGCTCACGTTGCACTAAAGTCCGCCCGCCAAATATTCGGAAATAATTCAACGGCGATCAGTTGGTGCCTTGAAAGAGCACACCGAAAGAATAGGCATGCGTGATCGCTAGACCCTAGAGGTACACCGTATGGAAGGTCAGTCACGAAGTCGAGGGACTTAGCGAAAACCAGATCTAAGGTAGATGGTATTTGGTTGTCCATATACCCAGTGGGGAAGTCCACGATCTCGTGCAAAGGCACTTGGAGAGTCAGCTCAAGAAAGTCTGCACCGAATGTTTCTGACACCGAATTGCAAGAAAGATCGGCCCAACAGACTTTTGGGAGGTTGAAATCTCTTAGAACAACACACTTGTTCGCGGACTGAATGCGAATAAAGTCATTTATCCCGCTGGAAGAGCTTGCAAGGCTCCTGTATATCAATACAACTGTAAACTGGGTAGAAGTGCACAAAACAGCCGATAGGCCTTCAACAGCCTGATCCGACGACTGGAATGTGCAGGTCCTCAACACATCTGTTACAGCTCACATACAGTACAACGTCTTCATCTTGGTGACCAACGGATCGATCAGTGCTAAGAAGCGCGTAGCCAGGTAAACATACCTGACCGTTCATGATATCCGGAGAAAACCACGTTTCAGTGAACGCAATTATGTGGGGACGAGATTTGTCTACAAGTAGACCCAACTCGTGCAATTTGTCCTTTAGGCTACGCACGTTGCTAAGTACTACCTCAAGAAATATTCACGGGATTTATGCTACTATTCCAGTCTCAGTTGAACTTGAAATTGGCACGACCATCCCTGGTCGTGCGCCATCAGGATAGGTTTCGATAGGACGGAAAATAACTTCCGGTCGACCATCTAAAAACCCAGCAGACGGAGACCTTGCTTACCAGCCGTCCGTCCAGTTTTGTGGTATTTGATAGCATCATTTAACTTCAGATTCAGATGGACTGAAACGATAGGAAAATCACTTGAGTGTTCCTTCTTGAGCAAATCGTTGAGCCAGAAAATGATAAGGTGCTAGGTCTTGATAGATCTAAAACGAAACACCCGAAACACCCTGATCAAACAAATACTGACCACATTCCCTGCACCAGCAGTCCCCGCTGTGTTGGTTACGTGAAGTAAAAAGGAAGTAGAAAGTAAATGGAAGATAAAGGGGAATGAAAGTCATTAAAATGAAGGATAACACCAAAGAGTGAAGAGAATGACAAAATAAAAACTAAAAGTTTGAAGATGGATATGGTCAGGAGAAGAGAAAGGTTTCGTGTTGCTACCCAAGGGCGTCTAACTGACGCTCGAAACCCTTGACCGTAGGTTCACTGACTACACTTTCTGGAAGCGAGTTCCAGCGCTCGATATCTCCACGCGATAACCTAGTTTCCGCCCTGATCCGGTCAGAACGCGGCTTGTGTAGCGTCATGGGATAACCGCGAAGACAAGGCAACCTAGCCGGACTAAATAGCCAGCTCAAGTCCGGTCCAACCTTCCCTGTTAAAATGCGGTAAGTAAGGATTAGGTCTCCTCGAAGCCGTCGGTAGTGCATTGAATACATACCCAAGGTAAGTAGACGATCGGGGTACGATTGCCCCCGTAACCCTCGACCAATTCGGTACCTACTCTCAAAACCCTCTCAAGCTCCATTTTGTCCCGAACAAGGCAGGGCGGGCAAGCCTGGACGCAGTATTCCAGATGTGTCCGGACGAAAGCTGAGAACAGCTTCACAAATATCTCGGCAGTTAAGACCTCGAAAGAACGGCGTATTAACCACAACATTCTGAAACCCCTACTTGCGGCCTTCTTCCAGTTGTCACCAGAATGCAAAGACGAGGAATCGACGACGTCTAGGTCTACCTGGTTGAAGACAAGGGGGAGTTCGACCACACCGAGTACGTAGCTCAAAGGCGGGTAAGTTGCTCCTATACGAAGGACGGAACACAGCCTGATTTATGGGCAGTAGCCACAAAGTAGACCAGTCCCAGAGTCTGTCCGGTGCATACTGTATGGCATCAGAACCCCCAGGAACATTTACAACATACCATAGCTTAAGGTCATCAACAAACCATAGGGATGATACCCCAAGCTCCCCAGGGAGATCGTTTAGGTAGATGGAGAACAGCATCGGTCCAAGGACGGAGCCCTGTGGGACACCGCTAAGGACCGCTTGCTTAAAGGATAAGCTGCGACGCACACGTACACACTGCCCTCTTCTCTGCAAGAACGCAGATACCCAATGAAGGGTGCGGCCAGATACGCCGTACGAGCTCAGCTTTTGTGATAGCCTCAAGTGGGGTACCTTATCAAATGATTTCGAGAAGTCTACGAAAAGCACATCCATTACGTGGCCATTGTTCATTGCCTCGGCCCAAGCTTCACGAGCAACCAACAAATTCGTCAAACACGAAAACCACTTCAGGAATCCATGTTGTCCACCACTGAATAGATTAAATCTATTCAGGGGACATTCCAACGAATCTCTCACCAGCTTTTCAAGCAGTTTGACACGACGCTAGCCAGACTGACTGGCCTATAATTGGCTGATAGACTCCTGTCGCCATTTCTGAAGATAGGACAGATGACAGCCTCCTATTCAGAAGGTAATGTACAGCTGTCAAGTGACTTCTGAAACACCATTGTCAGCGGTCCACTTAGTTCCCCCGCCAACTCATGCAGAAGCTTCGGGTGAATTGAATTAGGTCCAGCTGATTTGGAAGGATGCAGATCTTGCAGCAGTTTAAGGACTTGCGTTTCCACCACAGTAAACTCAGCTAAATGAGAACCCCAGGTACTCTGGGGACAACTTCAACGTTAGTCAACGCGGCCTCACGTACAAAAGCTCCTGTAGCGGCCCCATCGGCCCGCATCAACGTTGGGATTACCAAGTTGGACCATAGCGTCTCTTAACATACGCGAAGAACTTCGGATTTTCCGAAACACCATCAGCCATTTCCTTTTCGTACACCAGCTGAGCTTTCCTTAAGTGTTGTTTACACCTTTTACTAGCCTCGCGGTACCTATCATAGGTGCTAGTTGATGGAGCCCACGGTAGGTCGTCCAGCACCTAGAACGCTTCTGGAGCAGGCACTTGCCAGTGATATCTATCCACGGCGGCCGCGCTCGTGTCTCCTTTCTCCTCGAAAGCGAAATGTAGGGAGTAGACACTTCCGTGAGGTAAGACTTAAATTTACCCCATTTATTTATTTGTTCAATCTATCTGCCAGTGGAACGTCCGGCTGAACGCCGTGAGTTAGACATAACCACTTGCCATGAAAAATATTTGAAAATAGTCAAATTTCGTCACGAATGTTTCGTCAAACACTGTGCCTCATGATACTTCAGGTAAATAACTCGATCATTATGGCATGCCAAGTTCAAGTGGGACTGGAACGATAGGATGAATCCCGTAAGTGTTGGTTCTTGAGCCGGTTGTCGATCCAGGAGTTGATATGGGTGCTCCGACTTCTTGATGGGTCTAAAAGGAAAACACCCGAAAAACACCCTGGTCCACCAATTTAATGCTCACGTTTCTTACATTAGCTGTCCCAGGCATGTCAGTTACTGAAGTAAGAGAGGAAGAAAGAGCGAAGGTAAGAGAGTAGGGGAAAGCAGTTAAAAGAAGAGAATAATACCAATGGCGAGGAAAAGTAAAGAAAATAGAATCGAAGTATGAAGATGGGAATTAGTCAGGAAAAAGGAAAGGCTTCGTGTTGCCACCCAAAAGCGTCTAGTTGACGCTCAAACCCCTTAACCGTAGTTTCCTTGACATGTTCTAGAAGCAGGTTCCAGCGCTCGATGACTCGACGTGATAACCGTGTCTGCGCTCTAACTCGATCGGACCGAGGTTTGTCCAACTTCATACAATGCACGCGATCAGATAATAACAGGACTAAATAGTATGGACAAATCAGGGCCAATCTTCCCAGTCAAAATACGGTAGATTAGGATTAGGTCCCCTCTAATTCTTCGATAGTGCGTTGACTGCATCCCCAAACTAAGTAGGCGTTCGGGGTACGTTTGCCCTCGTAATCCCTTGACCAACCTAGTACCGACACACAACACCCTTTCTAGTGCCATTTTGTCCCGGACAAGGCATGGTGGACTGGCCTGGACGCAATATTGTAGGTGGGGTCGCACAAACGCTGAGAAAAGCTTCACAAACACATCAGCGGTTAGAGTCCCAAAAGAACGACGGATAAACTACAACATCCGGAACCCTTTACTAGCCGCCTTCTTCCAGTTTTCGCCAGATTGTAGTTATCTGCGGGGTAATGGCTGATTATGACGCGTGGCAGTGAAAGCCGCAAGGAAGCTGTCTCGCCGATGCCGCCTTATCTTTGCACGATAGCCAGCTGTTTGTGACGGAATGATGTCTACACAAGGTGTAGGCGCCTTGACCCTGAATGTTTGCTTAGGGCATTAAGGTTTTCAGGTAAGTCCCCCTTCTCTCCCTCTTCTTATTCTTTATTTCATGGGTCCTCATGGTTGTATGGCAGCGAAGCATCACTTCAGATGGCTGATGTACTGCTGTTGTTGATGATGATGACACTGTAGTGTGGAACATTGGACGACACCTAGATCAACCTGATGAGTCACGTGAGGAAGTTCACTCCCATCGAGCACATAACATGTGGAGGAAGCAGACGCTCCGATACGCAGCACTGAACACTTTGCCCGGTTTGTGGGCAGCAACCACAAGACAGACCATTCCCAGAGTCTATCCAGAGCCCGTTGAAGAGCCACAGGACCTCCAGGGATATCAACAATATTCCAGAGCTTTAAATCATCAGCAAATAAGAGCGATGGTACCACAAGCTCCTCCGGCAAGTCATTCAGGTAGACAGAAAAAAGCAGCGGACCTAGGACAGAGCCTTGCGGAACGCCGCTAAGTACAGCTTGTCGAAACGAAAGACTGCTTCCCGCACGAATACACTGTTCCCGTCCATCCAGAAAAGCTGACACCCACTAGAGAGCGCGACCAGCTATTTCATACGACCTCAACTTCAGTGAGAGTCGCGAATGGGGGACCGTGTCAAAGGCCTTGGCGAAGTCAATGAACACAACATCCACCGCATGTCCACTGTCTGCGGCTTCAGCCCAGGACTCTCGAGCTACCAGCAAGTTCGTCTGACACGAAAATCCTTTGCGAAAACCATGTTGCTCGATGCAAAACAGGTTAAACCTATTTAAATGGTTCTCCACTGTATCTCGTACTAATTTTTCAAGTAACTTAACGATCACGCTAATCAAGCTCACAGGCCTGTAATTAGCCGGTACGCCTTTGTCACTGCACTTGAAAATCGGGCAGACAACAGCCTCCTTCTATTCGGTAGGCAATACACAGCTGCTGAGCGACTTCTGAAACACACAAGTCAGAGGCCCGCTGAGTTCCACTGCCAATTCGTGCAACAATTTTGGATGAACGGAATCTGGCCCGGAAGCCTTAGTTGGGTTTACCTCTCTTAGCAACCGGAGAACTTGGGACTCAGTTACAGGAATTTCATCCAGACAACAGTCCTCAGAGACTCTTGAAGCTAACTCTGTATGGCGTATTTGTTTCGCGGACAAAGATTCTTGAATACTGCTTGCCAAGCACGCATGCCTTGTCATAGTCGCTATAGGCATGGGTACCATCTCCTCGAAGCAATGGTGGTATGGGCAAGTTTGCACCACAGCGTCGTTTAACGAAAGCGAAGAATTTCTTGGGATTTTCGAGGCAGTATTAGCTAAGAGCTTTTCATACTGAAGCCGGGCCAACCTAAGATGTAGCTTGCACTTATTTCGAACCAACCGATACTTGTCAAACGTGCTGTTCGACAGAGCTGTTCGGTATGCTCGCCAGCATCTAGACCGCTTCTTTAGCAGTCTCTTCTCCGCGGAATCGATCCACGGAGGCTGCGCTCTCGATTCCCTTCTTTTTACCAGTGGGATGTGAGGTGCAGAAATGTCTACGACGTGAACCTTAAGTTTTTCCCAAGCTACGTAAACAATGTCGGTCTCAGATATCACACAAGGCGATGACCTAGCTTTATCCCGCGTCGCTTGGAAGTCCGCGGCCCAAATGTTCGGATACCAACTGGTAGTAGCTTGGCAAGACTTGATTAGAGCACACTGGAAAGACAAGCAAACGTGATCGCTAGCACCAAGAGGCGAGTCGTATTTAATGTCATTTACAAAGTCAAGTGACTTAGCAAAAACAAGATCTGAAATGGACGGCTGCTGGTTGCTCATGTACCTAGTGGGGAGGTCCACGAACTGGTGTAGTTGTACCTGCAGCGTCAAGTCCAGCGGTTCTGTACCGAACGATTCCAGAGCCGAACTGCAAGATAGATCATTCCAACAAACCTCTGGGAGGTTGAAGTCTCCCAGCAACAGACACTTGTTCGCTGAGTGAGTGCGTATAAACTCAATGATTCCATTGGAGGTGCTCATAGGGCTTCTATACACTAAAACGACCGTAATCTGAAACGAGGAAGCGCAAATCAAAACTGTGAGAGCCTCAACCGATTTGTAGAGGGACTAAAAAACGCTGGTCCTCAATACGTCGATGTGATAACTCACATAAAGAGCTACACCACCCCCTTGACGGCCAGTGGAGCGGTCAGCGCGGAACAGTGCATAGCCAGGCAGATATACTTCGCCATCTGTAATTTCCTTGGACAACCACGTTCCAGTGAAAGCAAGTATATCTGGACGAGATTTGTCTACGAGCAGACTCACCTCGCACATCTTGTTCCTCAGGCTACGCACGTTACTAAGTACTATATGGAGGGCTACGGCACGACCAGCCCTGGGTCGCGCGCAAGTAGTATAGGTTCTGGCAGGGCGGAAAAGGACCGCCGGCTGACCACCTGAAAACCCACCAATCGGAGACCTTGCTCGCCAGCTGCACGCCGGGCTTTTAGCTCCCTGATGGCTTCCTTTAACTTTAACCTATCCGCTAACGGAAGGTCTGGTTGCACACTAACGTTGGTACCTCTGAGCTTGAAGGCAAATCTCAGTAAGGCCCTGCGCTCTTCTGGGGTGGAGAGGACCACCTTAAGCAGAGGGGATCGAGGATTTGGTTGACAAACCGGAACGTTCCCCAATCTGATGAGCTTCCTGACAGTAACGCCAGGGAAACCTAGTGGTAAAAGTCTGGTCACGCGAACTTTAAGCCAACCAAGATCATCAAGTATGCGCTCGGTGGGAAGAGCGGCAGTGGATTCAGTGACGTTTTCGAAAATCACACTGCTATCTGTGTAAGAATCGCCTCCACGAGTTGTATTTACACCACATGCCCTATCATCCACGCCACATGGTTGTTTGACAGGAATCGGTGGGACCGAAGGCGACGGCACCTCTAGTCTCACTGAGGGAAGTACAACACCAGGTGGTGTTTCCAACTCAGGCGCTTGTTTCTTGAGCATTTTATCACCTTCCGGTTTGGGGGCAGTAAGTAAGTAGTAGTAATGTCAGCCGTATGCCGTAACGGCGCTTCGCTGCCGCGAAACCACCACCAGTCGCGCGCGGGCTGAGTATACCGCGAGGACGCCCATCCCTACGCGGATTCGAACCGGTGACCTCATGGTTGCAAAGCAAACGTGCAGACCACTCAGCCACCGGCCGACGACCACTCGGCCACCGGGGGCGGAGGGTTAGTGCGCTTTCCTTGTCCTCTTACGCTTATTCTTCAATGGTCCAGGAGCCTTCAATTTGGGGCGGGTGAACAATGTCGTCCGAGGCATCTGTATCAGTTATATCCACGTGGACTGGAGCGTCCGGTAGGATGAACGCCTCGTCAACGGTTGGACTGTCAGCAGGACAGTCCGTTACAGCGTCCACATTCGCAATATTCAGGGATTTCATAATCAAGTCCACTTTAGACTTGAGCGAGGTGAGAGAGGCAAGCTCGGCTAATGCCTTCTCAAAAACTGTGAATCTGGACGCTAGTGCTTTGAATTCAGCACAGGTGAAAGCCAGAAGCTTCGCTTTCTGAGCGCAACAATCAGCACATCTAAACAGGTTTTCACTGGATGATAGCATATTGTACTGATTCGCTCGGAGGCCGGTACAACTTTTGTGATACCAACGAGAGCAGACATCACACTGCATACCACCAGATGAATCTGTGACTGGCGTTGAACAGGCAGAATTGCTGCAACCTGCATTTGACTCATCAAACGAAGACGCAAGGGCTTCATCCGCCTCGGTTTTTCGCGAGACGACCATGTTAAAGTAGAAAACAGAGCAGAATTTAAAAACACGTATGCAACTGTAAAACGACCACAAAAAAAGGGCAAAACAGGGTGTAAAATGGGATTAAAAAAGGGAACAACCGCAAAATTACCAGTAAGCATCAGGAAGACGCTTTGGCCATTGAGTTCATTGAGTTGTAGAGAGCAGGAGGGAAATCCCGTGTTAGCACCATCGATTCCGTATCGTACTGGGTTTGATGCGTGTCGTTGCATTACGACGTTCCTCGAGGGTTCGTCGCAATTGCAGTGACAGCCGCAAAGTTCCAGCATTCTCAGCGAATGTTTGTCTATCAGCCGCTTGAAACTTTCCTCGGATGGAGCGTCTACAATTTCTTCCGGTAGGCTGTTCCAATCATTGACCACTCTACCCTGTCAGCACCATCGGTCACTCGGGCGCCCGATACAGGACACTCAACGGGTGTTCGTAAAATATGGCATATGAAATCGGCTTATAGCCATATCAACTGCCCAACGGCGACTGAAAACATCGATGGTCCTTCGATTAACTTCTTAGAATGAACAAACTACTCATTAAAAGATAGTAGAGATGTTCACTTCGTGAATGCAGTATTCACACCCACATTACGCATAACTGCTGGTACATGTACGCTGCACATTTCGGTTATGCGACACCTATAGATATCGCCCATAAAAGTGCGATAAGCGTACAGGATTGCACTCCAAGTACCTGAAACGTCGCACCACCAGCAGACTCTTCCCACGCAATGTCATCAGTGAGCAAGTAATGCCCGCTTAACGAAAGGCACAGCTGCCATACAACGAAAAGCAGACATGGATTCAACGGAGGCCCTGCCAAATTAAGTGTGATCGTAGATTCCGACGTTCGTTTCTACATGTAACAGAGGGTTTGCGTGGATATGTGACAAAAGCAGAATGTCCTGCTGGTAGGCATATGAGCAGTGAGGACCCGTCGACGTAGTTCTGTAGTCTTAGGACGCTCGTCTCTTAGTGTAGGTGTCCGGGGTTCGAATCTTGGCAGGGTGGCGTTTGGATTAGCCGGCATCACTGGATGGACCGCGTGGTTGTGCGGTGGGTCGTGGTGGTTTCGCCATTTTCCTCTTTTCGCTACGTTCCAGTGCGCAATATTAAGAGTGTCAGCACTTTTCACACTCTTCATGACGAAGTTGACTGAATCGCGTGCACCAGTTGTGTTAATGGCTATGTTGAGGCCAAGATCATAGGTAATCTAATGCCATGCGTTGAGGAATACACAAAGGAGTGTAAAGGGGAGTGCTGCTGAAGATTTCTCTGCCAGTCCGAAACGTACCGTTCGCGCTTATTTTGGAATCTGAGCGGCCTGCCGGCGAAGTTTCGTGCTGGTAAGGTCCCCCGATGTGTGGAATTGTAATAACGCGCAATCAAAGGTGTTGACAGAGAACGTAAGGTGGCTAGATTATTCCTACAGAGAAAAATCTGGGCAAAACAGGACATTTGAAGGCGCCCATCGGGCGCTCGATCGGTCACCCATCGGACTTCCAACGGGCGACACCTTTTGTACTGCAGCCAGCGTCGAAAGCCCCGGGTTTCTTGATATTTTCTCCATTCAGCATTGCGCCTCTTTATCGCTCTATCAATTTTTCTTCTCCACCATCGGGGTTTCCCAAGATGTCTCCTAGGGCGAAGAGGAGCAAATTCATTCAGCAACTGTACAAGTCCACTTTTAAGTAGAAGCCACCTCTGTTCCAAAGTGGCCTTGTCCTGTTCAGGGACCCAAGTGATTTGAAGGGCTCGATCCCGCAATTTCGTAAAATCAATACGATTTAAATCTCTTCCCATTCGACGGTTCTCTGCAAGCCTCGGTGTGTCCAGAGAAAAGGTCAAAACACAATGATCACTCTTACCTATGGGTGGCTCCACGCATAGGTCAGTTAAGTGACCATGTCTGGCGATCACGATATCAAGGGTTGAAGGGGTACTTCCAGTACGACTTCTAGTCGGGACATTGACGTATTGCTCGAAGGCATTTACGTGCATCCAATCTACTAGTTCCTTCTCTAAAGTACTCTAAAGTTTACGTAGGACTGGAACAGTAGGAAAATCCCCGTGAATTTTCTTTCCGTGGTATGCCGTAGATCCAGGGTATTATTCGTTTGCGACAAACGGAATCCAGAAGAGTCAGCTCAGCGCCCGCAAATCACACCACGGTAAACCAATTAATACTCACGCGACATGCATTGGCAGTCCCCGCCGAACCGGTCGCCTGAAAAAAGAAACATAAGTACGAAGGTAATAAGAACGTCCACAGGCAAAATGTAATAGATTTAATAATTCAATAAGGCGAATAAGCTAGGTCGTTAAGGCGAATGTTAAGAACTGAAGGCCAAGATCTTCGAGTCGTTGTTCGAACACTTTCACTGTTGGTGCCAATACCGCTTTCTCGGGCGGTGCATTGCTAGAATCCACCACTCGGCATGATAAACGAAAGTCCACCCCGACTCCATCCGATCGAGGTTTGTATAGCTTCATCGATTGAGCTCGGAGCTATGGCAGCCGAGCTGGTTGGAGAAGCTTAGGTAAATCGGGTGCGATTTTGCCGGTACGTATGCGATAGGTCAAGACTAGGTCGCCCCGATGGGGATGATAATGCACTGGGAACATGCCCAACGCAAGTAGTCTTTCTGGGTAAGAATGGTTCCGTAGTCCATGAGGCCATACAGTATGCACCGGACAGACTCTGGGACTGGTCTACTTTGTGGCTACTGCCCATAAATCAGGCTGTGTTCCGTACTTCATATAGGAGCAACTTACCAGCCTTTAAGCTACGTACTCGGTGGGGTCGAACTCCCCCTTGTCTTCAACCAGGTAGACCTAGACGTCGTCGATTCCTCGTCTTTGCATTCTGGTGACAACTGGAAGAAGGCCGCAAGTAGGGGTTTCAGAATGTTGTGGTTAATACGCCGTTCTTTCGAGGTCTTAACTGCCGAGATATTTGTGAAGCTGTTCTCAGCTTTCGTCCGGACACATCTGGAATACTGCGTCCAGGCTTGCCCGCCCTGCCTTGTTCGGGACAAAATGGAGCTTGAGAGGGTTTTGAGAGTAGGTACCGAATTGGTCGAGGGTTACGGGGGCAATCGTACCCCGATCGTCTACTTACCTTGGGTATGTATTCAATGCACTACCGACGGCTTCGAGGAGACCTAATCCTTACTTACCGCATTTTAACAGGGAAGGTTGGACCGGACTTGAGCTGGCTATTTAGTCCGGCTAGGTTGCCTTGTCTTCGCGGTTATCCCATGACGCTACACAAACCGCGTTCTGACCGGATCAGGGCGGAAACTAGGTTATCGCGTGGAGATATCGAGCGCTGGAACTCGCTTCCAGAAAGTGTAGTCAGTGAACCTACGGTCAAGGGTTTCGAGCGTCAGTTAGACGCCTTTGGGTAGCAACACGAAACCTTTCTCTTCTCCTGACCATATCCATCTTCAAACTTTTAGTTTTTATTTTGTCATTCTCTTCACTCTTTGGTGTTATCCTTCATTTTAATGACTTTCATTCCCCTTTATCTTCCATTTACTTTCTACTTCCTTTTTACTTCACGTAACCAACACAGCGGGGACTGCTGGTGCAGGGAATGTGGTCAGTATTTGTTTGATCAGGGTGTTTCGGGTGTTTCGTTTTAGATCTATCAAGACCTAGCACCTTATCATTTTCTGGCTCAACGATTTGCTCAAGAAGGAACACTCAAGTGATTTTCCAATCGTTTCAGTCCATCTGAATCTGAAACATTTTGTTTCCAACTTGCAACCCTCTCTCCACTGATATCCTGTCCCTGACTAAGCGAGGTTGCCAAGCCTGGATAAATAAATAAATAAAGCTATAAATAGGTATATTTTTAGACTGGCTAGAGTCTGCACGCTTGATGGTTCAAATCAATCTTATTATTATTCCTATGCTTTTGCATGGAGGTAGGCAAAATACGAGTAAATATTTCTAATTGGCATTTACGAATGCGTTGGCATTGTTTGCTGTACAGCTGATTGGGCCATAGGCGCCCACCTTGAAATTCTTCTGGTTCCTTCGGACAATTTTGAGCGCAATGTTCTTTTGTTGTGAACGTTGCGCAGTGCCGTAGTTGTGCCGTTTTTCTTTGGTTCAGTATCCAATTCGCCACAACTTCACTTTAAATTCACTGGACTTTTTTGGCCCGTTAATTCTCCACACTCATTCTTGCGCACATGGAAGAATTGAGGTTGGCGGAATTATAAGGGATGGATTAAGTCAAAAAATGATTTCGAGAAATGCAGCTGGAAATAAAAAGGAATTTTAAAAGACATACTAATGCGGCGTGCTTCACTGGATCAATACCAATTACCAAAAAATATAGCTAAACTTTTCTTGCGCTAATTTTGATTTATGACACCAACTTTCAACTTGAGTGAAGCTCAGAAAACGGAAAAACCTTTTCTATGGCTAGAATACTGCATAAAATAACCCCAAAATAAGCTGCTCAATACTCTTTTTAACCGCTGATGACGTTGAAATTAAAAAATGCAATACGTGCCTTTGTTTGCTGGTTATTCGCAATTGAATGTTGGTCTGCCAATCACGCCATTATCTTTTTCGCTAAAAATGGCTTGCTGCTTTGCAAGCAGATAGCAGAAAAAAGAAAAGAAAATGTTATATGTAGCGGCGCGGTATGGGTTCCAAATTGGCATAGCTATCTAGCCATGCGCTATTTAGCCCGTTATACCCTGCAACAACTAGGGACTTCGTAGGTGGCCGAAAAGCACACGTTGACGGCACACATATCAAATATAGGCAAATAAGCTGTAATTTTAGGTGAAAACACTAGAAATCCGGTAAGGAATATGATGCGTGCATGGGAAGTCAGGCGTGCTTACACTTAACCTACCATTAGGAGGCCTCAGCGTAAAATTTTCAGTGGATACTGAACCACAAAAACCACTAGAAGTATGGAGTTTAGTATTTATAACCCTCTAAGTAGTTCTGAAGTTTATATCAATGCTGCATGGGCCAGATCTACCTGAATAACACAGGAGACCTTACGGACCAGTTGACACATTTTGGCCTGGAAAATACACATTTCGTAGCTTAATGTCGCAAGTTTTATCCCTTATAGCAGATTTTCTAGATGAATGTGGCTATGTCCCCAGCATCAGTGAGCTAGAGGAGCCTGTCAATGATAATATAGAATTAAATGTGGGAAAATTTAGTAAAATTTAGCAAAATGCTTTAGGGCGTGAAATCCATTTTGGTCTGCCTTGGTGGGGCATTGCCAATTCCACTTCTGGGGATGGAGCTTGCTCGTACATGAGGGATTGTTATGCCCCTTGTGTTGATGCACCCTATCGTGCAGCTGTTTGCTTAAGTTTGAGCTATTTCTCTCCAATTGCAAGTTCCGAAACAGGTGCCAGCGGCGTTCATCTAGGTGGCAATGTAACTAGTACTATACTGTCGCACCGGCCATTTCCTTTGTGGTTTTACTGGCAAGAGCTTTTCTAGCACCTTAAGCAGAGTGCTAAGGTAAAGAAGGAGTAGGATAGAAACAAAAGCTAGTGGGTACTGGTCGTTCACCCGTTATTACGCGTAACGCATGGTAGGCTTTGGGGCCAGCGAATAGATAAATAACACACGGGCGGCCAAGATAAGAAACTTGGTGGTGAAAAGTTTCTGGTGATCCAGCCAGCCAGTGTGACAAAGGCCACTGTGTCGTTGGTTAGCTTTCTTGCCAGTGAAATGGAATCTGGAACTGCGAGCTTTTTACAAGCAAAAGCAGTTAAAGAACAGACTCTGGTTGGCATTTGCCTATCTACTAATGTTGCCAATAGTCAAATGCATGTGTATACTAGATAAAGGTATGCATATGGAGCCAAGTGAGGATAAATGGGGAGCAAAAGGTCTGCTTTTTTGGCCTAGAACTTTTAAAGTGCTCTTTGTCGACAATATGTAAGAGATATGTTATTTTGCTGTTTACATACTGATAGTAGTTGGAAACGGCGGAGTAAAGTAGCTAGTGGCCAGGCTTAAGGAAAACGCATCAGTTAAGTCCAGCTAGCAACCGCCATCCAGGAAGGCACATAAAAGTCCATCAATGCCGGTATTTAGATGGGTTTGGACAATTCTAATGCCAACGTTAGGTGTACCAGCAACAACAAAAGCTTTCAACCTCTTACGCAAGGCTTAGGTCTGTTAGGATGCCTTTACCAGAATTACCTCAAAGGTCATAAGCCCAATATTTTTCCACGGACCCAATGGTCTAAGAAGTTGGAAAGTGATAAGCGTAAAGCTGAAGACAAGGAATGAAGCTACAGCCAAGGTGTAAGGATTGAACTTCGCCTGCACGGATGGCTTCGTCATTGCCCGGCAATATCTTATATGAAGAATAAATAAGGGTTTGCGAAAATGTCAGTCAGTAAGCTAGGCTGAACTGTTGGTTGAAATTGTCAAACATCGAGGAAGTGACCATAGAAAAAGAGAAGTTGGAGGATTGCGGATACCAACTGGTCCAATCAGCCTTTGGATCAACGTGTCAGTGAGGGGGCCGAAGCACGTCAGGAACTAACTAGTAATGGCTAAATACCTCTTGCATTCAGCATGCTAATGTTAGCAACGCTACGATGCTTGTAACTGATCCGACTGAGACCTCCTCGTTGTTGTGATGGCGGTAATAGATAAGTCAAAAAACAAGGGTCATTGATGGAGATAACACATGGGGTTGTCCCTTATTATCCCTTACCGGATGCTGTTGTGGTGACGTCTACTCTTTCCATAGTGCAGTCATAAGACGGAGTTGTCCATAGAAGAAGGAAAGTAGGTCAGGAAGTGATCGTTGAAGACTAAAGTCATCTACAGTATTCTATGTGTGGCCTGACAAATGCTGAGAATAACCTAACAACCACAGCGCCTGTGAAGGTCCCGAATGCTCTGCGGATTATTTACAACCTTCTGAAACCCTTGCACGTAGCTTTCCTCCAGTTCTCACTGGATCTAAATGCTGGAGACCACGTGACACCTAGGTCTACCAATTGGGAAACGTGGTGTGGTACCTTACCGCCAAGCATATAACGCATTTGGATGCCATTTGTCCATAATCGTCAGATGGAACACTTTGCATAATTTATGGGCAACTGCCACGAAGCAGCCCGGTCCCAACTTTTATCGAGGACCGTTGCAGAGTCTGGGGTCTATTGAGGTTAGACACTGTGTGCCAGAACGTTAGGTCATCTGCAACATGAGCGCTGGTACCTACAGCATATCGAGAAGCTCATTGACCTACATAAAAATAACAGCGCGCCAAGCACCGAACTTTAAGGGACCCCACTGTGGACAGACTGACGGAAATACAGACTAGACCTCACAAAAACATACATCTCTCTCCCTTCCAGAAACGTGGTGATCCATTTTAGTGCACGCCTGAAGTTCCATAGGAGCGAAGCTACAGGGGGATGCTAGAATGTGATGCAGTGTCGAAGGCCTTGGAGAAGTCAATAACCACTGCTGCATGACCCCGATCCAAAACATCCGTCCAACATCTGCGTACAACTAGAAAATTAGCCACGCAGGATAGACCCTAGCAAAAACCGTGTTTAAGTGGACTGCGCAGACCAAACTTCCGCAGGTGGTTTTCAAGCACATCCCGGACCAAATTCTCCAATACCTTGACCAATACACTTGTCAAACCTTGCGGTCTATAATTGGCAGAAAGAAATTTGTCGGCCATTTTAAAAATCGGGCGGATGATAGCATCATTCCAGTCTTCGGGAAAGGAGCAGCTGCGAAGCAAAAACTGAAACAAAATCGTCACTGAGCCACATAGCTCACATGCGAGTTCGTACAAATGCTTAGGGTGAATATCATTCATCCCAGCGGCTTTAACAGGATTTAGCCCATGAAGAACATGGGGAACTTGTGCCTTCGTAATTGAAACGTGTGTTAAACAGGATTCCTGTGAGACTCTCACTGCTAGGTTAACATGCGGCAATTGCTCATCGCGAACAAACGTGGCGGCATACTGCGCACTGAGAAGACATGCTTTTTCATGATCAGTTTTGGCAGCTGCTCTGTCGCTGCCTAACCACACTGGGATAGATGAGCCAAGGTTATTATGCCTTTTGACGTAAGCGAAGAATCGTTTTGGATTTGCGGAGGCTGAGTTAGCCAGCTAAGTCCAGTAGCACGTAAATGACGCTTGCAAGCCTTCCGCGCTTCACGATAACGCCGAAAAGTGCATTCTAAAAGAACTGTCCTGTAGAACAGCCAGCATCTTGCCCGCCTATTCATTAGCTGGTGTGCGACTGATTCCAAGCTTAGCTTTGGTAATCTTCTCCACTGAAAAAAAATGTGGGGTGGACTATATTGAAAGGGAAAGACATAAAAGTACCCCAAGCCGTCTGGATGTCATCCTCCGGCAAGGTGATGCAAAGGAAACCTAATGCCTTGCCTCTAATAGACGGACAGTCTGCGTGGTTGTTACTGGAGATACTGCTGATGTGCTGAACGGAATTTTTTTGTTACTCCTCACTTTACAAGTTCTCGGATTCAACTTTTTGCACGTGTGCCTGGGGGCACCCATTCATTCGGGCTCTACTAGGCCTACCCAATGCGCAAACTTTCGCTACGGTACCATCAACGGAGCAAAGCCTAACGCCAGTTTTTACTTCCGGCTGTGATTCAGCGTTTTCGTTCGCCTACGAGTGCACCACTTTTCTACCTTCATCATGGTTTTGGGGGTTAGCTGAAAGCGTATTCCAAGATCTACTTCATTCGACCTGAACCAACCGTCTCGGTGGCTGCATAAGGCGACAAGAAACAACTACATCTTCCTACATTGCCTTAGCTGACTAAGAGCTCTCAGGCCGCATTGAGAACCGCGTTCTCCAGAACGCACGCAAATCTCTTTGTCTCGGCGGATTCCTGTCTACGTACTTGTCGAAACTTGGGATACAAAGTGACACAACACACCAAGAAGTTGACTTCAGGGGTACCTGTGCGCAGACCGGTCGGTTACTGAACGACAATCTACCTCAACCTGATTTGAAATAAATGAGAATATGCGTAGCTCGGGTTATGGATGCGGATTATGGGCGGTTCTCCGAGCTGACTGATTATTGTGCAGATGTTTCGTTGCATGACTAAGCAACATCATCAGTGCGGTTTCAGGAGCCTGGTTCGCAGTGCCTCGTAAGCGACTTCAATGTCCAAGTGCTTATTGATCGAGTTCTGCTTTGAATGCCAGGCTTCAATGAACTCACGTGCTTGCCGGCTTTCAGCCCTTCCGAGGATACTGGTATGCTCTATGTCGAATTGATGGTTCTCAGCATCCATGTGCACTGACAACAGGGAGTTCTGATCGTGGCGACATATGGCTAGGCTGTGTTCGTGTAGCCTTGTGCCAAGCGTTCTCCCAGTCTGTCCCACGTAGTGATTGTCGCATTTTCGACAGCAGAACTTATAAATCACACCAGTTTCTTCTGATTTGGTAAGTTTATCTTTCACCTTGAAGAGTTTGCTGCGAATGGTTTCCGTTGGCTGATGTGCAACTTTGACTCCAAAAGGCAATAAAAGCCTCGCTGCCATTTCAGAGATACCATTGATATAGGGAAGTGTTGTTCTCTTTTCAGCTGGTACATTTGTCGAGGTGTGTTGAGTAACCTTTTGTGATGCGAGACAGCGTAGAATGAAGCCTTTTGGGTACGAGTTCCGCTTGAAGAGATGATCTTCCTCTGCCCGTCTCAGCTGCGGTGTGCTACAGTGGGTTTATGCTCGTTTGAAAGGGTTTGCACACAGCTGCGTTTGTGGGCTGCTGGATGATTGCTGCCGTAATTGAGGATCTGGTCCGTATGCGTAAGTTTTCGGTAGAATGATGCTTCCAACCATTCAGCACCAGTCCGTCGTATGAGAACTTCTAAGAATGGTAACTGCTGGTTGTTCTCCTCTCTGGTGAATTTGATGACATCGAACACACGATTGATTAGTTCATGTGTTTCTTCCAATTTGGAACGTTTGAGGATGACGAAGGTGTCGTCTACGTATCGTGCCCAAAGTTTTGGTCTCGCGATCGGAAGTGCTATTTGTTCCAGCACCTGCATCACTGCCTCGGTTTTTAAACCAGAGATCGGCGATCCCATTGGTGTGCCTCTTATCTGTTCGTAAATTTGGCCATTGAAAGTAAAATGTGTTGTTAGACAGAATTCCAATAACTCCATCATCTGTTTGGGTTCGGGTCCACTGTTTGTATCAGACGACGTGTGCTCCTCTAGCAGGCGCGTCATTGTTTGTTTCGCCAAGCCGATGTCGATTGAAGTGAACAGGGCGGTAACATCAAAGAGACCATCATTTCGTCTCGTTCAATGGTTGCGGTTTTAAGTTTCCCAAGGAACTGTTCTGCCGAGTTGATCGAGTGTTCCGATCGCGCGATTAACTGTCTTAGCCTTCTCCAGAGCTCCTTTGCAAGCCTGGAATTTGGTGCTCCAGGTAACGACACGATGGGGCGAAGCGGCACTCCGCTTTTGTGTACCTTAGGTAAGCCATGGAACCGCGGTAGTACCGAGTATTGTGGTCGCATCCTCTTGTGTTCCAACTTTGTGATTTTCCCCATTTGTTCCAGCTTCAGCTGAGTGCGTCCGATGTTGCCTTCTAAGCGTTTTGTCGGGTCGTCGTTTATCGGCTGGTATTTATTGGTATCACTGAGTAGGTGTTGTGCTTTCATCATGTAATCCGCTTTGTCCATTATAACAGTAAGGCGTCCTTTGTCGGCCGGCAGTATAACTATGCTCTTGTCTTTCTTGAGGTTCTCCAGAGCTTTCCGTTCAGCGGTGTCGAATAGGTCGGTTTCAGCTTTATGACTGAGAGCCGGGATGATTCTGTGTCTGATCATTTGTTGTGCTTCAGGCGCAATGTTGTACGATTTTAGGGTCCATTCAAGTGCAGCGAGAAAGTCGACGGGATTGGAGTCCTTAATATTGAGCTGCATACCTCGGACAATGACTGACTTTTCTGCGTCCGTTAATCCTCTTTTGGATACGCTTGCAATCCAACCATCGTCTTCCTTAGGTGGTTTCGTTGGCGAGCTCGAATTCAGCTCCTCTTCAAGCTTCCGTTTGGTGTTTATCATTGTCTTGTGTGTTTTGACGGCTATCGCTTTTTCCAATTCTTCCGTCAATTGTGATCCTAGTCTGGATAAACAAATTGCTTTCTGTTCGTTAATCACCATTTGGTATTTATGCTTTCGACTGTGTGCATCTGTAATGAACGAGCGCAAAATTCTTCGCCCATGTTGTTCCGTTATATTCCAAGCCAAAGGATGGTCTTCCGTTCGGTGTTTATCTTTGTCTTGTGTGTTTTGACGGCTATCGCTTTTTCCAATTCTTCCGTCCATTGTGATCCTAGTCTGGATAAACAAATTGCTTTCTGTTCGTTAATCACCATTTGGTATTTATGCTTTCGACTGTGTGCATCTGTATTCAGCAGGCGCAAAATTCTTCGCCCATGTTGTTCCGTTATCTTCCAAGCCAAAGGATCACAATTGACGGAAGAATTAGTAAAAGTGATAGCCGTCAAAACACACAAGACAAAGATAAACACCGAACGGAAGACCATCCTTTGGCTTGGAAGATAACGGAACAACATGGGCGAAGAATTTTGCGCTCGTTCATTACAGATGCACACAGTCGAAAGCATAAATACCAAATGGTGATTAACGAACAGAAAGCAATTTGTTTATCCAGACTAGGATCACAATTGACGGAAGAATTGGAAAAAGCGATAGCCGTCAAAACACACAAGACAATGATAAACACCAAACGGAAGCTTGAAGAGGAGCTGAATTCGATCTCGCCAAAGAAACCACCTAAGGAAGACGATGGTTGGATTGCAAGCATATCCAAAAGAGGATTAACGGACGCGGAAAAGTCAGTCATTGTCCGAGGTATGCAACTCAATATTAAGGACTCCAATCCCATGGACTTTCTCGCTGCACTTGAATGGACCCTAAAATCGTACAACATTTCGCCTGAAGCACAACAAATGATCAGACACAGAATCATCCCGGCTCTCAGTCATAAAGCTGAAACCGACATATTCGACACCGCTGAACGGAAAGCTCTGGAGAACCTCAAGAAAGACAAGAGCATAGTTATACTGCCGGCCGACAAAGGACGCCTTACTGTTATAATGGACAAAGCGGATTACATGATGAAAGCACAACACCTACTCAGTGATACCAAAAAATACCAGCCGATAAACGACGACCCGACAAAACGCTTAGAAGGCAACATCGGACGCACTCTGCTGAAGTTGGAACAAATGGGGAAAACCACAAAATTGGAACACAAGAGGATGCGACCACAATACTCGGTACTACCGCGGTTCTATGGCTTACCTAAGGTACACAAAAGCGGAGTGCCGCTTCGCCCCATCGTGTCGTTACCTGGAGCACCAAATTACAGGCTTGCAGAGGAGCTCTGGAGAAGGCTAAAACACTTAATCGCGCGATCGGAACACTCGATCAACTCGGCAGAACAGTTCCTTGAGAAACTTAAAACCGCAACCATTGAACGAGACGAAACGATGGTCTCTTTCGATGTTACCGCCCTGTTCACTTCAATCGACATTGGCTTGGCGAAACAAACAATGACGCGCCTGCTAGAGGAGCACACGTCGTCTGATACAAACAGTGGACCCGAACCCAAACAGATGATGGAGTTATTGGAATTCTGTCTAACAACACATTTTACTTTCAATGGCCAAATTTACGAACAGATAAGAGGCACATCAATGGGATCGCCGATCTCTGGTCTAATGGCCGAGGCAGTGATGCAGGTGCTGGAACAAATAGCACTTCCGATCGCGAGACCAAAACTTTGGGCACGATACGTAGACGACACCTTCGTCATCCTCAAACGTTCCAAGTTGGAGGAAACACATGAACTAACCAACCGTGTGTTCGATGTCATCAAATTCACCAGAGAGGAGAACAACCAGCAGTTACCATTCTTAGAAGTTCTCATACGACGGACTGATGTTGAATGGTAGGAAGCAACATTCTACCGAAAACCTGCGCATACGGACCAGATCCTCAATTACGGCAGCAATCATCCAGCAGCCCACAAACGCAGTTGTGTGCAAACCCTTTCAAACGAGCATAAACAAACTGTAGCACACCGCAGCTGAGACGGGCAGAGGAAGATCATCTCTTCAGCCTGTTCAAGGCGGAACTC